>JAPDNY010000023.1:0-712500 GCA_029375565.1 Gekko gecko | reverse complement strand
ATAGTTAGGATTTTTGGCTTCAATGAGGTAACCATATGCTTTGAATTGATATGATGGTTCAGTAGGCATAACACACATAAAGCTCTGACGTTTCTCCCTCCCCTTTGACTCCTTAGTCTCTTGCTACTATCAGTGTACTCATAACTGAATGATGTGAAAATCCCAGTCCCAGCTTGCAGTGCATACTCATAGCCACCAGAGGGAACTATTTATCCCAAATTCCTGGTACCTGTTTCTCCCTTGCACAAACTGATGCTTTCTTTTTGATGCTATAGAATCATTAAGTTGGAAGGGCCTTCTAAGGTCATCTAATCCACCCCCCTGCACAATGCAGGAAATTCACACATACCTCCCCCCCCCCAATGACCCCTGTTCCATGCCCAGAAGATGACCAAAACAACAACAACCCCCCTCCAGGATCCCTGGACAAACTGGCTTCCTGACCCCAAAATGGCGATTGACATTTCCCTGGGTGTGTAAGAAAGAGCCACAAGAACTAAGCACTGATGCAACCCTTCCTGCCCGCCCTCTCATGATCTGCCTAAGTTCAGAGAATCAGCATTGCTGTCAGATGGCCGTCTAGCCTCTGCTTGAAAACCTCCAAAGGAGGAGAGCCCACCACCTCTCAAGGAAGCCTGTTCCACTGAGGAACCACTCTAAAAGTTGGGAAGTTCTTCCTAATGTTTAGCCAAAAACTCTGTTGATTTAATTTCAACCCACTGGTTCTGGTCCAACCTTCTGGGGCAACAGAAAACAACTCCACACCATCCTCTATATGACAGCCCTTCGAGTAACTGAAGATGGTTATCATATCACCTCTCAGTCGTCTCCTCTCCAGGTGAAACATATCCAGCTCCTTCAACCTTTCCTCATAGGACTTGGTCTCCAGACCCTTCACCATCTTTCGAGAACAGCTCTGACAGAACTATGGCTTGCCTGAGGTCATCCAGCAGCTGCAAGCGGAGGAGTGGGGAATCAAACCTGGTTCTCCCAGGTTAGAGTCTGCACACTTAACCACTACACCAAAGGATAAAAAAGAAATATAACTAAACATTTCTTGTTTTCAACTGGTAATCAGCCACGTATCACGTAGAGATGATGGATCGCTGAAGGTGAAGTTCCTTCTCCACAAATTCCATGGTTGATGGAGCTTGTAACAAAATGGCTGCCAGGCAGAGGCCACAGTGTATTTTAAAATGGATGCCAGCCTGGTAGTCCTTAGGAGGGGGAGGTACTCCATGGGGAACAATGGAGCTGGCGCTGCCATACCTCCCTGCCTACACTTCCCAGAAGCTTTAGGGAAAAGAGCAGGAAGAGGTGATGGGAATTATAGTTTTCGTAGCTTTCTGTTTCGATTTGAGAGGTTGCAAAAATATATATTTCCCACCTGAAGTCCTGAAGGGGAAAAAAAAAATTCGAAGAATAATTGAAAGGAAACAAAGGCCCTAGTCAGAAACTGTTCAAAGAAAGGTGGCCAATTCCAGGTTGGGAAAGTCCTGAAGATTTGGGGGTGGAGCCTGGGGAGGGGAGGGGCCTCAGTGGGATATCGTATCAGAGAGCCCAGATACTCCCTCTAAGCTCTGGAGTCGGGTGAGCAAAAATTCTACTTAGTGAGCTACTGGCATTAAAGCTATGAGTGAACGATTTGGCTACTGCATAAACCAGTTTGCTCTGGAGCCATCCTTCCTGAGTGTGAGTCAGAGGCTAAAAAACGGGGAGCTGGCTCATACTAACTCGGCTTAGAAGGAACACTGGAGCCCACCCTTCAAAGCAGGCATTTTTCCCCACAGGGGAACTGACCTCTGTAGTCTGAAGATCTACTATAATTCCAGGAGGTATATGGGTCCCAACGTGTGACTCGGGAGGGGACAGGCGAGGAGGCAAATGACAGCTTAAAAAGTGTGTGTTTTCAGGTAAACGTTAGGAAGAACTTCCTGACAGAGCAGTTCTTCAGGGGAACAGACTTCCTCAGGAGGTGGTGGGCTCTCCTTTGGAGGTTTCCAAACTGAGGCTAGGTGGCCCTCTGACAGCAATGCAGATTCTGTGAACTTAGGCAGATCATGAGAGGGAGGGCAGGAAGGCTTGCTTCTGTGCTTAGTTCTTGTGGCCCTTTCTTACATGCCCAGGGAAATGCTGATCGCCACTTTGGGGTCAGGAAGCAATTTTTCTCCAGGCCAGTTTGACTGGAGATCCTGGAGGGTTTTTTGTCATCTTCAGGGCATGGAGCAGGAGTCACTGGGTATGGGTGTGTGGGAGGTATTTGTGAATTTCCTGCATTGTGCAGGCGGTTGGACTAGATGACCCTGGAGGTCCCTCCCACCTCTATGATTCTGTGATGCAAGGAAAATGACATTAAGCAAACTCTGGAGGATGACGGAGGACAGGAGGGCCCGGCATGATGTGGTCCATGGGGTCGTGAAGAGTCGAACTCGACTGTGCGACTGAATAACAACAATGTTCAAGAAGGGACATCTTTTTTTATAGCACTGAAGTCTTGCAAACGACAGCATAATATTCTCAAGCATTTGACAGAGCTGCTCACAAATGTGCTGGGCCAAGCACAGGAGTGTCTGACTATCAGGCCTTCATTGAAAGAAAATTGCAGTGCTGCACAGTGCTCTCGTACAGGGAGGAACGCATGATTCACAGCCTCGCAGACAAATATCACTTACCCGCACTGCTAATAGATGTCCTCGGGTGTTTGTTCTCCCCTGCAAGAGGTAAACAGTCAACATCGCAAATACCAACATTCCACCAAAGTGAGGAAACCCACTGCTGCATTACCCAGTAGTGATAATGTTGAAATATTTTCCAGGACACCAGTGTGGGTGGGTTACTGTACGCACATCACAACAGCTGTGTTTCGACACTGCGCTGACACCCAGCCGCTCAAAAGAAAATCAGTGGGCTTTGTTGTCGCTGTTGTTTTCATTTATCAGCCCCGACAATCATTCCCCTCTTTGTTTATGATCGCTCACTTTTTCCATACCGAGCCTTGGTAGAACAGGCTCTTGAGTCGCAGCTGCTGTTTGGCAAGCCTCCTTGGTGGACTCCCATCTCAGTATGAACCAGGGCTGACCCTGCTTAGATCCTGAGATATGAGATCAGACTAGCCTGGCTCATCCAGGTCAAGGCAAGAGATGGGCAGAGGTAGCTTGCCAGCAGGGGTCATTCCGCAGAAAAAGAGGTGCAGGAGCTCATTAGCATAATTCATTAGCATAACTTATCTGCATATGCCACACCCCCTGACATCACTGGAAGTGTGTCAGAAGGCAACGCCCACTGCTCAGGCTGCACTGGACTGTTTTGGATTGCTAGCGATTGGGGGGGGGTGTACAGATCTGTCCTCACAGAGGAGGGAGAGCTTGTACCTGAAGGCAGGTGTGGGGGCACTGCAACTTACCTGGCTGCTTCTTGCTTCTCGTGGCCCAACTGAGGGCTGCTGGGAGCAGGGGGCGAGGTTTGTTGCATGTGCCCGCCCTCTGGGCTCCTTACTGCCAGAGCTCCGCTCCTGTGCGCTCCTGCAGGAAATGACCCCTGCTTGCCAGTATCTACCTCTGTGTAGCAACCCTTGAACTTCCTTGGTGGTCTCCCATCCAAGAACTAACCAAGGCCAACCCTGTTTAGCTTCCGAGATCCGATGAGATCAAGCTAGCCTGGCTCATCCAGGGCAGGGCAAGAGATGGGCAGAGGTGGCTTGCCATTGCCTGCCTCTGAGTAGCAACTCTGTACTTCCTTGGTGGTCTCCCATCCAAAACCTAACCAGGGCCAACCCTGCTCAAGCCTCCAAGATCTGATGAGATAGAGGAGGAGGAGGAGGAGGAGGAGATTGGATTTATACCCTACCCTTCACTTGGGAGTCTCAGAGCAGCTTACAATCTCCTTTCCCTTCCCCTCCCCACAACAGACACCCTGTGAGGTAGGTGGGGCCGAGAGAGCTCTTGACAGAAACTGCTCTTTTTGAAGAACAGCTCTTATCAGAACTATGGCTTGCCCAAGGTCATCCAGCAGCTGCAAGTGGAGGAGTGGGAAGTCAAACGTGATCCTCCCAGATTAGAGTCCACACACTTAACCTCTACATTCAGGTCAGGCTTTCTTTCAAATTAGGAGTATTTAAATATACTTTTAATTCAGGGTGTTTATTCTTTCTGAGTCCATGTCTGCCCTGTTTACCTCTGCTCACTCCCTGAAGCCAACAGCCCCGTAGCTAGGGAATTTTTTGGGAGGGGGCCTCGGGAGCCCACAAGCTAATTAAATCAAAGCACGGTGCAGATGGTAAGTTGGGTCACTTTGGGGGCAGCCCGGAAGGGAGGGGGCCCAGGAGAAACACTAGGGGGCCAGGCCCCGTGGGCCCCACATTAATTACTGGCCAGCAGGGGGGTGTCATAAGTGTTGTAGGTACCAAAACACAGGACAGTATATCAGCTGAGTAAATTCAGTGCTTTTTGTTTTGTTTTACAGCTTACCCCCTTCCTTCCTTAAATCTAGGGATATTTTTGCATTCATCTTCAGTATGCTTGTTGATTTCAAGCAGTGGGGTTTTTTTTTGGTTTTTTTTAAGGGATTCAGTTTGGGACTGCATTCGAGAGGAAAGGGCTTTTTCTCTTCCCCACGTGCAATTTCTTAATCTGAAACCCCTGGAGCAAGAGTTCTCTTGGGTTCCACAAAAGAACAAATACCAGTCTATAGAACCATTTCAGGTTAGGAAAAACGATTTGGGGTGTAACCCTTAACCCTTTCCCCTGCACCTTGATTATAATTCCAAATTTTGTTACCACACGAGATCTCTTGAAGGGAAAAGTCTCGGGAGCACTGTGCATAGAATGTCCGGCATTTGAACCAGCTGGCACTAGGTGTGCACTATAGAACAGTCCCAGAAATCCTCCATCGCGAAAGCTAGCTTCATTGCATTGGGGAAGATCATGGTGTCCTTTAAAACCACTATTGTGAGTTCTGTCCTCTGCTGCCAACAGGAACCGCTCTCTGCCTTCCTCTAAGTGACTGACAAATGAAGAGAATGCCAAAACCCATTATTCAATAACTCTTGGAATTATCTATAGATCATTAAAATGCAATCTTAATGCTAACCAAGTCTCTATGTCTTTTGTAATGCAGTCTCTATATATCCGGTAAGATAATAACAGAAAACTTCGTATGCCAAACAAGCAGCTTAGAAATCACAAAATGTGCCCACGGGCGCTAATCAATGGATGTACAAGTTAGGTGGGTGTGCGCAGTCACTCCAGCAAAATGTATTCACAAGCACTAATCAATTTACACACAGTTAAAGTAGGTAGGTGCACACATGTACTTCAATAGGTGCACTAACTGGAGAGCCAGTTTGGTGTCGTGGTTAAGTGTGAAGACTCTAATCTGGGAGAACCAGGTTTGATTCCCCACTCCTCCACTTGCAGCTGCTGGATGACCTCGGGCAAGCCATAGTTCTGACAAGAGCTGCTCTCGAAAGAGCCCTCTCAGCCCCACCTACCTCACAGGGTGTCTGTTGTGGAGAGGGGATGGGAAAGGAGTTTGTAAGACACTCTGAGACTCTTGAGTGAAGGGTGGGATATAAATCCAATCTCCTCCTCTTCCTCCTTCTATATAGATAATTCCAGGGCTTTTTATGTAGAAAAAGCCCAGCAGGAACTCATTAGCATATAGGCCACACTCCTGACAGCACAGCTCATTGGCATATTAGGCCACACCCCTATGTTACCAGAAGTGTGGTCATCCAGCCACACCCACCTTTTGCTTCTTATTCTGTTTACCTTCTTTGTTGTCAAAACCCAGGGCTTTTTTTGTAGCAGGAACTCCTTTGCATGCTAGGCCACACAGCCCTAATGTAGCCAATCCTAATGAGTTTCTGCTGTTGGGTGTGGTCTGTTATGCTAACGAGTTCCTGCTGGGCATGGCCAACTTGGGAGCCAGCTGGAACTCTGTTCCTGTGGGTTTCTGCCCAAAAATAGCCCTGGATAATTCTTAGATTTATTGAATAATTTATCTTGGCATTCTTTTCATTTGTCAGTTACATATGCCAAGTGTCCAGATTTTGCTGTATAGTATTCCTCTAAGTGACAGCTCTCTTTAAGTAATTCATCTTAAATACTTGTTTAAACAAACACTTGTCGGGAATGCTCCGGGCTGATCCTGCGTTGAGCAGGGGGTTGGACTAGATGGCCTGTATTGCCCTTTCCAAGTTCAATTCTATTATTCTATGATTTGAAGGGCTGCCACTTAGAAGAGGGCAGGACGGTGTTCCTGTTGGCAACAGATAGGACTTAAAAATGGGTCTGAATTATAGGCAGAAAGGTCCTGGCTGGGTATTAGGATTTGTTCTTTAAACACAGTCAGACTAGTTCAGCAATAGAATCGGCTGCCTAGAGAGGTGGTGAGCTTCCCCTCGCTGGCAGTCTTTGGGCAGCAGCTGGATGACCGCTTGTCAGGGATTCTTGAGTCAGATCCTGCCTTGAGCAGGGGGTTGGACTAGATGGCCTTTCTGTCCCCTTCATAAGAACATAAGAACATAAGAGAAGCCAATGTTAAATCAGGCCAATGGCCCATCTAGTCCAACACTCTGTCACACAGCGGCCAAAATATACCAGGTGCCATCAGGAGGTCCAGCAGTGGGGCCAGGACACTAGAAGCCCTCCCACTGCTGCCCCCTCCAGCACCAAGAATAGAGTGCATCACCTGCCCCAGACTGAGAGTTCCCATCTATACCTTGTGGCTAATAGCCACTGATGGACTTCTGCTCCATATGTTTATCTAATTCCCTCTTGAAACTGTCCATGCTTGTAGCTGCCACCACCTCCTGTGGCAGTGAATTCCATGTGTTAATCACTCTTTGGGCGAAGAAGTATTTCCTTTTATCTGTTCTAACCCGACTGCTCAGCAATTTCATGGAGTGCCCACGAGTTCTTGTATTGTGAGAAAGGGAGAAAAGTACTTCTTTCTCAACCTGCTCAATCCCATTCATAATCTTATAAACCTCGATCATGTCACCCCTCAGCTGTCTTTTCTCCAAGCTAAAGAGCCCTAAGCGTTTTAACCTTTCTTCATAGGGAAGGTGTTCCAACCCTTTTATCATTCTAGTTGCCCTTCTCTGCACTTCCAACTCTGCGATTCTATAAAGTGCAAAAAAAAAAATAATGCCATGAGGAAATGTCATGGAAAAAGCTCACATGGAAGCGTATATTTTGTAGAGGTGTATCTAGGCCAGAGAGGTTATTTATTTATTTATTTATTATTTGAAGCCTGGCATCCTTTAGCTATGGAGACAAAAATGTTATCATCACAAGTCCGCATCAAGCTCCTGCATTGCCCAACTGGATGAAGACAGATTAGGTAAACACATTGCACAATCGTTACATCACATTTAAGACAGATGTAGTCACCCCCACACTATTTCTGATTTGATGTTTCTTTTGGTTTTTTGCTTTTAGGAGTTACGGTGATTTCATGGCTGTGTGTGTATTACCAGTGAAAACCCTTTAAATAACTGCTATAAAAACAGAAGTGTCCTATGGTGTGAGTGGTTCAATTTTCCCTCTAAGCTGTGGAGTCTTGTGAGCAAAAATTCTACTTTGTGAGCTACTGACATGAAAGTTGTGAGCGAGCGATATTTGGCTGCTGCATCAGTTAGTTTGCTCTGGAGTCATCCTTCCTGAGCTACGACAAAAATGTGTGAGCTGGAGGCTAAAAAAACTGTGAGCCAGCTCATACTAACTCAGCTTAGAGGGAACACTGGAGTGGTTCCTAGCAGATTAGTGAATTTTGAAAGTATAAAGGTGAGAATTTCTACCATATTCCAGCTTGAGAGGTCATGATGATCTGAGAAATCTGTTTTTCCCTCATTATTTTTTTTCCATTTTTTGTAACATCTGGCCTGATCTAGAGTTCAGGGGAACTCAACAGCGTCCACACAGTTATGATGAAATTCTTACACACCCAGGGAAATGCTGATCGCCTATTTGGGGTCAGAAAGCAAATTTTCTCCAGGTCAATATGTTGTCGAAGACTTTCATGGCCAGAGTTCATTAGTTGCTGTAGATTTGCTGTGGTCTTGGCATTGTAGGACCTGACGTTTCTCCAGCAGTTGTGATTGGCATCCTCAGAGGTATAACAGAGAAAGATGGGGTCAAGGTGCCAAGACCACAGCCACACAACCCAGAAAATCTACAGCAACTAATTTCTCCAGGTCAGTTTAGCCAAGGATCCTGGAGGTTTTTTGGCATTTTCTGGGCATGGAGCAGGGCTCACTGGGTACGTGTGTGGGAGAGGTATTTGTGAATTTCCTGCACTGTGCAGGCGGTTGGACTACATGACCCTGGAGGTCCCTTCCAACTCTTGGATTCTATGTGTCATTCAGTTGGTCCCAATAAAAGATATTACATGGATTATGTTCTTGGATTTGGATTCCCCCCCCTTTTGGACCAACACAGGTGTAAACAGCTTGTCATCTAAAGGTGAATGTTTCAAAACCACTGCAATGGAAAATTTGGCTTGCATGGGTTTCTGCATTCCAGCTTCAAAATATATAGAGAGACGATGCCCAAATTCCCTTTGCTACCAAAGGCAGCATCCCCTGTATTGATAAAGGGGAGGGGTCCCCAACCTTTCTGAGCCTGCGGGCACCTTTTGGGATTCTAACACAGGGTGATAGGTGTAATGACAAAATGGCCACCATGGGAGGTGCCCCCACGTGCAGGGGACAAGAGGAGTAATTTTAAAAATGTGCTGGCAATGGGAGAGATAATAGAACAGTGCTGCCAAAACATTATTTATTAAAATGTGTGTGTGTGAGAGAGAGAAAGAGAGAGAGAGAGAACACCTGGAAGTCATTGTGACCTCTGGTGACTGACCCCTACTGAGGGCCTGGAGGATATTCAGAGAGGTGACTGAATAAAGCCTACCCCCACCTCCCAACTGCTGGTATTCCAAGGAGGTCTCCCATTCAAAAGCTTGCCAGAGTAGACCCTGCTTAGCTTCTGAGATCTGATGAAATCGGGCTTGCCTGGGCTATCCAGCTTGGGGCCCAAGACATTATTTTGATGGGCCCAGACAATCAGATTTCCAGTGGCCAGTCAGAAGCCCTGCTGGTTGGGAGCCACATCTGGCCCTGCCCACTTTCTAAGAACACTTGGTGGACACCAGGAATGGTACTGGGCACTGTGGCACCCAAGGGCACCACATCATGGACCTGTGATGTGGGGTTTAGGTAAAACTCATAGTATTGGACAGGTGGGACTTTGGCATGGCATCCTGTGCTGTCTTTGCACGAGCAAGAACTGTTTGTGCCTGATGTTGATAAAGTGACATCTTCATGTGGACAATGTGTTCTTCTGGTAGTCGACAATGACAACCAATGGCCAAAGTATTTGGTTCACTGGGGTTATATTAAAAACTTGCCCACCTTCCTAAACCCGAACACAAGATTCATTGCTGAATTAATAGACTGGTAATGACCAGTTAGGAGGATGCCCATTAACCTAACATAGTTATTTGTATTCTCAAATGTTGAGATCATCAAGGTATGATATGGGGCTATGGTAAATTAATTGGTAGGCTGAGCATCCGGTCGTCATGGCTATCCTTGGGCACATTTCAGTAGTTCCAAAGGAGCTACAACAGAACTATTGACCAGACTGATATAATGGAAAGGCAAGAATCGAGTCCAGGAGCACTTTAAGGACCAACAAGATCTCCAGGATATACATTTTTGAGATCCAAAGCTCACTTCAACCCTCAAAAGCTTATACCCTGGAAATCTTGGCTCACAAAAGCTTACACTCCCTCTTTTAAGAGGATACTGGATCCAAACCTTGCTCTTCTGCTGCAGACCAACAAGGCTACTTGGAACAAATGAAAGGCGGAGCCATCAGGCAAACATCTCAACAGTACCTTTGTTGCAAGGATAGTCCATGTAATATATATGGGAGTTGATAAGAACATAAGAGAAGCCAATGTTGGATCAGGCCAATGGCCCATCCAGTCCAACACTCTTTCACACAGTGGCCAAAAATACCAGGTGCCATCAGGACCTCCAGCAGTGGGGCCAGGACACCAGAAGCTCTCCCAAAGAATCAAACTACTTAAAGAATCAAAATTCTGTTGCAAGTTCCCCATCGAAGGTCCCTTCCTACCTTACTGCTTCCATTCAACAGGATCACCAGGGAACTTGAGGACAGTGGATAACAGGCTAATGACATCAAGAAGATGCTTAGAAACCCTTGATTCTCACCAGTCCCCATTTTGCAAATGTTTTATGGAGACTCGATGTTCAGTAGATCTCTGCATTCTAATTGCCATGGGTAGAGGCACAATAGGCATTGTGGACCATAGCTTCTGGTCCTTGTTTGAGAGCTTGACAGAAGGATCTGGCTGACCACTGTGGGGGGAAAGGATATTGACTATACGGACCTCTTTTTCTGGCTACATTCTGTTTTGCAAATCTGACAAGGCTATCAGTGCTTGAACATGGGAGGCGTCTCCTTTGGAGGCTGGATGCACATGACATGAACTCTTGGGAGGCGGAGGTGTGGCTCACAACAGTTTTGCCCCACAACTCCCAAATCAGGATCAGCATGCGAAGCCGGCAAGTTCAGGCTATAGACTGTATTACTGTGCAGTGGGGTTTTTTGTTGTTGTTGTTTTGTTTTAAAGTCCTGGTAGAAGAATGGGTTTTCATTGTGAGGTTATGCAAAGTATGAACTAGTCCCCCGAGAGATTAAAATGTGTGTGTGTGTGTGCATGTGAAGTGCTGTCAAGTTGCCACTGACATGATGACCCCGTAGGGTTTTCAAAGCAAGAGATGAATGGTAATGGTTTGCCATTGCCTGCCTCTGTGGAGCAACCCCAGACTTCCATAGTGGACTCTTATACAAGAACTAACCAATATTGGCCTTGCTTAGCTTCTGGGACTGGACAAGATCAGGTTCACCTGGGCCATCCAGGTCAGAGTTCAAGAGAATAAAATAGTTCAAGCCAGATGAAAAAGAATGCATAGATTCGGCCATCTGCTCCCGTATGAACCAGGCTGGTTATTAGTATCTTCAGTGCAGGTACAATTCTGGGTGCTTCTCCTTCAGAGATGAGGTGGGCAGCCATCATGGCAAAACCAGTTTTCCACTTCATCTCTGGAACTGTGGTCAAACTGACAGGTGTTTGAGCCAATATTGCATGAAACAAGAAAAGAAGAAGGAGAAGGAGAAGAAGGAGAAGGAGAAGGAGAAGGAGAAGGAGAAGGAGAAGGAGAAGGAGGAGGAGGAGGAGGAGGAGGAGGAGGAGGAGGAGGAGGAGGAGGAGAAGGAGAAGAAGAAGAAGAAGAAGAAGAAGAAGAAGAAGAAGAAGAAGAAGAAGAAGAAGAAGAAGAAGAAGAAGAAGAAGAAGAAGAAGAAGAAGAGTTGGATTCAGACCTCACCCTTCACTCAGAGTCGCAGAGTGACTTACATCTCCTTCCCTTCCTCTCCCCACAACAGACGTTCTGTGTGAGGTAGAGGGGGCTGAGAGAGCTCTTTCGAGGGCTGCTCTTGAGACAGCAGCTCTGAGAGAACTGTGGCTTGCCCAAGGTGACCCAAGTGGAGGAGTGGGGAATCAAACCTGGTTCTCCCAGATTAGAGTCCGTGCTCCTAACCACTACACCAAACTGGCACACTCCAAACTACTGCACCAAAAGTAACATGCGATGGCTGAGTTCAGACTGGCAATTTTCCCTGGCAGAGCCCCGTTTCAGCGATGCTTTAAAACTGCATTAAAGGGGGCGTTCACACAGGCACATCTGCTTGGCATTCCCCACCCGTAGGCAACCCGGGCTGTTCTGCTTTCTTCCCACGTTTAATAGATACCTCATAAAAGTGGTAGCAAATCCATGAAGAGCGCCTGTGTCCGACATTTGTCTGCTTCCTTGAAGTATGAATGCTCCGCCAATAAGCTGGGAGCAACCTGCGTGGGCAGAAGGCAGCAGCGGTAGGATTGGCTGTGCTCCGCTCTACTGCCCAATGCAGTGCTGGCGCTGTGGGGGGTCCTCCCCCAATCGGCAAAATGAGTTTATACGCATGAGCACATGAGCACTCAAGTGCACATACACCCACACACCCATACACCCACAGCTGAATTAATGGGGAAACACCACATACAGAGTGCCTCCGGGGCAACAGTTTGAACTCTCCAGCGTGCCTCCCCCTGGTATGCTTCTGCAGCAGTCCGGGCTGTGTGAACGGGAAACCCCGGAACAGTTTGTTCCGGGGCTTTCTTGCCACGACTGGCTCCCGCAGCAAATTGCCAGTCTGAACTCAGCCAATGTCACTTCCAACCGTTGCATCATTGCATGGTGTCATGCATTTCCCAAAACTCTATGGTTTGACCTTAGATCTTGAGGGGACTCCTAAAGCACAGCACTATCACAGTGTCGTTACTTCCAGGTTCACACTGGAAGTCACGTTAAAATGTCATCATGACGCTGCTTCCCCCCCCCCACACATTTCCCTCCACTGCGCTATACGGTAGCAGTGGGGGACAGAAGTTTTTGGATATAAATGATGTAAATAAACCAAATACTAACACCACGTCCCAGCTCACCCTACATCACAGTGTCACTATGAGGGTAAAACAAAGAAACAAGAACTCCATTTATGATGTTCTGAAGGCTTTTTTTAAAGAGGAAAAGGCAGGAATTTTTAAAAGTCAATCATTCTTTCTTCACAGTATTTTTCCATCCACTGAAACCAATTTGAGAAAACAATGTGATTCAAAATAATAATAATAATCTAGTTGGCACGCACACATGAGACTTAAGAACATAAGGGAAGCCATGTTGGATCAGGCCAAAGGCCCATCCAGTCCAACACTCTGTGTCACACAGTGGCCAAAACCCGAGGGCCATCAGGAGGTCCACCAGCTGGGCCAGAACTCCAGAAGCCCTCCCACTGTTGCCCCCCAAGCATCAAGAATACAGAGTATCAAGAAATTCAGAAAATTCTGAAATGTACTTTGAAAAAAAAGCCAGAAATGTTACTTTTAGGGCTCAAATTGGAAGAAGTTAAAGTGACTAAGAGAACATTGTTATGGTACTTAATTACAACTGCAAGAATGACCTATGCTCAATCTTGGAAGCAGGAGCAGATACCTGACAAATGGCAATGGATAAGGAAAATGATTTTTATGATTGAAATGGACAAACTGACAAGAAAACTCAACGGAAAAGAAGACGAAGAATTTTTAGCAGACTGGAAAGATTTTAATGACTATTTAGAACTTAACTGGGATGTGAAAAACAGATTGCTTTGTTTCGACAATTATTAAGTATGGAAATGTTGTAAGAAAATGGATTGTATTAGAAAAAGTTACCTAATAGTGAAAAATTAGAAAAGGAAAATATTGAAAATTAAGATTTGAATATCGAATATGAATTGAATGTGAGAGAATATTGATAGAAATGTTAATGGGGGTGGAGCATCGCTGGAAGCCAAGGGCGGGGGGGATAGAAAATTGTAAAAAAGGATATGTTAAGAATTGGTTATCAATTATGAAATATGTCATTATATCCTGTTAATAAAATTTCTTAAAAAAAAAAAAAAAAGAATACAGAGTATCACTGCCCAAAAGGGGGGAAACCAAGTCAATTAACAGTGCCTTACAGCAATCAAACACATTTGCATGTATTAGAGGGAAGAGAGAATGAAATGGGAGGGTGGAAGCCAATGGCGATTCTGCAGGCCATGTTGTTCTTCAGCAATGTTTTGGCTCTATGGCCTGGTGGGAGTGAGGTGGTCCATTGGGTAGAGCAGCTGGGCTGGGTTCAGAGCTTTTCGGAGGAGTTCTTCATGGCTCTGGGCTTTTGGGTGGAACAGAACTGGTCTCTGATACCGCCGGAGCAGGCCCGGTCTGTAGGCCTCTGTGAGGCGGTAGGATAGGCTGCTTCTTTTGTTGATGGTGGTGAGACATTTTGCAAATTTAGGTGAACAGACCTGAAACAAAAGAGAGGAGGCTGGGATGATTATAGAACTCACAAAGAAAAGGGAGGCTCAACCAAAGATGCGCAGTGATACCCGGCCAACCCAAAAAGGGCACTTTCATCCATCCGAGCAGGTGGCAAAGCATTATTTTTAAGGGCTCAGGTTATAACAAATGGCGAGAGATAAGCTACTCCCTGCTTATCTTCAAAACGTAGTCCCAGCCAGCTATCATTTCTGAAATCCACTTTTATTTGCAGACTCCACACCTCATTCTGACCTACATTTTTAGCCTCTGACTTTCTTACTCCTCCTGAAAGTTGCCAAGTCCCCCGGGTTTCTTCATATAATGAATTTCAATGGAGTGCAAAGTCATGCGTCTCACTGACTCAAGAGGGGGCATTAACATGTTGGGTATTGAAAATCGAAGAAAGAGTCATGACGTTCCTCTGTGAAATACATCTGTTTCCATCTGAGAGACCAAGATGACATTGTAGAAAGACTTCCAAAGACATCAGTGTGTGTCTACAGTGTGTGTGGTCATGGCTCAGTGGCAGAGCATCTGCTTTACCTGCAGAAGGTCCCACGTTTCATCCCTAACATCTCTAGGTAGCCGGTGATATGAAAGTAAATAAATGTAAATAAATACTAGGTGACGTGAATGCCTTTTGCTTGAAATCATGGATAATTAGAATCATAGAATCACAGAGTTGGCAGGGATCTCCAGGGTCATCTAGTCCAACCCCCTCCACATTGCAGGCAATTCACAAATACCTCCCCCCACATCACCAGTGACCTCACTCCATGCCCAGCAGATGACCAAAAACTTCCAGGATCCCCAGCCAAACTGGCCTGGAGGAAAATTGCTTCCTGACCCCAAAGTGGTGATCAGCATTTCCCTGGGCATGTAAAGAAAAGGCCACAAGAACTAAGCACTGGCTCATCCCTCCCTGCCCTCCCTCTCAGGATCTGCCTAAGTTTAGAGAATCAGCATTGCTGTCAGATGGCCATCGAGCCTCTGTTTCAAAACCTCCAAAGAAGGAGAACTTCTCTCACTCAAAGTAGACAATACTTTGATGTACCAGTGGTGCGGCTCATACAAGAACGTCATACTACAGTCCTCTCTCAAATCCGTAATGGTAGAATTTGTTAGAAGGAGGCACCCAATGAAGTATATTCAGGGTCAGCAAAAGGCAATATTTCTGCACACTGTGCGTAGTTAATTTATGGAACTCATGACGACTGGTTTAAATGGCTTTTTAAAAAATATAGTAAAATGTATAGTAGAGTGGTCTGTCAACAGGTAGAAGTGACCTCAAGAGAGCATTCAGCAATAAAGAGCCTCAGCAAAGGAAGTTCCAGATGAATTTATTGTGCCCTGATCTGACTTGGGCCAGTCGCTCCTAAACTGGAACACTTTCCCTATGAGGAAAGGTTAAGGCGCTTGGGGTTCTTTAGCTTGGAGAAACGACAGCTGAGGGGTGACATGATCGAGGTCCACAAGTTTATGCATGGGGTAGAGCAGGTAGAGAATGCAGTACTTTTCTCCCTTTCTCACAATACAAGAACTCGTGGGCACCCCATGAAATTGCTGAGCAGTTGGGTTAGAACGGATGAGGTCCATCAGTGGGAGGCCTTCTGGTGTCCTGGCCCCACTGCTGGACCTCCTGATGGCACCTGGTATTTTTGACCGATGTGTGAAAGAGTGTTGGACTGGATGGGCCATTGGCCTGATACAGCATCAGCTTCTCTTATGTTCTTATGTTATCTTATATATTCATTATTATAATGAATATTTTCCACACTAAATCTTCAGGACTGTAGCATGAACCCATCATTTTCTTGTCCCCTTATGTACTCTTAAATATTCATTATTATAATGAATATTTTCCAGACTAAAGCTTTGGGCCTGTAGCACGACCCGATCATTTTCTTGTCTTAGTCATATCAGACAGGATAATATAAACTGGTCCTTGTGAACGAATGAACAAATGAATGAACGAACGAATGAATGAACAAATGAATGAATGAACCACCACCCCAAACTCTCCTAATTTAAAACCATTTTTGCTTTAATTGGCATTTTCAAGAGGTTTGTTCTGACACAGAAGTTCCATATTTTCATCAAATATAGACAAAACCGAGTTACAGATTGAGAATATCCAGACATGCCTCTGAATGATATTTTGCTAGTCGTGTCACAGTTCTTCTGGCTCCTCTCATTTTTTTCAGTCATTTCATCAGACAATTGACTGCCCAAATTCCCTTTTACTTCCATCGACAATTCAGTAGTAACTCTAAAAGAAATGTATTAAATAGTGGAGTCTCACTTACCTAATCTTCCAGTGAGCAAGAAGAAAGCCGACGGGCTGAACATTTGAATGTTCAGAGTATCATTTTTATATGGTCTTAAAATGTCAGTCTTGAGGAAGCAATAGATCTGAGTTGTCACATTAGAATGTGAGGGACCTCTCCCTTTCCTCAGTTTGTTAAGGTTCCTCACATTCTGTTGCAGGTAAACTCCCTCTTGGGCAATGCTACATTTGCCTCTCCCTTGTCCATCTGGTTACCGACCTAAAATGTTTCCCCCACCTGGAAGATCTTATATGTCATTTCTTTGAACAGACTCGGCTTAAATGTATTTGAGCCTAGCAGTAAGCCAAAGGTTGGGGACTGGATAGGTTGAGCCCTTGAAGATTGTTCATAAATGGCCACTAGGAATGACAATACTCTCTGGAGTATGAAAATATAATCCCAGCTGAGATGACTTTTCTGGCAACCAGTTAAGGTACAAACAGCCACCACCTGGCACTTCCCAAGCAAGATGATGCCGCCACTCCCCTCCCTTTCACCATCAAAACATAACCAATATATGGAAATGCTTCTTTACACAGAGAATGATTAAAATGTGGGATTCACTGCCAGAGGATGTAGTGATGGCCATAGGAATAAACGACTTTAAAAGGGGATTAGATAGATTCTCGGAAGATAGGACTTGCCAGTGGCTGCTAGCCATGGTGACTAAAGGGAATCTCCACATTCAGAGATAGTCAGCTTCCGAATCCCAGAGCCAGGAAGCAATATCAGGGGAAGGCCACAGCCTCTCTGCTCTGTCGTTGGCCTTCCAGAGGAACTGGTTGGTCACTGTGTGAGGCAGGACGCTGGACTAGATGGACGGCTGGTCTGATCCAGCAGGGCTCTTCTAGTTCTTATGACCCAGTAAGGTTTTCAAGGTAAGAGACATTCAGAGGTGGTTTGCCATTTCCTGTCCCTGCATAGCAACCCTGGAGTTTTTACCAAGTACTAACCACAGCTGATCCTCCTTAGCTTCTGGGTTCTAATGAGACGGGGCTCCACTTGGCTATCCAGGTCACGAACCCAGTTCCCTGAAGATTAGGAAATAAACAGAAATACTTCTGAAAAAATTCTCATGCAAACTTATTCCCAGGTGTTGAGTTCAAAATTACCTGGCTTTGTTCAGTTTTTATTTCTACAGTTTTGTTCCGAGTGAACAGTAAGAAAGACCCCTGCCAGATCAGACCTGTGGTCCATCTAGTCTAAAATCATGTTTCACGCACAGTGGCCAAAGAGTTCCCCTTCTATGTGACTTTCCCCCCCTGCCATGTATGGTGCAGTGGCAATCTACTTCTGACACAGAGATGATATAACTCTGCAGAAGTTTAATCTTGATTTTTGGGGGGTGATTTTACAGATGTGTACACAGGTGCTTCTAGATTTGATAAAACTCTGCAAACGTATAATTTTGATGTGAGCATACTGCAATCTTTTTAGTCTTGTTTGTACCAGTAAACAGAAGTATGTTAATGAAACATCTCAGAGAAGTAACTTAGGAGTGGTCGTATGCACCGTCATGTTGAAGTTGATACAGTTCTGCAAGATAAAAACAGCACCAGATTTTGAGATAACCACGAGGCAGTACCAAACCCCTCCCTGTTCGTATTTTCTTCATTCATCTTTTTTTTCTTTCTCTTCCCCTCCCTCCAGCAGATTCGCCATGCCAGAAAATGGGGGTGAGACCCTAAAGGTGCAATTTCAGGGAGAAAAAGACCCCCCCCAAAAAAAAACCTGCACTTTAAATTGTCCCCCACTCCTGTTAACTGAAAGATGGTACATTCAGAGTTTTGTAAGCTATGATAATTTGTTTAATATATTGACTCTGAAACATAATTTGTGTCCGTGGAAAATATCCCAGGTAAGATATTCCATTATCATAATATGCCATCCTGAAATTTGGTGAATGGGCCAATCTGCAATTAGCATTTGCTCAGCTGTTTTACCAAACCCACACTGGAACAGAAAAAGATGCAGTTCAAAACCACATTCAACTACCCTGGGCCAACACCGTACTGACTGCAGAGTCACCCCCAAATGGCCATAAAATGTCCATAAATCTATGCAGACAGCCACCATAAAAACAGAGATCAAGCAAAGTGAAAGCAGCCTGCAGTCTGGACACTGCCAATCTGCATTCAGCATTTTTACCAAACCCACACTGGAACAGAAAAAGGTGCAGTTCAAAACCACATTCAACTATCCCGGGCCGACACTGTACTGACTGCAGAGTCACCCCTGAATGGCCATAAAACAGGCATAAATCTATGCAGACAGCCACCATAAAACCAGAGATCAGATGAAGTGAAAGCAGCATGCAGTCTGGACACGTCCATAAAATGTGACACTCAATCGAAGTGAAAGTGGCAGGCAATGTAGAGGGGAATTTCTGTTCCAGTGTGGGTTTGATAAGACAGCAGAGCAAATGCTAGATGCAGATTGGGCCAGTGTTTCTTCTCTGTGGGAAGGGTGACCACAGCGCAGGCCCACAACCCTTTTAAGCCTGTGGACTACTTTGGAATTTTGACCTTGGTTGGTGGGCTTCAGGAAATGACTGCTTGAGGAGGTACAAAATGGCTGCCAAACAAGGCGGGGCCAACTGTCAAACTCCAGAACGTGTGGTTATGCACAACTCTGATCATAACTCTTCAGCATTTCGGACAAAAGCTCTTCTTAACAGGTTGCCTTTTAAAACGGGCCTATGATTTGAAATATTGCCTTGTGTACACGCAGCCGTCAGGCTCACAGTGAAGATCCTTGTGCTGTGGTGCCAGCTGTTGTTTTTTTTAAAAAAATCTGCACAGCCAAATAGATCCCCAATAGCCCTGCTGGGAAAAAGCTCATCCTGGCCCCATCCACTTTCTAAAAACACTTGTTGAATGGCCAGAAAGATGTCAGGTTATCAGTCTCCCAGTCTCCCGCCCCCACCTTCCGTTTCCTGTTTTGTTCAGAGCAGCAGCAACATATATTTTTTATTTTTTTAAAAAATCATCATTGGACTTACAGTGTGACAATCATTCTGAGGAAAACCCAGAAGTGATGTCACACCTCCCTAGGAACGACCAGAAACTCTATGGTAAAACCATAGAGTTTCTGGCAATTCCTAGATTGGCATGGTGTCATTTCTGGTTGTTGTTTTTTTCCCCTCATGGAAAAAAATTATTGTTGTTGTATTTTTCTCCTGGAAGTGATATCATGGAGATCACCAATATCTGCCCCCACCCATGTCCCGACACCCCCAGTATCCTGCTGGGTCCGAGGACAGACCTGGAAACCCTTATAAAGGGATCCTTTGAAGCCAGGAATTCTGTCTGTTCCATTCTTCTTTTATGCATGCAATGAGTTCCCAGCCTCCAGGTGGGGCCTGGGGATCTCCTGCATCTACTATAGCTCTCCAGCTGACAGAGATTAGCTCCCCTGGAGAAAATGGCTGCTTTGGAGGGCGGACTCCACTGTACCATGCTGAGGCCCCTCCCCAAACCCCACCCTCTCCTGGATCCACCCCCAAAGTCTCCAGGTGTTTTCCAACGCAGACCTGGCAACCCTATGCATGCATGTTACCTGCCAGGCCAGGCCTACAGCTTAAATCTGCTTCAAAGGCAGCCAGAAGACACCTTAGGAATCAAAAATTGCTCACTTTAATTGTTTGCCCGCAAAACAGCACCTACTAAGTCTCTCTCTCTCTGTGTGTGTATCTCTTTCTCTGGGTTGCCAAGCTAAGTAGTGAAAATTCACTGCATTCAGTTGGGTTCAGTGTTCCCTCTAAGCTGAGTTAGTGTGAGCTAGCTCACAGTGTTTTAGCCTCCGGATCACACATTTTTGTCTCAGCTCAGGAAGGAGGTCTCCAGAGCAAACTGATTTATGCAGCAGCCAAATCCCTCGCTCACAACTTTAATGCCAGTAGCTCACAAGGTAGAATTTTTGCTCACAAGACTCCTCGGCTTAAGAGGGAGTATGGGTTTATTTCATTTTCCCCATTTTTTGCATAAGATTTCTCTCTCCTCCTCCCTCCCTCTCCTTTTCCATTTAAATGTTGCATTAATATGTTGCTGAAGGCTTTCATGGCCGGAGTTCATTAGTTGCTGTAGATTTTCCGGGTTGTGTAGCCGTGGTCTTGGCACTTTAGGACCTGTTGTATTTCTTTAAGCATCCCTTAGCCTTGTGAAGGTCCCTACAGAAGGAACCTTTGTCCATGGACCCTTGGTGGTTTTGATCTTAAGAATCAGGAAATGTCGTATTCCAAACACTTAGCTTTAGGATCCCAGCTAGGAATATAACCCTGCTATTTCTTATTCCAGTCCACAGCAGGAATGGTGTATGCTTAGTTTCTTTTTTTGCCTGTGAATTTTGAAAATCAACCATTAGAGGGCACTGTTTACTTATCTGTGGAACATCTACCCTTTGGTAACCCTTCAAAGTTAGGTAACTCCCCTGCCTTGCTGAACCTTTGATATATGGGTAGAATCTGGATATAGCTAACTTTGCATCCGAAGGGGGTGTTCTATACCAGTAAAATGGGAGTTTCAGAAACCCCTGGCATCTTTTCACAAATCTCTCCAAAACCCTTTCTTTCCGGCCAGTTTGGTGTAGTGGTTAAGTGTGCAGACTCTAATCTGGGAGAACCAGGTTCGATTCCCCACTCCTCCACTTGCACCTGGCTGGATGACGTTGGGCAAGCCATAGTTCTGATAAGAGCTGTCCTTGAAAAAGAGCAATTTCTGTTAGAACTGTCTCAGCCTCACCTACCTCACAGGGTGTCTGTTGTGGGGAAGGGAAAGGAGTTTGTAAGCCGCTCTGAGACACCTTTGGGTAGTGAAGGGCAGGGTATAAATCCAATCTCTTCTTCTTCTTCTACCTCACAGGGTGTCTGTCGTGGGGAGGGGAAGGAAAGGAGTTTGTAACGCTCTGAGACACCTTCGGGTAGTGAAGGGCAGGGATAAATCTAATCTTCTTCTTCTTCTTCTTCTTCTTCTTCTTCTTCTTCTTCTTCTTCTTCTTCTTCTTCTTCTTCTTCTTCTTCTTCTTCTTCTTCTTCTTCTTCTTCTTCGCCGCCAGAAGCTTCATACGTACCCAGATTGTGCAAATTTTTGTTAGAAGGTCTCAGATGCCCTTTTGGGGTTGCTAATAGGGCCTCCAAGTCCCCAACCGGGGGAAGGGTATTCCCTGCCCTGAGCTCCCGTTGCCCACTAACACTCCTAGCAGCGGCACGGGGAAATTTAAAAAGCAGCAGGGGTACCAGCATGATGATGTCATTTCTTGGGAAAACCCAGAAATTACGGGGGGAGGTAGCTCTGGGAATCACCAGAAACTCTATACTTTTACCATAGAGTCTCTCTCAACTCCTAGGGCGCCCTGCTGACGCTTCCAGTTTTTTTTCCCCTGGAAGTGATGTCATCATGCCAGTAACACCGGCCCACCATTTCCCCACCCCCAACCCTCCTTTTGATTGTCAGGCTCAGCCTGGAAATCTTCCTTGCTAAACAATCTGATGGAACCATGGAAAGGCCCACCACTGACTGCTCTACAGTCTATCTCCCATGCTGCCTCAGACTCGGACCCCAGCTGTGCAGGTGGAAGGCTGATCATCTGTAGAGCATTGGGGGGGTTGCTGGCTGGCCTGCAGCTGATCCCCACACAATGCCCATGCGATTATGGGGCCCCATCCTTGGCTTCTTCCTGGGGCACCAAACGTGCTAAGACTAACCCTGCCCATTTGGCCACATATATCCTAAAGCAAGAACTTCAAGACTAACCTTGAAATTTCTCTTCAGGAGCAGCGTTCCCTCTAAGTTGAGTTAGTGTGAGCTAGCTCACAGTGGCAGAGCTTCTAGTGTCCTGGTCCCACTGCTAGACCTGATGGCACCTGGTATTTTTTAGCCACTGTGTGACAGAGTGGATGGGTCTGGATGGGTCATTGGCCTGATCCAACATTGGCTTCTCTTATGGTCTTATGTTCTTTTTTTAGCCTCTGGCTCACACATTTTCCTCTTCACTCAGGGAAGGATGGCTCCAGAGCAAACTAATTTATGCAGCAGCCTAATTGCTCGCTCACAACTTTAATGCCAGTGGCTCACAAAGCAGAATTTTAGCTCACAAGACACCAGAGATTAGAGGGAGCATTGTTCAGGAGTGCTAGTAGTCTATGGATCCAACTTTCAGTCCAATCCAGTTTTTTCCCCCCTGTAGCAGATCCCACAAACTCCACTGAATACCACAGTTGGCACCACACATGCAGGTGTGAATGCAAATGTTTAAGAGGAAATCCATTATCCGATTCTGGTCCAGCAGAACCTGAAGTGTTTCCCATAGTTTCTGTCACTTTTTTTCTTCCTTATACACCTTCAAATCCTCCTCCTCTAATACTATATAGATTGCTCTCCCCCCCCCCCCACTCCTTAACGTGTCCCTAGCCAAGTTCAACTGACCCCATTGGGTTTTCTGTACACCAGTAAAATGGAAATTTCAGAATTTCAATACACAGTTTGGTGTCGTGGTTAAGCGAGCGGACTCTAATCGGGGAGAACCGGGTTTGATTCCCCACTCCTCCACTTGCACCTACTGGATGACCTTGGGCAAGCCATAGCTCTGATAAGAGCTGTTCTTGAAAAAGAGCAGTTTCTGTCAAGAGCTCTCTCAGCCCCACCTACCTGACAGGGTGTCTGTTGTGGGGAGGGGAAGGAAAGGAGTTTGTAAGCCGCTCTGGACACCTTTGGGTAGTGAAGGGCAGGATATAAATCCAGTCTCCTCCTCTCCAATCTTCCCACATCTCTCCAAAACGGTAAACCCTTTCTTTATTTGCCTCCAGAAGCTTCAGATGTTTTCCTCGAACAGAGAACAGCAGTCACTGAAGGCGTGGGGGGACGTATTTACGAATTTCCTGCATTGTGCAGGGGGTTGAATTAGATGACCCTGGAGATCTTTTCCAATTCTTTGGGTGAGTTCAGACAGCATGCTGAGAGCGGTGTAAATGGCTGCGGTCCTGATGCGTTTTTGTGGGTTTTTTTAACCCGGAGAATCGCAATCACTCTCACCTCCTTGTTCCAGATCGTTGCGCAGCCACATCACTCCCCACCGTCCACATGCAGGAGCATACATCGGTGTTTTTTTCCCCTCTCTCTCATTTTGAGCATGCACACCGGCAGTCATCTGTGGAACTAAAATTTTCACACATGCACAGAACAGCGATTTCCACACTTCCCTTTAAACTTTAAATGAATACTTTAAATGAAATTTTTACCCCGAAACTGGCCTCTGTGAGATCCCGAACTCATCTAAATGCTAAAACTAGGCACCATTTAAACTTTGCTTTTATTAACTTAGAAGCGGAGCTCCACCCATGTGCGCACCACCAAGGCATTAAAAAAAATGGCAGAGGAAAAGCGGGTGCCTGAGGCTTCCGTGGCAGCTTTCCAGAGGGGAGGGGGTTGAGGCACCCGGAAATGGCTCGACACTGCAGGAGTGATCAGACATCAGAAAAGTGCGGCTCGAAACTGGAGAATCAGGAAAACACCACTTGGGTAAGTGGTATCAAAATACTTTGGTTTAAAGGGGGTTTGATCTGGAAAGTGACGGCTGGGGACGGTGCACAGATGTTGGATGTGTGAACGTGCACATAAAATCGGTCCCTGAAGTCTGGCGAAAGCGGTTCAAACAGAGCATCTGAACGCACCCTATGATTCTCCTTGGTGGTCTCCCATCTGAGTACTAACCAGGCTTGACCCTGCTTAGTTTCTGAGATCGGATGACATCAGGCTAGCCTTGCTCATCCAGTTCAGGACATGCAAAACCCTAACCTGTACACACTTCTAGTTCTGCAGGCACATATCTGAATGAACTGCCTCCCCCTGCCCCCCACGTCTGACAATTATACTCCACCCTCTTTGTAACAAGGCAAGATTATGGGAATGAAAATTTCAGGGTGTATCAGAAGAAAAAGAGCAATGTTGTAATGCAAAAAAAGAGAGTGTTTCAGTAGTTTCCCCCCCCTTTGTAGAGATCTGTAGATCTGAGAATAAAGCGTGGGATGCAGCTAACACAAACTTTCTCCCAAGAAGATATCCTTCCCGGACTTTCTAGATATGCCTGATAAACATTTGATATTCAAGGTTCTGGCTTGGCGTGCAAAGATTTGGGAACAGATATTCCAATTGGGCAGAAACAGACCTATAATTTAGACTAAAGGTAAAGGTTTCCCTTGCTCAGAAGCTAGTCGAGTCTCCTTTTCCAAGCCGAAGAGCCAGCACTGTCTGAAGACATCTCTGTGGTCATGTGGCCGGCATGACTAGATGCCAAGGCTCATGGAACACTGTTACCTTCCCACCAAAGCAGTACCTATTCATCTACTTGCAATTTCTTGCTTTTGAACTGCTAGTTTGGCAGGAGCTGGGACCAGAGATGGGAGCTCACTCCATCATACGGCACTTGGGTCTCGAACTGCTGAACTACTGACCTTCCAGTCTGCAGTTCAGCATCTTAACCACTGAGCCACCATGGCCCTACAATGTAGCAATAATAATAGGCTCTTCCACATTCTGATTTTCATCACTTGTGTGTCCCTATTGCTTCAGGGTCCCCCCCGCAATGTGTTTTGCTCTCTCTAGTAGTCCCAGAGGGAGCAAGACACATATGGAAGAGGGGAGAAAACCCAAAACAATAGGGACAAATGAGTGACAAAAATGAGAATCCGGAACAGCCCACATCAGCTTTGTTTAACCAAGTAAATGGGTCAATTTGGTATGTCACAGTTCAGATGATTGCAGAATTTCAGGGTGGGACCAAAGCAACTTTAAAAAAGCCATACAGCTCAGTAACACACCCATCTGTAACAGGCCATTCTGCCAGTTCTAGATTCCCCTTAGCTCTGAGTGGGTCTGTTCAAGGTAACTATCATCCAGTCATATCATGTTCAAGCAGTCCTGAACAAATCTCCCTTTAGGTGAGCAGAGCAGGGCACAAACAGAGGAATGAACAGGTAAATTAAGGATGATCTTAGCCATTTAAGGGAACATTTTATTAGAAGTAGATGGAAGCTTTTAAATTTTAAAATAATGGTTCTTATTCCTCTCCTGTGATTCTGAAGTTTAACCATTCATAGCTGCTAAGATACCAGAATGTGATATGAGGGCTATAGATGTTAGCAGTCAGACCCCTCCTCCTGCAGAGGGGCAGTTTAGCAGTTAGAGAGAAAGAGGCACAAATACCCTTCATACAATGAATGCCAGCCAGAGACAAGCCTGGGAAAAAATATTTTTGAAGGTAAGTCATAGTGGCTGACTAGTGACTCTCTCCATGCCTCGAGGAGACACTTAATTTAGGACAATGGGTCTCCCAAGAAACTACTCACTAATCTCATCAATAAGCTGCCTCACTTCCCTCTTATCCACTAACTTGTAATAAGGTAACATGTAACACTATTCACCAAACCTGGTGGCTTTTCCCATCTGGTATTTATTTGGGTCATCAAGAATCATTTACATGTGTAATCAATTTCAGGTAAACTCATCAAGCCTGTCTGAAAAAAACAACAAGTTATTGTTTTGAGGACAAGCACATCAGCATAACCCCAGGGAGCATTTCCCCCTGTAATTATGGAATTCTGCTCCATAGCAGCGTGTGTGTGAGTTCTGAATGTCATACCTCACACCGCCATTTGCATATGGACCTTTTCCTTCTCTTCTCCATGAAATGCTGGTCATTTTGCTGCTGCCTCCGCAGATCTCCTTCTTTATGACTAGTAATTGTATAGCCTTCCCCAAAATTGCTTTCTCCCCTCTTCTCCCTGATTTCTTCTTAAGCTAGCTTGTGTGTTTTCTGTCTGTTTGCATATGTGTGTTTTGCCCATTTATTCCTGTTTCAATAAAACCTGTTCCAGTTGACCATCTGACTGGTTTATTCCAAGAATTCTCTAAGGGAAAAAAAATCCCTGTAAACATTGGTGGAGATCCCAGTTATTTACCTCTTGCTCTGTCTCCTTAAGCTAATTCC
Source organism: Gekko gecko (assembly GCA_029375565.1). Lineage (NCBI taxonomy): Eukaryota > Metazoa > Chordata > Lepidosauria > Squamata > Gekkonidae > Gekko > Gekko gecko. Next base: position 686,215 of record JAPDNY010000023.1, on the reverse strand, counting down.
CCCAATTAAATAGGAGACTGCCTCTTTTGAGTCTGCTTTTCTGGAAAATTCTTAAGAAATTCATTCTGACGTTTTGGGATCTTCATCCTTGTAAGCAAAATGCTCATAGGCTTGTTGTCCAGGGAAACCTCCAGGCCAATAGGAATACTTTGTTGTTCTTCTTGGCCACAGGGAACCAAAGGACATAGTCACTCCAGATGTTAGCCAATTGCCACGTTATTAATGATTTTATGGAATTATGATATTTAAGCAAGGCAATAGGCAAATAAGGGAGAAAGCATCTTTGTATACAGGGGTCCCGTTTCTTCCAGAAGCACCAGCAATAGACTCAAAGACTGACTTCAATACAAAATGGTTCCTTTTACTGATAGATCTTCACAAACATACAATATCTCAAATGCATTCACAATTATACAGATCTAGGAAAATTAGAGAGAAGAGGATAGCACTTTCGCAGTAGCAGGATGATCGTTGAGGGGTAATATTTTACCTGTCCATGGCAGATGAAGCAATCCTTAGGAAAAATAAGGGAGGCTATGGGGAAATAGGGTCATGTCCTGAGCCAGCAGGGACATGTGGAGGCTCTGGCTGTGCTAACCAAGAGTTGTGGAGTTAGGGTGGGTTTTAGAGGTCAAGAGAGAGAGAGACCTCTGGGTGCCCTCCTTTATAAGGTGGCTTTGGGGGGTGGGATAGGCTGGCCACATCCCCTGGCATACCTCTTGCTGGTCCATCCCCAAAAACATACTGATTGGATCTGGGTTCAAGGGAATGGGGCTAAGGGGAGTGGGCAATATTGAGGTCTAGTAAGTCTGGGCAGGACAGTGGTACCTGAAGGGATTATGAATCATGCAGCCAGAGTCATTGTTATTCCAGTGGTTCCTTGATTGGTTTACGGCTGTCTCTTCAGCTAGGCAAGGCTAGGTGGGGGAAGGGAATGTTGCCTATGTGTGTAGGAAGAAACTTCTCATGGAGTCTGGATTCCAGGTTTCTGGTCTGCCTTGGCATGGCATCTGCCCTGCTGTTGTCACTTCATATGGCTAGGGAACTGGTCCATCTTACAGCAGGTAAGAGGACAGGTAACCGCAAGAACCATGGCACATCATCTCAAAAGGAAGGTGTTAAGTATGCCACTCAACAACAGGATTGGGTTAAGGCGAAATATCTGGTGTTTATCTGTAAATTGTAAGAATAATGTATAGAATGAATATGGATGTATTGTTATGGAAAGAAATCCAATTAATAATAATAATAATAATAATAATAATAATAATAATAATAATAATAATAATAATAATAATAATAATAATAATAATAATAATAATAATAATAATAATAAAAAACCAGGATTTCAGCAAAAGTGATTTCAGCTTTATTAGTAATAGCAAACACCAACTAGAGAACACACCAACAAACAAGTGGAGCACAGCTCCCTTTTTAAACTATCCCGGGCTGTCAAAGCCACACCCATAACATGTTAAAGACCAATCATAACACAGGGATAAAGGCCAATCAGGACCGTTCCCTCTTTGATACATTTTCACATAGTGATTGGATATTCACAGAGGTTTCGCAGAAACCAGCCAATGGTAATGCAACAGATGAAGAGCCACATTTAGACTGAAGCTTACCACAGTAAAGTATAGGCTTGATTCACACTTCAATACATAACAGAAGGCTTCCTTCTTCCGGGTATGCATCTGTAACTGGCATCACTTTTGGGTCACCACGCAGCTCAGCCCCTTTTGCACACTGCTTGCACAGTCCAGGTTTTTGTCACCTATGGGCTAGATGTTCATAAGAGTGCTTATTATTATTAAAGCGCCTTGCAGGGCAGCACAGAGTCCTTGACAAAGCCCTCAACTGCTCATCCCATATGATAGCAGCACACAAACCCAACAGTCCTCGTATATTTCCAGGGTCTAATATAGCTAATCGTGCCTGATGTAACGGTTGCAACCCAAAGGATTTGACTTACCTGTAATTTTATTTCTATGTATGTACATACACTGGCCCGGATAGCCCAGGCTAGCCGGATCTTGTTAAATCTCATATGCTAAGCAGAGTCGGCCCTGGCTAGTGTTTGGATGAGAGAACTCCAAGGAATGCCAGGGTCATGACATGGAGGCAGGGAATGGCAAACCCCTTGTGAATAACCCGTGCCTTGAAAATCCCATAAGGGGTCATCATAAGTCAGCTGTCCCTTGATGGGGAGGGGATGCACGTACACAGGTGCCGTCAAGTTGCAACCAACTCACGGCAACACAAGCAAAAGGATTTAAAGGCAAGTGACAAGTAGAGGTGGCTTGCCATTGTGTTCTCTTTAAATGATTTGAAAGGCTGTCATGTGGAGGAGGGCAAGGAGCTGTTCCAGTCGGCAGCAGAGGAGAGGACCCGAAGCAATGGGTTTAAATTGCATGCAGAAAGGTATCGGCTGGTTATTAGGAAAAACTTTTTTCATGATCAGAGTGGTTCAAAGGTGGAATCAGCTGCTGAGGGAGGTGGTGAGCTCCCCTTCTCTGACAGCTCCCAAGAAGAGGCTGGATGAATATTTGTCAGAGATGCTTTAGGCTGGCCCTGCGTTGAGCAGGGGGTTGGACTAGATGGTCTGTATGGCCCCTTCCAACTCTATGATTCCATGATTCAATGATTCCTTTGCAGGCCAGTTTGGCCAGGGATCCTGGAGGTTTTTTGTCCTCTTCTGAGTGTGGAATGGTGGTCACTGAGGGTGTGGAGGGGGAGGTATGTGTGAATTTCCTGCACTGTGCAGGAAAGAAGACCCTGGAGACCCTAGAAGACCCTGGAGGTCCCTTCCAACTCTATGATTCTATGTAAGTTGCATTGGGGTTCCCATTGAGGAGAAAGCAGGGTATACATGATTCTAGAGTCTCCCATCCAAGTATGATGGTTCTGAGACCTGACAAAATTGGGCTATACCATGCCGCATTCCCTCAACATTGCTTCTAACAATGATTCGATCTGTTTGTTCACCCATATTTCCACCATTATATTCTCACACACAAAAAAAACACCTTTTCATGTTGATGGGGTTGAGATGGAACGGTTAGCCAGTGGGCTTCACGACTGAGTACAAGTTGGAATGCAGAGGGTTGCAGTAGTCTGTCGTAGCAAACTAAAATGAAAATCCACTGGAACCGAAAAGACTAACATTTGTTATTATTGAACACCATTCTCCCTAGTCCAGTAAACTAACCAAGGGTGACTCCACACTAGACCTTAAATCCTGGTTCAACCCTGTTCCCAAACTTACATTCTACGCTACACTTAAGTGCACCCCTGTAATTATCTCGGGGTATGTTTTGTTTCCACATTACATTGAGGTCACCCTAGTTTCGCCCCACACTTGTCCTGGGGTAAACAGATGCTGTTATAACCAGGGATAAATGCAAGGTATTGTGAACTCTGATAAAAGAAGAGAAGAAGAAGAGAAGAGACTGGATTTATACCCTGCCCTTCACTGCCCAAAGACATCTCAGAGCGGCTTACAAACTCCTTTCCCTTCCCCTCCCCACAACAGACACCCTGTGAGGTAGGTGGGGCTGCGAGAACTTCTTACAGAAACTGCTCTTTTTCAGGAACAGCTGTGCCAGAGCTTGTGACTGACCCAAGGTCACATCAGCAGGTGCAAGTGGAGGAGTGGGGAATCAAACCCGGCTCTCCCAGATTAGAGTCCGCGCACTTAGCCACTACACCAAACTGGCCAGGGATACCAGGAATAAGATCCAAGAGCGGAAAGGACCTAATACTCCACACTTCTCCAGTCAAGTTTCCCTCTTCCTGTGCCCCTTCCATGCCAGATGTAGATGCTTTCATATTCCCCACTCATTCTTTCATTGGCCACAGGAATAAACAGCTTTAAAAGGGGATTCGATAGATTCATGGAGGATAAGTCTATCAATGGCTTCTAACCAATACTCCCTCTAAGCCCTGTGAGCAAAAATTCTACTTTGTAAGCTGCTGGCATTAAAGTTGTGAGCAAGCGATTAGGCTCCTGCATAAATTAGTTTGCTCTGGAGCCATCCTTCCTGAGCTAAGACAAAAAAATGTGTGAGCCGGAGGCTAAAAAACTGTGAGCTAGCTCACACTAACTCAGCTTAGAGGGAACACTGCTTCTAACCATGGTGACTGAGGGGAACCTCCACTTTCGGAGGCACTAATCCTCTGAATCCCAGAGCCAGGAGGCAACATCAGATGAAGGCCTCATCCTCTATTCTCTGTTGCTGGCCATCCAGAGGAATTAGCTGGTCACTGTGTGAGACAGGATGCTGGACTATTTCTCTGATCCAGCAGGGCTCTTCTTATGTTCTTGTCTTCTTATAGTTGATGAATGCAAAAGACAGGGAAAGTTGGAGAATCTCTTCCTGGAACATTAACATTCTAGGTGAAATTCATCTCTCCGCCAGGCTGTAACCCTGCAATCCTTCATTGGTCATCAAGACCCCAGTTCCTTTCCATTAACAACACCCTCCAGTCAAAGCTGCGGTGGCTCAAGTGGTTAAGACACTGAACTGCAGGCTGTGGAAGGTCAGTAGTTCAGCAGTTCGAGACCCAGGTGCCACATGATGGGGTGAGCTCCCATCTCTAGTTCCAGCTCCTGCCAACCCAGCTCCTGCTTTCGAAAGCAAGAAATTGCAAGTAGATAAATAGGTACCACTTTGGTGGGAAGGTAACAGCGTTCCGTGCACCTTGGCATCTAGTCATGCCGGCCACATGACCACGGAAAGGTCTTTGGACAGCGCTGGCTCTTCGGCTTTGAAACGGAGATGAGCACTGCAACCCCAGAGTCAGATTAGACTGGCTTTCGAGCAAAGGAACCTTTACCTTTACCAGTCAAAGCAGTAGATTCTAAGCATTTTTCCTATTAGGCACAAAGGGCTTCATGAAAGAAACAAATAAGAGTCAAATGACACACACAAAGTTAGCACTGTAACTTTTTAATGTACAATGATCCATCAAGGATGGAACGACAATCACCGATATCCACCATGCCTTACACCCATAAAGTTGTTCACAAAACCGGAATCCCACTTTTTGGGCAACACATGGGTATAAATGCTTGAACGATTACAATAAGCAAATCTCTAAAAGTGTATTCTTTCTGAAAGGATATGTGTTGTAAACAGAGACTAGTTGATAAATATATATTTGTATACAACAGCGCCTTTTCTCCCTCTGAGCAAGAAGACCTCTATATGCATGCCTCTAAGTGACCATGTATGTGTGGAAAGGTGGGTATTTTTCTATCAGTCTTTATATTCAAATTCACTGCCACAGGAGGTGGTGGCAGCTGCAATCATGGACAGTTTCAAGAGGGAATTAGATAAACATACAGAGGAGAAGTCCATCAGTGGCTATTAGCCACAAGGTATAGATAGGAACTCTCAGTCTGGGGCAGGTGATGCACTCTATTCTTGGTGCTGGGGAGGGGGGGCAGCAGTGGTATTTTTGGCCGCTGTGTGACACAGAGTGTTGGACTGGATGGGCCATTGGCCTGATCCTACATTGGCTTCTCTTATGTTCTTATGTTCTTATATCTAGAATTACATAAAACTAGAATTATGGTTTCTCTCTGCCACCCTGTTTCTGCATAGACCGCATGTTGCAGTTCCCCCAACTGCAACCTGAAAATGGTACCGCTGAGAATTCTGCCACTTCTGCATTTCTAAAATGCCTCTGAACATGTCGAGTGATCTAGACAAACCCAATTCTGTGGGTCAAGTAAAAAACAACAACAACAACAGCCAAGGGTGTCCAGCAAGAAGGATGCCTCTTTACATGCTTGTTGGAACAGCTAAAGAATATGGAACAGATGGAGCGCTGGAGAAGTGACGGACGGTGAAATGATCTGGGGAGGAAGTGGTAGAATTCCAAGGTGGTAGTATGGAGTGGACCTCTTCCGATTATGAGGGGAATCATGGTTGCTGAACCAGGTAAAATCCTTGCATGGGGAAAAGTAGCACTTCCCTCTGATCTGCTAGCTCTCTACTTGCGTTGTGTGCAAAATATTATCTAAAACATGAAACCTGAAAGGCGCAGTACACTCTACCCCCTCAAAACTACAAGCTTCTTCCCCTACATGACTAGCCCTTGACCAGAGATGTTAATCCTGGACATATACTGTACAGGCTGCTACTTGGCATAGCATGACTTGTATGTTTTACTAGCTGTGTATTGGTACATTTGACGGGGCGGGAAGCATCGAGAAGAGGAGGGGAACGTTTGTGGCATGCCAAAGGTTGGGGCGCATAGTGGGGGATACTGGGCAGCGCATGGATGCATGCAGTGTGGTGGCGGGTACGGCATGTTGAATCTCTCCATGTACTGAGGCGGAGGGGGCTTGATCGCACAGGGCTCATGGCACGGCTTGGCGCACAGTGCTGAATGTTTCTCATTGCATGGCTCGGAGCACTTGGTGTCACAAGGGGCCGGGGATTTCGGAGCGCTCGGTTCGGTGTCTTTGGCATCGCACTTCAGCCCGCAGGGCTCGGGGCACTTTGCAGCGGTTGGTTGGGGATTCCTTGTGATGCAGGTCGCGTGTTTCAGCATGAAACTCTGGGGGCCCTGGATTGGCATTCCGGGCACTTGAGCTGGGTAGGAGTGCTGGATCCTGCAGTGGTGGGTGTATGAAGCCATTGCACAGTGGCCCAGGGATCCCTGAAACAAGAGAGAGATGGCAGAGAGTGAAGGAGACCATATTCCTTGAGCATGGAAGGTTTCTGTTTCAAACCATGGCATCTCTGCTTAAAAGGATATCAGCAAAGCTCAAACGAACAGACTAAATAATCCACTTTCAATCTACTTTCAGTGCACTTTCCAACTAGCCTTAGAACATAAGAGAAGCCAATGTTGGATCAGGCCAAAGGCCCATCTAGTCCAACACTCTGTGTCACACAGTGGCCAAAAATACCAGGTGCCATCAGGAGGTCCAGCAGTGGGGCCAGGACAGTAGAAGCCCTCCCACTGTTGCCCCCGCCCAGGCACCAAGGACACAGAGCATCACTTGCCCCAGAGTCCCTATCTATACCTTGTGGCTAAAAGCCACTGATGGACCTCTGCTCCATATGTTTATCTAATTCCCTCTTGAAGCCGTCCATGCTTTTAGCTGCCACCACCTCCTGTGGCACTGAATTCCAAGTGTTAATCACTCTTTGGGTGAAGTAGTACTTCCTTTTTTACTCCAGTGGTCCACACAGTGATTTTTACTGGGTGAACTTGTGTCAAGCTCCTTAGCCAGGTCACGCAACATAGGTCTTCTTACAGAAGACAGTGTTTAATGATGAATCAGAACTAAAGATGCCTGTACAGCTTGTGTCAGGAATGGCCCCTCAGAATAAGGCATCGTGAATTATACTACATTCAAGCACCACCACCACCCCGGTAGCTGAAGCCAATGAATACATTTCGTGCACGCGGGCAAAGCAAGAGGGCAAAGCTAAGCACAACCATCTAGAAACCGTTGGTTCCCAGCATAAGACTCCAGCCACTGGAGAATACAAGGTCGGAGACCTGATAACAGACAGTGAGTAAACGTTCAGAGGATGGGAGACCGGAAGTACTCCCTCTGCATTCCATTCGCATGACAAGGCTACCTGACAAATTGCAAACTTCAGTTGGAAAGTGGATACAATGTGGAATGAAAGTGGATTGTTTAGTGTGTGTGACTGCAGCCTTGGAGACCAGTTGCCAGTACTGGCGAATGGGACCCATGGTTTTACTCAGTCAAAGTCAGCTTTGCATCTTCTTGTTTGTATAACAGTCTTCCTGTGGAGGGGGAAGGGCCATGGCTCAGTGGTAGAACATCTGCTTGGCATGCAGAAGGTCCCAGTTTCAAATCCCAGCGCCTCCAGTTAAAAAGGGCCAGGCAGGAGGTGCTATGAAAGGCCTCTGCCTGAGACCCTGGAGAGCCACTGCCAGTCAAAAAGAAGAGGAGGAGGAGGAGGAGGAGATTGGATTTATACCCCACCCTTCACCACCTGAAGGAGTCTTAGAGTGGCTTACAGTCTCTTTTCCTTTCCCGTCCCCACAACAGACACCCTGTGAGGTAGGTGAGGCTGAGAGAGCTCTTTCAAGGACTGCCCTTGAGAGAACAGCTCTGAGATGACTTGTGAGTGACCCAAGGTCATGCCAGCAGCTGCATGCAGAGAAGTAGGGAATCAGACCCTGTTCTCCCAGATTAGAGTCCACACTCTTAACTACTAAACACCAAACTGGCTGTATTATTTAGCTTATTTTCCTTTTCTCCCTAAGGAGATCCCAAGCCGACCTGAAGAGATCTCTAGTTCATTTATTATTGCAGCCATGGAGAGTCTAGGTTGGATTTGAGGCCACTGAGGTGAACCATATTTCCCTATGCTGCCACCAAGCCAAATCCCTCCCATTCTATATTTGTGCCTTTGATTTTTTGTATCTAAGTGTAGGACTTTGCACTTATCTCTATTGGAATTCATGTTATTTGTCTCATTTTATTTGCTGGACGTTTTCAAGCAGAGGCCGGACGACCATCTTCTGAGTATGTTGTAGGGCTATCTTTCGGCTTCGCTCCTGCAGAGTGCAGGGGGTTGGACTAGATGACCTTCAAGGTCCCTTCCAACTCTAACAGTCTATGATTCTGTGATCTATGCCACCCCCCTCAGCCTCCAGTGGTCCCCCAGAATTGCAATTTGATTGGTCGGGGAAATTCTGCACTCAGCTTGCCATAAGAACTTGGGCTCCTCTATCTTTTTCAGCCTACTCTATCGCCTAACAATCAGGAGATAAATATATGGAGCAGAAGTCCATCAGTGGCTATTAGCCACAAGGTATAGATAGGAACTCTCAGTCTGGGGCAGGTGATGCACTTTATTCTTAGGGCTGGGGGGCAGCAGTGGGAAGGGCTTCTAGTGTCCTGGCCCCACTGCTGGACCTCCTGATGGCACCTGGTATTTTTGGCCACTGTGTGACAGAGTGTTGGACTAGATGGGCCATTGGCCTAATTCAACATTGGCTTCTCTTATGTTCTTATGTTTGAGAGGGGAAGTTCTGGGGCTTTGTAGAATAGCCTCCACTTTGTACCCAAAAGGTCACAGGTTCAGTCCCTGGCATCTCCAGTTAAAAGAGCCAGGCAGTAGGTGACGGGAAAGATCCCAGAGAACTGCTGCCGGTCTGAGTAGAAAATACTGATCTTGATGGGCTGGTGGTCTGATTCAGTATAAGACAGCTTCATATTTTCACATATCTGTATCTCCCAACAAGAGAAAAGCACTACTCAGAGTAGGGAGATATATCTACAGTCACCAAAACTCCACAGGGGAAAGAATTGGACTCCTGATATCAATCAGGGCCCACATAGCAACGTTAGCAATTATTTTTTTAAAAAAAATGGCTATCAGTTCATGGCTCTGTCATTATGGCAATAAAGAACCTCAAAGGGAAATTAGAAAACAAATAGGTGACGTTAAATAGAATAATTATAAGTAAAAATACATGTATTTATTGCCAAGACATTTAAAAAACATACACAGGCCCAAATCAAGCCTCATAAAATAGTTAAAGTGACATATGCACAAGAGAAAACACTGATGATCTAAATATGCATTTTGGCCTGGTAGGGCCTTCCTCAGAGGTCAAACACTAGGGTTACCATCCCCCCAATGGGGGCGGGGGTTCCCCGGCTTTTGGGGACCCCAATCCTCCACTGCCCAGCTGGCCCACAAGGGAGCCCTGCCCCCAAGCAGCCCCATCTGCGTTCAACATGCCTGGCACAATAACGTTACATGGAGGTGACATCATCATGCAGGGCACATCGTGTGGGGGACGCTCTAGCATTTGGGGAAAAACTCTATGGTAACCACAGAAGACTCTAGGAAGAAGACTGGAGGCCCCCACTGGAACATGGTAAGATAAAACAGATAAAAGGAACAGATAAAAGGAAGTCCTTCTTCTCCCAAAGAGTGATTAACACATGGAATTCACTGCCACAGGAGGTGGCGGTGGCTACAAGCATGGACGGCTTCAAGAGGGAATTGGATAAACATATGGAGCAGAGGTCCATCAGTGGCTATTAGTCACAAGGTATAGATAGGAACTCTCAGTCTGGGGCAGGTGATGCTCTGTATTCTTGGTGCTTGTGGGGGCAACAGTGGGAGGGCTTCTGGTGTCCTGGCCCCACTGCTGGACCTCCTGATGGCACCTGGTATTTTTGGCCACTGTATGACAGAATGTTGGACTGGATGGGCCATTGGCCTGATCCAACATTGGCTCCTCTTATGTTCTTATGTTCTTATGACCTGGCAACCATATCAAACACTAAAAGGTATATATAGGCTCCCGTGATAATCAAAAGGTAGTAAACAAGTTGATATAGGACCAAAAAAGGAATTTTTCAATGTGGAATCAAACAAAACTAGCCTTGTGTCAATTACAGATGCACATAAACTGAGTAACACTTCATGTGTGTGCCTTCCAATTTTGGTCCAGAAAGTACGAGTGAAACCGCCCAATCCGAGCCAATGTTCCTTCATTATAGAGCAGTCCTGCCATTCGTGGGGCAATAATAGAGTAATCCAGCCACTATTGCGACTGTTTTGACCTGTCACACAGAGTAAAGACAGGCCACGGAACAACAGAGAATGTTGCAAGTCTACTCCTCCCTCTCATCCTCACCTGCAAAGTCTCTGCCCATTATCTCCTGAACAAATTCAACAACAGGGACAGGTGAGGCATTGTTGGAACACAGAGACAGGAATGGAATAATATCTTACAGTTGAAAGAGCATTTTCTTTTCTCTCGGGTGAGAGAACTTCCAATTGTCTCCTCCCCTTCTCTGTATAAACAGCATCATGGTTTCTACCACCATTAGGCAACCAGCTGTGAGTTTCTTTATGTCATAAGCATCCACTCACTACAGAGCGAAGGATTCGTGTTACAGTTGACACCGATCCTATGTACAAAGGGTGCCAAAATGATGCCAAGGTGTCTCCAAAGGACAGGAAAAGAACCAAGTGAATCGGGAACACCAAAGGCAAACAAAACCAACAAGTCTCATGGGGACAGCAGACAAAACCAAAAACTTAAGAAGGGCCAAACTTCCCCAACTAAAAGCAAACACACACTTGTCCTAACTTTCCTGGAGAAATCATATCCGGAGAGAACTCACCCGATCTTCCTTATCGATCTTTCCAGTTGAGTCTGCGAGACCGACGCGAAGGTGGGTGCAGTTATATATATATGCTTTCCTAGTCAACCCCAAACATGTATGAGTGCTCAGGGTATTAATTAAGGTCCCAGGGAAGTGTGCTTACAAGCGTCCTCTCTTTTCTCAGAGTCTTCATTCATGCATATAAAAAAAAGACACAGTCTCTCCCCCCCCAGTCTTAAAATGGTCCCTTTGATCTTTAAAAATACATTTTTATGGACAGCAGTCACCATTTCACTAGCTTGGGAGGTTTGGGCAGGCCCCGCCACTCTTTCCAGGGCTCCTTTTTGCAGAGTTTAAATGGGGACATAGGAGAAATTATAAACTCTCTGGAAAGAAGAAAGGAAACTCAGCATTCAGGACCCGATCTCCCCTTCTGACAAGGGTCTTGGGGTTCCTGGTAAAAAAACAAGCAAACATGAATGCAGACCAGCTTGGCATCTCTCCTTCGGTCCAGTTTTACAGGGATTGTAGACCCTGGACACTGGAGGACTTCAATGCTGCTTTGCACAAAGAGGGATTAAATTTATTTATTTATTTATTAGTTGCTGTAGATTTTCCAGGTTGTATGGCCGTGGTCTTGGCATTGTAGGACCTGACGTTTTGCCAGTAGCTGTGACTGGCATCCTAAGAGGTATAACACAGAAAGAGGAAAATCTGGTCAGATATTGTGATCTACTAGACAACGAACAAGACCTTAAAAAATGTCCAGAGTATAATTGGTGACAAAATATTCAAATCCACTCTAACGATACAAAAGACAAAAGGATAGGTTTCTATGATGAGTTCCTAGAAATTGACAAGATTTTGTTGTTCATGAATCAGAAATTTATTTTTAAAAATGTATGCGTCATTACTTGAGGATAAAATGATGGATGAGATAATTAAAAAGTCATGATAAAATGGGCTGAAAACTTAGGTCACTACGTTGACCGCAATGATTGGTCTCAGATCTGGAAAAAGAGTCTAAAAATGACCAGAGCGGGACCCTATAAAGAGAACGTCTACAAAATGTTCCATAGATGGTACATTACACCCAAAAATGGATCCCAGCTATGCTAATCTTTGTTGGAAATGCCAGGAAAAACCAGGATCATTTTATCATATGTGGTGGAAATGTCATATAACTAAACTTTATTGGAGAGGAGAACACGGAATCATCCAAACAAGCCTAGGAATCTCCATTCCTTTTACTCCCAAACTTTTTTTTGTTAACCATTCCACCAAAAGAATGTCGAAAAGAAGATCTGCATTGTATACTGTATATTATTATATCAGCGAGAAGTTTGTTTGCAAACTGTTGGAGGACAACAGATCTACCAGGCAGAACAGAAATCATAGCAAAAATATTGGATGCTGCAGAAATTGACAAGCTCTCCTTCTATTTAAGAGATAGACAATTTGAGAGAAAGTGGTTAAAGTTCTATAGCTGGATAGAAAACTAGAGTGGAGGAAACTATAATAGATAAGAAAAACAGAGGAGGCAAGATTAATGATTGCTTAGCTCTGTATAAGTTATTGAAAACTACAATGAACTAAAACATAAGAACATAAGAACATAAGAGAAGCCAATGTTGAATCAGGCCAATGGCCCATCTAGTCCAACACTCTGTCACACAGCAGCCAAAATATACCAGGTGCCATCAGGAGGTCCATCAGTGGGGCCAGGACACCAGAAGCCCTCCCACTGCTGCCCCCTCCAGCACCAAGAATTCTCATCTATACCCTGTGGCTAATAGCCACTGAGGGACTTCTGCTCCATATGTTTATCTAATTCCCTCTTGAAACTGTCCATGCTTGTAGCTGCAACCACCTCCTGTGGCAGTGAATTCCATATGTTAATCATTCTTTGGGTGAAGAAGTACTTCCTTCTATCTGTTCTAACCTGACTGCTCAGCAATTTCATGGAGTGCCCACAAGTTCTTGTATTGTGAGAAAGGGAGAAAAGTACTTCTTTCTCAACCTGCTCAATCCCATTCATAATCTTATAAACCTCGATCACGTCACCCCTCAGCCGTCGTTTCTCCAAGCTAAAGAGCCCCAAGCGTTTTAACCTTTCTTCATAGGGAAGGTGTTCCAACCCTTTTATCATTCTAGTTGCCCTTCTCTGCACTTTTTCCAATGCTATAATATCCTTTTTGAGATGTGGCGACCAGAACTGTACAACTGGAATAACCAAGTTGTAAAATAAGTATATAAAGGGTCTACATGGAAATTAAGCAAGAAGTAGTATCGCTTAGCCTCACTACGGTGTTGGGTCTTATTTTTGTTCTTGTTTATAAGTGTCTTGGTGTGTTACATGTTGTTTGCAAAACAATAAAAGAAATATAAGCAAAAAAGTAAAAGAAAGATGGAGTACTCTCTGGGTCAAGGTGAGAAGAGCGTACTCCATCTTTCTGTGTTACACCTCTGAGGATGCCAGTCACAGCTACTGGGGAAACGTCAGGTCCTATAATGCCAAGACTACGGCCAGACAACCCATAAAATCTACAGCAACTAATGAACTCCGGCCGTGAAAGCCTTCGACAACATATTCATTTATTATTTGTATTTCTATCCCATCCACCCCCGAATGGGCTCAGGGTGGGTAATGTCATTTTATAATAAATACAATTAAGTTTAAAACACAATGTGGAATTTGCTGCCAGAGGATGTACTGATGGCCACAGGAATAAATAGCTTTAAAGGAGGATTGGATAGATTCATGGAGGATAAGTCTATCGATGGCTACTAATCATGGCGCCTGAGGGGAACCTCCACATTCAGAGGCACTCCACATTCAGAGGCACTGAGTTCCAGAGCCAGGAGGTAACCTCAGGGGAAGGCCTCAATGCCCTGTTTGAACCTTCCCCCTTCCAACAGCCTATCAGGTGAAGACCCATAGCTTGGTCGACGGGCCTTGTGACTCTAGTTTTTGTGGCTATCCTATGAAACCACTGTCCCATCTGTTTTGCTTATAGCTCTGTTTAAATTTGTTTCAATTATTTATTGCAGATGATTTTTAATTAAGTGTTTTAATTCTTACTGTGAAATGTCTTAACTTTTGTTGTCATCGGCTCTGAGCCCATTCACGGGGAGGGCGGAATATGAGCCTAAATAAATAAATAAATTTATTGGCCCTCCAGGGGAACTGTTTGGTCACTGTGTGAGAGAGGATGCTGGACTAGATGGACTATTGGTCTGATCCAGCAGGGCTCTTCTTACATTTTTATGAAGGCCTTGGCCTCTATGCCCTATTGTTGGCCATCCAGAGGAACTGGTTGGCCACTGTGTGAGACAGAATCCTGGACTGGATGGACCACTGGTCTGATCCAGCAGGGCTCTTCTTATGTTCTTATATCTTCTGGGGGTGCCAGCCTCCACTAAGGCCCATATCCCCCCCCCAGGCTCCATCCCCAAATGTCCAGCAGTTTCTCAACCTAGATCTGGTAACCCTACCCTCCATGCCATGCCCGTGACCGGGAGGAGGGGACACAACTCTGTCAATGACTGAAATGACTATCAACAAATGAAATGACAAGGTTTGTAATTGGGCATCAAAAAGAAAAGTGTGGTTGTCATGCCCAGAGATGTGAGATGCTTTGAATCTCACCACGGGAGTCCCAAGTGTTTCGGGGACCTCACGCTTTCCCAGTGGAAAAGGTGACTGTGACAAACGTAGAGAAAATAGTCTGAATGTAGGCAGTGGCAGAGGCTCACTCTGATTGGTGGGCCACCACCATGACAATGGAAGGTATCCAGGAGGTGGGAAAGGTCTGGTCAGTTAGGCAGTTGGGGGCTGGAAGCTTGAGGAGAGAGGGGGAGAGTGGTTAGTTTGAAGAGCTCTGTTCTGAGAGAGAGTTATTGCGAAGGGGCTTTTGGTGGCTTCCTTCTGAGGGAAAACTCTCATTCTGTGGCACAGTGACAGGGTGTCACAGAGCAGAGCGACAGATAAGACTCTGCGGAGAGGTTTTGGCAGACTCAAAAGGGTAGACCTCTGTTTAAAAGAAAAACACCAACACACACCGGGAAGGGCTGTAGATCTATTATCCAGGGAAAAGTCTTAGGGACAGACAGATGTCCAGAACAACTGGGGAGCCTTGAGGTATACATTGTATATGATCTGTAACCTTACAACTGTCTACCTACTGTAAAGAAATATCTTATAGGGTTTATTGTCCTTATTATCCTGGCCTGACTTTTAAGAAGCCTGCAGCAGTGTTCATATTGGGAACTGGCTGGTTGCCAACTGTTTAGATCATTTGTTGTTGTTGTTCAGTCATACAGTTGAGTAAAAATCGTTTTCCCATTCTCCTACCCTTTTATAGCCAGTTTGGTGTAGTGGCTAAGTGTGCGGACTCTAATCTGGGAGAACCGGGTTTGATTCCCCCACTCCTCCACTTGCACCTGCTGATGTGACCTTGGGTCAGTCACAAGCTCTGGCACAGCTGTTCCTGAAAGAGCAGTTTCTGTCAGAGCTCTCTCAGCCCCACCTACCTCACAGGGTGTCTGTTGTGGGGAGGGGAAGGGAAAGGAGATTGTAAGCTGCTCTGAGACTCAAAAGTGAAGGGCGGGGTATAAATCCAATCTCTTCTTCTTCTTCTTCTTCTTCTTCTTCTTCTTCTTCTTCTTCTTCTTCTTCTTCTTCTTCTTCTTCTTCTTCTTCTTCTTCTTCTTCTTCTTCTTCTTCTTCTTCTTCTTCAGAATAAAACTTCTCATTTTATTTAAAACCACATTATCGATGCCATTTTTTTATATCTGTCAGGAAACGTTTGGGCTCCTGAGGTAAAAGGTAAGGGGATGTCAGAAGTCATATAGGTCCCCTTTACCATAGTGCGGAGGATACCTCACAGTGACAAAAATGGGCAAATGTGTCAGCAAAGCAGTGATGCATTTCCGCAAAGACACAGCCATTTTTTCAAGCGGCAAGAAAGGGCAGGATGGATGGCTGCTGTCAAAACATGAGCTGGGTATCGAGGCATGTGAGATGTGAGAACTCTGAGGATCGGAAATGGAATTCTACAGTCCCTCGAACAGAGAAGACTCCCCATGTCCGGATTGGGTGAGAAATTTCCAGCCAGTCGGGCACAAAGAGTTAAAAGGTCTGAACAACCCGTTAACTGCTCAGACATGGGGGATCTGTTTCAGACTCTGGGAGCAGGTGGACAGGTAGACAGTGTACATAAAATGTCATCAAGTCACAACTGACTCGTGGCGACTCCCAGCAAGGGGCTTTCAAGGCAAGAGAGAAGCAGAGGTGGTTTTCCATTGCCTCCTCTGCCGATTCTTCCTTGGTGGTCTCCCTTCCAAGCACTCACCCTGCTCAGCTTTTGAGAACTGATAAGATTGGGCTGACAAGATCGGGCCCGAGGGACACAAGTGGTTAAGAGAAGCCCATCATTTCTTTAGGAAGAAAAGAAATGAAGTGTTTCCCTGGAGTACTGTGTCCAGTTTTGGGCACCACATTTTAGGAAGGATGTTGATAAGCTTGAGCGTGTCCAGAAGAGGGCAACCAGGATGGTGAGAGGGTTCGAATCCAAGTCTTATGAGGAAAGGCTGAAAGAGTTGGGTATGTTTAGCCTGGGAAAGAGAAGGCTTAGAGGGGACATGATTGCAGTCTTCAAGTATTTGAAGGGCTGTCACGTAGAAGATGGAGCAGATCTATTCTCTCTTGCTCTGGATTGCAAGACTAGATCTAATGGGTGGAAATTACAAGGGAGTTGTTACTGGCTAAATATCAGGGGAAACTTCCTAACTGTAAGAGTGGTTGAGCAGTGGAACAGAGAGTGGTGGATGCTCCTTCGCTGGATGTTTTTAAGCTGAGGCTGGACGACCATCTTTGGGGTAGGTTGTAGGGCCATCTGGCTCTGCTCCTGCAGAGTGCAGGGGGTTGTACTAGATGACCTGCAAAGTCCCTTCAAACTCTAACATTCTATGATTCTATGATTCTCAGTCACATAAGGTTGAGGAAGCTATCATCACCATCCTGGCAGAAGAAAGAAGCAGACACAATACGGAATCCTGTCCTTGGCTGTGATCACACACACTAAAGAATCCACTTTCAATTCACTTTCAAAGCACTTTCAAATTGGATTTTGCCCATTCACACTACCATCCGGTTGGAAAGTGCACTGAAAGTGGATTATTTAGTGTGTGTGATCGCGGCCCTTGTTTTCTTAAACCTATGATCCAGTTGGTCATCACCAATGATGTAAATCTAGAATTCCTCAGTCTTCACAACCCTGAGTTGACCAGAAGAATAATTCACCTTTGGTTTGAAATCCACAGATCTAGGGTGTAGATGATGGCCTCCAATTTCCCCTGATTGTAGAAGGAGGAGGAGGAGGAGGAGGAGGAGGAGGAGGAGGAGGAGAAGAAGAAGAAGAAGAAGAAGAAGAAGAAGAAGAAGAAGAAGAAGAAGAAGAAGAAGAAGAAGAAGAAGAAGAAGAAGAAGAAGAAGGAGAGTGGATTTATACTCTGCCCTTCACTACCCAAAAGAGTCTCAGAGCGGCTTACAAACTTCTTTCCCTTCCCCTCCCCACAACAGACACCCTGTGAGGTAGGTGGGGCTGAGAGAGCTCTTGACAGAAACTGCTCTTTTTCAAGAACAGCTCTTATCAGAACTATGGCTTGCCCAAGGTCATCCAGCCAGGTGTAGTTGGAGGAGTGGTTCTCCCAGATTAGAGTCCACACACTTTACCACTACACCAAACTGGCTCTCCCTTGTACACTTTCTGTCACAGCCCTGGTTTTTGTCCCTTCTCCATACTACCTGGAGGCTCCATTTGAGACTGACATTCTGTGACCTACTTTAGAGGAACGAGGAGTGAGGAAGCCTAACCAGGCCTTAAAATACTTTGAGAGGTGGCACCTTGTTACCCAACGCTAGCTCATAAATCCCTCTCGAGAAGCTGCAGATTTCATAACATTGTGCTTTCAACATTTTTACAAGTGTTTATGGAGGCCTCGGAAACTGCTGAGATGACAAGTTCCCCAAGAAAGCATTTGTTATTCCCGGTCAGCATATATAAAGGCCACTTCAGAACTGTTGGCCATCGGTCCTCAAAGAACAAATCTCATTATAATCCTCATGCAGCGGTCGAACTATTTTTTCCCCGATGCCGGGAGTAGGCTGTGAAAAATCTGTCGAGTCAGGGAGATGGAGAGGAGGAGTATAAGGACGGAAGTTAAACATATTGCCTGAGTTCAGACTGGCAGTTTGAAGCGGGAGCCAGTCATGGCAAAAAAGCCCCAGAACAAACTGTTCTGGGTTTTCCCAGTCACACTACGTGGACTGATGTGGGAGCATACCAGGAGGAGGCACGCAAGAGCATTCAGACTGCTGGCCCAGAGGCGCAGCTGTAAACAGCTTTTCCCTGGTAATTTGGCTATGTGCGCAAGAGCACATATGCGCTCATGCGCATAAGCACATCCGGCCGATTTGGGGAGGATCCCCTTGTGCTGGCACCGCATTGGGTGGTAGAGCAGAGCACAGCCAATCATATTGCTGCTGCCTTATGTGCAATGCAGGTTGCTCCCGGCTTTTCAGGTTGGCGTTCACACATCCCGGAAGTGGAATGAAGTGGGATAAATGGGCTCTCAGGGATTTGCTACCATTTTCACCAGGTATCTTTCAAACATGGGAGCGAAGCAGAACAGCACGGGTTGACTACGGGTGGGGAACGCCAGGCAGATGTGCCTGTGTGAACGCCCCCTTTAAAACATGGCTGAAACGTGGCTATAGCGGGGCAAACTGCCAGTCTGAACTCAGTTCTTGTGAAGAACTCATGGTGACCTTTGAGTAGATTTGAAGTTGGCCGACTGTGAGGTGGACAGAGCTGACCCACTCGGTGCAGCTACTCCTGTTCAGTTCTGTTCTTCTCTCTGTAGTTTCTCTCCTCCCCATGTGTTAGCCCAGCTGCCTTTTTATTGGGCTATTTTCTGGACTGTTTTTATGCTGCTATGAACCTGATGGTGTGCCAGCCAAGAGACTGTAATAAAGCACCATGGGGAAAAGCCCAGAGAGGAAAACAGAAACCAGCCAAAGACTATGAGATACTGGCTAAAGCCACTCCAGAGGATCCCCATGGTCTGCTTGCCGGGTGTCACATATTACAGTCACAGGTTTACACTCAAACAAAAGACTCTTGCATACAGGCCAGACTCGCTGTCTCCAGTATAAAGGGATTAAACCCCCCTATGTGCCAAAGCACACGGTCCTCATGGAGGATCCAACTGAAGAAGCCATTCTTCTTTGTTCCAACTTCCTCCTTTCCAGCACCCAGGTGACCACTGGTCAAGATAGCCACTAGCATTTGAAATTGACCCTAAACAACCAATCCCTCCTAGCCAACAGGGAGTGTCTTCAGGTTTAAGCCGCCTGGCTTTCCACGCCCATCTCTCGAGAGGTTTTAAAAACACACACACACTTCTCAGAGCTCTCTCTGCCTCGCCTACCCCCCCCCACCAACGACCTCTCTCAGCCTGCTTTGTACCTCTTACGTCCAGCTTACTCTCCCCAATCCTCACCTCGCTTTAAGGCTCCAGTCTGCAGCTGGAGTAACGCATGTGCTTAGCCGGCCTAATACACGTGCTCCCCATTTTCTTTCCATACTCTTCCCCCCCCTTTTACCTCCCACTGGAAGATTTCAGGAGCTGCACATCAGAGGTAATTATCGCCATCATCAATACCTGCTCATGCAAATGTGCTATTTATTTCTTGCCTGCTTTTATTTAGTCTCTTGTATGCCAGTGTGTGTGTGTGATTGTATGTGTTCTGCTGAATATTATTACACAGTAAACAAAAGATTGATTTTACTCCTGTCTCTTGCCTCTTTACTGGGAAATAGTGTGGCAGCCCATCCCATCCTCCGTATACACAGACCAAAGAATCCCAATATTAAAAACTGTCCCAAATGCTCTATTAATTATAGATCAGAGCATTTCGGCTAACACATGTCAAACTATAGACTGTTTCAATCCATTTCAATGACCGTTTGCAAGTGTGTGTGTTTTTTTTTTTTTCAATTCACACAGTAGAATTCAGTTGCTTACAAAGTGCATTGAAAGTGAATTGAAAGTGCATTATTTAGGCTGCGTTCAGACTGGCAGTTTGCCCCACTATAGCCACGTTTCACAAGCGGATTAAAGGGGGAGTTCACACAGGCACATCTGCCTGGCGTTCCCCACCTGTAGTCAACCCATGCTGTTCTGCTTCGCTCCCACATTTAAAAGATACCTGGTGAAAGTGGTAGCAAATCCCTGAGAGCCCATTTATCCCGCTTCATGCCGCTTCCGGGAAGTGTGAATGCCAACCCGAAAAGCTGGGAGCAACCCGCATTGCACATAAGGCAGCAGCAATATGATTGGCTGTGCTCTGCTCTACCACCCAATGCGGTGCCAGCTCAACGGGATCCTCCCCAAATCGGCTGGATGTGCTTATGCACACATTGCCGAATTACCAAGGAAAAGCTGTTTACAGCCACGCCTTCAAGCCGGCAGTCTGAAAGCTCCCTCGTGCCTCCTCCCGGTATGCTCCCACATCAGTCGGCACAGTGTGACCGGGAAAACCTGGAACAGTTTGTTCTAGGGCTTCTTTTGCCACAACTGGCTCCCACTTCAAACTGCCAGTCTGAACTGAGCCTTAGCATGTGTGAAAGCACCCATTATAATATCCTCACATCTGATACCAGACAACTTAAGATGAGACAACTAAGGAGGGACATGAGAGAGGTTTAAAGAATTATGCACAGGGTGGAGAGAGTTGAGAGAACATTTTTTTCTCCCTCTCCCAAAATACTAGAACTCCAGGGAATCCAATGAAGCTGATGGGTAGTAGATTCAGGACAGACAAAAAGGTATTGCCAACTTCAACTGATGCTTCCTTCAACAAAATCCCTATGTTTTGAAAATCAAAATATTAGGAAGCCAGCAACATCTGAAGAACATAAGAACATAAGAGAAGCCAATGTTGGATCAGGCCAATGGCCCATCCAGTCCAACACTCCATGTCACACAGTGGCCAAAAATATCAGGTGCCATCAGGAGGTCCACCAATCAGGCCGGGACACTAGAAGCCCCTCCCACTGTTGCTCCTCCACCCAGTACCAAGATTACAGAGCATCACTTGTCCCAGACTGAGAGCTCCTATCTATACCTCGTGGCTAATAGCCACTGATGGACCTCTGCTCTGAAGCAGGCGGAGGGTCTGTGGCCTCTCCTTTGCGTGTAGATGGTCCCAGGCTTGATCCCCAACATCTACAGTTAAAAGAATCAAGCAGGTAATGTGAAATACAGTTAAAAGGATCAGGCAGGTAATGTGAAAGATCTCTGCTGGAGATTCTGGAAAGCTGCTCCTGGTCTGAGTAGACAAGACTCACTCTGAGGGACCAAAAGGTCTGATTTAGTATAAGGCAGCTCCACATATGTTCAGAGGAGACATGTGGCTTTTTTGTTTATTGAAATCGTAGGAATAATGCCTGTTGTGGGAAGAAATACAACGGGCTCTGGAAGGAAGCTCCAGGTGAGTGTCCCAGCTGCGGCTCGTGGAACGGAAGAGGGAAGGGGAAAATAGAGGCCGGCCATGTTTATTTCCTTCTGCTTAGCTATAAGGCAGGGCTGCCTCAAGTCATTTTGCTGCCCCAAGTGGGTAGTATGGGAGGACAGTCTCATGGTAACAGGTATGTTTCCCTCCACCCCTGACTGATGTTGGTTTGGGGTTATGCAGTGGCAGCTAAAGTAGAAAAGCACCTCCTCCTAAGCCGTGTCATATGGGTTCCAAGGGTCTGGAAAGTGGTTCCATAGCCAGTTACAGGGCTGCCAACTCTGGGTTGGGAAATACATGGAGATTTTCGGGGGGTGAAGCCTGGGGAGGGCAGGGTTTGGGATGTGGAGGGACTTCAGCAGGGTATAATGTCATAGAGTCCACTGCCCAAAGCAGCCATTGTCTCCAGGAGAACCGATCTTGGTCATCTGGAGATTGGTTGTAATAGCTGGGGAATTTTCTGTAGGGGAAATGATGTGCTGTGGCTGGGGACATGGTGATTTCTGGGAGATCTCCAGGCCCCACAGAGAGACTGGCAACTCCAGTGACTGTTTAAGTAAAGACTGGGATACATATTTTACCTCAGAGACACATTCAATGACTCCCAACAGCAACAACACACTGTTTGGAATGTTAGAGGCAAAGGCCAATCAGGCTGCATATGCAAACAACCTCTGTGTTCTGACTGGCTATGGTGGGAAGAGGAACAGCAAACTGTTTAGAATGTTGGAGGTGAGACTCAGGCAATGCAGCCAGTAGATAGGGACAGCTTCTGAGTGACACATCATGGAGCCAACTGATTTAGGAGCATGTGGAATGTTCAGAAAGTGCCACCCCACTTCACAATTATATATAAGGAGAGATTTGTAACACACCTTTCCTTATGGATCAAGCCTAGAGAATATTAGGAACTGAACCTGAGATTTTTCATGAGGATAGGATTATACTATATTACTGAACCACATCGATTCTTCCCAAGTCTGTGGGAGTGTAATATTGCTCAACTGGCTCTCCGTGCAAAGGTCAAAGTCATTGAGATGTGGAACAAGATTTGTTGGAAAGATAGGTGTATCAGTATCAGTTAGCCAGGATGGTTCAATGGAATCTCTGTGGACAGTGATGACACACGTTTCAGTGCCAGCTGTTGACGGTCAACTACTACAAAAGGATCAATGGATTCATTTTTTTGCCTGTAGGTCACATTTGGATGCAAAATCCTGGGCTATGGCCTTTGTTTAATTCAGCAGAGGTTGAAATTTATCTAAAGCAGTAGCGCTCAAACTGGGGCCAGTGATTCTCCCGTCATGTTATGAGGCTCAAACTCATGAGCTGAGAGAGAAGGATATGGGACTCCCTCTTCCTCCTTCTACCCTTTTGCACCGCTTGTCTTCGGAGGTTCATCTGGTTCTCAGATACCAGTGGTGTGGGAGGCAATGGTCCACAATCTCTGCTCATGGCCTCCTGAATCTGTACGCTTGGCACCCTGTTACAGTGGTGCACCCCAAAAATGTAGAACATCTATAGAAGTCACTGCCTTCAAAAAGATAATGACTCTTGATAACCCCTGGCCTAAACTGAATTGCTGGGGGCCATTTGGAAGTACCTTCTCGGGAGTAACATTTGAAGAATGCCCAGGTGTAACTCCCCACCTCACCCACCCATCCTGGGGGACACCACCTTCTGCCATCCCAAACCCTTTTCTGGGATGCTTCTCAGGCCTCAGAAATGGAAGAGAGGGGGCTGTGTTCAACCCAGTCATCCTCCTCCCACCCATAACAGCCCCAGGCCAATACTCAGGAACAGGCTATAGCTCTTCCTCGCCAGCCTGATTGGTAGAGCCTCCTTTACGCCTCCCTCCTCCTGGCAGGTCCCCACCCCCTTCCACCCCAGTGGAGCTGGATCCTGTCCATCATGGCTGGGCTTGGGGGCCAAGGCCCGTCCACTAAAGGCAGGTGGCCCCATCCCCATTCAACCCCGCTCTCGGTGTGTGGCAGTGTTCCCTCTAAGCTGAGTTAGTGTGAGCTAGCTCACAGCTTTTTGGCTTCTGGCTCACACATTTCTGCCTCCGCTCAGGAAGGTTGTCCCCAGAGCAAACCCATTTATGCAGCGGCCAAATTGCTTGCTGGCAACCTCAATGCCAGGGGCTCACAAAGTGGATTTTTTTGCTCACAGGACGCTACAGCTTAGAGGGAGCATTTGCAGTGTTCCTGCCCCAGCTCATTTGCTATCCATTTCAGGCCTAGTGGCCCATGCCTTTGGGCTGCGCATTGCTGCTTTTTCCACCTTCTGTCAGGCCCCACCGGCCCCCTGTGCCTCTGGGCTATGAGCTGCCACCTTTCCTGGGCCCCACTGGAGTCAGACAGATATCCGCACCTCTGGGCTGTAGGATCTCCTGTTGTCTGATCTCTGCCTGTTCCAGCCATCCTCCTGAGCCACCGTGGCCACCCGCCCCCTCCATCGACCTCCCCCCACTTTGTAGCTGCAGGGCTGTGGGATCTTGTTGGGGCTGTTCTGGGTGAGGGTGACTGCCCTTGCCACTGGGACCTGGTGGCCCAGTGATGTTGGCTTCCCGGGGGATGGTTTGGAGTCCAGGTGTGCCCATGCCAGGCCTGGACACCAGGGAATAAATCAAATTGTAATTTGAACAGAAGAGGAGATTGGATTTATACCCCGCCCTTCATTACCCAAAGGAGTCTCAGAGCAATCTCCTTTCCCTTCCCCCTCCCCACAACAGACACCCTGTGAGATAGGTGGGGCTGAGAGAGCTCTTCCCAACTGCTCAGAGAGACCAGCTCTGAGATAACTTGTGACTGACCTAAGGTCACACCAGCAGCTGCACGTGGAAGAGTGGGGAATCAAACCCGGTTCTCCCAGATTAGAGTCTGCGCTCCTAATCACTACACCAAACTGGCTGTCCAGTTTGGTAGGAGTAGCTCCTTGTCTTAATGCCATTCTTCATACCTAAAGGTCCTATTTGAAACAGAAGTTTGCAAGAGATGCCACTAGGAGGCAGCATTGCATTTATGTTCAAGGCCTCTCTGGCTGCACATATCCCCAGATATTGTGATTGCTTTGGTCCTTGCAAGCTTCCTACCAGAGGCCTGCTTTCTCACCTTCCACCCAGATCCCGAGATATGATGTCATATAGAAAAGATGACAATAAGTCAAGGGCAGCTAGTCTCAACAATCCCCACCCCCCATCCTCTGGTGCTACTAAACCAAAGATCATAACTCTGGAGACACATGATCTGAATCTATGACAAAAGTTCATAAATGAAATACTTATATTGGTGCAACAGGTAAACACTGGGCTTGTAAGAAACACAGAGGCTGTGCCTGAAATGAAGAAAGACATTTTATCTGAGGAAGATGAAGCAGAGAATGAACGGCTGGGTCTAGGGTGCAGTTTGGTGTAGCGGTAAAGAGAGCATAGACTTCGATCTGGGAGAACTGGGTTTGATTCTCCACTCCTCCACATGCAACTTGGGGTCAGTCACAAGTTCTTTCTGAGCTGTTCTCTCAAGGGCAGTTCTCGGGAGAGCTCTCTCCACCCCGCCTCCCTCACCGGGTGTCTGTTGTGGGGAGGGAAAGGGAAAGGAGATTGCAAGCCGCTCTGAGATGCTGAGTGAACAGCAGAGTCTAAATCCAGTCTCTTGTTCTACTACTACTGTTACCCGATTCACTATACACGTGTAGGTCCTGTAACTACCAAAAAGCGTTCCCTTGAAAGTATAGAGCAAACAGGTGCATTGCAGGGTATTCAGTCCAGAGATAACTAAACCTATGTATACCGAGGTCAAGACTTGGACCAAGACTCAAAAGAATGAGGTTTCCCTGGGTGTCAGGCCCCAAACACTCACCTCAGTTGGGAACCTCACTGCTGGACCTTCGGGGGTTAATCCAGGTACAGCAGGCAGATGTGGTGACCTCAGGGGCCGGAAACATACCAGCTGGTTTCCCCAAAGATGCCATAAATGTCAAGTCAGCAGAATGGGGGGTCAGGTTGTAGAACATTGGAAGTCCCAACCAGAAGTCCCAACCAGCACAAGTCCCAACCAGATTTTAAAAAGAAGAGAAGAAGAGATTGGATTTATACTCTGCCCTTCACTACCCAAAGGATTCTTAGGTCCCGGTCACACAGCAAATTTGCCTTGGGAGAGGCACTGTTATGTATTGGGATGTGAATCCTTGCTATACATTTCCATGTTAAGCTTGAGTTTGAATGTGGCTCTTCAGCTGTCACATTACCATTGGCTGGTTTCGGCGAAACCATCGTAAATACCCAATCACTGTGTGAGAATGTTGCAAAGAGGGAACGGTCCTGATTGGCCTTTATCCCTGTGTTATGATTGGCCTTTATCTCTGTGTTGTGATTGGCCTTTAGCTAACTGTGGGTGTGGCTTTGACAGGGAGAGTTTAAAATGGGAGCTGTGCTCCACTTGTTTGTTGTGTGTTCCTGAGTTGGTGTTTGCTGTTCAATAAATCCGAAATCACTTTTTGCTGAAATCATTGTTGAGTTTTCCATACTTAACAGGCACGACTGCCAGGCGGAGAACAGAGTTGAGAAACAGAGGAGCCCACCAAGAAGGCGGGGTAACCGGAAGGAATCCCAAACTGGTTACCAACTGGAGGAGCTGGGGGTAGCTTTTTACCAAATATTGCAATGGATGACTGGAAGACTGGGGGAGAGGGCACGGGGCACATGAGAACTTCCAGACAAGTGCAAGATAGAAGGAGATATATTTGTCTTCCCTGTTTTGGGCTTGGCTAAACTGAAGAAAACCGTAATCATTTATTCTTTTTTTGCCCCTTGGGGGCAGCCAAGGATTATCCTTTAACTCCAGACGAGCATGTCAAACTGAGAGTGAGCAATGACAGATTCAACTCCCAAGCCTTGTCAGGTTTGTTGCAGTACGTCTAACGCTGAGTGTACTCAAATAACCCCCCGAAGGAATTCCCTTACGTGTCCACACAAGCCCATGTGATTCCTCTGTCTCAGGCAAAAAAGAAAGGAGAGATCTGAGTTGCTTGTATATAACTTCCTGCTTCTGTTGAAATGGAGACGGGCTTGTAATTGTTTCTCTGAATTCTTTAATCTGATCCAAGGAAGTATCTTGCTGTATGTGTTTGTTTTTTTAAGTCTTGTCTGATAAGGTTCAGCGAACGTGCCTTTGTGGAAACCTGTCTACCATCAAATGCCCACAGCGACTAACCACCGTATTTTAGACTGGTGTTGGAAAGGGCAGACTCTAATCTAGGAGAACCGGGTTTGATTCCCCACTCTTTCACTTGCACCTGCTGGATGATCTTGGGCAAGCCATAGTTCTGGCATAGCAGTTCTTGAAAAAGAGCAGTTTCTGTCAAGAGCTCTCTCAGCCCCACCGATCTCAAGGGGTGTCTGTTGTAGGGAGGGGGAGGGAAAAGAGTTTGTAAGTTGCTCTGAGACTCCTTCAGGTAGTGAAGGGTGGTATAAATCCAATCTCCTCTTCTTCTTCTTCTTCTTCTTCTTCTTCTTCTTCTTCTTATTATTATTATTATTATTATTATTATTATTATTATTATTATTATTATTATTATTATTATTATTATTATTATTATATCAAACCTTTTAATTTCTGGAAAGAGGTACACTTCAATAACATTGTTGGCTCATTATAGGTACAGCACGCAAGTAATACTATCCGCAAATCTTGGGGTCACTCGCTTGTATTCTTTTCATAGGAATGGGATTTGTCACATCTTTTAACACTGACCAGCTGAACATTTATTTATTTATTTAGATTTACATAAGAACATAAGAGAAGCCAATGTTGAATCAGGCCAATGGCCCATCTAGTCCAACACTCTGTCACACAGCGGCCAAAAATACCAGGTGCCATCAGGAGGTCCAGCAGTGGGGCCAGGACACTAGAAGCCCTCCCACTGCTGCCCCCTCCAGCACTAAGAATAGAGTGCATCACCCGCCCCAGACTGAGAGTTCCCATCTATACCCTGTGGCTAATAGCCACTGATGGCCTTCTGCTCCAGATGTTTATCTAATTCCCTCTTGAAACTGTCCATGCTTGTATCTGCCACCACCTCCTGTGGCAGCTACAAGCCACACATCCCGCCCTTGCCATGAGTGGGCTCAGGGCAGGTTGCAACAATAAATTACAACCAATAAGCGATTAAAAATAGATCTTAAGCAATAAAAACAGTTAAAAGATGGGCATAGCAGCAATTAAATATCCAACAATCCTAAAACCGGGAACAATTAGGCCACGGACGAGGTATAAAGCTATACGTTCCCAAATATCTTCTTGAAATATATAAAACCTGTTCATATTTGCTATTTTTAAAATAACAATGTCTATTAAAAATAGTGATTAGAAGGTTCTCATACATATATGAGAAACATATTTCCTTCGAAGACTCATGAGGTCCAACGTCCAGCTCAGGGAGAGAATGTGATGCACTCTTCTCCAAAACGGGGACTCCATCTCCCTTCCCGCCTTTCAACCTGTGGTAGACTCCTTGGTGCATGCTGTAGTCATCCTTTTGGATTCAACTTGTACCTAGCTCCCAATGGTTGAGGATACAATGATTATAAAATCGGCACATCTCCTGGATCCGCATCCATAACAACAAGCAGTCTCACGGTGTTGAGACTAGGGATGTAGAAGGCACCGAGAAGTTACACCTTAGAAGAAGAGAGCCACTCTTGAGAACCTCTGGTGTGAACTGGAATGTCCAGGGTCATTTGGAAATATCTGCTCTGGTGTAACATTTCAGGAATGCCTAGGAAAGAATAATGATTTGTAGAACTCTTGGCATACGTGATGTCACCTTAAAAGTCCTTTGTGACAGAGTTGTGTGCAAGAGATGCCACCTGGTGGCAGCATTGCATGTATGTTCAAGGTGCCATTCTTGTGCACATGTCCACAGTTATCTGGGTTTTTTGCTTTGGCTCTTGCAAGAGTCCTGGGAGAGGCCTGCTTTCTACCTTCCACCTAGCTAATGCGTCACATAGAACAGATTACAACAAGGCAGAGGCAAACACGAGTGGACACAGGAATGCCTGCTGCTCCATCTTGCAGTTATTCTAAAGCAAAGATTTTAAACTCGGGACAGACGTGACCTAAGCGTGTGTCAAAAGTTGACAAATGAAATCCATAAAAAAAGAGGTCCTTAGATCACGTAACGTAAGGACCCTGCTCCCTCCTCTAGCTGAGACCCTCTTGGTTAGTTTCCCTTTTGTTTTGCACTCAGTTGTTTTAATAGGCATCCCCTTTTACAGCCCAAGTGCCAAGGGGATCTGAAACCTGGGGAGTCTCCTAAATGCCCCTGGGCACAGCCATGACATTGGAAAATCCCAGGGAAGGGAAGGGAAGGGAAGGAAGGAAGGGAAGGGAAGGGAAGGAAGGGAAGGGAAGGGAAGGGAAGGGAAGGAAGGAAAAGGAGGAAACGTTGTGGGAACAAAGAGGAAGAATGTGCTGCAATTTCAGAAACTGATTAAATGCAATCTCTGCCAGTTCATGTGATTTATCGTTTTCACTTAAAAAAAGCAACAGCAACAAACTATGCTAAGCTCTAAGTTATGCCTCATACGAGCATATCCCTTGCTCCAAGTGATACTTCAAGTACATGTGAACCATTTCCAGCTATAGACAGTTCGACAACCCTTAAATATTGCTAATACAATCCAGTCATTTATAAAAGCAGCCTAACATCCAATTTACCCAGGATGGGACACCAGGTGGACAGTTAAACCCATCATTCACTCCCGATTCTTTGTCAGTTTACCAAAACCATCCAACATTCACCCCACCTTGGAACAGCAGGTATTTCCCCACTAATCTTCCTGCCATATTTTGATAACTGTTACCTTCAAACTGCCCAACAAAATTCAAATTTTGTCTCTTGGACTCAGCGTGGTCCTTTGAAAGCGGGTACCCATGTCTAGTTGTACGTCTCTTGCCTAAAGCTTCCCAATTTCCTCCCTCCTACCTTTTACTAATGTGCCCTTTTGTTATTGTATGTGGGTGCATGAGTCGTCCCTTAGGGAATTAGTTCTCAGGGGCCTATTGTAGTTTTTTTTACATGTCTATTATTTTTATTTCATTATACAATACATCTATTTGTTAGTGTTTACAATTACTCTCTCACACTCTCTTTCTTCATAATTTTTGGGGTTATCCCCACCGAGATCTACCTTGGTATAAACAGACTTACAAGGTCCTGTGTTATTCTTTTCTGGAACCCTTATTAAAGCTAATATACCCTTCTTTGAGTCCCATTTGTCCAACAATAACCAGGCCAATAATGAAGAATGCACCGACTCTATTGTCCTATCTGAAATGAAGAAAGCAGTTCATTTGACTTAAAGATAAAAGAAAAGGTAAAGAATTAAAAAGGATTATAGCAGAAGGATTATGAGAAGGACTGTAGGTATATAACATAGTGATAAGGGGCATCTAGCTTTACCCATGGAGTTTGTTTTTTTGTTCCCACAACAATGTTTCCTCCTTTTCCCTCCCCAAGTTCAAGCTTTGCTTCGCTTCAATGAGGACTGGAAGCTTTCTTCTTAGAAAGAAAGGAGGGTGAAAGCCTCAGAGTGACAAGTGTTGGGTCTGTTTTTCAGTTCTGGATTTGTTGACGACTCACCTGGTTTCTTTTGTTACTGTCCATGGGGTTTTCTTGGCAAAGAACCCTGACTGTTCCCTCGAAGGCCAGATCCTGAAGCTGAAGCGCAAATACTTTGGCCACCAAATGAGAAGGGAGCACTCACTGGAGAAGACCCTGATGCTGGGAAAGATTGAAGGTCAAAGAAGAAGGGTACGGCAAAGGATGAGATGGTTAGACAGTGTTATCGAGGCAAGGGACATGAAATTAAGCAAACTCCAGAGCACAACAGAAAACAGGAGGGTCTGGCATGATGTGGTCCATGGGGTCATGAAGAGTCGGACTCGATTGTGCGACTGAACAACAACAACACCTGGTTTCATGGCCTAGGTACAAACTAATATTAGCCTCTGTGTTACCTTGGGAGTAACACATTAAAGGCTTTTTTTGGGAACCAATGTTTTTTTTTTTTGTCATATGAATGTGTGCTGATTGAGCTCGGTGATTTATCTTGTCAAGAGCTGCGTTATCTCTCTAAAAGTCTTCAGGAACTCTGTGACAGAAAACCTAAAAAAAAACTTACTAGTGCTCAAGAATACTTCCTACAGCTTCGGGGATCTTGGACCCCTGGGGTAAATATTATAATAAATCATTCTACTCTACAAAGGGCAATCCTGTCAAACTTAATCCTTTTTTGGACAAGGGACAAGTTGTTTGGGACCAGATCACCAGTTCGTCATGGAATTTTAGGCAAATTAACATCAACATGGAGGGTCAGATTGTAATTTTAGTAATTTTCTACTTGGTAAGGTCAGCCTCTGACATGAGAGATGGAGATTTGCAGTGGACCGGCTAAACCAGCTAGACAATCTTACTTGGGTGGCTGGACCAAATCCGGTCCAATTGCAATAAATATTTGAGAATACTGGATCGGTCTTTGTTTCTGTTTGGAACCATATGAAACACAGTGACCCCAAGAATGGTAGGTAGAAGTTAAGGACTCCTCCATCAGCTTGGTACTGGAAAGGACTTCGTAGATGCTGCTCAGAATCTACTGCTGCCTAGGTGATGTGTACATAGCTTAGTCAGACCAATTTTATGGCTCCGATTTGAAAATCAGTGTTCTGTTTTTGTGTGTATCCCTTCCCCACTGTATTTCATTCCACCACATGCTGTAATCCAACCATGTTTTCCCTCCCCCCTTTTCTTTTTTCTTTTTTAAATAAACTTCCTTTTTATAAAGGCTTTTATGGCATCATTTCAGTTTTGTTTATTTCTCTGACATGTTTAGAAGAAGAAGAGATTGGATTTATACCCCGCCCTTCACTACCCAAAGGTGTCTTAGAGTGGCTTACAAATCTCCTTTCCCTTCCCCTCCCCACAACAGACACCCTGTGAAGTAGGTGGGGCTGAGAGAGCTCTTGACAGAAACTGCTCTTTTTCAAGAACAGCTCTTATCAGAACTATGGCTTGCCCAAGGTCATCCAGCCAGGTGCAAGTAGAGGAGTGGGGAATCAAACCCGGTTCTCCCAGATTAGAGTCCGTGCACTTAACCACTACACCAAACTGGCTCTTTTTATCTTGATCTCTTCCATATGTTCCATGTTGCACAGGTGCTACAAACTTGTCCATAAGGTATTTTCCTAGGTTTACACCCTGTTATTTCCATATTAGTCTAGAGGAAGAAGAGTTGGTTTTTATACCCTACTTTCCTCTACCCTAAGGAGTCTCAAAGTGGCTCACAATCACCTTCCTTTCCTCTTCCCACAAAAGTCACCTTGTGAGGTAGGCTGGGGCTGAGAGAGTTCTGAGAGAACTTTGACTGGCTTAAGGTCACCCAGCAAGCTTCTCTCTCTCTCTTTCTTGGAAAAATGGAGGGAATCAAACCCAGTTCTCCAGATTAGAGACCACCATTGTTAACCGCTGCACCACTCTGCTCGAGAAGGAACCCTTCATAGCAGGTCAGTCTAGAAGTTCTCAGGGGGTGCCCTGAGTGCTGGCAGCCATTCCCAAATTATTGACAGGGAATCCTTAGTCTAAGGGAGTTCCCCAGCAAGGGAAGACACACACACACCCCTTTCGGTGTGTCAGCAACTCAGACAAAGTTATATTCCCTAGATCTATTTCATTGGATCATTTTAACTGGAAAATTCAAGAGTTTCCAATAATTTCCAAATTCAGGGCAGATCACGTGAGCAGAGTTCTGCTCTCTAAAAAAAAAAAGTTCTGGTTTTGCATTCTAAGATCCGGTTCTGTAGACTGTTCCATGCAGAGGACTGTTCTGTTTTGCCTCACGCTTTAAGCAATATGAAACCAATGAACTGAAGAGACAGGCTCTTGAAAATGGCTCTGTCTGCAAGCAAAAGAGCTGTCCTTGCACCGTATTCTGGCCTTTTTTGGACTAGCTGTCATAAATTTAATACTAGGGCTATTACGAATGCTGGCTTCCAAATTATTCCCTAACAGTAATTGTCTGGGTATACACATTTCTGAATCATGTTCTTCATATTCTGGGACATAATTATTACACTGTTTCAAAATCAGTAATAACCAAATTGATGTCATCCTTAACCTGTTCTGGCATTTTACCTCTTGGTGGCAGCAAGCATTATCCTTAGAACTCCAGACGAGCATGTCAAATTGAAAACGAAAAATTGCAGATCACCACACAAGCCCTGAAAGGTTTTAATTATTATTTTTTTTAATTTGACTAAGTGGACAACGTAGAGGGTATTGAGTTAGTCCCCAGATGGAATTCCTTTGCATGTTACCACAAGTCAATAGGACTAAATGAATGACTAAATGAATGCATGCATAAATAAAAGTGACCCCAAAGTGGATCTTGCTTGTATCTGGATTGCAGATTTTAAGAAAATCAGGATCGACTGCTGATTGTTCTCTAATTGTTGTTGTTCAGTCGCACAGTCGAGTCCGACTCTTCGTGACCCCATGGACCACATCACGGCAGACCCTCCTGTCTTCTGTCGTGCTCCAGAGTTCGCTTAATTTCATGTCCGTTGCCTCGATAACACTGTCCAACCATCTCATCCTTTGCCATCTCACCCTTCTTCTTTGACATTCAATCTTTCCCAGCATCAGGGTTTTTTTCACTGAGGGCTCCCTTCTTATTTGGTGGCCAAAGTATTTGAGCTTCAGCTTCAGGATCTGGCCTTCCAGGCAACAGTCAGGGTTGATTTCTTTGAGGACTGACTGATCTGATCTCCTTGCAGTCCAGGGGATTCTCAAGAGTCTTCTCCAGCACCATAATTCAAAAAAATCTATTCTTCAGTGCCTGGCCTTCCTTATAGTCCCTCTCACAGCCATGCATTACTATGGGGAATACCATTGCTTTGACTATGCAGACTTTTGTTGGCAGGGTGATGCCTGTACTTTTTATTATGCTGTCTAGGTTTGCCATCGCTTTCCTCCAAAGGAGCAGGTGTCTTTTAATGTCATGGCTGCAGTCCCCATCTGCAGTGATCTTAGATCCCAGGAATGTGAAGTCTGTCACTGGCCCAGGACAGACTGGCAATTTGCCCCGGTATCGAGTCGCGGCAAAAAAACCCCGGAGTAAACGATACCGGGTTTTCCCGTCCACACAGCGGGGGCCTCTGCTGGAAGATACTGAACGGAGGCGCGTGGGAGCGTTCAGACTGCCGCGCCAGAGGCGCGCTATATTCGCTGTTTCCCCATTATTTCGGCTGTGGGCGTATGTGCGCATAAGCGCATTTTGGCGATTTTTTTTTGCCCTGCAACGCCGGCACCGCATTGGGCAGTGGAGCGGAGCGCAGCCAATCACACCGCTGCTGCCTCATGCCCAACGCGGGTTGCTCCCGGCTTTTCGGCTGCGCGTTCAGACTCCTCGGAAGCGGAGAAACGCGCAACGAACGCAGGCTTTCAAGATTTGCGTCGGCTTTTATCAGGTGTTTTTTTAATCCGGCAGTGAAGCGCGAGACCACTGGTAGGCTACGGGTGGGGGACGCCAGGCAGATGTGCCTGTGTGAACATTCCATTTAATCCGATATTGAGTCGTTGTCAGCCCGGGTCCCATCCCGCGGCAAATTGCCAGTCTGTCCTCGGCCACTGTTACCATGATTTCCCCTTCTATTTGCCAAGGAGTGATGGGGCCGGATGCCATGATCTTAGTTTTTTGATGTTGAGTTCCAAGCCGGCTTCTGTGCTCTCCTCTTTCACCCTCAGCAAGAGGCTGTTTGGTTTCTCTTCACTTTCTGCCATTATGTTCTCTAATACATGATGCACTTTTAAGGAACTGTCAGAATGTGTTCTTTCTTTTCGATGTCTGATAATGCAACCAGTTCCTCCATTAAGGGGCAAGTTAGGGGAAACTGCCCTTTCTCTTGTGATTGGGAAGGGGGTGTTACTTTCACAGTAAATAGCCACCCTACTTTTGATTGGGGACTATTTTCTCCCCAATATTTCAAACTGGGAGAAGCTGGAAAAAATCCTACAATATTATTTTGCCTTGCATTGGCTAATCCGTTTTACAAAACT
The DNA here is from genome assembly GCA_029375565.1 of Gekko gecko. Taxonomy (NCBI): domain Eukaryota; kingdom Metazoa; phylum Chordata; class Lepidosauria; order Squamata; family Gekkonidae; genus Gekko; species Gekko gecko. Next base: position 651,389 of record JAPDNY010000023.1, on the reverse strand, counting down.
CCGAAACCTGGAAATAATGTCCCCTTTGCTTTGACGCCTTTGATGACTGAACTCTGACTGAGCAGGACGAAGAGTCTGGTAGAGGACCTATGAAGCAGCAGTGACAGTGGCAAAGAAATCTCCTTCTCCTTGAGAGTTCACTTCCCTCTCCCTCTCCTTGGCCAACGCAATCCCAGAGTTCTTCCCATTCTTGGGATGCTGCCTTCCAATTACTTTGAGTCATGAGCTTCAGAGCTTATCCCAGGAACTTCCCTTCCCCAGTCGTCCTCACCCCCGCCCTTCGTTCCTTGCAAATTCAACCTCCACAGCACTCCTTTTTGCTTGGACTGCCCTGACGTATACAATCCAAAAGAATAACACACAGTCCCAAAACAGTCAGGTATGAAATATATATATGTATATACAGATGTGTGCTAGGTGCCCACAGAACAATACAACAACAACAGAGACTATATTAAAGCCATAACATTAGTGCATGACGGAGTGAGCTCCCGTCTCTAGTTCCAGCTCCTGCCAACCTAGCAGTTCGAAAGCAAGAAATTGCAAGTACATAAATAGGTACCGCTTCGGTGGGAAGGTAACAGCGTTCCGTGCACCTTGGTGTTTAGTCATGCTAGCCACATGACCATGGAAACGTCTTCGGACAGCGCTGGCTCTTCAGCTTTGAAACGGAGATGAGCAGCGCAACCCTAGAGTCGGATCTGACTGGCTTTCGAGCAAGGGAACCTTTACCTTTACTAATAAAGACAAAAAGCATATTCTATCATAGAAAAAATTCAAAGGTCAATAGAAATCCACATAGCAGTCTTCTCAACTCTCTCTCAATCTGTCTCCCTCTAACAGTCCTATGTTCCTTATTCAAATTCACAAAAGCAGTCTACTCAAAGTCAATAAATCTGTGTTTGTCTTTCAGTCAACACTTCTTCCGGATATCTAAGTGTTTCAGATCTCTGGTCTTTCCTCAGGAAGAAATCCTATATAGGAATCTTACATTCAGTCTTACATCCAAGTAGACACTTTCATTGATTTACTTTTCTGTTCACCTATTTGGGCAAGGTCTCCTCCCTTATTTCCAAGTGTGCTGGTACTGCTGCCAAAGTCTGTATTACCAGACACTAAATATGTTATGGCTTTAATATAGTCTCATTTGTTGTATTATTAGTCTGTGGGCATCTAGCACATGTCTGTATATATATTCTTTTCGTACCTGATTGCTGTGAAGTGTGTCAGATAGCCTCTACCTGACATGAGTGTTCCCGGCCACAGTCTTCCAGTAAATCCACATCCCCATTGGTCCCACATTTACACTTCTAGATGATAAAGTAACTCCAGCTACAAATTGAAATAATTCTGGTTGCTTTGGGCCATTGTTCTTTTTATGTTGCGTGATTGGATAAGGAATGTGTTATTTTAAATCTTTAAAAGGTGTCTCAGTTGTCTTTTTCCAGCTGAAACTCGATATTCATATTCAAGTCAAGTCATTCTTTATTGGCATATATCAATAAATCAAAATCATTATAAAAATATACAAGTAGAGAGACACTGTATTAGAAATATATTAAACTAGGAGCAAGGCCCATTGCAGCAGCAATGCAATGAGCTCTAGAAAGGGGGGGGGTTCTGCCCCCCGGCCCCCCACCTTGTAGCTGCTCCTCAGGCCCTGGGTGTGCCATGGCAAGGGGATGCCCCAGCAGCGGCTCTTGTGTCCGAGCCATCTCCGAGCACACAGAGGGGCAGCCCCTTGTTTCCTCCCCCCTGTCAAGACCATGGTGTCAAGGGGTGAGTGCAGGGGCCACCAGTGGCTCCCTGCCAGGATGCATCCAGCGGACTGTGGGGTGCCTCCACCGTGATCAGGCCGTCAGCCTCGAGACTATTGTCTCTGCAGCCTCTCCGTGTGGGCACTTGACCCTGTCACCCTTGCTCAGTGCCATCTGGCTGTCCCGCTGGGCTCCTGCCCTTGGCAGTGTTCCCGACGGGCATGTGCTGCTTCCAGTGTGGCTGTAGCACTGCCACTGGCCACCTGCCTCCCTCCCTTCCCACCCCTCAGAGTCCTCAGCCTGCTGCTGCTGCTGTGGCTGGGCCGAGCGGAGGTGGAGATCATGGCAACAGAGAGGAGCATACAGCAAGGTAGATGGTGGCATTGTCAGCTCATGTCCCTCTTCCATGTCTTTCCACCTGGGGCCCAGCTAACTGCAGTCCTCAGACAATCGGGCAGGTGTGGGAGGGAGGCATGAGGAGGCCAAGGGCTGGAGTCTTGCGAGGAAGGTGGCAGCGGCACAGCCCAGGTCAGCTTGGTCCACAGCTGGAGGGAGCCAGCAGGCCATGGCAAGGCCAGGCGGGCCCATGCTCCTCCCTCCTGAGATGTGCATGTCTCACTTGCTGCACCCATCCACTCCAGCATCTCCCTGTAGACTGAGGGCGAGATGTTGGTGGGGTCTTCTGTGAGTGAGATGCCGCAATGCAGCCAGCCAACTCAGCCAGTGCATTCTGAGTGGCAGTTCATGCGGCCAATTGATTTTGGTGCACATAGAATGTTGCTAGATGAAAACACTCTTATATAATATAATATTTAATATAATATAAAGAAAGATAATGTCATATGTTATAGCTGTACTTTTTCTTGGTGCAACAACATGGCGGATTGAAGGAACTTAGCCAGCTTCTCAGTTATTTCAACAGAGGAATCCTTCAAAAGTTTGTAAACGTTGTGGGAATCTGAAAAAAACCCATCATGTTGGCCAATACAGAGTTTAAATATCTAGGGTGTATATTTACATAAAAGTGCCAGTACAACAAAACATGTACAATCAGCTCAATACATCTAGAATTAAAGGGTCAGTGTCTAGCCGCATATGCTGTCTTATTGAATCTGCCATATGGAGCATAAGAACAGAAGAGATGCCAATGTTGGATCAGGCCAATGGCCCATCCATTCCAACACTCTGTCACATAGTGGCCAAAAATACCAGGTGCCATCAGGAGGTCCAGCAGTGGGGCCAGGACACTAGAAGCCCTCCCACTGTTGCCCCCCCAAGCACCAAGAATACAGAGCATCCCTTGCCCCAGCCTGAGAGTTCCTATCTATACCTTGTGGCTAATAGCCACTGATGGGCCTCTGCATGACATTATATCTGGCTAAAGAGAAAGCACTACGTAGTTGTGGCACTTGTAGGGAGGATAACTATGGAGCCATCCTACCTACAGGGAGAAGTATCTCAAAGCTCAGAAGAGTGCAAGGTTTTGTTGGCAAGGCTATGTAATTTCTGATGTGCAATATCCAGCATTCTCTGTTTAATCAGCTGAAATGCAAATCCAAAAATATACCCATGGCCTTAACTTTCCCCCTCAATATATGTTAATCACTTTGACAGATTAGACTCTGAAAGCATTAGGTATATGAGGCTCCCTGGGTCAGAATTATAATGTAGACATAGCCAATATTTAAACATCATAAGCCATGCTCTGGTTTCAACTAGATTCAGAACTTGATATTCATATGTCAAAAACATCTCTTCAGCCCAACCCAGGCTAAAGACCTTTTCACCAAGATGCTGGCTAGCTGTAAATTACAAAAGGTGATGGAGGCACCTGTGCACCTTCAACCTGGGTAGGCTACCACCAGTCCTTCTCTGTCCCTCCAGTCAGGAGCCAAAGGACAAACTCCTGACCTTCCTGGGATTAACTAGGGGATGCTCCCTGTGAGGTTGGCTCACAGTAGGAAACCCACCCACCCTAGTTACTCACTCCACTCCCATCTCTCACAGAGCCTTAATTGAATGGAATGTTAATTGGAGAGTGAAATGGGGAGAAGAACATCTTATTTTGCAGGTGCAAGGCCACATTGTTCTCTCCCGGCATGACTGTACAGCATGACTCTGTGAAGCTCTGGAGACATGGAAACAAGCAACCTCAACAAACTCAGGCCACAGCCAGACTGAACCATACTGTTTTTGAACAGTACTCCATTTTGACTGAACCTAAGTTCTTGACATCATAGCTTCCTCTTTAGGTGGAATCCCTTGAATTTCTGCTCCTGCACCAACATGCATGCTAATTCCCCCATGTCGGTCTGATTGCATCATCACATGTTTGTTGGGTACGATAACATGAGAGCTTTGATCATGTTAGCTGAGCCTCTTGAAGATGCCACCCTGCAAACTGATCATTCCGTGTACATGTGCATCCTCTGATCTAGCTCTCATCTTTAGAATGGCCTGCTTTAAGTGTCTATCATTCGGCAATTTGTGTAGAACAGAATGGTTGGGGAGAGCATTTTTCTAAACAGAACTCAGCTGTAGCTCATGGAATGGTTCAGGGGGATGCATCTTTGTGAGCCATGGAAATTTGCAAATTCTTGGTGAATCAATTGGATCAAACCCTTCCCTGGGGAAATCCACTGGAACTTCAGCTTCATTCATAATCCCTTGGTTATTTGTTGAGAAGGAACCCCTAAATCAATGGCCTTATTAACCCGGTTGACAGCTTCCATCCAGAGCTGCCAATGAATTTATCCGTAACGGTATGCAGTGAAAGGCAGGAGGAATGAATGAACCAGCGAAATGCAATGAATTGATGCAATGACTATTTTAATGAGGGGGGAAGAAATGAAAGATGTGAACAATCGTAGAGAGAGAAGGATGAAGAGACTTTGGGCTGCCAAAAAAAATCATCACCTCCGTACTGGAGAGGGCTAAGATCTTACACAGACACCATAGGAAAGATTTGAACAGTTCTACAGAGGTCGAAGTGACCACAAATAACTACTTCTTCCATGGAGAAAACGAGGAAGACATAAATGGATACGAATGTCAAAAAGTGTAGAGACCCAACAATCCTATCATTTGAAGCAGAAGCAGTGGGTGCTCCATGTTTTCTGAAATCAAGTCCGTTTGGCTCAGCCGTACTGGTTTCCTTTCCTGGGTATTCTGTGTTCCATGGATAAGTAATTGGAGCTTAGCACGGCCCACAGCATGGGTCACAGCAGCAGGAGGTACTGGCTCTAGCACAATGGACGTTGCTGCACAAGTATCCACCTCCCGTGATGACATCATAGCATGGGTGGCAGATATCTACTCTGGCACCCGGACCATTTTCCCCATGGCCTCCACAACAGCCACCACATGGCATGCAACAATCGGAAGCGCACACACACTCGCAAGACACCCGGACGTTATTGTGCACCCGGAGTCTCGGCCCTGGGATGGTCAGGGAGGAACCGCCTGTTGCAACGCTCACGACATTGGCAGGTCCACTATCCACCAGCACGCCACCGCTGCCGCTGCCGCTTCCACTGCCGCCTCCGCAGCCGGTACCACAGGAAGTTCCACAGCAGGCCATCTTTGGGATGTGAGGAGAAACTGAGAAATGGAACAAAACAGTAGGACGACTGTCATAGGGAAATGCAAGGAGCAAACAGATTGGCCTTAGCTGGAGTTGATAATACTGAGCTAAATAGACAAAGAGCCACATTTCACATAATACATGTTGTTGTGGTCTTGGTCATGAGCTTGGGTTCTGTCCCTGTTTTTGTGGAGAGGGAAATGCACTTTATCTCCAAGTAATAGCACAGGCTTATCATAGTGGAATTCCTATATTCAGTCACTGACATGTCCAGTTGAAAGGATTTCAGGTAGCCAGTGCTGGGAAAGGCCTTTCTCTTCCCATGACTGTGGAAAGCCTCTTTCCACTGGAGCAAGCAATACTGAGCTGAAGAGGACAATGGACTGAACTGGCACAAGACATACCCATATGTTCCCTGGCTAGCCAACAGAACCTGTTGTGTCCAGTCATGAACCTAAGGTAAGCCAGAGCATTTATAGGAAGAGTAGTTCATAAAACAAGCAGTGCTTAATACTCTTCTGTACTGTAGTAATATTCATGGATATCACTAGCAGGCTAACAGCTATGATGTACGCCATTTCCTCACTATGCAACTGCCATAATAGAGAAAAGATCTCCTGTTGCATTTCAGCCATTTCAGTAAATACCAAAGGCCTAGGAAGGTGCCAAGGGCTGAGGAAGGTGCAAGGTGAAAAAGCATGAGGACATCATAACAAAATAGCATATTTAACCAAAGAAGCATAGAAAATATGGAAGAGAATGTCTTTGATAGACTTACTGGAGTTCACAGGGGATAGTGTTGTCCTTGGAGCTCAGCTGATTCTGTTGGAGAAGGCTTGGACTTGCCTTTTCTTTTATATAGTCCTAACCAATCACGTGGTGATGACCTTGGGACGTGCCAGAGGTCTTAAATTCATCACGTCTCAGAGACTTTCAGTAACCCCGGCACCATAAAGAGGCATAATTGTTTTACTCACTGCTTATGGTCTATTTTCAGACCCATAAAATAAGTTGATCATATTATACCCTATAAATTCTTTTCCTTTTCTAAATCGGTCTGTTGCTCCCATTCCTGGTATCATCCAAGTACGCCTGCTCCTGGAATAAAAACGTCTACTATTGACTACCTTCCCATGTTCACGCCTCATTAAATCCATAAATACAAAACTGTTACGCAAATGTTTTTATATATGTCATCTCAAGGCAACCAATGGATGACCATAGGGAATTAGGGGAGCTTATGAAGTTCTGCGGTGAAATTAAAAAAACAAACAAACCTCAACTAGGAGTTAGCCTTTGGAGATTTTCAAGCTGAAATTATTACAACCCAATTTCTCAGTTTTGTTTCATCCTGGCGACATTCACATCGACCAAAAGGACTCTTCAAGTTTGGAGAGTAATGGGAATCTTTCTCCTGGAATTTAATCAATGTTCTGAATTCCAGATATGCAGAAGGAGTGTCCAAAGGGAAGGGGCACACGCCAGCACATCTATGCCACATTTTTAAAGTACTGTTTAAACATCCCAAGGGACATCATTTGCAGTAATTATTCATAGACCTGGCCTCTGGTCCAAAGGCCTGGTATTTTCAGGGTGGAATGTCTTTGGAAATAAGATGTTTCTAGACTCGACCTCCATATCCAGGAGGCTAAAAAGAATGAGGTTGGGGTTTTTTTGGAATGCAGACAGACATGCAGACTCAGTTTTGGGTAACGAGAAACACTTATTCTCTTTTCTGGATCCCAGTTAGGCTGCATGATTCAGCTCAACAGTCAGTTTACACATCGTGAGCCGGTACACCTGACAAAATGTGACATTCGATAACCAGTGCCTTAGGATGTGAGAATGATGGAACCACCAGAGAGAATGGAAGCACAGCCTAAGAATACACATGGCATACTAAGCAGCACAAAAACTATATCAATAGGATCCCACTTACAAGAAGCTAAGTATAGCAGTATGTAGACCGCAGACTCCAAATAATTTACCTAAGCAAGTTTGTAAAACCATTTTGTGTGGTGAAACCCTATTACCTGTGTACAAAAGCCCTCCTGAAGAGTTCAGTTTTGCATAGTTTGTGGAGAGTGTGACGTTTTCTGCACAAACGGGCCAGTTTGGTGTAGTGGTTAAGCGTATGGACTCTAATCTGGGAGAACCAGGTTTGATTCCCCATTCCTCCACTTGCACCTGCTGATGTGACCTTGGGTCAATCACAAGCTCTGGCACAGCTGTTCCTGAAAGAGCAGTTTGTGTTAGAGTTCTCTCAGCCCCACCTGCCTCACAGGGTGTTTGTTGTGGGGAGGGGAAGGGAAAGGAGTTTGTAAGCTGCTCTGAGACTCAAAAGTGAAGGGCAGGGTATAAATCCAATCTCCTCCTCCTCCTCCTCCCTCTTCTTCTTCTTCTTCTTCCTCGCTCCTGCATTTGTATTCATTCATGGCTTTCTCTCATTTCTGCAGAGATATATTCAGTCCGAGGAGCAAAAACAAAGTTTGCTCACTCTTGTGGCGCAGGAAGGGAATTCACGAAAACATGGGAAGTCTGATGCCGCGCTGCAAGGGAGGACAAACTTTGTTTTTGCACCTCAGACTGAAAATACCACAGCGGAAATGAGTGAAAGAGGCAGAGGAATCCAAATGCAGGAGCAGAGAGACCTGATTGTGTGGAAAATGTTTGCGAGCTTTTGTGACTTTCTCATGGGAATGTCGCGCTGTGTACCTCATGCAGCATTATGTTTAGAAACTGGGTTAAATTCTGTGGAATCTGGTGCGTGGTTTATGACAGTAAAATATTGGCTGTGTCTACATTACAATGTAGACCAAGGGAGCCTTATACAACGAATGCTCACAGAGTCAAACATGTCTAACTGGCTATCATACATTGAGAATAAAATAACTGCCATGGGCATCCCATTGGACTCACTTTTATGCTCCCATTTACGGGCACTTTTCAGATGATTAAATTCAGAGTCCTTGATATTGAAACACATAGGCTTTACAGCTTAGCCAACAAATCTTGTTTCCCCCGAATTTTGAGATGCCCCTTACGGTAGGCCAAATGGCCCCATATCTATCTGGTATACAAGTACCACAATAGCACAGAGCCTTTTCTCATCAGCAATCTTGCATGGGAGATATAATGACATAGTATATGCGGACAGACTTTGTCATTGCAACTCCGGATGCATTGAAACTGGCTGAGTTCAGACTGTCAGTTTGCCCCAAGAGAGGTGCGTTTCAGCAATGTTTCACAAGCGGATTATAGGGGGCATTCACACAGGCACATCTGTCCGGCGTTCTCCAGCTGTACTCAACCCATCTTGTAATGCTTCGCTCCTGAGTTTAAAAGATACTTGTTAGAAGTGGTATCAAACCCCGGAAAGCATGTCTATCCCACATATATCCCGCACCAACACTGTGTGAACGCTAAAATCTGTGATTTTGATTGTGTGCTCATGCATATAAGCACTCATGCGCATACGCGCTCATGCGCATGGGCACATATCTCCAGATTAGTGAAACAGAAAGCCGTGCCTTACAGCCGCGCCTTCGGGCCAACAGTGTGAACGCTCCCTCACACCTCCTCCCTGATATGCTCCTGCATCAGTTGGCGTAGTGTGACGGGGAAAACCCAGAACAGTTTGTTCCAGGGCTTTTTCCCCATGACTTGCTCCCGCTTCAAACTGCCAGTCTGAACTCGGCCACTGTTTCGCATATTTGTTTGTATTGTCAATTTTATGTGGATTTACGTGCTAGATATTTAAATCCTATCGTAGCCAACATGATGAACCTTCCTGATGCTTTAAAAGTACACTGTCTTCTAAATGATTCTGTTCTGGCAATATCAATGAACGTAGCCACGTTTTTACAATCAGCGATAAAGCTACATCAGGAAAACTTCCAATGAGTAATCGTTTTATGCTACACTATGCTCTATATGCATGGTTATATGTGGCTTTAAATGTATATTTTTTTTAATAGCAATCCTCTTTTAAGGTATTTTATGCCAATAAAGGTTAACTGAACTGAACTGAACTGACTTTCTCAGGCAAGCCATTTCAGAAGGTGGGAACCACAACTGAGAAAGCCTTTATTCAAGTAGTTGTGAAGTTTGCCCATATGCAGGTAGGCAGAACAGAGGCAGAGAGGCTGTCCTGCAAATTAGAGGGGACGTGGCCATGAAGGGCTTTGTACGTGATCACCAATACCTTAAACTGAACCCAGTATTAGGTAGGCACCCAATGGAACACCTGCAGACTGGGAGTAATGTGCATGCTCTGTCAAGCTCCGGTTAATCTCCGAGCCATGAAATTGTGTTGTAACTCAAGCATTCTGCTTATTCAGAGCTCTGACCTCAGTGAACTCGGCTAAATGGATGGGAGAAATCATGAAAAGCTCTGATTCACTAGGAGTCTTCTGTTTGCCGGGGCGCCCAGTTCCAAAGTTTGTTGCACCTTTGTGATTGGTGGAGGCGCCTGGTGACTTCCCCAGCTCACTGGCACGAAGGGTAGAACTTCACAAACCCTCTCCACCTGGAAAGATGAAAAACGTTGTGTGTTCCTAAAGAGATCACATGCCCCTTCCTGATACATCCTCTTCCAGCATCCGCTCCATGCACACTTTCGACCAGACCCAGAACAACCACTGAGTCCATTCTTTAGTTATGCCAAGAGAGCAGCTGTGGCCATTCAGAGATGAAGGTCCCAATCATCAGGTAGAGGAAAGGGCAAGAAAGGAACTTAGAGGGCTCACAGGTCTGGAGGTGTGTCACCAACAGATTGGAAGAGTATGGTCAGGGACATTTAAATCAGGAAGAGTCTGTCAGACAAAGACTAGGGTGATACAAGCAAAAAGGAGTTCTGCCAGGGTTGATTTCACAAGGAATGAAGGTCAGGACCAGTGTTCCCTCTAAGTTGAGTCAGTGTGAGCTAGCTCACAGTTTTTAGCCTCCGGCTCACACATTTTTGTCTTTGCTCAGGAAGGAGGGCTTTCAGGGTTTATTTATGCAGTAATTTATGCAGTGGCCCAAATCGCTCGCTCACAACGTTAATGCCAGCAGCTCACAAAGTAGAATTTTTGCTCACAAGACTCCTCAGCTTAGAGGGAACAGTGGTCAGGACTGATGGCAACTGGAGAAGGTGGGGGGCACAAGAAGTTACTGGGATGAGCTCTGAAGCTCATGGCACAAAGTAGATGGAAGGTAGCATCTCCGGAGTGAGAGGAATTCTGAGGTTCCATCAGCCAGGGAGAGGGAGAGCCAATAGGGTGGGGAGCCAGCACCAACCCTTTTACCCAGGACTCGGAATACTACCTCTGCCCCAAAAGGAGGAAGACGGACCCCTGCGGCAACTATTGCAGCACTGAAACAAAGCAGCTGAGGCCCTAGAGTTCACCCTCAACTGGTGGAGACAGCCCCAGAAGGGCTTCCTGGTGGCCTGCCATCTTGCCTAGCCCTCCTGGAAGCGGAACTGCATGGTCAGAAAGAGAGAGGAAGTGACAACAGAAGCAGCTGGGTCAAGCACCACCCCTGGGCAAGAATGCCGGAAAACGAAGGGTGTGGCGGGAAGGAAGGGGAAGATTGAACAGGATAGATGCAGAAAGAAGTAGCAAAGACAAAAAAGTCAGAAGGTGAAAGAGAGAGGAATAGTAGAGACGGCAGCAGAAGGAGCAAGAGGATGAGAGAAACAGAAGATGGTAAGAGAAAGAGAGGAAGTTTAGGGCAGGGAAAGGTGAAGGAGGTTGCCTAACATGAATCATCAACCTCTGGTCTAGGCTACCGTCCATCAGTTGTGGCATCTCTCCTGAGTGAGTCTTCTCCTTACTGACTGCTGAGTTGAATCAGGCAGCATAATTTGTATTCAGCAAAGAGAACAAGTGTTCATTATTAACTGAGAGCGGGCATGCATGTCTGTGCACTCCAAGAACCCCCCCCCAACTCCGCCTCCTTCCATTTCCAACATTTATTTGAAGTATTTTTATACATTTTAGCGAATTTGTCTGGAGAGATGTACCAGTGAAACATTATTTGCTTGGGGGATCAACAGTGGGAGGGCTTCTGGTGTCCTGGCCCCATTGCTGGACCTCCTGGTGGCACCTGGTATTTTTGGCCACTGTGTGACTGAGTGTTGGACTGGATGGGCCATTGGCCTGATCCAACATGGGCTTCTCTTATGTTCTTAAAAAAATCTTTAGGATTAACACTTAATGTAAATTTCCAACCCTTCTGCCACATTCTTCCCCATTGTTCCTTCTGTACACTGTGTCCAATATTATTTACCCATTTTACCATACAATCCTTTACCTGCTCTTCTTATGTTACACATTTCAACAAAAGTTTATACATTTTTGAAATAACAAGAATATCCTTTGTACATAATTCTGTTTCAGGTACAGTATATCTTTTAAAAAAGTTATAAATACAGCATTTATAAATACAATATTTATTAAAAGAAATGGCAAGTTATTTTCAAAGAAAATACTGGGCCTACATCAAGCAATGCTGTGGAATTGTTGCGATGTGCCGCTTCTCGTTCTGTACTCGAGAGATTTTCAGTAACCTTGGCACCAAAAAGAGGTGTAATTATTTTACTCACTGCTTATGGTCTATTCTCAGACCCATAAAATAAGTTGATCATATTACACCCTATACATTCTTTTCCTTTTATAAATCGGTCTATTGCTCTATGAACTCAGCACATTCATGAAATACCAGGAGAAAAATCTCCTTTGCTCTTCAAATTTGGAGAGTGTCGTCAGTCCATTAGGACATCCCCAGGATGAAACAAAACTGAGAAATTCGGTTGCAATATTTCCAGCTTGAAAATCTCCAAAGGCCCACTTCTAGTTCGGGGTTCTTTTATTTCCCCTAATTACCTATGATCATTCCCTTGATTGTCATGAGATGGCATATATAAAATCATTTGTGTAAAATTCGATATGCACGCAATTAATAAATCATGGACATGGCACAGTAGTCAACAATAGTAATTTTCCCCCCCAGGAGCAGAGGTGCTTAGTTGATACCAGGAATGGAAGCAATAGACTGTTTTATAAAAAGAAAAGAATTTATAGGGTGGAATATGATCAACTTATTTTTATGGGTCTGAGAATAGATAATAAACAATGAGTAAAAACAATTATGCCTCTTTATGATGCCAGGGTTACGGAACATTTCTGTGCGTGATGAATTTAAGACCTCTGGCACGTCCCAAGGTCATCACCACGTGATCAGTTAGGACTGTATAAAAGAAATAGCAAATCCAAGCCTTCTCCAACAGAATCAGCTGAGCTCCAAGGACATCACTACCTCCTGTGAACTCCAGTAAGTCTATCAAAGACATTCTCTTCCATATTTTCTATGCTTTGCTTAAATATGCTATTTTGTTATGATGTCCTCATGTTCCCCCCCACCACCACCTTGCATGGCTCCTGGGCCCTTACAATTTATGGAATGGGCAGAAATGCAACAAAAGATCCCCCCATTATTTCATAGTGAGGAAAGGGTGTATCTTTTAGACATTAGCCTGTTATATGAAGCCCAGAATATCCATGAATACTACTAAAGTACAGAAGAGTATTAACTGCTACTTGCTGTATGAACTTCTCTTTCCTGGAGATGACCCTGGAGGTCCCTTCCAACTCTCTGATTCTATGATTCCATGATTCCTATAAATGCTGTGGCTTACCTTAGGTTCAGGGCTCTTTTTGTAGCAGGAATGCCTTTGCATATTAGGCAACACACCTGTAATGTAGCCAATCCTCCAAGAGCTTACAGGAGGCCTACTGTAAGCTCTTGGAGGATTGGCTACATTAGGGGTGTGTTGCCTAATATACAAAAGAGTTCCTGCTACAAAAAGAGCCCTGCTTAGGTTCATGATTGGACCTAACTGGTTCTGTTGGCTAGCCAGGGAACATATGGATATGTCTTGTGCCAAATCAGTCCGTTGTCCTGTTCAACTCAGTATTGCCTGCTCCAGTTGAAAGAGTCTCCACAGTCACAGGCATTGAAAGATCATTCCAAGCACTGGCTGCCTGAGACCCTTTGAAAAGGACATGTCAGTGACTGAATATAGGAGTTCCAGTATGATAAGCCTGTGTCCTACCTTGGAGACAAAAGTGCATTTCCCTCTCCACAAAAACAGGGACAGGACCCAAGCTTGTGTTCATGACCACAACAACAAGCATTCTGTGAAGTGTGGCCAATTGTCTATTTAGCTCAGTACTGTCAACCCCGACTGAAACCCTTGCACTTCTATATGACATTCGTTCTACTGTTTTGTTCAGTTTCTCTGATTCTCTTCAAGTCCCAAAGATGGCCTGCTGTGGAACATCATGTGGTACCGGCTGCGGAGGTGGCAGCGGAAGCGCCAGCGGCAGCGGTGGAGTGCTGGTGGATAGTGGACCTGCCAATGTCGTGAGCGTTGCAACAGGCGGTTCCTCCCTGACCATTCCAGGGCCAAGACTCCAAGTTCACAATAACGTCCGAGTGTCCTGCCAATGTGTGTGTGCCTCTGAATGTTGCATGCCATGTGGTGGTTGTTGTGGTGGCCATGGGGAAAATGGTCCAGGTGCCAGAGTAGATATCTGCCACCCATGCTATGACGTCATCACAGGAGGTGGATACTTGTGCAGCAACGTCCATTGTGCCAGAGCGAGTACCTCCTGCTGCTGTGACCCATGCTGTGGGCCGTGCTAAGCTCCGATCAGGGGTCCTTGAATCACAGAAGACCCAGGGATAGAAATGAGTACAGCTGAGCCAAATGGACTTGATTTCAGAAAGTGTGGAGGATCCACTGCTTCTTCTGCAAATGCTAGGCTTGTTGGGTCTCCACACTCTTTGACAGTCTTGTCCACCTATACCTTTCTCATATTCTCCATGGAAGCAGTAGTTATTCATGGTCACTTTAAACTCTGTAGAACTGTTTTAATCTTTCGTATGGTGTCTGTCTAACATCTTAGCCCTTTCCAGTAGGACGGTGATGAATTCGTTTGTTGGTACTGTCAGCCCAGAGTCTCTTCATCCTTCTTTCTCTATTACTGTACCCGTCTTTCATTTTTTTCTCATTAAAATACCCATTGCATCAATCCATTGGTTCCCTCATTCATTCTGACCTTCACTGCATCCCATGGGGGATAAATCCATCGCCAGCTTTGAATGGAAGCTGCCAGCAAGATCTCACCCAAATTACTAGTGCGATCAATTTTAGGAGGTCCTCCTCAACAAATAAACAAGGGATTTTGAATGAAGCCAGATTTCTGATAGATTTCATACAATCATACAATCGTAACACTGGAAGGGACTTCCAGGATCATCTAGTCAAATCCCCTGCACGATGCAGTAAGTTCACAAATACCTCCTCCCACATCCCCAGTGACCTCTGTTCCATGTCCAGAAACTGACCAATTGTAATAAAAAAAAACCCTTCCAGGATCTCTGGCCAAACTGGCCTTGGGGAAAAAAATCTTGCTGATCCCAAAGTGGAGAACAGTATTTCTCTGGGCATGTAAAGAATGGGCCACAAGAAGTAAGCACTGACGCAACCCTTCCTATTCTCCCTCTCATGATCTTCCTAAATTCGCAGAATCAGCATTGCCTTCCAGATTTATTTATTTATTTATTTATTTTTTTCACATCTTCTATCACCGTCACTGCAACGCATGGGGCGGTGGGGTATATGTGGATGCCCGCTGCCTCAGCCAAAGGCCTGGTGGAACAGCTCCATCTTGCAGGCCCTGCGGAATTGAAGGAGATCCCGCAGGGCCCTGATCCCAATAGGGAGCATGTTCCATCAGGTGGGGGCCAGGGCGGGAAATGCCCTGGCCCTGGTCAAGGCTAGGCAGATGTCCTTTGGGCCAGGGATCACCAGGAGATGTTGACTCTCGGAGCATAATGCTCTCTGAGGCATATACGGGAAGAAGCGGTCCCCTAGGTATGTTGGTCCCAGGCTGTATAAGGCTTTGAAGGTAATTACCAACACCTTGAAACAAATCTAGTACTCAATTGGCAGCCAATGCAGCTGACAGAACACATGCCATACATGAGTCCACACAGGCATTGACGTCAGCATATGCGCTGCCGCATTTTATACCAGCTGTAATTTCTGGATCAGCTTCAAGGGTAAGCCTGCATAGAGCGAGTTGCAGTAATCAAGCCTGGAAGTGACCATTGCAGGGGTCACCATAGCTAACTCCTGGGGGGAGAGATAGGGCTTCAGTAGCTCGATCTGCCTAAGATGGAAAAATGCAGATCTGGCGACTGCAGCAACCTGGGTCTCCATAGATAAAGAGTGTCCAGTGTTACACCCAGGCTCTTCACTGACCGGGCTGGCACCAGAGGTGTCCCTTCCAGTGTGGGAAGCATGGTGCCCACCTCCAACCCTCCACAACTCAGGTACAGGACCTCGATGGATTTAACTTCAATCAACTCTTCCTCAACCATCCGGCCACAGCATCCAAAGCCTCAGCCAGATTTCCAGGAACAGTCCATTAACAGATAGAGCTGAGTGTCATCAGCATATTGATGACAACCCAGCCCATAACTCCAGACTAACTGGGTGAGGGGGCACATATAGATGTTAAATAGCATTGGCGAGAGGATCATCCCCTACAGCACTCCACATTCTAGTGGCTACCGTGGGGAAACCCTCTCACCCAGTGCCACCCTCTTTCCCCGACCATGGAGAAAGGAGGAAAACCATTTCAAGGCCGTCCCCTGGACTCCTACGTCAGTGAGACGGTGGGTCATAAGATCATAATCGACTGTATCAAATGCTGCTGTTAAATCTAATAACAACAGCAGCACTGACCTGCCTTGATCCAAATATCTATGGAAGTCATCTGTAAAGGCAACCAGAGCCATCTCTGTCCCATGGCCAGGGCAGAAGCCGGATTGGAAAGGATCAAGGATGGAAGCATCATCCAGGAAGGCCTGGAGTTGTTCAACCACTGCTCTCTCGACCATCTTACCCAGGAACGATAAGTTCGACACTGGGTTGTAGTTGGTCAGATTGTTAGCCAAATTGCTCTATTATTTAATAAAGATGGGGAATTATAATTATTAATATGCAATTGGCTTATCTATAGGATCTGACCTGACCAGAGCTAGAATTCCCAAGAACCCAGGAACAGACACAGAAACTGGGTGGCTAAAATAATGATTTCTTTATTAAATATTCTCAAGTATACAAATAATATTCACACAATATAGAACTAAGGAGACAGAGGTGATTGATGGCTTATAGAGAGGTGATACAACCTATTCAGATGTGCAGAGGTCCATGAAGAAAGGATAGTGGGCCAAACTCAGAGAGAGAGTCTGGGGGTGGACTGCCATCTTTGATCATGGCAGAAAACACATGATCTAAGGCCATGTGTGTGCTGGGATATAGGCACTGGCAAAGAATGCAGACCAATGGGTGTCCCTGGGGGCTGGTCTCAGGTGAGAACAATAGATTACCTGGACCAATGATGAGTCCCAGGGTTGTGTGATGCCAGTAGAGGCAGACCAATGAGCTTCCAGAGAAGCAAGGTCTGGATTTAACAATAGAAGCCAGGTGTTGGGTAGCTAGTTAAATGGATTATCTGACTTACTAATGGTCCTGGCCAGGGTAGACAAAAGGTGAGAGACATCCCTGATTAGCGTCAGAGAAGGATTGCTGAACATTTGAATGATTGATTGGTTTATCCCAGTATTCTTGAGGAACAGAACAGGAAAGACAAAGAATTAGAAATGTAGATACTTTACCTGATGGAACCCTTTGTCATATCACAAGCATAATCTCTGCTGGGTGGAGGGGAAGACTGGAGACTTGCTTTGAGGTTGCCTGTCACCTGAATATGAAATCCCTTTTGCAGAGTGCTTGCAGCCTGACTCTGTGGTTCAAGCTGAGAGTGCTTGGCTTTTGGGGACTTTGGTTCAGGTTAGAAAGTAGGGCGCCCCTGTTTTGGGGCTACCCAAGAGTAAAAGGCAATGCCTCTGGCAACAAGATGGGTGTCTATCCTCTGTTTGAAAAACTCCGAAGAAGGAGAGCCCACAACCTCCCAAGGAAGCCCGTTCCACAGAGGAACCCCTCTAACTGCCAGGAAGTTCTTCCTAAAGTTTAGCCGAAAACTCTTCTGATTTAGTTTCAACCCGTTGATTCTTGCCTGACCTTCTAGGACAGCAGAAAACAACTCTGTATCATCCTCTGTATGACAGCCCTTCAAATACTTGAAGATAGTTATCATATCACCTCTTAGTCGTCTCCTCTCCGGTCTAAACATAACCAGCTCCTTCAAACTTTCCTCATAGGACTTGGTCTCCAGACCCCTCACCATCTTCCTTGCCTTCCTTTGGACATATTCCATCCTGTCTATATCCTTCTTACATTGTGGTGCCCCAAACTGAACACAATGCTCTAAGTGAGGTCTAACCACAGCAGAGTAAAGTGGCACCATCACTTCACATGGTCTGGACACTCCTTCTGTTGATACAGCCCAAAATTGGATTTGCCTTTTTAGCTACTGTATCACACTGCTGACTCCTGTTCAGTGCATGGTCTACTAAAACCCCTAGATCCTTTCTGCACATACTACTGCCAAGACGAGTCTCCCCCAACCTATAATTGTGCATTTGATTTTTCCTTCCTAAATGCAGAACTTTACCATTGTCCCCACTGAAATTCATTTTATTTGTTTTAATCCAGTTTTCCAGCCTGTCAAGATTATGCTGTATACTGGCTTTGTCTTCTACCATATTTGCTACCCCTCCCAATTTAGTATCATCTGCAAATTTCATAAGCATTCCCTCTTAAAAAAATCAGCCAGTATCATAATGCCCCTGTATAAATCGATGGTGGGACCTCATTTGGAGTACTGTGTACAGTTCTGGTCACCGCACCTCAAAAGGGATATTATAACACTGGAAAAAAGTGCAGAAAAGGGCAACTGGAATGATAAAAGGGTTGGAACACTTTCCCTATGAAGAAAGGTTAAAGCGCTTGGGGCTCTTCGGCTTGGAGAAATGACGGCTAAGGGGTGGCATGATGGAGGTTTATAAGATTATGCATGGGATAGAGCAGGTCAAGAAAGAAGTACTTTCCCCCTTTCTCACCATACAAGAACTTGTGGGCACTCCATGAAATTGCTGAACAGTCATGTTAGAATGGATAAAAGGAAGTCCTTCTTCACCCAAAGAGTGATTAACACATGGAATTCACTGCCACAGGAGGTGGTGGCAGCTACAAGCATGGACAGCTTCAAGCGGGAATTAGATAAACATATGGAGCAGAGGTCCATCAGGGGATATTAGCCACAAGGTATAGATAGGAACTCTCAGTCTGGGGCAAGTGTTAGGAGATGTTCTTTGAAAATGCTTTTATTTGTTATTTTCTGACCTGCACACACACCAGGATGGTGCTTGCAAGCGTCTTTGCATTGGGAGAAATGTATGCTTTGTTGGATGTGACTCTCTGCATTAGGAAGGTACCACACAGCCTGTACTTTCATGCTAATGAAGTCACAGACACACACACCTCGCATACCTCTACCCAGCAGACATTGGGAACAAGAAAGCATCTCCATTATGGTCTGCTAGAAGGATGTTATAAACGACAACCTGTCCACCATTGAGGAATCTGAATTCCACATGTAACCCACAGGATGCTTGGCATTTGCATGTGTTAAGACTGTTTCCTGTTTTGTGCCATGGACCAAGCCAGAGTCATCTGCACATCTAAGGTTTCCATGGCAACCCATCTTCTCACCTTGGACCAAAAGGTTCCCTTGTAGTAGACTTTCAATATTGCCTCACCTTAGTAGGAGGGTACCCCACATCCTATAGCCAATGGTATAGGGATGGGACAGACCAGAGAGACCCCAAAGCCAGCCCCCAATACTAGCTGATAAAAACAAGGTGCAACCTTTGTTCTGTGCCTTGGCCCTCCCCTCCCCCTGTACTTACCTGAACTTTACTGTGCTTCCTTGGAGTCGCGACCAAGGAGCCCTTCACATGTGTTGGCTGGTTCCAACTGTGTGAAGTGAGTAAAGTGAGAGTTTCCCTTAGTTAAGAAACAATCCTTGCATTCTTCACTGTGGAAAGGTTGAGCTACAGGAACAGATAAGTTTCACGTGAAATATCCCTTCCTAAATACTTCTAGTTTAAAACCCCAATATTGTGTTTTCCATTTCTACTGTATCTAAAGGAACTTGTGTGTATGTGTGAGTGCATCTGTTTTGTTTGCCTGTGTACTAAAAAGACATTATTCAGTAAAGAGAATCTTTGATTTTATTAAGAAACCTTGTCAAGTGTTCTCTTTGGGAAACAGATTCTTGGGACGAAGTTGCTTTCTCTGTATACACAGACCAGTAACTCAAATAAGTTAGTACAGACACTGCGTAGATAAGCAGTTCGGCTAACACAAGTGATGCTCTGTATACTTGGTGCTGGGGTGGGGCAGCAGTGGGAGGGCTTCTAGTGCCCTGGCCCCACTGGTGGACCTCCTGATGGCACCTGGTATTTCCGGCCACTGTGTGACAGAGTGTTGGACTAGATGGGCCATTGGCCTGATCCAACATTGGCTTCTCTTATGTTCCCTATTACCTCATCCAAATCATTTATAAATATGTTGAGCAAAATGGGTCTCATGACAGATCCTTGAGGCATTCAATTTGTCAGTCCTCTCCAAGATGATGAGGAACCATTAACAAACACTTTTTGGGTGTGATCTGTCAACCGATTAAGGATCCACCTAATAGGATCCAAACCACATTTTAACAACTTGTCAACAAGAATATTATGTGGTACCTTATCAAAAGCCTTAGTGAAATCAAGATAATCTATGTCTACAGCATTCCTCTGATCCAGCAAGGTAGTAACTTTCTCAAAAGAAGAGACAAGTTTAGTCTGACATGACTTGTGCTTGAGAAACCCATTCTGGCTCTTAGTAATCACAGCCATCCTTTCTAAGTGCTCAAGGACTGATTGTTCGATGATTTGTTCTAAAACTTTTCCAGGTATAGACATCAAGCTGACAAGTTGGTAATTACCCGGCTCCTCCATTTTCCCCTTCTTGAAGATGGGGACAACATCCACCTGCCTCCAATCTTCTGGCACCTCACCTGTTCTCCAACAATTCTCAAAAATAATGGGCAGAGGCTCAGAATTTACAACCACGAGTTCTTTTTGTAACCTTGGACTTAGTTTCATTTAAACAAATGAGGTGTTTATGTACTACCCCTTTGCCAATCCTAGCCTGCAATTCCTTTCCCTCATCATGTGTTCTGTGTTTGCCATGCTGAGCACCATTTCCCTTGCAAGAGAGGACTGACAAAAAGTAGGAATTGAGCAGTTCTGCCCTCGCTGCATCACCTGTTGCGATTTCACTTTCCTGTCCCCACAATGGACCTACCATGTCCTTTCTTTTTTTCTTACTTTGAACATAAGAACCCCTTTTTTGTTTTTAGCATCTCTTGCTAGTCTAAACTCATACTGAGCTTTAAATTTCCTAACTCTCTCTCTACAAGCACTTGTTATTTGTTTATATTCATCCTTGGTTGCAAGGCCCTCCTTCCATTTCCTGAAGGAGTCTTTTTTATTTCTCTAGAAAATTGTTTATGGAGTCGCCTTGGCTTCTTTAGGCTCCTCCCATTTTTTCCTTTTCACAGGAATTGTTTGAGATCGTGTCTTCAATATTTCACTTTTGAGAAACTCACACATGTTAGGTGTTCCTGGCCACACTCTTCCAATACATCCTCTTCCCCATTTCTTCCCACACTTACACCTCTAGATTATAAATATCTCCAGCTTCAAATTGGAGTAGCTCTGGTTGCTTTGGAATGTTGTTCCTGTTCTGTTGATAGATGGGATAAGGGATGTATTATTTTCCTCACCTTTTGTTGAGTATTTGCAAGTATATGCTTAGGATCTGTCCCCCCCCATTATTGTACCACATCCCTCAATAAACTCCACAGTCCTTTTTTTCAACAAATGTCCTAATTGCCTTTTTTCCAACTGAAACTTGGAATTCACAGCTTCCTCTTTAGGGGAAATCCCTTAGTTTACCGCTCCTGGGCCAATATGTATGCTAATTCTCCATGTTATTCTTAATGCAGCATCTCATGTTTGTGGGGGTATGGTAAGAAGAAGAAGAAGAAGAAGAAGAAGAAGAAGAAGAAGAAGAAGAAGAAGAAGAAGAAGAAGAAGAAGAAGAAGAAGAAGAAGAAGAAGAAGAAGAAGAAGAAGAAGAAGAAGAAGAAGAAGAAGAGATTGGATTTATACCCTGCCCTTCACTGCCCAAAGGTGTCTCAGAGTGGTGTACAAATTCCCTTCCCCTCCCCACAACAGACACCCTGTGAGGTAGGTGGGGCTGAGAGAACTCTAACACAAACTGTCCTTGAGAGAACAGCTGTGCCAGAGCTTGTGACTGACCCAAAGTATAACTGACCCAAGGTATAACTGAAATGTACCAGGCTCGAGATGCTTATAGTGGTCAGCTCAAAGTTTATTAGTGCTTTCTCTAAGTGATTAGGAGCTGCGGTGGCTCAAGTGGTTAAGACGCTGAACTGCAGGCTGTGAAAGGTCAGTAGTTCAGCAGTTCGAGACCCGAGAGTGCCGCATGACAGAGTGAGCTCCCGTCTCTAGTTCCAGCTCCTGCCAACCTAGCAGTTCGAAAGCAAGAAATTGCAAGTAGATAAATAGGTATCACTTTGGTGGGAAGGTAACGGCGTTCCGTGCGCCTTGGTGTTTAGTCATGCCGGCCACATGACCACAGAAACGTCTTCGGACAGCGCTGGCTCTTCGGCTTTGAAATGGAGATGAGCACCGCAACCCTAGAGTCGGATTCGACTGGCTTTCAAGCAAAGGAACCTTTACCTTTACCTTTACCTAAGTGATTAACTCTAAGACAGACAATCTGGCCTGGCAGCCCTGTTTACAAAGCCTGCAGAGACCACACCCCAGCACTCCCCACCACCAAGGACAGACTATTTACATTACAGCTACTCCTCTATAGGTCCATTCCAGGATCCTGGCTATCTATTGTTCTGGTGGAACAAGCTTAGCCAGTTCCCAGGTACTGTTCAGGCTCAGTATATAACAGTAACACCATGAGAAATTTGATCATGTTAGCTAAGCCTCCTGAAGATGCCCTGCTGAAACTGCTAGAAACTGACAGCTCTGTGTACATCTGCATCCTCTGCTGTAGCTCTCATAGAATCATAGAATGTTAGAGTTGGAAGGGACCTTACAGGTCATCTAGTCCAACCCCCTGCACTCTGCAGGAGCAGAGCTGAAAGAGAGCCCTACGTACCTACAACATACCCAAAAGATGGTCATCTGGCCTCCGCTTGAAAACATCCAGGGAAGGAGTATTCACCACCTCCCAAGGCAGTCTGTTCCACTGCTCAACCACTCTTACAGTTAGGAAGTTTCTCCTGATATCTAGCTGGTAACGACTCCCTTGTAATTTCCACCCATTAGATCTAGTCTTGCAATCCAGAGCAAGAGAGAATAGATCTGCTCCATCTTTTTCATGACAGCCCTTCAAATACTTGAAGACTGCAATCATGTCCCCTCTAAGCCTTCTCTTTCCCAGGTTAAACAGACCCAACTCTTTCAGCCTTTCCTCATAAGACTGGGATTCAAACCCTCTCACCATCCTGGTCGCCCTCCTCTGGACACACTCAAGCTTGTCAACATCCTTCCTAAAGTGTGGTGCCCAAAATGCTTTCTTATCATTTGGCAGTTTGCATGAAACAGATTGGTCTTATTGAGCTCGACTTCCGTTTGCCATGTCTTTTGTGGGATTTGAGGCCTGTAAGGGGAGGGAAATTCCAGAGGGCGGGGTACGTGTGCATGACTGTGAGAACAGCTGTGTTGTAGTGGCACTGTAACTCTTCTGAAGCAGCCTCCCTTATCAGAGATGACTTTTGATAGTGTCTGTGCTTGCTATGCTGTCGTAGATAAGATGCCGGTAAATTTATAGGTGGGGGTGTAGAGAGCGCGAAGTCTAGGCGGGATGGTTGTGAAGCATGATTGGAGGGTACCAAAAGGGGGTAAGGCCTTGTTTGAACTGTCTATAATGATGGACTTTCGTGCTAGAACTTTAGTTCTGACACAATAATGGTCTAGAACAGGGGTGGCCAAACTGTGGTTTGGGAGCTACATGCGGCTCTTTCACACATCTTCCGTGGCTCCCAGCAGGGCAGCTGGGGAAGCAAAATATCATTAGCAAACAAATGCCATTGGACAAATAAATAGCTGTTGTGTATCCAGCAATACTGTGCATGTGGTCGGGTCTGCACATGGCCATGTGAAGGGCCCAAGCTTCACTCCAAAAGACAATAGCCAGAACGAATCCTAACACACACCTATCGGAGGGATAGGATCCGAGAAGGGACCTATGGGACTCGAGTGCACTGTAAACAGCGTATCACGGGAGTGTGTGTGTGTTGGGTGTGGTTTGGCTACAGGGATATAAACTGGCCTCTGGGCCAGGTAAGGCATCTCAAGAGCTGCCTGTAATGAAATAAAGTATGAGCTGAAATCACTCTCCAGTGCATCAGCCTCAGTGCTTTATAACAGCATTATCAATATCTGACAGGTCTGGGACAGGAAATCCAAAAGAATTCTCGCTATATTCAAAACCCCTTGGCTATTTGTTGAGAAGGACTCCCTAAACTGATTGTGTTCTTAATTTGGGTGAAATCTGGCTGGTAGGTTCCACCTAAAGCTGGTGATGGTACGTAGTGAAGGATAGAAGGGATGAAGGAACAGAGAAAAACGATGAATGGATGCAAAGACTATTTTAATGAGGGGAAAAAATGAAAGATGTGTACAATCAGAGAGAGACAGAAGAATGAAGAGACTCTGGGCTGTCAATTCCAACAAACAAACCCACCACCTTCCTACTGGAGAGGGATAAGAGTTTAGATAGACACCATAGGAAAGGTTAGACCAGTTTTACAGAGGTTGGCATGACCACAAACAACTACCTACTGCTTCCATGGAGAATATGAGAAAGATATAGATGGACAAGAGTGTCAAAGAGTGTGGCGACCCAACAGGATTTGAAGCAGATGCAGTGGGCGCTCCACACTTCCTGCAATCGAGTATGTGTTGCACAGATGTATTGGTTTCCATTCCTGGGTCTTCTGTGATCCATGGACACCTCATTGGAGCTTAGCACGGCCCACAGCATGGGTCACAGCAGCAGGAGGTACTCGCTCTGGCACAGTGGACGTTGCTGCACAAATATCCACCTCCCATGATGACATCATAGCATGGGTGGCAAATATCTACTCTGGCACCCGGACCATTTTCCCCATGGCCGCCACAACAGCCACCACATGGCATGCAGCATTCGGAGGCACACACGCACTGGCAAGACACTCGGACGTTATTGTGCACAATGAGACGCGGTCCTGGGATCGTCAGGGAGCAACCGCCTGTTGAAACACTCACGACGTTGGCAGGGCCACTATCCACCAGCACTCCACCGCTGCCGCTGCCGCTTCCACTGCCGCCTCCGCAGCCGGTACCACAGGAAGTTCCACAGCAGGCCATGTTTGGGATGTGAAGAGAATCTGAGAAACTGCACAAAGCGGTAGAACCAATGTCATAGGGATTCGCAAGGAGCAAAACAGTCAGAGTTGACGATACTGAGCTAACTAGAGAACTGGCCACACTTCACAGAAGCCGTGTTTTTGTGGTCAGGATCACGAGCTTGGGTTCTGTCCCTGTTTTTGTGGAGGGGGAAATGCACTATCTGCAAGGTAGAGGACAGCCTTATCATGCTGGAATTCCTATATCCAGTCACTGGCATGTCCTCTTCCAAGAATCTCACGTAGCCAGTGCTGGGAGATCTTTCTCCGCCTGTGACTCATGGCATGTAGTGGGAGGGAGTCCCTCTTTCAACTGGGGCAGGCAAAATTAAGCTGAAGAGGACAGTGGTCTAATTTGGCACAAGATATGTCCATATGTTCCCTGGCTCAACAACAGGACCTGTTGGGTCCAATCAGGGGCCTAAGGTAAGCCACAGCCAGGCCTGTAGCTACAGGGGGGCCTCTTGCCCCCCCACGTTACCACCAAGGCCCCCCAACTTCCCATCCAGCCCAGCCCCCCCCCCCATTTTTTTTTTTACTTCATAGTGCTTGCTTGGGGTGTGTGAGGGTGCCACCCAACTTATTTAAAGGCCCCCCAATTTTTTTTAAAAAAATCCTGGCTAAAGGCCTGGCCACAGAATTTACAGTAATAGAAGTTCTTAAAGAAAATAGCACTTAATACTCTTCCATACTTTAGCGGTATTCATGGATATTCTGTGTTTTACATAACAGGCTAATGTCTCAGAGGTACACTCTTTCCTCACTATGAAACAGTAATAATGGGGGGGGGACTGCTCCTGTTGCATTTCTCCCTGTTCCATAAACTGTAATGGCCTAGGAGCTGTGCAGGATGAAAGAACATTAGAACATCGTAACACACCAATAACATACCAAATTCACTTCAAGGTGCTGGTTCTTACCTTTAAAGCCCTTTATGGTCAGGGACCTACATACCTGAGGGACTGCCTTTCCCCATATGTTCCCCAGGGAGCACTGCGATCAGGGTCCCAACATCGACTGACCCTTCCCGGACCAAGGGATGCCAGGCTGGCTATAACCAGGGCTAAGGCCTTCTTGGTGGTGGCTCCTTTCTGGTGAAATGGGCTCCCGGATGAGATCAGGGCCCTATGGGACCTTTTACAGTTCCACAGGGCCTGCAAGATGGAGCTCTTCCACCAGGGTTTCAATTAGGAGCCACCCCGAGGGAGAACCCTGTTCCCTGAAGTCGTCAAAACAGCCCGAGCCAGCTGCACAATGTTAGATCTGGGTCAGCCACTAGGATGGCACACTGAGGTCCGACCGCCATCGCAAATTTAATTTTAAATTGCTAATTTTTCTGATAGCATTAGCATCACCACCTTTTAATGTCAAAATTGATTTACACGGTTTTGGGATTATTGATATTACTTATTGCTGTACTTATTCTTCTGTAAGCCGCCCTGAATCAGCCTTGGCTGGGAGGGTGGAGTATAAACTTAACAATAAATAAATAATAAAAACAAAACACTACATGTAACCAAAGAAGGATAGAAAATATGGAAGATAATGTCTTTGGTGGACTTACCTGAGTTCACAGGAGGCAGAGATGTCCTTGTAGTTCAGCTGATTTGGTTGGAGAAGTCTTGGACTTGCCGTTTCTTTTATACAGCCCTCACCGATCATGTGATGATGACCTTGGGACGTGCCAGAGGTCTTAATTCATCAAACACAGACGTTTTCAGTAACCTTTGCACCATTACGAGGCATAATTATTTTACTCATTGCTTATGATCTATTCTCAGACCCATAAAATAAACTGTTTATATCACATCCTATAAATTCTTTTCTTTTTATATATCGGTCTATAGCTTCCATTCCTGGTATCATCTAAACACCTGGGCTCCTAGGGGAAAAAATGACTACTATTGACTACCTTCTCAAGTCCATGTGTTATTAATTCCATATATACCCAATCATTACACAAATGTTTTTTATATATGTCATCTCAAGACAACCACGGAAATGATCGTAGGGAATTAGGGGAAATAAAAGAACCCTGAACTATTTTAATTTATTGTATACGTATCCCACCCATCATCTTAAATAATACAGTGAGGTATCTAGAAGTAGACCTTTGGAGATTTTCAAGCCGAAAACATTACAACCAAATCTCACAGTTTCGTTTCATCCTGAGGACATCCTAATGGACTAACAACACTCTCCAAATCTGAAGAGCAACAGAGATCCTTCTCCTGGTATTTCATGAATGAAAAGAAGCACACCTCAATACATTCCTGGCACATTCTTCCTTTTTGTGTACTTTGAACTTCCAAGGAGCATCGTTTTCAGTGTGCATTGCTAGACATTGCCTGTAGTCTGAAGGCTCAGTATTTTTGGTGGGAATCTCTTTGAAAATAACACATATTAAGATTTGATCTTCATATCCAGGAGGCTGAAAAGAATGAGTTTGGGGGTTCCTAGAGTGTAGACAGACATGCACCCATAGTTTCAGTTAATAACAAACACTTGTTCTCTTTTCTGGATACTACCAGTTAGGCTGCAAGGCTGGTGGTAGGTAGGCTACGCCAGACACTGATGGTTCATGTTAGGCAATCCTCTTCACCCTACCCTGCCCCAAATGTCCTCTCTTTCTCTTACCACCTTCTGTTTCTCTCATCCTCTTGCTCCTTCTGCCTCCATTTCTACTCAGTTCAAGCTGTATTGTAATTAGCCATTGGCCATGAAAGAGTTACATCTCTATTGTTCCTCTCCCTTTTGCCTTCTGGCTTTTTGCCTTCTCTCATCTTCTCTCCTTCTTTCTCGATCTATCCTGTTCGATATCCCCCTCCCTTCCTGTTATACCCTTTGTCTTCTGATATTCTTGCCCAGGGGTGGTGCTTGACCCAGTCACTGTTCTTGTGGGCTTCCTCTCTCTTTCAGAAAAATGCATTTTCATTTCCAGATGGGCTAAGTGAGATGGCAGGCCACCAGAAAGCCCTTCTGGGGCTGTCTCCATCAGGTGAGGCCAAACTCCTGGGCCTCAGCTGCTTTGTTTCAGTTCTGCCAGAGTTGCCTCAGGGGTCTGTCTTCCTCCTTTTGGCACAGAGGTAGTATTCCCAGTCCTGAGTAAAAGGGTGGGTGCTGGCTCTCCTCCCCATGGGCTCTCCCCTTCCCTGGCTGATGGGGAGTTCCTCTCACTCCGGGGATGCTACCTTCCAACTACTTTGTGCCATGAGCTTGAGAGCTCATCCCAGTAACTTCTTGTGCCACCCCCCCACCTTCCCCAGTTGCCATCAGTCCTGCCCTTCATTCCTTGTGAACTCAACCCCAGCAACACTCCTTTTCATTCGTACCACCATAGTGTTTCTCAGACAGACTCTTCCTGACAGAAGGGTTCCTGGCCACACACTTCCAATCAGTCGGTGACGCACCTCCAACCCTGTGAGTCCTCTAAGTGCCTTTCATGGCCTCTCCTCTACCTCATGATTGGGACCTTGGCCTCTGAATGGCCACAGCTGCCCTTTGGACATCACTAAAAGTTAGACTCAGGGGTGAGTTAGGGTCTGGTTGAAAGTGTATGTGAAGCGGATGCTGGAAGATGATGTATCAGGATGGGGCATGTGGTTTCTAAAAGAAGAAGAAGAGGAGGAGGAGGAGGAGGAGGAGGAGGAGGAGGAGGAGGAGGAGATTGGATTTATACCCTGCCCTTCACTCAGAGCAGCTTACAAACTCTTTTCCCTTCCCTTCCCCACAACAAACACCCTGTGAGGTTGGTGGAGCTGAGAGAGCTCTTTCCAGAACTGTCCTTGAGAGAACAGCTCTTGTCAGAACTATTGCTTGCCGAAGGTCATCCAACAGCTGTGAGTGGAGGAGTGCGGAATCGAACCTGGTTCTCCCATATTAGAGTCTGTGCACTTAACCACTACACCAAACTGGCTTTTTACAAACACAGACAGAGACACATAGAATTTTTCATCTTTCCAAGAGGAGAGGGTTTGTGAAGTTCTATCTTTTGGGCCAGTGAGCTGGGGAAGTCACCAGGTGCCGCTACCAATCACAAAGGTGCAACAAACTTTGGAACTGGACACTCCGGCAAACAGAAGACTCCTAGTGACTCAGAGCTTTTCATGATGTCTCCCATCTGTATAGCTGAGTTCACTGAGGTCAGAGCTCTGAATAAGCAGAATGCTTGGGGTTGCAACACAATTTCATGGCTCGGATATTAACCGGAGCTAGACAGAGCATGCAAATTGCTCCCATTCTGCAGACACTCCACTGGCTGCCTACCTAATACTGGGCTCAGTTTAAGGTATTGGTGATCACGTACAAAGCCCTTCATGGCCGTGTCCCCTCTCATTTTCAGGACAGCCTCTCTGCCTCTATTCTGCCTACCTGCATATGGGCAAACTCCACAACTGCCTAAGTGCCTTCTCTGTTGTGGTTCCCACCTTCTGGAATGATCTGCCTGAGAAAGTCATGAAAGCTCACACTCTCCAGGCTTACCACAAACTATGCCAAACTCAACTCTTCATGAGGACTTTTCTACATAGATAATAGGGTTTTACTGTACACAATGGTTTCACAAACTTGCTTGGATAAATGAGTAGGGACTATGGTGTACATATTACTCTGTATTTGTTATTTTTAGCCATTCAGTCATGTTTGACTCTTGGCAATTCTATGGGTCAGCTCTCCCCACGTTTTCTGATCTTGTACTGTTTCTTTGAGTCATTCCATGCCCAGACTGCTGTCGACTTTTATGGTGTCTAGTCACCATGTTCTTTGGCGGCCCGGTTTCCTTTTGCTGCTAACCAATCCAAGTTTAATTGCTTTTTCTAGTGAGTTCCTCCATATGACATTGCCAAATTATGTCAGTCACAATTTTATGATTTTTTTTCCTTCCAACGCCATGTCTGGTTTTATGCGCTTCGTATAGCTTCTTGTAATTAGGATCTTATTTATGTCATTTCTGTGCTGCCTAACGTGCCATGTGTATTCTTACGCTGATCTTCCATTCTCTCTGGTGGTTGCAGCCTTCTTAAATCCTTAAGATTTAAGAAACTTAAATTGAGAGCCAGTTTGGTGTAGTGGTTAGGTGTGTGGACTCTAATCTGGGAGAACTGGGTTTGATTCCCCACTCCTCCACTTGCACCTGCTGATGTGACCTTGGGTCAGTCACAAGTTCTGGCACAGCTGTCCTTGAAAAAGAGCAGTTTCTGTCAGAGCTCTCTCAGCCCCACCTACCTCACAGGGTGTCTGTTGTGGGGAGGGGAAGAGAAAGGAGTTTGTAAATTGCTCTGAGACTCCAAGTGAAGGGCGGGGTATAAATCCAATCTCTTCTCTTCTCTTCTCTTCTCTTCTCTTCTCTTCTCTTCTCTTCTCTTCTCTTCTCTTCTCTTCTCTTCTCTTCTCTTCTCTTCTCTTCTCTAATGCATTGGTGATTGAATATCCCATTTTGTCAGGTGTGCCGACTCACTATGTGTAATCTGCCCTGAGTGTCTACGAGAAAGGCGGACTATAAATAATGAAAGTAAATAAAAAGGAGGAGAAGGAGAAGGAGAGACTGGATTTATACCCCACCCTTCACTATCCAAAGGAGTCTCAGAGCAGCTTACAAACTCCTTTCCCTTCCCCTCCCCACAACAGACACCCTGTGAGGTAGGTGGGGCTGAGAGTGCTCTGACAGGAACTGCTCTTTTTCAAGAACGGTTGTGCCAGAACTATGGCTTGCCCAAGGTCATCCAGCCAGGCGCAAGTGGAGGAGTGAGGCGTGAGGAATCAAACCCGGTTCTCCCAGATTAGAGTCTGAGCACTTAACCACTACACCAAATAAATAAAATGAAGCTTTAAAAATGGCTTGTAATGCTTCTAATCTTGACACCAGATTCAGCTCTATCAAGTATTGTCTCCAAGTCATTTATGAGTGAGAGAGATCAGGTGTATCTATCCTCTTTGGACAGTTAAGATGTTTATTGCAATTGTTTTAATCACTGTGATACGCGAGATCACTGTTCCAAATTTTATCACTTTGCCCCATTATCTTTACTATGTACTATGTTACAAACCGCTGTACTCTGACTGTCTCTCCAAATAAATAAATAAATAAATAAATGACTGGTAAGTTCTCCTACACATGGACCTTGAGCTCGTCTGGAGGTTCTAGCAGGGGAGCACAGCTATCATATACCCTTGACCAAAGAACTGTGCAGTCCTTCTATCTGGGATAGTCGTCCTCTTCAACCGAGGATGCAGCTTTGGGAGGAACACACACGGAGCGATGAGGGAGGTAGAGGACACCCGCCTAGCCAGCCACTTCAGCTGAATCTACCCTGGTGATCATTGGGGTGGCAAGAAGTCCGAGGAAGTGCACGTGCATGTGGAAGCTCATACCTTGATTGTTTTGGGTGTTGTTGTTGTTGGGGGGGTTTGGGGAGGGGGTCTTAAAGGTGCCACTAGACTCAAACTTTGTTTTCCTGCTTCAGACCAACATGGCTACCTGGATCAATAACTTCACTGTATACAAAATAAAAAGGGAATCGATATTCTGCAACAGAAACTGCAATAGGCACCTGAGACCTAATTTGCTTAGTAATCACACACACACATAAACACGAATCAACAAGAGAGCACATCTATTAAAGGTAGAAGGGAGGAAATTGGAATTATTTTTTTTTTTGGGGGGGGAAAGGACATATAACCTTAAGTCTGGGGCCTGCGGTCTAGATAGGTCCAGGGGTTGATGCGGCTGAGGTCCAAGGAGCAAAGCAAGAAGAAAAAGGGTAGGAAACCCTGGCAGAGTGTATCAGAGGTTCTCGGAAGAAAACCAGAGTTCTGACCTGGCTTTCTTGCTCCTTTTCCTCAGGAAATCTCATTTTTCTACTTTCTTGGCAACAGGTAAAAGTATGTCAGTACTTGTCGGCTTCTAAATCTGATCCTTTAAATGCTCAGGGATGGGTGATCAGTTGTGATGCTCTTTCAAAGTGTTTTGCAGAGGTATCTCTGATTTGTTCTCAATGGAATGTTGAGTACTTCTCACCCAAGGAAGTACTTCTTCACCCAAAGAGTGATTAACACATGGAATTCACAGCCACAGGAGGTGGTGGCAGCTACAAGCATGGACACTTTCAAGAGGGAATTAGATAAACATATGGAGTAGAAGTCCATCAGTGGCTATTAGCCACAGGGTATAGATGGGAACACTCAGTCTGGGGCAGGTGATGCACTCTATTCTTGGTGCTGGAGGGGGCAGCAGTGGGAGGGCTTCTAGTGTCCTGGCCCCACAGATGGACCTCCTGATGGCACGTGGTATTTTTGGCCGCTGTGTGACAGAGTGTTGGACTAGATGGGCCATTGGCCTGATTCAACATTGGCTTCTCTTATGTTCTTATGTTCCTATGAGTGTAATGTAGTTCAGAGAGAGAGAGATCTAGTGCATTGTCTGATTTTTCTGTGCGCCATTTTGACACCATTACTGTGACTGATGCAGAAAAGAAATGACGGTTTCAACCAATGAGCTCGCCCGAAGTATTTGCCATATCTGATGGGAGTGGTTATGGAGAGCTAATTGTGGCATTCGTTGGTCGGTGCAGTAAATATCACCAACATCTGTCGAACTAGCTTGGTTGCTTTAATAGGCCACTGCACTGGGACAAGGCAGAGGCACCATGATGAACTCCTGTCCTGTGTCTGGTGTCAAGAAACAGGGTCCCCTACCTCTCTGGCCAGTGCCACTTCCTCCTGTCCTGCTTGGGGCTCTGCAAAGCATCTTTCCAGACTCAGAAGCCTCAAAACAACTTTTACCAGCCAATGCTATCATGAACCATGGCTGCCCCGATCAACTTCTTCTCCTCCTCCAAGCTTCCTGTTGTGTTGGTGGCTGGGTAGAAGATTGCCATGGGGGGGCAACCCTTGTCTCCTTCTGAAACTTTGGGAAATGGTCAGGGTGATGGGCTTCCATGAATCTCCAGGCTGTAGTTGGGTCAGGTCAGGGATGAGCCTCAGCCACCAACCAATTGTTGTTGTTGTTCAGTCGCACAGTCGAGTCTGACTCTTTGCGACCCCGTGGACCAGATTACGCCAGGCCCTCCTGTCTTCCACTGTCTGCTGAAGTTTCCAACCAATTGCCAACTATTAAAATGGTGGAAATACAACTCCCACACTCCTTTACTAAGCCACAGTTCTGGTCATGACACCTTGAGAAGGATATTACAGGACTGGAAAAAAGTGCAGAAAAGGGCAACTAGAATGATAAAAGGGTTGGGACACTTTACCTATGAAGAAAGGTTAAAGCGCTTGGGGCTCTTCAGCTTGGAGAAATGATGGCTGAGGGGTGACATGATCGAGGTTTATAAGATTATGCATGGGATAGAGCAGGTTGAGAAAGATGTACTTTTCTCCCTTTCTCACCATACAAGAACTTGTGGGCACTCCATGAAATTGCTGAGCGGTCAGGTTAGAACGAATAAAAGGAAGTCCTTCTTCACCCAAAGAGCGATTAACACATGGAATTCACTGCCACAGGAGGTGGTGGCAGCTACAAGCACTGACGGCTTCAAGAGGGAATTGGATAAACATATGGAGCAGAGGTCCATCAGTTGCTATAGCCACAAGGTATAGGTAGGGACTCTCAGCCTTGGTGCTTGGGGTTGGGGCAACAGTGGGAGGGCTTCTAGTGTCCTGGCCCCACTGCTGGACCTCCTGATCACACCGGGTATTTTTGGCCACTGTGTGACAGAGTGTTGGACTGGATGGACTGTTGGCCTGATCCAACATTGGCTTCTCTTGTGTTCTGATGTTCACAGATGGGTAACTGGATCTTAGGCCTAACAGTCAGAAGACTAGGCACCTCTGCTCCAATAGACCCTATCTACACTGTCAGATTCCTCATTTTCCCCATATCTACACCTCTAGCTTAAAACTAACTCCTGCTCAAAATTGGAGGAATGCTGGTTGATTTGGCCTATTATGATATTAGAATAATAGAATCACAGAGTTGGAAGGCATCTCCAGGGTCATCTAGTCCAAACCCCTGCACAAGGCAGGAAATTCACAAATGTCTCCCCCTCCACACCCCCAGTGACCGCTGTTCCACACCCAGGAGATGACAGAAAGCCTCCAGGATTCCCAGCCAAAGTGGCCTGGAGAAGAATTGCTTCCTGATCCTGAAGTGGCGATCGGCATTTCCCTGGGTGTGTAAGAAAAGGCCACAAGAACCAAGCACTGAGGCAGCCCTTCCTGCCCTCCCTCTCATGATCTGCCTTAGTTCATAGAATCAGCATTGCTCTCAGATGGCCATCTGACAATGTTTGATCTTCTTACTTTTTCATTTATTTGAAAAGGAATGTACTGTTTGCCTCTGCTTTGATTTAGT
Organism: Gekko gecko; assembly: GCA_029375565.1. Taxonomy (NCBI): domain Eukaryota; kingdom Metazoa; phylum Chordata; class Lepidosauria; order Squamata; family Gekkonidae; genus Gekko; species Gekko gecko. The sequence goes on along the minus strand of JAPDNY010000023.1, from coordinate 617,126 downwards.
ATTTTTCAGCATTTGATTCGGATCAGATCCCTGCACCCTATTCCTTAAAAAAAACAACCAAAAACCCACTTTAGAACAAGTCTCTGTTGTCCTCGCCGTACTGAAATCTATTACTCAGTGCCACTTCTTCAGGTAAATGGTCCTGGTTTGCTGTCCCTGCATGTACATGCATATTAATTTCCTGTCTCAGTCTGAATTCAACTTCACATTTTTGTGGGGGTCTGGGAAGACTTCCACAGCTTTGTTCACATTCGCCAAGCCTCTTGAAAAGGTCACCCTGCATTTGGGTAAAGTTCACAGCTGCCTGTACATGTCCGTTCTCTGTTGTAGCTCTCAACATTAACAAAGGCCACCTACCCTTCAGCTCTTCGCATTAAAAGAATAGTTTGTTATAGTATTTTTTTATCAAAAGAAGAAAGCTGTGTTCCATAAAGTATCAATATACGGGAAAAGGTAGATTGTTACTTTCAACCTGGTCACCTATTCTTGAATACCTGCAACAACAGGGGTAGATCCTGGAGGACATTATCCAAATGAACCTTGATTATTGAAAATAAAAACATGACTAATCTAATGGATATAGATATTGCTAACCAACAAAAGAGAAAACATACCCTTATTTTGATATATCTTTCTGAATGTTAACGTTCCAACTTGTTTTGTTTGTATTCTGTTGTTGTTTATGTTTTTATTAAATACAATAAAATGCATTTAAAAAAAGAAGAAGAAGAAAGCTGTAGTGTAATGGAATGGTTCAGGAGTATGCTTCTATATGAGACATTAGAATTTTCCGAATCATCAGTGCATGAACAGTATCAACTCCCTCCAGTGAGAAACCCATTGGAATTCTGGCTTTACTCAAAATGTGTTTATTGGTTGAGAAGGACCCCCTCCCCAAATGATTGCATTATTAATTTTGGTGAAATCATACTTGCAGCTTCCATCCCAAGCGGCCAGTGGATTTCCCCCCGTGATATGCAATGACGTGCAACAGGAATGAATGAATGAATGAATGAATGAATGAATGAATAAATAAATGAATGAGAGAAACACAGAAACTCGATGCAATGACTAGTTTAATGTGAAAAGACGGAAGATGTGTACATTCATAGAAAGAGAAGGGTGAAGAGACTCTGGGCTCACAATTCCCAGAATGAAAATCATCATACACCCACTAGAGAGTGCTGAGGCATTAGACTGATTCCAGAAGAAAGATTAGAAGAATTCTACAGAAGATAAGAGACCACTAATGACCACTGTCTTCATAGAGAATATGAGAAAGACATAGGTGGACATCATCAAAGACCCTGGAGAGCCAGGATGCCCAGTATTTGAAGCTGAGGTGGGAGGTGCACCTAACTTTCTGAAATCCTGTCCATTTTATTCAGCCACACTCTGTTCCGTTCCTGAGTATTCTGTGATCCAAGGACCACCGATTGGAGCTTAGCATGGCCCACAGCATGGGTCACAGCAGCAGGAAGTACTGGCTCTGGCACAATGGACATTGCTGCACAAATATCCACCTCCCGTGATGACATCATAGCATGGGTGGCAGATATCTACTCTGGCACCCGGCCCGTTTTCCCCGTGGCCACCACAACAACCACCACATGGCATGCAACAATCGGAGGCACACACACACTCGCAACACACTCGGACATTATTGTGCACCCGGAGTCTTGGCCCTGGGATCGTCAGGGAGGAACCGCCTGTTGCAACGCTCACAACATTGGCAGGGCCACTATCCACCAGCACGCCACCAGTGCCGCTGCCGCTGCCGCTGCCACCTCCACAGCCAGTTCCACAGGAAGTTCCACAACAGGCCATCTTTGGGATGTGAAGAGAATCTAAGGAATTGAATATAATGGTAGAATGAGTGTCATAGGCAAGTGCCAGCAGAAAACAGATACTGAGCTAAATACACTTATGGCCACACTTCACAGAATGCATGTTGTGTTGTGATCAGGATAATCAGTTGGGGAGGAAATGCCCTTTATCTCCAAAGTAGAGTGCAGTCTTCTCCTACAGGAATTCCTACATTCAGTCTCTGACATGTCCTCTTCAAAGAATCTCAGGCACAAAGTCCTGGGAAAGACCCTTCTCTGCCTGTGACTGTGAAGAGCCACTTTCAACCAGAGTTTGTGATACTGAGCTACAAGACCAATGGACTGATTTGTCCAAGACATATCCAGATGTTCTGTTGATAAGCAAATATTGAAGCAAAGGTAAGCAACAGCATTTAGAGGATATCAAGAGTTGTTCATCAACCAAGTAAGGCTTTGTGTTCTTCAGTACTTTAGAAAAATGCATGGATGTAACAGGCTAACATCTAAAAGCTACACACATTCCTCACTATGCAACTGTAATGACTGAGAAAACATCTCTTGTTGTATATCTGTCTCTTTCATAAATTTTAAGCACCCAGGAGCAATGCAAGGTGAAGACCCAGGGCAAAATGATAAGAAAACGCTATATGTGGCCAAAGTAGCATAGAAAAAGTGCAACACAATGGCTTTGTTGGACTTACTTGAGTTCACAGGTGGTAGAGATGTCCTGGTAGCTCAGCTGGTTTGGTTGGAGAAGGCTTGGATTCGCCATTACTTTTATATAGTCCTAACCGATCACGTGGTGATGGCCTGGGGATGTGCCAGAGGTTCTTAAATTTGTGACACACAGGGATTGCCTAGCACCATAAAGAGCTGTAATTGTTTTACTCATGACATATGAACTATTCTCAGACTTATAAAATAAGTTGAACTTATTATGCCCTGTAAATTCTTTTCTTTGTATTAATCAGTGTATTCATAGAATCATAGAGTTGGAAGGGACCTCTGGGGTCATCTAGTTCAACCACCTGCACAATGCAGGAAATTCACAAATACCTCTGCCGACACCCCTAGTGACCCCTATTTTATGCCCTGAAGATGATTAAAAAAACTCTCCAGGATCTCCAGGCAAACTGGCCTGAAGAAAAATTGCTTTCTGACCCCAAAGCGGTGATCTGCATTTTTTTGGTCTTGCAAGAAAGGGCCACAAGAACGAAGAACATAAGACCATAAGAGAAGCCAATGTTGGATCAGGCCAATGGCCCATCCAGTCCAACACTCTGTCACACAGTGGCCAAAAATACCAGGTGCCATTAGGAGGTCCACCAGTGGAGCCAACTAAACTTGCTTCCATTCCTGGTATCATCTAGCCACCTCTCCTCCTCCTGGAATAAAAATGACTGCTATTGACCACTGCCTCATGTTCATTCTTTATTAATTCCACATATATACCAAAGTGTTATACCAATGCTTTTACACAATTTGTCTAAAGGTAAGAAAGTGAAGAACATAGAGTATCAGGGTAACTGCTAGAGGTCTCTGATGAAACACAAACAACGGGACTTGGGGTAGGCAACTGAATATTCTTGAGACAAAATTAATATCAAATTTCTCCTTTTTGTTTCATCCAGAGGATATCCTAAGCAACCCAAAACACTCTCCAAATTATAGTACACTTGGTGGGAAAATGATGCTAATATTATTGGCTCCATATTACGTACAGCTGGATTTTTTACATGGTGTGGTTTCGTTGGTGTTTTTGGACTCCTTGAAACGCAGGATTAATAATGTATCCCCTCCTTGACTATGGCATGGAGGGGTTCCAGTTAGCAGTCTCTGCTGCTCTGTTCCTAGTGAGTATAGGGGGAGAGGATATTCCTCTTAGCCTTATTAAGGCTGATAGATTCAGTTGAGTAGCTGTATTGGTCTTTAGCAGCCGAACGGATTTTGAGTCCGGTGGAACCTTTAAGACCAACAAAGTTTTATTCAAGGTATAAACTTTTGTGTGCTTGCACACTTCTTCAGATACACTTCAAAGATGCACACTTTTTCAGGTGTTCAGATAAAATTTTGTTGGTCATAAAGGTGCCACTGGATTCAAATGTTATTACGGCAGAGACACACTTTGCTGTTTTCATGCTATATTTGGGGTCCCTCTGATGATTCCTTGCAAATTTTTGCATTGCCACCCAGAGAGGCAGTCTCCTAATTAAGTGGGGGAAATTAACTTTTATTGGAGACAAAGTGAGTCAAGTGAGAGGGGGTAACTGGGATGCCCCACCTATGGATACCAGGATCTTTCCCTTAGAGTATGGTCAAAATAAACCAGGCTGAAGTTCAACCAGAAAGGTATTTTATTATAACATAATAAGAGAGCAAAACATACACACAAAACACACAGAAAACACACAAGCTAGCTAAGAGGAAATCAGGGGGTAGTGGGGAGAGAGAGGAGTTTTGGGGAGGTGATATTTACCAATCGAGAAGACTGAGGTTCGTGGAGAAGGCTGTGAAATGGCCAGCGTTTCATGGACTGAAGATGGGAGGAGGCCCACACACAAGTGGGGTGTGTGCTGGTTAATAATGAGAACACACACACACTGCTCTGGAGCTGGGTGCTATTTTTATAGGGGGGAAATGTTTCCTGGGTTATGCTGACATATGTGTCCCCTCCAAACAATACTCTGATGAGCTTTCCAGAGATCAAACAAGTTTCCAGGGAAGCTGGATATCTTTCTTAGGGAAAGACCACAAGTGCTAATGTCTTGATGGCCCTTTGAACATTGGATGGGAAAGCTACCAGGTTTTGGGATAGTGTATAGAACAAACTTCTGAAGGGGAAGCATGGCCGAGGGTGGAGGAGATTAGTAACACTTCCTTGGGAAACCCATTGTCTTGATGTCAGATGGTCAGCCACGATTATTCAGCTTCTAAAATAGTTCCCAGGCTCTTACTTGGCCAGACATCATTTTGTATGTTTCAGATCCATGTTATTTCATTTTTCCCCTCCCATTTCTAGGCCAGGCAGTTCCCTGAACATAAGATTTTTGGGGATGCCATTTAAGAAGATTGCTTGTTTATTTCTCTCAAAGGGCAAACTGCCACAAGGTATAGATAGGAACTCTCAGTGTGGGGCAGGTGATGCACTCTATTCTTGGTGCTGGGGGGGGCAGCAGTGGGAGGGCTTCTAGTGTCCTGGCCCCACTGCTGGACCTCCTGATAGCACATAGTACTTTTGGCCGTTGTGTGACAGAGTATTGGACTGGATGGATGGGCCATTGGCCTGATTCAACGTTGGCTTCTCTTATGTTCTCTTATGTTCTTAAGGACTGATGGACTTGACCTGACGTGTTTCGGCCTGCACTGGCCTTCTTCAGAGGTTAAACACAGTGAGGCACATATTGGCTATAAAAATACTCTGACTGTTTCTCTTTGTTGACATATGGGCTGATTTGTACTGTTATTCTTTCTTTTTAAAGTTATTGTTATGCCAATAAAGGTTATTGGAAATTGGAGTGAGAATTGTCTGAGGGTCCCCCGCCCCTTCTAGATTTCCTGCCAGCCTTCTGCTGTTCCAGGAAGAAGAAGAAGAAGAAGGAAGAAGAAGAAGAAGAAGAAGAAGAAGAAGAAGAAGAAGAAGAAGAAGAAGAAGAAGAAGAAGAGGAGGAGGAGGAGGAGGAGGAGGATGAGTGATGATTTATACCCCGCCCTTCAGTACCCAAAGGGATATCAGAGTGGCTTACAATCTCCTTCCCCTTCCCTTTCCTGCAACAGACACCCTGTGAGGTAGGTGGGGCTGAGGGTTCTGTCCTTGAGAGAACAGCTCTGAGAGAACTTGTGGCTAACCCAAAGTCACACCAGCAGCTGCATGTGGAGGAGTGGGGAATCAAACCCAGTTCTCCCAGATTAGGGTCCGCGCTCCTAAGCACTACACCAAACTGGCTCCAAAGAATGGGATCCTGCCCAGCGCACTCAGTATCTGGAGAGAAAGGAGCATCTTCCTTCCCCAGACAGACTCTCTCCTCCCAGTCTCTTCCCTCCACCTGTTTCTTCCTCCTTGGCCTCTTAAGATTGTGGAAGTCTTATACGGGGCTTCCTGGCTCTGCCCCTCACTCAGTCTTGTCACTGTCCCAGCTCCCTCCTGGCAATGAGAGCCCATTTGGTGTAGCATTTCAGAGTGGCAGGACTCTAATCTGGAGAACTGGGTTTGATTTCCTCACTCCTCCACATGTAGCCAGCAAGTGTTTTGCAGAGGTATCTCTGATTTGTTCTCAATGGAATGCTGAGTGTAATGTAGTTCAGAGAGAGATATCTAGTGCATTGTCTGATTTGTCTGTGCACCATTTTGACACCGTTACTGTGACTGATGCAGAAAAGAAATGAAGGTTTCAACCAATGAGCTCGCACAAAGTATTTACCATATCCAATGGGAGTGGTTACGGAGAGCTAATTGTAACATTAGTTGGTTGGCGCAGTAAATATCACCAACATCTTTCGAACTAGCTTGGTTGCTTTAATAGGCCACTGCACTGGGACAAGGCAGAGGCACCATGATGAACTTCTGAGTCTGGGGTCAAGAAACGGGGTCCCCCACCTCTCTGGCCAGTGCCACTTCCTCCTGTCCTGCTTGGGGCTCCGCAAAGCATCTTTCCAGACTCAGAGGCCTCAAAACACCGTTTAATGGCCAATGCTATCATGAACCATGGCTGCCCCAATCTACTTCTCCTCCTCCTCCAAGCTTCCTGTTGTGTTGGCAACTGGGTAGAAGATTGCCATGGGGTGGGGGGATGCAACCCTTGTCTCCTTCTGAAACTTTGGGAAAGGGTCAGGGTGATGGGCTTCCATGAATCTCCAGACTGTAGTTGGGACAAGTCAGGGACATGCCTCAGCCACCAACCAATTACCAACTATTAAAATGGTGGAAATACAACTCCCACACTCCTTTACTCAACCACAGGTCTAGTCATCACACCTCAAGAAGGATATTACAGCACTGGAAAAAAGTGCAGAAAAGGGCAACTAGAATGATAAAAGGGTTGGAACACTTTTCCTATGAAGAAAGGTTAAAGCGCTTGGGGTTCTTCAGTTTGGAGAAATGACGGCTGAGGGGTGACATGATCGAAGTTTATAAGATTATGCATGGGATAGAGCAGATAGAGAAAGAAGTACTTTTCTTCCTTTCTCACAATACAAGGACTTGTGGGCACTCAATGAAACTTCTGAGCGGTCGGGTTAGAATGGCTAGAAGGAAGTCCTTCTTCGCCCAAAGAGTGATTAACACATGTAATTCACTGCCACAGGAGGTGGTGGCAGCTACAAGCATGGACGGCTTCAAGAGGGAATTAGATAAACATATGGAGCAGAGGTCCATCAGTGGCTATAGCCACAAGCTATAGGTAGGGACTCTCAGTCTTGGTGCTTGGGGGTGGGGCTACAGTGGGAGGGCTTCTAGTGTCCTGGCCCCACTGCTGGACCGCCTGATGGCACCTGGTATTTTTGTCCACTGTGTGACAGAGTGTTGGACTGGATGGACCATTGGCCTGATCCAACATTGGCTTCTCTTTTGTTCTGATGTTCACAGATGGGTATCTGGATTTTAGGCCTAACAGTCAGAAGACCTCTGCTCCAACAGACCCTTTCTACACTGTCAGATTCCTCATTTTCCCCATATCTACACCTCTAGCTTAAAACTAACTCCTGCTCAAAATTGGAGGAACGCTGGTTGATTTGGCCTATGATGATATTGGAATCATAGAATCACAGAGTTGGAAGGCACCTCCAGGGTCATCTAGTCCAAACCGCTGCACAAGGCAGGAAATTCACAAATGTCTCCCCCTCCACACCCCCAGTGACCGCTGTTCCACACCCAGGAGATGACAGAAAGCCTCCAGGATTCCCAGCCAAAGTGGCCTGGAGAAGAATTGCTTCCTGATCCCGAAGTGGTGATCGGCATTTCCCTGGGTGTGTAAGAAAGGGCCACAAGAACCAAGCACTGAGGCAGCCCTTCCTGCCCTCCCTCTCATGATCTGCCTTAGTTCATAGAATCAGCATTGCTCTCAGATGGCCATCTGACAATGTTTGATCTTCTTACTTTTTTCATTTATTTGACAAGGAATGTGCTGTTTGCCTCTGCTTTGATTTAGTATTTTTCAGCAGTTGATTCGGATCAGATCCCTGCACCCTATTCCTTAAAAAAACCCAAAAACCCACTTCCTTATTGGAATCCTGGCTTTATTCAAAATGTGTTTATTGGTTGAGAAGGACCCCCCCCCCAAAAATGATTGCATTATTAATTTTGGTGAAATCATGCTTGCAACTTCCATCCCAAGCGGCCAGTGGATTTCCCCCGTGATATGCTATGAAGTGCAACAGGAATGAATCAATGAATGAATGAGAGAAACACAGTAACTCGATGCAATGACTAGTTTAATGTGAAAACACGGAAGATGTGTACATTCATAGAAAGAGAAGGGCGAAGAGACTCTGGGCTCACAATTCCCAGAATGAAAATCATCATACACCCACTAGAGAGTGCTGAGGCATTAGACTGATTCCAGAAGAAAGATTAGAAGAGTTCTACAGAAGATAAGAGACCACTAATGACCACCGTCTTCATAGAGAATATGAGAAAGACATAGATGGACATCATCAAAGACCCTGGAGAGCCAGAACGCCCAGTATTTGAAGCTGAGGTGGGAGGTGCTCCAAACTTTCTGAAATCCTGTCCATTTTGTTCAGCCACACTGTGTTCCGTTCCTGGGTATTCTGTGATCCAAGGACCCCCGATTGGAGCTTAGCATGGCCCACAGCATGGGTCACAGCAGCAGGAAGTACTGGCTCTGGCACAATGGACATTGCTGCACAAATATCCACCTCCCGTGATGACATCATAGCATGGGTGGCAGATATCTACTCTGGCACCCGGCCCATTTTCCCCATGGCCTCCACAACAACCACCACATGGCATGCAACAATCGGAGGCACAGACACACTCGCAACACACTCGGACATTATTGTGCACCCGGAGTCTTGGCCCTGGGATCGTCAGGGAGGAACCACCTGTTGCAACGCTCACAACATTGGCGGGTCCACTATCCACCAGCACGCCACCCGTGCCGTTGCCGCTGCCGCTGCCACCTCCACAGCCAGTTCCACAGGAAGTTCCACAACAGGCCATCTTTGGGATGTGAAGAGAATCTAAGGAATTGAATATAATGGTAGAATGAATGTCATAGGCAAGTGCCAGCAGAAAACAGATACTGAGCTAAATACACTTATGGCCACACTTCACAGAATGCATGTTGTTGTGATCAGGATAATCAGTTGGGGAGGAAATGCCCTTTATCTCCAAAGTAGAGTGCAGTCTTCTCCTACAGGAATTCCTACATTCAGTCTCTGACATGTCCTCTTCAAAGAATCTCAGGCAGAAAGTCCTGGGAAAGACCCTTCTCTGCCTGTGACTGTGAAGAGCCACTTTCAACCAGAGTTTGTGATACTGAGCTACAAGACCAATGGACTGATTTGGTCTATGACATATCCAGATGTTCTGTTGATAAGCAAATAATGAAGCAAAGGTAAGCAACAGCATTTAGAGGATATCAAGAGATGTTCATCAACAAAACAGGGATTTGTGTTCTTCAGTACTTTAGAAAAATTCATGGCTAATATCTAAAAGCTACACACATTCCACACTATGCAACTGAGAAAACATCTCTTGTTGTATATCTGTCTCTTTCATAAATTTTAAGCACCCAGGAGCAATGCAAGGTGAAGACCCAGGGCAAAATGATAAGAAAACGCTATATGTGGCCAAAGTAGCATAGAAAAAGTGCAACACAATGGCTTTGTTGGACTTACTTGAGTTCACAGGTGGTAGAGATGTCCTGGTAGCTCAGCTGGTTTGGTTGGAGAAGGCTTGGATTCGCCATTACTTTTATATAGTCCTAACCGATCACGTGGTGATGGCCTGGGGATGTGCCAGAGGTTCTTAAATTTGTGACACACAGGGATTGCCTAGCACCATAAAGAGCTGTAATTGTTTTACTCATGACATATGAACTATTCTCAGACTTATAAAATAAGTTGAACTTATTATGCCCTGTAAATTCTTTTCTTTGTATTAATCAGTGTATTCATAGAATCATAGAGTTTGAAGGGACCTCTGGGGTCATCTAGTTCAACCACCTGCACAATGCAGGAAATTCACAAATACCTCTGCCAACACCCCTAGTGACTCCTATTTTATGCCCTGAAGATGATAAAAAAACCTCCCCAGGATCTCCAGGCAAACTGAAGAAAAATTGCTTCCTGACCCCAAAGCGGTGATCTGCATTTTCCTGGTCTTGCAAGAAAGGGCCACAAGAACAAATAACATAAGACCATAAGAGAAGCCAATGTTGGATCAGGCCAATGGCCCATCCAGTCCAACACTCTGTCACACAGTGGCCAAAAATACCAGGTGCCATTAGGAGGACCACCAGTGAAGCCAACTAAACTTGCTTCCATTCCTGGTATCATCTAGCCACCTCTTCTCCTCCTGGAATAAAAATGACTGCTATTGACCACTGCCTCATGTTCATTCTTTATTAATTCCACATATATACCAAAGCGCTATACCAATGCTTTTACACAATTTGTCTAAAGGTAAGAAAGTGAAGAACATAGAGTATGAGGGTAGCTGCTAGAGGTCTCTGATGAAACACAAACAACGGGACTTGGAGTAGGCAACTGGATATTCTCGCCCCAAAATTAATATCAATTATCCCCTTCTTGTTTCATCCAGAGGATATCCTAAGCAACCCAAAACACTCTCCAAATTATAGTACGCTTGGTGGGAAAATGATGCTAATATTATTGGCTCCATATTACGTACAGCTGGATTTTTTACATGGTGTGGTTTCGTTGGTGTTTTTGGACTCCTTGAAACGCAGGATTAATAATGTATCCCCTCCTTGACTATGGCATGGAGGGGTTCCAGTTAGCAGTCTCTGCTGCTCTGTTCCTAGTGAGTATAGGGGGAGAGGATATTCCTCTTAACCTTATTAAGGCTGATAGATTCAGTTGAGTAGCTGTGTTGGTCTTTAGCAGCCGAACGGATTTTGAGTCCGGTGGCACCTTTAAGACCAACAAAGTTTTATTCAAGGTATAAACTTTTGTGTGCTTGCACACTTCTTCAGATACACTTCAAAGATGCACACTTTTTCAGGTGTTCAGATAAAATTTTGTTGGTCATAAAGGTGCCACTGGACTCAAATGTTATTACGGCAGTGACACACTTTGCTGTTTTCATGCTATATTTGGGGTCCCTCTGATGATTCCTTGCAAATTTTTGCATTGCTACCCAAAGAGGCAGTCTCCTAATTAAGTGGGGGAAATTAACTTTTATTGGAGACAAAGTGAGTCAAGTGAGAGGGGGTAACTGGGATGCTCCACCTATGTATACCAGGATCTTTCCCTTAGAGTATGGTCAAAATAAACCAGGCTGAAGTTCAACCAGAAAGGTATTTTATTATAACATAATAAGAGAGCAAAACATACACACAAAACACACAGAAAACACACAAGCTAGCTAAGAGGAAATCAGGGGGGAGTGGGGGGAGAGAGGGAGTTTTGGGGAGATGATATTTACCAATTGAGAAGACTGAGGTTCGTGGAGAAGGCTGTGAAATGGCCAGCGTTTCATGGACTGAAGATGGGAGGAGGCCCACACGCAAGTGGGGTGTGTGCTGTTTAACAATGAGAACACACACACACTGCTCTGGAGCTGGGTGCTATTTTTACAGGGGGGAAATGTTTCCTGGGGTTATGCTGACATGTGTGTCCCCTCCAAACAATACTCTGATGTGCTTTCCAGAGATCAAACAAGTTTCCAGGGAAGCTGGATATCTTTCTTAGGGAAAGACCACAAGTGCTAATGTCTTGATGGCCCTTTGAATATTGGATGGGAAAGCTACCAGGTTTTGGGATAGTGTATAGAACAGAAGGGTAAGCATGGCCGAGGGTGGAGGAGATTAGTATCACTTTCTTGGGAAACCCATTGTCTTGATGTCAGATGGTCAGCCATGATTATTCAGCTTCCAAAATAGTTCCCAGGCTCTTACTTGGCCAGACACCATTTTGTATGTTTCAGATCCAGGTTATTTCATTTTTTTCCTCCCATTTCTAGGCCAGGCAGTTCCCTGCACATAAGATTTTTGGGGATGCCATTTAAGAAGGTTGCTTGTTTATTTGTCTCAAAGGGAAAACTGCCACAAGGTATAGATGGGAACTCTAAGTCTGGGGCAGGTGATGCACTCTATTCTTGGTGCTGGGGGAGGGCAGCAGTGGGAGGGCTTCTAGTGTCCTGGCCACATTGCTGGACGTCCTGATGGCACCTGGTATTTTTGGCCACTGTGTAACAGAGTGTTGGACTAGATGGATGGGCCATTGGCCTGATTCAACGTTGGCTTCTCTTGTGTTCTCTTATGTTCTTAAGGACTGATGGACTTGACCTGATGTGTTTTGGCCTGCACAGACCTTCTTCAGAGGTCAAACACAGTGAGGCACATATTGGCTATAAAAATACATTACAATCATACAGATACAAGATATAAAATCAGTAGAAACCAGAAAAAAGTTGTTCCAAAATTAAACCACTAGGCACAGAATAAAAGTACAAATGAGGCCTCCAACAGTGCAATCACATGCCCAGTGGTGTTTCTCTGGTATAAATTTCTGGTCCAGAAATTGCCTTCCTATGATTGTGCAGCCAAAATGTCCTCAATCAAATTGTCCTTAAGCCAAAGAGCCAGCATTGTCAGGAGACTTTTCCATGATCATCTGGCTAGACACCGAGGCACACGGAACACTGTTACCTTCCCACTGAAGTGGTACCTAGTTATCTCCTTGCAATTTCTTGCTTTCGAACTGCTAGGTTGGCAGGAGCTGGGTCCAGAGATGGGAGTTCCCTCCGTCCCGCGGCACTTGGGTCTCGAACTGCCAAGCTACCGACCTTCTGGTCTGCAGCTCAGCATCTTAACCTCTAAGCTGCTATGGCCCCCCATAATAGGTGATAAATGGAAAGCTTGTTGAATGGAAGCAACAGGAGCTCAAACAGCCACTGCATGAGGCCTCAAGAGAACACAGCTTGCCCCAACAAGCATCTTGGGCTCCGTTTGAAAAAAAAGAACTGTAGAGGGCCCCAGAGGTTCATGGTCAATGAACCAGCATAGCATATCCCCAAAAGGAACTGTGTTAGAAAAAAAATGGGCAATACAGAAGCGATTGCCCCACTCTCTTCTGTTATCTGGATTACTAGGGTAGGAATGAACCAGGCGGACCACTGATCTGATCTTGCATGTTCTTCTTATGTTCTTAGAGTCTCACTTTTCTTCTCTTTCCTTTCTTCTTCTTTAGAATGCACCAGGTTCAGTCTCCAACATCCTCACTTAAAAAAAGGAGCTATCAGGTGTTTGGAAAGATCTCTCTTTGCTTGGGACTCACTGGTGGTCAGAGTAGGCCATTTTCTGGCCAGGATGGTCTAAGCTTGATGTAGGACCGTATGGTCATGGGGATGTGCCCGTCATGGAGCACCTCTGTAAGAGCCAGTATTATTCAAAACAGAAGCGGGATCATTGCCATGTAGATACAACTTCCCTAGTCCCGACCAAGTTCGGTGACGAAAGAGAGGTTCTAGGGAAGGGCAGACAGATGATGTATGGAATATAAATAGTTTACTGCATCAGATCAAGCAGCTTAATTGTAGCTGGGGACTCAAATCCCGGCATGTTTCCAGGAGATTAATCATCTACAGAGGACTGGACAGGGCCCATCCTGAGCTGCAAATACCTGCAACATGAAGCACCTTCTCACGATACCAATTTATAAGTAATTCTTAGGAGGCGGCCATGTTGGCTATTTTCAGTTGTTGTTGGAGCAAACCACTAAGGTCAATGGCCTTAGAAGGCTGTAACTCTGCCCCGTAAGATCTGTGCAGGGCTTTGTCAAGGACTCATAGACATATCATGGCTTGAGCTTTGTTGACTGGAGCCAATAGCATCAAATATAAGAAGAATCACTGGGGTCACCAACCCCCCACTATTAAAAACTAATCTCCGGGCAACAGAGATCAATTCACCTGGAGATAGGTGCACTCTATGGCACTCTACCCCACTGAAGCCCCTCCCCTCCCCAAGCCCCACCCTCTTCAGGCTCCACCCCAAAATCTCTCAGTATTTCCCTGAGCTGTCAACCCAAGAATCATGGATAAGGTTTATTCTGATTTTCTTACTTCAGGGAATGCTTCAAGACCAGGGCTATTTTTGGGCAGGAACGCACAGGAACGGGGTTCCGGCTGGCTCCAGAGTTGGCCACACCCAGCAGGAACTCATTAGCATAATAGGCCACACCCAACAGCAGAAACTTATTTGGATTGGCTACATTAGGGCTGTGTGGCCTAACATGCCAAGGAGTTCCTGCTCCAAAAAAAGCCCTGGGTTTTAGCAACAAACAAGGTAAACAGAATAAGAAGCCAAAGGTGGATGTGGCTGGATGACCACACTTCTGGTAACATGTGGCTGTGGCCTAATATGCTAATGAGCTGTGCTGTCATTGGTGTGACCTAATATGCTAATGAGTTCCTGTTGGGCTTTTTCTACAAAAAAAGCCCTGTTCAAGACAATGACAGAAATTTACAATCTTTACAGAGTAAAGCTTCTTTCGAATGACTCAATACGGCCTCTCAGGCTCACCGACTGGATCTCACTGGGTTGCCAGGGTTACTGAAATGTGAAACTTGAGAACAATTGGAACCAAACTATGCTTCTGACGGGAGGGAAATTGGCAATAGTGTAGCCCAATCTCTTCAGATCTCAGAAACGAAGCAAGGTTGGTATTCAGATGGGGGACCACCAAAGAAACAGGAAGGCAATGGCAAACTACCCCTGCTTCTCAGTTGCGTTGAAAGCCCCTTGTTGGGCTCACCACAACTCCGTTGTGACTTGAAGGCACTTCTGTATACTTCTGTGTGGAGTAAATGGTGAAATAGGGCACTGGAGACATTTCTTTCACTGAATGCATCCTGTGGACTTTCTGAGGAAAAACTAATGGCACGTACCTGTACAGTACATGGATTTGAGAAGAGTTAAGAACCTACTCTGCAGTGCTGCAAAAACCCCTCAATTCCTTTTTTTTTTTCTTATTAGACAAATAAAACTCAAAAAAACACATTCATAAAAAAAATGTTGTTTAATATCAAACAAACAGGTCCTAAGCTGTCAGCTTGCAAAGGTAATGGTTCCTGCCTACCCCATGTGGGGGTTTCCAAACACCCCTTGCTTGGGGAGAGGGTGGCTCCTGAAAGGGGTGGGGGTCCTTGGGCCCTCAGTCTACTAGGATTTTTCCTGGTGGCCCCGATGATCATTCCCTGTGATCTGGATAAGATGGGGGTATGCTTCATCTCCATAGCCAGTCATGCTGCATATTCAGAATGTGGAACGATGCTGAAATACCAGGAGAACACTTCCTATGACTCTCCAAATTTGGAGAGTGTTTCAGGTCGATTAGGATATCCCCTGGTTGAAACAAAATGTAGACATTCGATTTTAATTTTGGCTCGAGAATGCCCAAATACCCCTAGTCTAATTGCTTGTGGTTCGTCGGAGAACATTAGAGAAAAGAGAGAAGAGAAGAGAAGAGAAGAAGAAGAGAAGAAGAAGAGAAGAGAGAAGAGAAGAGAAGAGAAGAGAAGAGAAGAGAGAGAGAAGAGATTGGATTTATACCCCACCCTTCACTGCCCAAAGGTGTCTCAGAGTGGCTTACAAACTCCTTTCCCTCCCCCTCCCCACAACAGACACCCTGTGTGAGGTAGGTGGGGCTGAGAGAGCTCTGACAGAAACTGCTCTTTTTAAGAACACTTCTGACAGAACCATGGTTTTGTCCAAGGTCATCCAGCAGCTGCGAGTGGAGGAGTGGGGAATCAAGCCCCGTTCTCCCAGATTAGAGTCCTCACACCAAACCACTACACCAAATTAGCAGCAATTCTCGATTATCTATGCTGTTCATTTGCTTGTCTTCAGACAAAACATATAAAAAACATTGGTATAGCACTTTGGTATATATATGGAATTAATAAAGTATGGACATGAGACAGTAGTCAATAGCAGTCATTTTTATTCCAGGACGGGGAGAGGTGGCTAGATGATACCAGAATGGAAGCAATACAATGATTTATGTTGTCGAAGGCTTTCACAGCCAGAGTTCATTAGTTGCTGTAGATTTTCAGGGTTGTGTGGCCATGGTCTTGACACAGAGAGTACTCCATCTTTCTGTGCTCTACCTCTGAAGATGCCAGTCACAGCTACTGGTGAAACGTCAGGTCCTACAATGCCAAGACCACGGCCACACAACCCAGAAAATCTACCGCAACTAATAATACACTGATTAATACAAAGAAAAGAATTTACAGGGCATCATAAGTTCAACTTATTATATGGGTCTGAGAATAGATCATACAGCATGAGTAAAACAATTACACCTCTTTATGGTGCCAGGCTTACGGAAAATCTCTGTGCATCACAAATTTAAGACTTCTGGCACATCCCAAGACCATCCCCACGTGATCGGCTGGGACTGTATAAAAGAAGTGGCAAGTCCAAGACTTCTCCAACCATATCAGCTTAGCTACAAGGACATCTCTACCATCTGTGAACTCAAGTAAGTCCATCAAAGCCATTGTGTTGTATTTTTTCTAAGCTACTTTGAATACATATAGCATTTTCTATCATTTTCTCCTGGCTCTTCACCTTGCATTGCTCCTGGGTGCTTAACATTTATGGAACAAAAGGTGTTTTCTTGATTATTACAGTTGCATAGAGAGGAAAGAGTGTAGCTTTTTGATGGTAGCCTTTTATGTAAAGTACAGAATATCCATTAATTTTTCTAAAGTACTGAAGAATACTACACCCTACTTTGTAGATGAACATCTTTTGACATTGTCTAAATGTGGTTGCTGACCTTAGCTTCATTATTTGACCCAATATGTTCGGTTGGCTATCAGGAGAACATCTGGATATGTTAGTTGCTGTAGATTTTCCGGGTTGTGTGGCCATGGTCTTGGCATTGTAGGACCTGATGTTTTGCCAGTAGCTGGACGGCATCCTCAGAGTACCTCTGAAGATGCTAGTTACAGCTACTGGCGAAATGTCAGGTCCTACAATGCCAAGACCACGGCCATACAACCTGGAAAATCTACAGCAACTAATGAACTCCGGCTGTGAAAGCCTTCAACAACATATCTGGATATGTCTTGGACCAAATCAGTCCATTGGTCTTGTATTACAAACTCTAGTTAAAAGTGGCTCTTCACAGTCACAGGCAGAGAAGGGTCATTCCCAAGACTTTCTACCTGAGATTCTTTGGAGGAGGCAGAGAGGAGATTGGATTTATACCTCGCCCTTCACTCAGAGTCTCAGAGCAGCTTACAAACTCCTTTCCCTTCCCCTCCCCACAACAGACCCCCTATGAGGTAGGTGGGGCTCAGAGAGTTCTTTCAAGGACTGCCCTTTCCTTTTTATTATTTGTAATTTTTATTCAATAAAAGTGAACACTAAGATTGTACAATAGTAATTCACTAGTGTAGGTAAACCAAAGAATTAAAGAGAACAATACATGTAAGTCATAATAAAGCAAATGTAGCAACTTCAACCATACTTGTTGTATAATAGTGTACAGCTAATCTATACAGAAGCACTTGCTTAATAGATTGCAAGGATTACGATTTAGCAGTGCCCATAAAGAAAGATATAATTGTATTTAATTCTAGTTTAGCCATAAGAATACTTACAGAGACCATTGTAAAGAGACCTAAGTTGAGGAAAGAACTGGTCCTCACAGCCACTGTTGCAGTCATGACCATTCAGGGGATATGAATTCATCTTGTGACAAGAAGTCCGGGATCGGAAACCACTTACTATCAGAATTTGACTTCGGAGGTTTCATTTCAGATTAAGTTTATTTTGTTGGTGATGTTATCCATGTGGTATTGATCCCATAGCTTAGTAAACTATAACTTTAAATTTGAGGGGTGAGCTTCATGCCAACAAGATGCTATTGCTGTTTTGGCTGCAAAGATCATGGCATAAGGACTGCCAGAACTATGGCTTGCCCAAGGTCATCCAGCAGTTGAAAGTGGAGGAATGGGGAATCAAACCTGGTTCATCCAGATTAGAGTCTGCACACTTAACCACTATGCCAAACTACACCAAACTGAAGAGAACATGTCAGAAACTGAATAAAGGAATTCCTGTAGGAGAAGCCTGCACTTTACTTTGAAGTAAATTATCTTGATCACAAAAACATACATGCTATGAAGTGCGGCCATGGGTGCTTAAAATTTATGAAAGAGATATACAACAAGAGACGCTTTCTCAATTATTACAGTTGCATAGTGAGGAATGTGTGTAGCTTTTAGATGTTAGCCTGTTATATCCATGAATTTTGCTGAAGTACTGAAGAATACAAATACCCGCTTGGTTGATGAACATCTCTTGATATCCTTTAAATGCTGTTGCTTACCTTTGCTTCATTATTTGATCCAATGCGTTCAGTTGCCTATCAACGGAACATCTGGCTATGTCTTGGACCAAATCAGTCTGTTGGTCTTGTAGCTTCATCTTACAATCTCTGGTTGAAAGTGGCTCTTCACAGTCACAGGCAGAGAAGGGTCTTTCCCAGGAATTTCTGCCTGAGATTCTTTGAAGAGGACATGTCAGAGACTGAATATAGGAATTCCTGTATGAGAAAACTGCACTCTACCTTGGAGATAAAGTGCATTTCCTCCCCAACTGATTATCCTAATCACGACAACATGCATTCTGTGAAGTGTGGCCATATGTGTATTTAGCTCAGTATTGTCAACTGTTATTCAGGCCGATCTGTTTTCCGCTGGCACTTGCCTATGACATTCGTTCTACCATTATGTTCATTTTCTCAGATCCTCTTCACGTCCCAAAGATGGCCTGCTGTGGAACTTCCTGTGGTACCGGCTGTGGAGGCGGCAGCGGAAGCGGCAGCGGCAGTGGTGGAGTGCTGGTGGATAGTGGCCCTGCCAATGTCGTGAGCGTTGCAACAGGGGGTTCCTCCCTGACCATCCCAGGGCCGAGACTCCAAGTTCACAATAATGTCCGAGTGTCTTGCCAGTGTGTGTGTGCCTCCGAATGTTGCATGCCATGTGGTGGCTGCTGTGGTGGCCATGGGGAAAACGGTCCAGGTGCCAGAGTAGATATCTGCCACCCATGCTATGACGTCATCACGGGAGGTGGATACTTGTGCAGCAACGTCCATTGTGCCAGAGCGAGTACCTCCTGCTGCTGTGACCCATGCTGTGGGCCATGCTAAGCTCCGATCAGGGGTCCTTGAATCACAGAATACCCAGGAATGGAACTCAACATGGCTGAACAAAATGGACAGGATTTCAGAAAGTTTGGAGCACCTCCCACCTCGGCTTGAAATACTGGGCGTTCTGGATCTCCAGGCTCTTTGATGATGTCCACCTATGGCTTTCTCATATTCTCTATGAAGTCCGCAGTTATTAGTGATCTCTTCTGTAGAACTCTTCTGATCTTTCTTATGGAGTCAGTCTAACATCTCAGCCCTCTGCAGAGGGAATGTGATGATTTGCTTGTGGGAATTGTCTCTTCACCCTTCTCTTTCTATGTATTGTACACCTCTTCCATCTTTTCACATTAAAATAGCCCCTGCATCATCTAATTGACTTTCTCTCGTTCATTCATTCTGGTTGCCCTTCATTATGCACCATGGGGGGAAAATCCATTGCCATCTTGGGATAGAAGCTGCAAGCATGATTTCACCAAAATTAATCATGCAATAATTTCCAGGATATGTGTGTGTGCGCGTGTGTTCTTCCTCAACCAATAAAACAACACAGGTTGAGTGAAACCAGAATTCCAATGGGTTTCCTCTGGGAGAGAGTTGATACTGTTGATTCACTGATAATTTGGAAACTTCTATGCCTCATATGGCTCAAGTGGTTAAGATGCTGAAGTGCCAACCGGAAGGTCGGATAGTTCAGCAGTTCGAGACCCGCTTCAGTGGGAAGGTAACAGCATTCTGTGCACCTTGGTGTCTAGTCATGCCAG
Organism: Gekko gecko; assembly: GCA_029375565.1. Classification (NCBI taxonomy): domain Eukaryota; kingdom Metazoa; phylum Chordata; class Lepidosauria; order Squamata; family Gekkonidae; genus Gekko; species Gekko gecko. The sequence goes on along the minus strand of JAPDNY010000023.1, from coordinate 597,166 downwards.
CCACATGACCATTAAAATGTCTTTGGACAGCAGTGGCTCTTCGGCTTGGAAACGGAGATGAGCACCGCATCCCTAGGGTCGGATTCGACTGGCTTTCAAGCAAGGGAAACCTTTACCTTTACTATGTCTCGTAAAGAAGCATGCTCCTGTACCATTCCATTACACTACAGCTGTCTTCTTTTGATGAAAATACCATCATGAACTATTCTTATTTATGCAAACTGCTGAATGGTAGAAGGGGGTCATTGTAACGTTGAGAGCTACAACAGAGGATGGACATGTGCAGGCAGCTGTGAACTTTACCCAAATGCAGGGTGACATTTTCAAGAAGCTTGGCTAACTTGAACGAAGCTGTTGAAGTCTTCTCATACCCCCCACAACCATGTGAAGATGCATTCAGAGTGACACGGGAAATTAGTATGTATGTATGTGTAAGAGCAGAAAACGAGGACCATTCATGGTGGTGGTGAGGAGTAGCTTTCAGTAGGATGAGGACAACACAGTCCTCTTCTAAAAGTCTGAAAAAGGAATATGACAGGGGTGTCAAATATGTGGCCTGGGGGCCAAATCAGGCCCCCGGAGGGCTTCTATCAGACCCATAGTAGAACTGGCTGTCTTGTACTCCTTCTTCCAGTTCTGCCGCTGCTGCATCATCATAGGTTTGCAGCTTACAGATACACACCTGAACAGCACACCCAAGACTGCAACAGCACAGACATTTTGATGCAATAATTCAGAGCATGAGGTGTGTCAAAACCCAGGGCTTTTTTTGTAGCAGGAACTCCTTTGCATGTTGGGCCACACACCCCTGATGTAGCCAATCCTAATGAGTTTCTGCTATTGGGTGTGGCCTATTATGCTAATGAGTTCCTGCTAGGCGTGGCCAACTTGGGAACCAGCCGGAACTCCGTTCCTGTGCGTTCCTGCCCCAAAATAGCCCGGTCTATAGATGTCTATTGATTCAGGTGGGTGGTCATGTTGGTCCGAAGCAGCCCAACAACGTTTGAGTCTGGTGGCACCTTAACGTAACATAAGAACATAAGAGAAGCCAGTGTTGAATCAGGCCAATGGCCCATCTAGTCCAACACTCTGTCGCACAGTGGCCAAAAATACCGGGTGCCATCAGGAGGTCCAGCAGTGAGGCCAGGACACCAGAAGTCCTCCCACCTTTAACACCAACAAAGTTTTATTCTAGGTATGAGCTTCCATTGGACGATGTGTGCATGCCCACAAAAGCTTATACCCAGAATAAAACTTTGTTGGTCTGAAAGGTGCCACTGAACTCAAACTTTGTTCTGCACAGGGATGTCAAACATGTGGCCCGGGTGCCAGATCAGGCCCCCAGAAGGCTTCTCTCAGGCCCACAGTGGAACTGGCTGTCTGCTGCTTCTTCTTCCAGTTCTGCTGCTGCTGCGTCATCGTAAGTTTGCAGCTTACAGATACACACCTGAACAGCACACTCAAGATTGCAACAGCACAGACATTTTGATGCAAGAATTGAGAGCAAGAGCTGACAGTTATCAGGCACTGTTAAATAAACAAAACACTGCAAGATTGCTGATGTTTTAAGCATGTTTTTATTTTTATTTAAAAAAAAACACATTGTGTTTGTGTCCTTTATAAAGTTTATATCTCTGCTACCTGGCATTACATTTTATGACACACATGGCCCGGCCCAAGAAGGTCTCATTTATGTCAGATCTGGCCCTCGTAACAAATGAGTTCGAAACCCCTGATCTATAGTATAGGTATATAGGGCTCAGGGGCTGGTAAAGACGCAGAAAGGCTTGCCAAGCCCCTGGTTGCAGTGGGGTTTTCCCTCGGTTTGGGGGCTTCTGCCCACCACTGGCCAGCTAGCCAGTAGGGGAAACCCTGCCCCCAAACAGTGAAGTCACTGCATGGCATCCCTGGAACAATAACACCACCCAGAAGCAATGCTCCCTCTAAACTGTGTCCTGTGAGCAAAAATTCTACTTTGTGAGCTACTGGCATTAAAGTTGTGAGCGAGCGATTTGGCTGCTGCATAAATTAGTTTACTCTGGAGCCCTCCTTCCTGAGCTAAGACAAAAAAGATGTGTGAGCCGGAGGCTAAAAAACTGTGAGCTAGCTCACACTAACTCAGCTTAGAGGGAACACTGCCCAGAAGTGATGTCATCACTCCGGGGATGTCACACAGTGATGCTTTGGTCCAAGGGCAAAACTTTATGGTTTTAAAATGGTTTACCATACAGTTTTGCCCTGAAACCAGAGCACCGCTGCATGATGTCCCTGACGCAATGACATAACTTCCGAGTGATGTCATTGCATCGGGGACATCCCAGAATGCCCCCCAAATCCTCCCGCCAGTGCAATGAGGGGACTTGGCAATCTTAGATGCAGGAACAGAGCAGGTATCCTGTGTTAAAAAGGTAAAGGTTCATTTGCAATTTTGCATTTTTCTTCCTTGCCCAGTGGTTAAACTTTGTAAGTAAGTTATTGGTTGTTGTTTGATAATATGTTTACAATTTATTGCTTAGCTACATTATATGTGTTTAATTTTTTATTTCTTTTATCTTTACAGCTTTTGTTTTCTGGTCTTTATTGATTTCAAACTTTATGTAGGGTTGTATGTATTTCTGTTTATATAATAGCCAATATGTTCCATATGCATTTTGTATTAGACCTCTGAAGAAGGCCTGTTAAGGCCGAAACGCGTCAGGTCTATTTTATCAGCCCTTGTATATTTTCACAATTCTTTATGAGGTATGAATGGGCCCCTATATAATGTTTTAATCTGTGTTTAATAAATACATGTATGTTTTTGTATGTTTTTTAAGTGGATTTTAAATTTGGCCCCTTTTTTGTTTTGGAATAACCTTTTCAGATACTGAATTCCCTTGCTCGAAAGCCAGTCGAATCCGACTCTAGGGGTGCGGTGCTCGTCTCAGTTTCCAAGCTGAAGAGCCAGCGCTGTCCGAAGACGTTAGTAAGTTAGGGACTTGTGAGGAGTTTGAGGGAAATATCCCAAGAGACAAGCTAACCCTGTTCCCATAGGCTGCTATTTTTGGGTTTAAGGAGGAGTTGCAAATTGAATAGAAAAAAGAAAGTAATGATTGCATTATAGCTAAAATGTTACCTAAGGGTTAGATTGAATGAATTAATATGTTTTTAAAAGAAGAATTGAATATGGGATAAGTTTTATTGTTATTGAATATTGAATGAAATAGGTAGCGGGGTGGAGCATTGCTGGAAGCCAAGGGGGGGAGGAAGGGGATAATTGAAAAGGATGTATTTAAAAGTATTATGAGTTATGGAGTGTGTTAATATATCCTATCAATGGATAATATATCCTATCATTCCATCATTGAGAGCCTATCATCCATCTGCCCCATTATCTGGAGGGATAGATGCTGCCCATGAGCTGGGATATACTACTCCCGGTGCCCATGCAATTAAGAAATTTGCCGCCAGTGTGGGATATCGTGCATCGTGCATCTTGGTTTCATATGAATTTTACTGTTGTACTGAATTTTACTGTTGTATTGAAATTTTTTACTGTATGTAATATTGTTTATTGTTTTAGTCCTGAAACTCGGCTTGGCCGCTTGTTAGCTGCCCTGAGCTACCGGATAGGGCGGGATATAAATCTTGAAATAAATAAATAAATAAATAAATAAATAAATAAATAAATAAATAAATAAATAAATGTCTTATTAAAAAAAAGGAGGAGTTGCAAATAATTCCCCCCCACACCTGTCTGACTGAAACTCCCTGTCGGTTCTGTGAAGCTGTCGATGTGTGAAATCATTAATCATAGCAGAATTCTGCTGTTCCTTTCTGTAAAGCAATTAATAACTTGTTACATTTCTTGTCTTATCCACCAAACCACTAAGCACTGAACCTGTCTAAAGTAGAGACAATAAACGTCTCTTTTTGTGTTTTAAAGGGAAGGTGCCGGTGAGAGTCACAGAAGGAGAAAGTAGGGAGTGGTAGAACTTCCCTCACATTCCTACTCTCCCTCCACAAGTCTCCCTCTAGAGTAGCAGCACATGATCTGGCATAGTTATTGCTTAAACCTGCCTTACAGACCACACGCAAGCCCACACCATAATTAAAACCAACTTGAATCCAGTGGCACCTTTAAGACCGACCAAGTTTTATTCAAGGTATAAGTTTTCGTGTGCATGCACACTTCCGTAGAGTGCAGGAGTTTATACAAAATGAACTACAGAATAATACGGAGTCTCCATCTCATCTTCAATGGTCTGCATAAATCAGGACCAAAGACCGTGATCTCTTGGACTGGATTTCTGGATCCAGAAGAAGAAGAAGAAGAAGAAGAAGAAGAAGAAGAAGAAGAAGAAGAAGAAGAAGAAGAAGAAGAAGAAGAAGAAGAAGAAGAAGAAGAAGAAGAAGAAGAAGAAGAAGAAGAAGAAGAAGAAAAGATTGGATTTATACCCCACCCTTCACTACCCAAAGGTGTCTCAGAGCGGCTTACAAACTCCCCTCCCTTCCCCTCCCCACAACAGACACCCTGTGAGGTAGGTGGGGTTGAGAGAGCTCTTGACAGAAACTGCTCTTTTTCAAGAATAACTCTTATCAGAACTATGGCTTGCCCAAGGTCATCCAGCCAGGTGCAACCAGAGGAGTGGGGAATCAAACCCGGTTCTCCAAGATTAGAGTCCGCCCACTTAACCACTGCACCAAACTGGCTCTTGATTGCTACACTATTGAGTTGTGATACCTTGATTTGTATGTAGTCCTCTGTTATATGTTTAAATAGATTCCCAGATGTGAGATGAAAAGAAGAAGAAGGAGAAGAAGAAGGAGAAGAAGAAGGAGGAGGAGGAGGAGGAAGAGGAGGAGGAGGAGAAGATTGGCTGACGAACTCCTTTTCCCTTCCCCTCCCCACAACAGTCACCCTGTGAGGTAGGTGGGGCTGAGAGAGCTCTTTCCAGAACTGTCCTTGAGAGAACAGCTCTGACAGTACTATGGCTTGCCCAAGGTCATCCAGCAGGTGCAAGTGGAGGAGTGGGGAATCAAACCCAGTTTGCCCAGATTAGAGTCTGCGCACTTAACCACTACACCAAACTAGAGTCATTCTCTTGATGGATAATAGCATTGCTTTTATTGGAAATAAGTATTGTACGTTGTGAGTCAGTTTGGTGTAGTGGTTAAGTGCGTGGACTCTTATCTGGGAGAACCGGGTTTGATTCCCCACTCCTCCACTTGCAGCTGCTGGATGACCTTGGGTCAGTCACAAACTCTGGCACAGCTGTTCTCTCAAGGACAGTTTCTGTCAGAAGTTCTCTCAGCCCCACCTACCTCACAGGGTGTCTGTTGTGGGGAGGGGAAGGGAAAGGAGTTTGTAAGCCGCTCTGAGACGCCTTTGGGCAGTGAAGGGCGGGGTATAAATCCAAACTCTTCTCTTCTTCTTCTTCTTTAAGGAGTCAATATATTTTATTATAATACTCTGTTGTTTAGCATCACTGTGGCACGATATCACATTTCTTATGGTTACCCAATTGTATTGTGAACCCCCCCCTTGTTGTGGGTTGTGCTTAGTGCATCCGTTGGCCTTAATCAGGACCTATGACAAAGTGAAATTAATCTGAATAGCATGCATAATGTAATGTGATGATGAACAGTAGTGAGCTAACCAGACCTGCTCCCCATTGCGTCCAAGTCTGATAGCATCAAGACTACATATCAGTTTTCAACTCTGCAACTTTCTGGTGTGTTCAGGAATGCAGATAGGAGACACTAACAAATAGGTTAATGTAGATTTTTATCTTCAGCTGATCTGCATTATGCTAAACACTCCCCTCCATCTTAATATTCGTTATCACTAAAAGGCAGATTTTGCCAGCCATCAGCAGTTTGGGCAACCCCAACCTGACTCCAAACTCATTTGCCAGCATTCCTTGTTTTGAATCTCTTTGCTTGCACTGGAAAGCTGTGCTGGAAGGTGCCCAGTGGGTATAAGCATGCATCGTTTGTTATTATTGTGGGTGCACACACACAGAAATCGGTATTTTTTGGGTTCAGGTAAACCAAGTGGCAGCTCCTACCTGGTAGAATGAGCTCCCGGAGGAGATCCGGGCCCTGTGTGACCTTTTATAGTTCCTCAGGGCCTGTAAGATGGAGCTCTTCCACCAGGCTTTTGAGTAGGAACCACCACTACCACTACCACTGCCACTACCACTACCACTACCACTACCATTACCAACATTGGTAGATCAGTGGGGCGACCCCATGAAGAACAACCATGACATTGCTGTGGTCAGTACCACTGGGTGGGGCCAAGTAACAACTATGGGTTTTAATCCCCTTATTGTTATGTAAGATTCAGGGGAGTCCATCTTGTAAATGTGATTCCATCTTGTTAGATTTTCATTGTAACCACTGAGCACTTTAATGTTGATTGTTTTATCCTGTTTTATGTGCGGGCACATGGTGCCCTATTGTAAGCCACCCTGAGCCTGCTTGTGGGGAGAGCGGGGTAGAAATGTGATAAATAAATAAATGACCTAAAAATATGGGTATATACCAATATTCCCGAATCGCAATATTGGTATGCCACGATCTATCCACAACCACTGGCAGTAAACTTCTGTATGTCAGTGCTAGGACACAACACAGGGGAAAGCTCCTGGCAGTTAAGGGTGTATTAGGACTAAGCTAGTACGGGTGTACACCAAGGGGGAAAAAAATTGTCATACTTCGGTGCCCAGGGTTGGGTGGGGTGTTTCCCCATAATGTCCTACATGTGCATAACCTACATTGGCTATGTCCTACATGTACATAAGTAATTTGGGATTCAAATCCATGTAGTGTTTTCGATTCTGGAGCTTCAGGAACATTACTTTTAATGGTTTTAGGCTGGTCCTGCATTGGGCAGGGGGTTGGACTAGATGGTCTGTATGGCCCCTTCCAGCTCTTTGATTATATGATTCTATGATAATGGGGAATCTACTGGAGGATCTGGAAAAGCTGTTTGTAAAGAAAAGTCAGGTGGGTAGCCATGTTGGTCTGAAGGAGTAGAACATAGTTTCAGTCTAGTGGCACCTTGAAGAACAATGAAGTTTAATTCTGGGGATAAGCTTTTGTGCACCTGCACACTTCTTCAGATATGAAAGCTTATACCTGGAATCCATAGAATCGTAGAATCATAAAGTTAGAAGGGAACGCCAGGGTCATCTAGTCCAACCCGCTGCACAACGCAGGAAATTCACAACTATCTCCCCCACACACACACCTACAGTGACCCCTGCTCCATGCCCAGAAAATTGTAGAAAAACGAACAAACAAACAACCTCCGGGATCCCTGGCCAAACTGGCCTGGAGAAAATTGCTTCCTGTCCCCAAAATGGTGATTGGTATTTCCCTGGGCATGTAAGAAAGGGCCACGAGAACTAAACACTGATACAACTCTGCCTGCCTTCCCTCTCATATTTAAACATTGTTTGTCTTTAAGGTGCCACTAGATTCAAACTTTGTTCTACAAAGATAAGAGTGTGACAGATTAGGACTCAAGAGTGCCACCTAGAATATCTGGGGTCTTGGAGACCTGGATCTACATTGGAATACCCATTCATTTCCCAGGGCTCTTTTTGTAGCAGGAACTCCTTTGCATATTAGGCAGCACACTCCCTAATGTAGCCAATCCTCCAAGAGCTGACAGTAGCCCCTGTGAGAAGAGCTCTGTAAGCCCTTGGAGGATTGGCTACATTAGGGGTGTGTCGCCTAATATGCAAAGGAGTTCCTGTTACAAAAAGAGCCCTGTCCATACAACATGGGACTATCCTGACATAGTTTATCCCTTTTGGACAAAGGACAAACCAATTCTGGCCAGATCACCTATTTGTCATGGAATTTCAAAGCCCTTACCAGATATGTGAGTGGTGTGAAACTGTATCTCATGAGTCTAAAATCAGAGATGGGTCTTTGCATGGGAGTGGGGAAATCAGCTCATCATTTTTAGAGAGGAGGCAGGCTTTGATCAAATTGTATTGATCATAAATATTGGGAGGGAGATGGGGGATCTTCTGTTGTCTTCAGTTTTCAGTGAAATGGGTCCACAGGAAGTTGCGTAGGGGGTAAGGACTCTTCTTGCTTCTTGTTACATCAAGGAACTAGGTAGATGCTGAGAAGAACCTGATACAGCATAGGTAATGTGTATTTCATAGAATCATAGAATGTTAGAGTTGGAAGGGACCTTCCTTGCAGGCCATCTAGTCCAACCCCCTGCACTCTGCAGGAACACAGCCGAAACCCCTACATACCTACAACATACCCAAAAGATGGTTGTCCAGTCTCCTCTTGAAAACGTCCAGCGAAGGAGCATCCACCACCTCCCGAGGCAGTCTGTTCCACTGCTCAACCACTCTTACAGTCAGGAAGTTTCTCCTGATATTAAGCCGGTAACGACTCCCTTGTAATTTCCACCCTTTAGATCTAGTCTTGCAATCCGGAGCAAGAGAGAATAGATCCGCTCCATCTTCTACATGACAGCCCTTCAAATACTTGAAGACTGCAATCATGTCCCCTCTAAACCTTCTCTTTCCCAGGCTAAACATACCCAACTCCCTCAGCCTTTCCTCATAAGACTTGTATTTAGCTGAGCCAGTTGAACTATAATGCTTTGTAGTTTGTAATTTGTTTGTAAAGCATTTACCTTATTCAGAACAAATCTGTCCCTATCCCTTAGGTAAGGTCAACATGATAGCACATATCCTTCTGGAGTGTCCTTTGTACATTGGAGTAATTCTGTGCACTGTGTTCTTGTGTGTGTTTATCCCTGTATTTTGGCCTGCTCTTTCCCATCTCTTTTTGAATCCTCAATTCCTTTCCCCCCTCTTTTATTGTAAGATTTTTTTAAAAAAAATAAAGACTTTTTTGACTTTGATTAGTACAATCCAGAAGACAGTAAAGAAGGGCTGAGTTCTGAAAAAAAAAAAGCTTTGACTGGCCCAAGGTCACCCAGCAGGCTTCATGTGGAGGAGTGAGGAATCAAATCCAGTTCTCCAGATTAGAGTCTACCACTCTTTATTTTATTATTTATTTATTTATTCAATTTATACCCCGCCCTCTCCACCGAGACAGGCTCAGGGCGGCTTATATAAAATGCATATATAAATACAATTAAAATCCATCATTAAAAAAAAAAAATCTACTACACCTCTGGTATGTTTCTCTGAATTTCTTCCCTACATATTAGATGGCACAACATTGCACAGTTAGATATAAGGTATTTTTACTTTCTAGTCAGTTTGTTATTGCTGCTGCCTAGAAGGATGTCTTCTAAGAGGGTCAGTCCAGATATTCTCAGGAGGTCCCTGAAAGGTGGTGGCTGGGTACCAGGGTTCTTTCCCAGGAACCCTTGGTCTAAGGGAGTTTCCTAGCAAGAAAAAAAAAAAAAAAACAAGGTCATCCCTTCCTTCCATATCAAATGGCAAAAAAATTGCACAGAACATTATCCTCCCTGTAATCTAAAGACCTCCCATGATTCAAGAGAATTCCCCCAAATGGATTGATTAAATTGAGTCCACTCAACCCAGGCTCAGTTCCCTCCATTAAAAAAAAATGTCTACAGTGGCTGACTGGAAATATCTTTTTTTAATCTTTCAGCTGAAAATTCTACATAAAACACATTTCCCTTTTGTGATCTATCTGTTTCATAAAGTGAGGGAGAAGATTGGCAGCTTTTAAGAACATAAAGCTTTTCTTTTATTTATGAGCATAAAGCTTTTCCTTTATTACCAAAGGAGAAATGTATTGGGTGTGTGTGTGTGCTGGAGTGGCTGTTTTTCAACCAAAATACACCAAAATTACCAGGAAGTGAGGACTGCCTGTCCTCTCAAGACCTCCAAGGTTTCAAATGAATTGTACCATGTTTTCAATTCTATGGGCCCTCAAATGAGGTGCCCCCAGGCACTGTAGTTTCAGAGGGGGAAACATCTCCACCCATAGAAAGGAGAGTAGAAGGGCCATTTTGCTGTTATTGCCTGTGGAGGAATACTTGCCCAGGGGAAGGGACCCTGCCCCACAAATGAGGGAGTGGAGAGTGGCAGCTCTCTGCAGCTTGTCTCCATAGATGATTGGCTGGAAGTTCTCTATTTTCCTCCCTTGCAAGCATTGAGAGGGAGAAATGCCATTGGCTGGGAAATCAGTAGAATCAAAGAAAAAGACGAGTGCATGATGCAATTCTGGTAAACACCCAAGGAGAAAAAAATGGATTACTTCAGGAAAGTATATTAGGAAAACCTTTTTTTAAGAGTAAGAGTTGTTCAACAGTGGAATTAGCAGCCTAAGGAGGTGCTGAGCTCCCCCTCATTGGCAGTCTTTAAGCAGCATCTGGACAAACACTTGTCAGGGATACTCTAGGCTGATCCTGCATTGAGCAGGGGGTTGGACTAGATGGTCTGTATGACACACATTTTCATTAGAATGCCTGATACATCTAATGAAGCAAGACTTATTTTTATCATCAAGTGCTAATACTTTCTTTGACAAATTGTGTGAACTGGGATTTTCTTTAGATGATAATCTATTCAATTACTGTTCAGATCACCCATTGAAAACAATAACAGAAGCATTTTTTTGTTCCATAATTGGTCTGTGTCACTTACTAATTCACACAGGAAGTGTTCTCCTTTGTATTTATGGGTATGTCCTACAACTTCCTTTACAGTTACTAATTATTTGGTTACTATGAAAAATCCAAACACAAACATTTAATTATTTTGGCAAGATGTCATTCACGCCCAAGAGCAGAATACACAGGAAGGTTTAAAGGTACTCCCTGAATTGAAAGAAATTGTTCTTATGTGTCTGGAGCAATAGAAACCATCCCACATGTGCTGTTACACAGTCCTTTGTTTATTGAAGGTAGGCATGATATATATTGGGATCTCTTGTCATCTCTGATGTTCACTGCTCTACTAATTATACTATTCTAAAACTGTTGTTGTTGTTTTTAGAAGAAAAAGAAGAAGAGATTGGATTCATACCCCGCCCTCAGAGCGGCTTAAAAACTCCTTTCCCTTCCCCTCTCCACAACAGACACCCTGTGAGGTAGGTGGGTCTGAGAGTGTTCTTTCAAGAACTGCTATTTCAAGGACAGATCTTGTCAGAACTATGGCTTCCCCAAGGTCATCCAGCAGGTACAAGTGGAGGAGTGGGGAATCAAACCCGGTTCTCCCAGATTAGAGTCTGCACACTTAACTACTACAACAAACTGGCTCTCTATTTTGAATGATGTGCACTGGCTGGAAGCTGTTGCTAGATCTCTTGCATACAGTTTAAAATGTTCTTAGTAGTTATTGTTTTATTGATTTGCTCTGTTCTTTTTTTATCCATAATCCCACCAACCTATGGTTGAAGAGACTGAAAATAAAATAAAGGTAAAGATCTATATAATACTAATGTATACTGATAAATACTATATTTAAGAGAGCATGCATCGGTAGGAAAATGACCTTGACAATGCCATAGAGTCCACCCACCAAAGCGAGTGCTTTCTCCAGAAAAATGGTATTACTAGAAGAAGAAGAGGAGATTGGATTTATACCCCGCCCTTCACTACCCAAAGGAGTCTCAGAGTGGCTTACAAACTCCTTTCCTTTCCCCTCCCCACAATGGACACCCTGTGAGGTAGGTGGGGCTGAGAGAGCTCTGACAGAAAGTGCTCTTTTTCAAGAACAGCTGTGCCAGAACTATGGCTTACCCAAGATCATCCAGCAGGTGCAAGTGGAGGAGTGGGGAATCAAACCCGGCTCTCCCAGATTAGAATCCGCGCACTTAACCACTACACCAAACTGGCTCAGTACTATACAACTGAACGTGTGATCTGAACCCCAGCTTTATACTGGTATTCATCCAAGGTTTTATTTCAAAAATGAACACACAATGGATGGTTAGTTGCTGTAGATTTTCCAGGTTGTGTGGCCATGGTCTTGGCATTGTAGGACCTGATGTTTCACCAGTAGCTGTGACTGGCATCCTTAGAGGTATAACACAGAAAGATGGAGTACTCTGTGAGTCAAGGTGAGCATTGGATGCTTAAACGCTGCGACATGCATATTATGAGGTTGCTGCATGAGGTCAGAAAGATGGTAGAAATATATTCTAGCCTATCTGGCCTCAATCTGCATTCATAGTTTTGTTGACCATGGTTTTATACAAAAAAACAAGTGAAATTGAGAAAATCAGTAGCTGGAATCTGTTCAAACTAAATCTGTCCCAACTTTGCACCCAGTAACCTGATACTGGTTTCACAGTGTAAGATGAAAACAAACAACAGAATAAATGAGACATGCTAGTATAGGTAAAAATACAGATTCTTTTTAATTTCTGGACTTAATTGCAAACATTTTCCCCTACCATTCATAAATGCAAACAAGCACCACATCAGCAAGACAGTAAAACTTATAATGAACTATATTTTTGCAGCCATGAATTTGTAGCAAAGTTTGGTTTTTCCTCCCATTTGGGGGGGGGGCTCATACTCTCCACCCTTCCCAACAAAAATAAAATATATATATATAACAAACTAAGCAGGAAACTGAGTTGCTAGCTGATTGAGAAAATGTATGAAGGAGGAGGAGGAGATTGGATTTATACCCTACCCTTCACTCGGAGTCTCAGAGTGACTTACAACCTCCTTTCCCTTCCCCTCCCCACAACAGACACCCTGTGAGGTAGGTGGGGCTAAGAGAGCACTCTCAAGAACGGCTCTTTCCAGAACAGCTCTGAGAGAACTGTGACTGGCCCAAGGTCACGCCAGTAGCTGTATGTGGAAGAGTGGGGAATCAAACCTGGTTCTCCCAGATTAGAGTCCGCACTCTTAACCACTACACCAAACCGGATCTCTTAAAGAAAGAGCCACACACCAAGTGCTGCTAACTAAGGAGTGAATAGGAAGCAGAAAAGTGAACAAGGGAGGAATTCTGGAATATTCTTTACCCTTCCCATCCCCTCCTTTCTCCAGATTCTCACCAAATATACAGAAGACATTCAGCACTGCTCCCATTAGACTGTAACCTCAGTTTGCAGGTAGACGACATTTCCTATTTCCTGTTCCCATTCCACAGGCTCTATTTCAAGTTTTAATGTGTTTTGCAGGACTTGGAGACGGACACTTGAGCTCTGTGAGCCGAACTACACAGATACGCCCCGGGAATGCTCACATCACAGCTCGAGGGCTGGATTGCAACTCGGGTTCCAATAGCCGACGACCCAGTGTATCCCCCACAAGTTCCCGAAGAAAACGGATACAGCCGAGAGCTTTGAGAGGAGTACGGCTTCAGCATGGAAGTTGAGGAAGAGCAGGCGTCCTTCTGGAAACAAAGAATACCAGAGATGAATCAGTTTTGCTCGGGTCAAAGTGAACTGGAATTCGGCCATGTGGAGCTGGAGTGGCTGGTTTCATACTCCCAGAATCATAGGTGGCGGTCACACGTGCAAGATAACATGTATGTGGGGGGAAGCGAGGCTATTTCCCTTGGAGGAATTTGACCCACCGTTGTGAGATCACACAGTCCTTTAAAGCTGCGGGGGCAGCCCGCCACTGCATGATCAGACGCAACCACAGGTGAGTCGGGTTTGTTTGGGGTTTTTTTGCTGGTTGTTTCCAATTTGCTTAAATGGGGAATTGATGAATCGCAGCTCCGCACTGAGGGCTCCCTATGGAGTGTGCGATGGTGTGCATACAGAGAAGGGGGGAAAAAACCAACATGGAGTCGGGATGGCCCGATCAGACCACCCCGATTCCATGTGAGCACGCTGCAGTGATCAGACAGGGGGAAGTCCATCTGTGGCCCGTAGCAACCCGTTTGCTACCGGACTTTCCCTGGTGTCTTTACTCCACTTCTGTGGCGGAGCAAAACGGGTTGCCGACGGGTGCGGGGCGTGTCCCAGATGTCCGTGTCTGATTGTGTCATTTAATTCTGCCTGGCATTCGTGCTTATGGCCCGGCTAATAGTGCATGTGATTGCGCCCATAGAATCAAAGAGGTGGGAGGGACAATACAGGACATCAAGTCCAACCCCCTGCTCAATGCAGGATCAGCCTAAAGCGTCTATGACATTTTTTTTTCCAGCCACAACTTGAAGACTACAAGTGACAGTAGCCCATTTCGCTACTGGACTATTCTTACTGTAAAAACAAAAAGTCCAATACCTAGCTGGTACCTTTCTTCCCATACATTAAACCCATTATTACAAGTCCTCTACTCTGCAGCCCACAGGAACAGTTCCCTGCCCTCATACCCTAGTAGGGTAACCCTAACCACAAATTTTGTTAGTTTTTAAGGTACTACTGGACTCTTACTCTTTTCTTCTATTTTTCGGATAGTTTTTTAGGATGTCCAATAGCATGTTTCGAATGGCTAGATTTAATGGCTTGTTTTCTATTGTTATGTGGTTTGACTTTTAAGGACTCCGTTGGACTCAGAAGTAGTGGCATATGGATATCCCCAGTAAATCTCAAAAAGGATATTATAGCATTGGAAAAAGTGCAGAGAAGGGCAACTAGAATGATAAAAGGGTTGGAACACCTTCCCTATGAAGAAAGGTTAAAATACTTGGGGCTCTTTAGCTTGGAGAAACTACGGCTGAGAGGTGATATGATCAAGGTTTATAAGATTATGAATGGGATTGAGCAGGTTGAGAAAGAAGTCCTTTTCTCCCTTTCTCACAAGACAAGAACTCATGGGCACTCCATAAAATTGCTGAGCAGTCGGGTTAGAACAGATAAAAGGAAGTACTTCTTCACCCAAAGAGTGATTAACACATGGAATTCACTGCCACAGGAGGTCGTGGCAGCTGCAAGCATGGACAGTTTCAAGAGGGAATTAGATAAACAGATGGAGCAGAAGTCCATCAGTGGCTATTAGCCACAGGTTATAGATGGGAACTCTCAGTCTGGGGCAGGTGATGCTCTGTATTCTTGTTGCTGGAGGGGGCAGCAGTGGGAGGGCTTCTAGTGTCCTGGCCCCACTGCTCTGGACCTCCTGATGGCACCTGGTATATTTTGGCCGCTGTGTGATGCAGAGTGTTGGACTAGCTGGGCCATTGGCCTGATTCAACATTGGCTTCTCTTATGTTCTTATGTTCTTATGTTCTTATGTAAATAACTGCTCATGGATACGCTCAGGACTAAAGTTCTATAAGGGTTGTGATCTAAATTATAATTCGCGATTTCCATTAAACTAAGGTACAATCTCTGTTCCCTTCCCTTCCCCACAACAGACACCCTGGCTGAGTTCAGACTGGCAATTTGCTGCGGGAGCCAGTCGCAGGAGCCAGTCATGGCAAAAAAGCTCAGTTCCCGTTCACACAGCCCAGACTGCTGCAGGAGCATACCGGGAGGAGGTGCGCCGGAGCAATAAGACTGCTGACCCCCTGTATGCAGCATTTCCCCATTAATTCAGCTGTGGGTATATGGGTGTATGAGCGCATGAGTGCATGAGCACATTTTGCCAATTGGGGGAGGACCCCGCAGCGCCAGCACCGCATTGGGCAGTAGATCAGAGCATGGCCAATCATACCGCTGCTGCCTTCTGCCCAACGCGGGTTGCTCCCAGCTTATCGGCAGAGCATTCATACTTCCAGGAAGCAGACAAATGCAGAAAACAGGCACTCTTCAGGGATTTGCTACCGCTTTTATGAGGTATCTATTAAACGCAGGAAGAAAGCGGAACAGTCTGGGTTGCCTACAGGTGGGGAATGCCAGGCAGATGTGAATGGCCACTGGACCTCCGCCCACTGGACCTCTGATGGCACCTGGTATATTTTGCCGCTGTGTGACAGAGTGTTGGACTGATGGGCCATGGCCTGATTCAACATTGGCTTTATGTTCTTATGTAATGCCCCCTTTAATGCGGTTTTAAAGCATTGCTGAAACGGGGCTCTGCTGGGGCAAATTGCCAGTCTGAACTCAGCCCCTGTAAGGTAGGTGGGGCTGAGAGAGCTCATTCAAGGGCTGCCATTGAGAGAACAGCTCTGAAACAATTTGTGACTGACTCAAGGTCATGCCGGGTCATGGACCACAGACAGCACTGGGGAATGTTACATAATGGAATGTTCCTCCGAACAACAAAAAAAATCCATCATGTAGAAAACTAGCAAGGCTAGGTCTGTAACTTAGCCTGATAAGCTACCTTTCTACATGACAGGATTTTTTAAAACAAGAAATACTGCTATTTTTTTTATGAAAATGTTGTCTTGATACCAAAGTTTCTGCTTTCCCCGCTCTGGATGAAACTACTGTAACCTTTCCTTGCCCTCCCACCATAGAGATGAAATAATGGAAATATTTCCATTAAAATTACACCTTTTTGGGGTTGCTTCCATAAAAATGGCACGAAAACGTGTGAAGTGTACCAGCAAAACAAGAAAACAGCTGCTATGAAAGCAACATTGTATGAAAACAACAGCAAATTAAAAATAACTAATAGTACCTCTGTACTAAGAAGAAGACCACCCCAATACCACCTTCTACTACCTGAAGGAGTCTCAGAGTGGCTTACAATCTCCTTTCCCTTCCCCTCCCCACAACAGACACCCTGTGAGGTAGCTGAGAGAGCTCATTCAAGGACTGCCCTCGAGAGAACAGCTCTGAAACAATTTGTGACTGACCCAAGGTACTGCCACCAGCTGCATGTGGAGGAGTGGGGAATCAAACCCGGTTCTCCCAGATTAGAGACCACGTTCCTAACCACTACCCCAAACCAGAAGAGCATTCAGTTGTAGCTGCTCTTTATCTGATTGGCGGGTGATACAGGCCAAATTCAGCTCGGCCACCTCTGCAAGAACTCATCCCTGGAAAAATTAATTGATAGAGCCTACAGAGAAGGAATAAAGTCACAATTGCAGGTGTATAACCGCTATCACCCCCGCTCAGCGGAGGACATTGAGGCCTTGCATTTGGAACTACGTACGACAAAGCACGATATTCTGAAGGGTTGGTTGGAGGAGCTCACACGGGCTGGAGGGAGCGTCAGGGAACAGTGTCCTGGATGGACCCTCACTCTGTTCTCGGGGCTGTAATCGACCAGCACTTCGTCATTGCGGCTGCTGCCCAGGCCGGAACCCCTGGAAGCCCATGATGAAGTGCAGCACGCCATCTAGTGGAGCGATGAGGATCTGCAAGATAGGAGAGAGGAGTCCAGTCAACCTACAGTTGTTTGCTAGACTTGGAAAGTCCTAGACAAAAAGAGAGAAGTAGCAGATGTGTAGAATGATCACCCAGGATGCACGTAGGTGTATGTGTGCATTAAAGTCTTGTGGAAGGAAGCCCAAGCAAAATGTTACTTCCCCAGTTCCTTTCAATCTAATTTTTGTACTTAGCTCCCTTTTTACTTTGCTACTGTTTCATCTTTTGGCCATTTGCGTGGAAATAGTTTCCTTTTAAGAGGCTGTGGTAGCTCAGAGGTTAAGATGCTGAATTGCAGACCGGAAGGTCGGTAGCTTGGCAGTTTGAGAGCCGAGTGCCCCATGACAGAGTGAGCGCCCGTCTCTGGCCCCAGCTCCTGCCAACCTGGCAGTTCAAAAGCAAGATCAATAGGTACCACTTTGGTGGGAAGGTAAAAGCATTCTGTGTGCCTCGAAATCTAGTCTAGTCATGCCGGCCACATGACCGTAGAAACGTCTTCGGCCGGACAGCGGGCTCTTTGGCTTGGAAACGGAGATGAGCACCGCACTCCTAGAGTAGGATTCAACTGCCTTTTGGGCAAGAGAAACCTTTACCTTTACCTAGTTTACTTTTAATAATGGTCTGGTGGTACCTCTTTATTGCACTCTACATCCCCAGAGTTTAAGAATGAACCTCGTTTCCCCAATTTTATCCTGCCAACAACCTGACCATAACAGCAGTTCCTCAGTGGAACAGGCTTCCTCGGGATGTGGAGGTCTCTCCTCCTTTGGAGGTTTTCAAACAGAGGCTAGATGACCATCTGACAGCCATGCGGATTCTGTGAACTTAGTCAGATTGTGAGAGGGAGGGCAGGGAGGGTCACATCAGTGTTTAGTTCTCGTACTCCTTTCTTACACACCCAGGGAAATGTTGATTGCCACTTTGGATTCAGGAAGCGATTTTTTTCTTCGGGGCAGTTTGGCTGGGGATACTGGAGGTTTTTTTGTCATCTTCTGGGCATGGAACAGGGATCACTGGGGGTTGGAGGGGAAGTGGTTGTGAATTTCCTGCATTGTGCAGGGGGTTGGACTAGATGACCCTCGGGCTCCCTCAACCCTAACTCTATGATTCTAACCTTGTGATATAGTTGAAGCTGAGAGTATGGGACTGGCCCAGGGTCATCCAAAAAGGTTCACAGCAGCCTAATGAGGATTTGAACCCTGGTCTCTCAGGTTATACTCCAACACGCTCACCTCAATACCAGCTAGGTCAGTCTGTCTTTTTATTATTCCTTCATTAAGGGGGGGGAGGAAGTATTTTGGAACTGCTAGTCTTGCCCTTCATTTTTCTTTATCACTATTTAAGCCAGAGGTGCCAAACTCGTTCGTTATGTGATTTTGCCGGGCCAGACCATGTGTGCCATAAAACATAATGCCAGGTACCAGAGAAATAAACTCTATAAAGACCCCCTCCCTGGCAGTCTTTAAGCAGCGGCTGGACAGACATTTGTCAGGGGTGCTCTAGGCTGATCCTGAATTGAGCAGGGGGTTGCACTAGATGGCTTCTATGGCCCCTTCCAAATCTGTGATTCCGTGATTCTGTGATTCAATTTGCTGGTAAGCTCTAGTAAGCTCTGAGTTGCTCTGTCCTCACTGCAAGGCCCCATGGGTTGGGGGTGCATGCAGAGGAAAACACACATTGATGGACTGGTGGAGAGCCAGCAGTGCAGCACTGGACAGATGCTCTGCACCACCCGCTCCCACCACCAATACTGTGAGTCCGGGCCCCAGGGTAAAACACTAAGTGGCTGGGTGCTGCAAGCCCCCTACCCCTGAACCTTCATGGATGGCGACTGGGAAGACAAGTTGAACTAATCCTCTCACCTGCAGAATCCGGAGGTGGTGGCCCAGGTCCGGGGGTGGTGGCCAAGCAAAGCCCCATAAACTGGAGATGCCTGTGCAGCAGTAGCCACTTCAGACCAAGGCCACCAGGTGATCCATAGTGGGGTGATGCTGGGAGCTCAAGCCAGAGATCATTGGCAAGCTGCGTCACCCCCATGTGATGGCAGTTGACCCAGGCCAAAGGTTGCTGGATCATCTGATGGGGGAATGGGCACCATGCACGCAAGGTCATGTATATGGCAGAGGCCCCAGGCCAACCAGGGACCATTATAAGCAGAGGTCACCAGCACCAACCCTCCCATGATGTGGCAGCAGCTGAAGACTGCTGAAGGCCACTGGGTGGTCCATAGGGGAGGGAGGCCCGGCCACCAAAGTCATGTGAACAGTGGCAGGACCAGGCCTCTGATGTGTGGAAGAGAGTTCCGAAGAATGCCCTGCAATGGGCCAAAGCACAGCTGCTGCGTGGGAGGGGCGAGAATACGGAGGTCGCTCTGGCCACCAGCAGGCCCCAGCAGAGGATCATCTGTACGCCCCACCCCCATGTACAAATATTGATCTATGTGGCCATCTAGGACACCATCCCTGGAGCTGCAGGTTGAGCGGAGAAGCGTGCGACCTTGCCTTGGAACCCCAAACTGGTGTGAATACGGCTGTGTGGTGGCTCCCAATTTACCAGTGAGGCTGCCCCGGAAGTGAAAGGGTTCTGAGTGACTGACTGCTGCAGACAATGTTCTGCTGCGCTGACGCCACAATTGGAGTGGCTCCGCCCTCTCCACCCCGATAGGGTTGCCAGCCTCCAGGTGGGGCCTGGGGATCTCCCGCTTTTACAACTGATCTCCAGCTGACAGAGATCAGCTCCCCTTGGGGGAAATGGCTGCTTTGATGGGTGGATTCTGTGGCATTGTGCCATGCTGAGGCCCCTCCCCTTCCCAAACCCTGCCCTCTCTTGGATCCACCCCCAAAATCTCCAGGTATTTTCCAACCCAGGCCTGGCAACCCTACCCCCACAAGAGCCTCCTGTTCCCTCCTTCACACCAGTTGCTCGCAAGCTGGATAAGAGACCTGAACGGGCTGGTTCCAGCCCCTGGGCCTTATGTTTGACACCCGGCCAGGGCTCTTTTTGTAGCAGGCACCAGGGCTATTTTGGGGCAGGAACGGTTCCTGAGTTGGCCACGCCCAGCAGGAACTCATTAGCATAACAGGCCACACCCAGCAGCAGAAACTCATTAGGATTGACTGCATTAGGGGTGTGTGGCCTAACATGCAAAGGAGTTCCTGCTCCAAAAAAAGCCCTGGGTTTTGACAACAAACAAGGTAAACAGAACAAGAAGCAAAAGGTGGATGTGGCTGGATGTCCATGCTTCTGGTAACATAGGGTGTGTGGCCTAATATGCTAATAAGCTGTGCTGTCAGGGGTGTGACCTGATATGCTAATGAGTTTCTGCTGGTGGGTGTGGTCTGTTATGCTAATGCATTCCTGTTGAGCTTTTTCTACGAAAAAAGCCTTGGCAGTAACTCCTTTGCATATTAGGCACCACAACCCTAATGTAGCCAATCCTCCAAGAGCTTACAGAGCTCTTCTTCCAGGGGCAACTGTAAGCTCTTGGAGGATTGGCTACATTAGGGGTATGTCGCCTAATATGCAAGGGAGTTCCTGCTACAAAAAGAGCCTTGGGCACCCCTGATTTAAGTTATTCAAGTTCTGGGTGCAAAAGCTTTGACCACTTCCACAGTAACGAAATCCCCCACACTGATGCTTTAAAACTGTGCTTTTTTGGTGAAATTTTCTGCACTGGATTTTTCTTCACCAGGCGCAAACCAAAAGTTTTCTCCTCCTTATCCCATGTTTTCAGAACTCGCTAAAATGGAAGATTCTGAAAATGTGGGGTAAGAAGGAGTAAACTTTGGTTTTGCACCTCGTGAGGAAAAATCTACTGAGGAAAATGTCACATAACACGCAGTTTTAAAAATGTCAATGCGGGGAATTTCACTACTGCAGAAATGGTCTTTCTTTCCATTTTTTTCTTTGATGTCTGTTGTTTGTTTTGTGTTTTTCCCCCTCCTCCATCCCTAGTTTGGTGCCAGTTTGGTGTAGTAGTTAAGTGTGCGGACTCTAACCTGGGAGAACTGGGTTTGATTCCCCACTCCACCACTTGAACCTACTGATGTGACCTTGGGTCAGTCACAAGCTCTGGCACAGCTGTCCTTGAAAAAGGGCAGTTTCTGTCAGAAGTTCTCTCAGCCCCACCTACCTGACAGGGTGTCAGTTGTGGGGAGGGGAAGGGAAGGGAATTTGTAAGCCGCTCTGAGACTCTGAGTGAAGGGTGGGGTATAAATCCAGTCTCTTCTTCTTCCCTCTCTTCTTCTCTTCTTATTATAATGATTGTTTGGAGACTGTGACGATGCAGGCAGGGAATGGGCCTTTTTCAAAATAGATTTGACGTCACCGGGCCATTTCATATGTCATCTAAACGAAGTCTGAAGCTAACAATTATTTCCTGAGCCGTTTTGCACCTTCCTGTGGCAAAAGGTTTTTTTGTCGTTGTCGTTTTGAAGGCCATTGACAGATCTAATAATAAACTAATCATACCTAATGTATGTTTTAACTTGTGTTTTAATCACGGCTTGCGCCCTAATTGTTAGTTGTTTTAATCATGGCCTGGTGCCTAAAGTGTTAGCTGCCCTGAGCCCGTTTGGGGAGGGCGGGATAGAAATCGAATTATAAATAAATAAATATGTATACGGCATCTCTGAATCACCACTAATGATCCACATTGGTCACCTGAGTTAATGCTTACAATAACCTTACATATCGTTATTTTACTGTTTACAAGTCTGATTGACGTGTCTTACCCAAAATATTGTGGGGATTTATATAGTTACACCCTACGATGGAGAGAGAATTTCTCCTTCCCTCCCAGACAAGATTAGAACTCAGGGTCACCCCCATTAATAGAACTGGCAGCGGATTCTTCACATGACACACAATTGCTTTGTGGAATTCATTGCCAACAAGACCGGGTGGTGACCATTTGCTTAGGTGGCCATAACAGGGAATTAGAAAGATTCGTAGATGAGAATATGTCCCCAACACCACAGCAATCCTTCATAACACTTTTCTAGCCAGCTTCCCCTGAGCCCCAAGTAAAAACCTAGTCTGGAACTGCTTTTGATTCTGGTAACCTGGAACTAGAAGTCCATTGGCTGGCAGTAGGGTTGCCAGTTCTCACCTCTCCTGCGGCAGAGGGAGGTCCATTGGCTGGCAGTAGGGTTGCCAGGTCTCACCTCTCCTACAGGGGAGGGAGGTCCTGGCTCATCATTGGGTCTCTTATGTCGGTAGTGATGTCATCACACTAGGACTGTCGTGTGACACTCTAGCATTTGGATCAAAAACTCTATGGTAACCATAGAGTTTCCCCCCTGAATGCTAGAGTGTTGCTATGCAATGACCCTAGTATGGTGATGTGACTACTGGTGATGTCATTGTATGAGCAACATCACCATGGGACACTGCTGTCCAGGGGTGGGGCTTCTCGAACTGGCCAGCTGGCCAGCAGTGGATTGGGGTCCCAAAATCAAGGGATCCCTTGGCCCTATGGGGGGGGATGGCAACCCGAGTTGCCTGTCTGTTTCTGAGTTCAATTCAAGGTGCTGGTTAGTACCTTCAAGGTGTTGGTCATGACCTGCGACCAACACATTTGAAGGATCATCTCCTTCCATAATCTGAAGCATCATTTCCTTCCATAATACCCTGTGTGCCAGCTATGGTCATCAGGCAACCATCAGTTGGGTATCCCACCACTTAGGGTAGCCTGTCTGGCATCCACCATAGCTTAGGCCTTTTCCATCAAGGCTCCGGCTCTGTGGAAGGGGCTCCCCGAAAAGCTGAGGGAGATCCTCCTTGGAGAACGTCAGGAGGTGATGCAAGCTCTGCCAGTTGGCCAGGACTTTGGAAGGAGTTAGAACATGAGGCATCTTTTAACTGTCAGGGAAGAGGGAGAAGATTTGGGGTTTACTATTTTATTTTTTTGGGTTTTAACTGAAAGGGTATTTAGCTGTTATCGAAAGCTTTCTTGAACCACGAGGAAAGGCAGGTTGTAAATATTTTATCAAACCAATAGATGACATGAATTTCCAAATATTACAGTTATAAAACTTAGGGAAGGGGGGAACTGAAAGAAAAAGGCATTGGATATGATATATCTCAGCCTATGCAGAAGAGCTGCGGTGGCTCAAGTGGTTAAGACACTGAACTGCAGGCTGTGGAAGGTCAGTAGTTCAGCAGTTCGAGCAGTTCGAGACCCGGGTGCCGCAAGACGGAGTGAGCTCCTGTCTCTAGTTCCAGCTCCTGCCAACCTAGCAGTTCGAAAGCAAGAAATTGCAAGTAGATAAATAGGTACCACTTCGGTGGGAAGGTAACAGCGTTCCGTGCACCTTGGTGTTTAGTCATGCCGGCCACATGACCACGGAAACGTCTCCGGACAGCACTGGCTCTTTGGCTTTGAAACGGAGATGAGCACTGCAACCCTAGAGTCGGATTCGACTGGCTTTCGAGCAAGGGAACCTTTACCTTTACCTTTATGCAGAAGACATAATTAGAGAATCAGAAGATGAGGCAGGAAGAGCAGGGCAAAATAAAAGTAAACCTTGTAATAGACCTCCTCCCTTTGTGAGCATTTGCCCTCACATGGTTGAAACTTTGGGGAGGTGAGAGCAGCTATCTAAATATCACCACTGTTTCTCTTAAGGAGTGTTCATCTGTGTGTAACAGTAGAAAACAGTCCAGTAGAAGAGGAGACTGGATTTATACCTCACTACCTGAAGGAGTCTCAGAGTGGCTTACAATCTCCTTTCCCTTCCCCTTCCCACAACAGACACCCTGTGAGGTAGGCAGGGCCGAGAGAGCTCTCTCAAGAACTGCCCTTGAGAGAACAGCTCTGAAAGGACTTGTAACTGACCCAAGGTCACACCAGCAGCTGCCTGTGGAGGAGTGGGGACTCGCAGATTTCCCCAGATTAGAGTCCGCGCTCCTAACCACTACACCAGACTGTAGCACCTTAAAGACTAACAAAATCCGTGGCAGGGGGTGAGCTTCCGTGAGTCACTGCTCACTTCTGATACGGCTCGCTGTCTCCTAAGGAAAATGGAACAGACTTTGCCAGCCATTACATGTAGGTAGAAAGAGGGTGGTTAGTTTCCAGGAAGGGCTAATTAGCATCAAGATGCATAAGTAACTGGGTGATAGGTATAGCTAAGACTGGATTTAAGCAGTTGGTCTTAGCTACTTAGGGAGCTGCGGTGGCTCAAGTGGTTAAGACGCTGAACTGCAGGCTGTGGAAGGTCAGTAGTTCAGCAGTTCAAGACCCAGGTGCCGCAAGACAGAGTGAGCTCCCGTCTCTAGTTCCAGCTCCTGCCAACCTAGCAGTTCGAATGCAAGAAATTGCAAGTAGATAAATAGGTACCACTTTGGTGGGAAGGTAACAGCGTTCTGTGCACCTTGGTGTTTAGTCATGCCGGCCACATGACCACGGAAACATCTTCGGACAGCGCTGGCTCTTCGGCTTTGAAACGGAGATGAGCACTGCAACCCTAGAGTCGGATTTGACTGGCTTTCGAGCAAGGGAACCTTTACCTTAGCTACTTGTGCATCTTGATTCTAATTATCCCTCCCTGGAAACCAACCCCACTCCCACATCTATATGTAACGGTTGGAAAAGTCTGTTTCGCTGTATCCGACAAAGTGGGCATCATGCACATAAGAGCTTATACCCAGAATTAAACTTTGTTGGTCTTAAAGGTGTCATTGGACTCAAACACTGTTCTGTCCCTTCAGACCAACACGGCTACCCCGCCTGTCTCTATCCTAAGGGAAATATCCATTTTCTACAAAATGTCAGCGGCTATTCTGTCGAGCAAAATAAGGCTTACCTGATTCTGTGGAGAACAGATGTGGAAGGACCGTGACGGAGTTATTGAAAAAGCTGCCGAGTTACAACCTCTTTTATATTGGCGTTTTTAGAGCACAGGTATGCATTTTTAATTATAGCCGTGAAGGCATCGTTTGGGCTCGGCGGTCAAGCTAGTTACCAGGCGAGCCAAAGTGCTATGGATGCTTAAATGGCACACGTACCGGGTGATTCACCACTTGGGAAAATGTGGACTGTTCTCAGTCTCATATAGTACAAGACCTCGGTGCATGTTGTGCCTCATTTAGCAAGTTATTTGTGTAAGTTTATGATATGGATGCCACCACCCCATACCAGTAATGTCCTGTCATGGTGCTCATGTCAGCAGTGCTTTCTCCCACTGGTGGCTACCACAAAGGGCTGATTCCTTCACAATGGATGTAATCATTTAATACTCATCATCCCATTTCATCCGCTACTACTTTTGTCATCTTCTGGGCATGGAACAGCAGTCACTGGGTGTGTGGTGGGGAGGTGTTTGTGAATCTCCTGCATTGTGCAGGGGATTGGACTAGATGACCTGGCAGGCCCCTTCCAACTCTGTGATTCTATGATTCTACTTCTTTGGACTAAGTACAAGCAATGTTGCCAACTGGGAGCGTTTGGAGGTGGCAGAGACTGGGGGAAATGACATTGAGCAATGCCATGACATCGCTCCAGGATGTGTATCCATAAGTGGCCATAAGGGGGTGCATTTGAGGGTGGCAGAGACTGAACAATGCCATGACCAAAGCTCCCTCTAAGCTGTGGACTTTTGTGAGCAAAAATGCTACTTTGTGAGCTACTGGCATTAGAGTTGTGAGTGAGCAGGGCTCTTTTCATAGCAGGAACTCCTTTGCATATTAGGCGACACACCCCTAATGTAGCCAATCCTCCAAGAGCTTACAGTAGACCCCTGTAAGAAGAGCTCTGTAAGCTCTTGGAGGATTGGCTACATTAGGGGTGTGTTGCTACAAAAAGAGCCCTGTGAGTGAGGGATTTGGCTGTTGCATAAAATAGTTTGCTCCGGAGCCATCCTTCCTGAGCTAAGGAAAAAAATGTGTGAGCTGGAGGCTATAAAACTGCCCCTCCCCTGTTTATGCTCTCACTTCTCCATTGAACAAAAGTGGGGGCCGAAGTGCAGGATCAGGCTATGTACAAGTCAAGATTGTTTCTTAAAAGTTCCCCACTTACTTTTACCGAACCGTAGCAAGCCCTGAACCCAGAACTTAAAGGGATTATTGTTCTTTAAACTAGGGATTGTTTTTTTTAAATTTTCTGGTTGAAGAGATGGTCAATTGGAACTTTCCCTGCAATCTTAATTCCAGGGCAGAAACATACAGGAGAAGATAATCCTTCAGATAGCCTAGTACCAAGCCATTTAGGTCAGGGGTGTCAAACATACGGCCCATGGGCTGAAATCGGCCTATCTACATCTGTTATCTGGCTCGTGAGCAAGGAAGAAGAGTGTGGTGGCAGATTTGACAAGAGTGGTGAAAGGACCTGCATCAGGTCAGATGGCTGGAGGGTCCACCCCCTCCTGTCTTGGTTCGGCCCGGCTGTGTGTGTTTGTGCACGGCTGCCCCCTCCTCCTATCAGAGGCGGGCAGTCTCTGCCTCCCCATCAATGTGCATGTGTGCTGAGCCTCCCTGTTTGTTTCTACAGCAGCAGCCACAGAAGAAGAGATTGGATTTCTACCCTGCCCTTCGCTACCCAAAGGAGTCTCAGAGCGGCTTACAAACTCCTTTCCGTCCCCCTCCCCACAACAGACACCCTGTGAGGTGGGTGGGGCTGAGAGAGCTCTCTCGAGAACTGCCCTTGAGAGAACAGCTCTGAGAGGACTTGTGACTGACCCAAGGTCACACCAGCAGCTGCATGTGGAGGAGTGGGAGAATCAGACCCAGTTCTACCAGATTAGAATCTGTGCTCCTAACTACTACACCAAACTGGCACTACACCAAGCTGCCTCCTTAACCATCATCACCACCACCTTCTCCTCCTCCTCCTCCTCTGCTCACCTCTCTTGCTCTTTCTCTGCTACGATGCCAGAGAAGCAGCCCCTTGGGAGGAAGGAGGAGGGAAGAAAGAAAAAGGGAGGGAAAAAGCCATTGGATATGTGAAGTTGTTGTTGGTGGTGGTGGGGAAGCTGCTGATGGAAAAAGGCGTCGGGGAAGTGTAGGAATGAAAATGGCAGAACGTATCAGGGGGATGGGTGTAAGGGACTGCAGGGAGGGTCACAGAAGGGAAGGGTAGAAGTGGGTGCAACTGGGTGCATAGTGGGAACTGATCTGGAAAGCAATGGGAGATGAGGAGAAATATATCTGTTTGGGGGAAGGAAGGTGCTGAGTGTTTGTGTATGGGGAGTGGGGTGGCATGCAAGAACAGGGATGCACCATTTTTTTCTAGGCATCTGTACCTTGCTTTTCTCCCCATATGAGGAAACAAAGCAATTGACAAGTATCATTCTCCCCACCTGTGTTTTTGTTCTTGCAACAACTGTGTGGGGTATGTTAGGCGGAGAGACTGACCGGCCCAAAGCAACCCAGCAACTTCCATGGCAGAGTTGGGGTTAGGGACCTGGGTCTCCCAGTTGTTAGTCCCCATGCTTGAACATCAGCACCATGGGGTCAGTCGCTTGAACATCAGCACCATGGTTCTAATCTGCATTTGTCTTTCCCACTAGTGTCCCAGCCTTCTGACTCCGTTCTCAAAAAAAGCTGTCTACATTTGCTTTCGTTTTCACACTTCAACAATGCCAGCATCCTTTTGCATGTCTGCATATGTTTATCACTCTGTCGTGGTGGCTCCACTGTCATTGCGCCTCCACACCGCGTTAAATGAATCTTCTCCAAACAGCTCTTCAAACAAGCATAGAGAAAGACGGCGTCACAGCAGCACGAAACTGATTTAAAAATGCAAATGCAGATTCGACTTTTGTGGAAGGTCAAATCTCAAGGTAGGAATGAAAAGCAAGGAAAGGAACGGTCAGTGGGAGCAGACTTGAGATTTGGAAGAGAGTGGGTTGTGGTATGAAAAATCAAAAATCGATAAATTTTTTAAACATCACTTTATTAGGAGATCACTGTTCGAGACTTGGATGAGATACAAAAAATTCTTTTATGAAGAACGACCACTTTGGATAGTGCCGGCAGAAGTGATTAAACCATATTCGAGACATGAAGGATTAGATTGGTTACCTTATAGAAATCTCTTAAAATCTGAAGGGAAGAGCTTTGTTATGAGAGACAGAGACGATGTGGAATTTGAAGAAGAAGAAGAAGAAGAAGAAGAAGAAGAAGAAGAAGAAGAAGAAGAAGAAGAAGAAGAAGAAGAAGAAGAAGAAGAAGAAGAAGAAGAAGAAGAGGAGGAGCAGGAGGAGGAGGAGGAGGAGGAGGAGGAGGAGCAGGAGGAGACCCAAAGGAGTCTCAGAGTGGCTTACAATCTCCCTTCCCCTCTCCACAATAGACACCCTGTGAGTTCTTTCAAGAACTGCTCTTGAGAGAACAACTCTGAGGGAACTTGTAACTGACCCAAGATCACACCAGTAGCTGCATGTGGAGGAATGGGGACTCAGACCTGGTTCTCCCAGATTAGACTCCGCTCTTCTAACCACTACACCAAACTGGATTTCTAGCTTGCTGTATGCATTTTCATCATTATTTCTGCATCAATAAACGAGCATTATGGGTGAATTACCTATCTTGTCTGCATAAATTCCACAGGAATGCCCTATGCAAAGCAGAGCATCGAAAGGCTTGACGGAAATATAAATGGATACCAAAAAGCCGTGAAATGGGGGACACTTGCTCATGCCGACTTCATACAACTCCAGTTTCCGAAGGTGGACAAACCAGATGCCAAGAAGGGCTAGATAGGAGGCTTGCCGCATCAGCAGGGCCAGGCCGCTATTAAAGGTGATCTTCGCCTACATTATTAGCTGCACTTTGAAGCCAAGCGGCAATAAAAGCCACGAAGCTGCATTTTTCCGATCAGCCTGAAGTGGAATAAACTATTTATACCATGGGCGAAGACACACGTGGGTTTCGCAGCGGAGCTTCGAGGGCTAAAGCTTCCTGAGAACGTGTCCTTCCGCACGTGGCCTCCGTGTGACTCCTGAATGAGTGATGGGTGCCCATCCACAAATACTCAGCCAAATCAGGTCAACAACTGGCGGTGAATCTACGGAGTGCCCTGCCAGTCATGGCTTTAGAGGGTCCAGACGTCATGGCTAGCAGGGTTCCGTTGCTGACTTTTTCAAAACAGCTGCTATGCCGCTAACCGATGGCTGGCAAGCAGAAGTCCTGTGTGTGAAACTTGTTTGATTTTGGCACCCTCAAGCCAGAAAGCAACAACAACTATTATTTATATGTTCTCACACATGAATACATGAATATGCCAGTTTGGTGTAGTGGTTAAGTGTGCGGACTCTAATCTGGGACAACCAGGTTTGATTCCCCATTCCTCCACTTGCAGCTGCTGGATGACCCTGGGCAAGCCATAGTTCTGCCAGAGCTGTCCTTGAAAGAGCAGTTCTTGAAAGAGCTCTGTCAGCCCCACCTACCTCACAGGGTGTCTGTTGTGGGGAGGGGAAGGGAAAAGGAAAGGAGTTTGTAAGCTGCTCTGAGACTCCGAGTGAAGGGAGGGGTATAAATCCAATCTCCTCCTCCTCCTCTTCATCTTCTACTACTACTACTCACCTATGTATGGTCCATCAAAGTCAATATTGTCTCCTACAAGTGGCAACAGTTCTCCAGGTTCTCAGGTGGAGATCTTCCACATCATCTGCTACCCTCTCCTTTTTGCTAGCAGTGCCAGAAATTGGACCTCAAAACTTCTGCATGCCGAGCAGAACCTCTACAACTGAGTCATAGCCCCTACCCCATGTGTATCTAGTGTAATTGCTGTAATATCAGGGTCACATATTTCTATTAATGATAGATGGACAGACAGACAGATTAGAACAGACAGAGACCAGGAGAATGTTACTCTGATAGTACTGCAATTACACTGGCTACTGATCCACTCCCAAGCCCAGCTCAAGGTGTGATTTCGTCCTTCAAAACCATACATGGCTTGGGATGGGGGTATCTGAAAGGTTACCTTTTCCATATGTTCCTGCTTGGGAATTGAGATCTCAGGAGGAGACCTTCTTGACTGTCCCATCAACCTGTATTCTTGGTGCTTTGGGGGGGAGCAACAGTGGGAGGTCTTCTAGTGTCCTGGCCCCACTGCTGGACCTCCTGATGGCACCTGGTATTTTTGGCCATTGTGTGACAGAGTGTTGGACTGGATAGACCATTGGCCTGATCCAACACTGGCTTCTCACAGTGGGTATATTAGATACGGTCTTTTCAGTGGTAGCCCCACAAGTATGCAGCAGTCTCCCCAGGAAGGTCTGCCTAACCCCCTCATCTCTTCTTTAGGAGGCAGCTGAAGACGGTTTTATTCAGGATGGCATTCAATGAGTTTAGTTTTTCTACCTATCATCAGTTTCGAAATTATGATTTTAATCCGTGGCCTTTTATGTGTTTCACACTTTTTAAAATGTTTTTTGTCCTATTTACATTATAAAATCCTATTAGGTAGAAAGGTGGTTAATAAGCGTTTTAAATAAATAAATGATCTGTCTGTCTGTCTGTATTAAACAACAACCAAATGCTCTACTCCTGGGCTGTTTTTGGTTCCACTGGGCCAACTCACTAACGGCATAGGCTGCGATCCACAGTCTAAGAACCAAGGACCATGAACTCTTACCCCAAAGCAAAATGTTTTGAGGACTACTAAATGTCTACAAACTTCACCTGCTGGGTTTCTGGCAGCTATGCCACACTTCTGTGCATGGGAGATCCCAGAAATAAACTGGGATAAGGTTAAGAAGATGGGAGGGAAACAATATTATTCTCTTGAAATTCACATTAGTCCTTATTTTCAGAGATGTGGCTCCCCGTGTTAAGCTTTTTTTGCTGAGCATGACATCTTACCTAGCAACTCAGTGTATCAGGATATGACTTTTCCATGAAAGTTCATATTTGAATTTGAAACATGGCCTGACTATTTACCTTTTGTATTTTGGGTATTTGTTACTTCGTTATTTATTATCAGGGCTTTTTTTTGTAGACAAAGCCCAGCAGGAACTTATTAGCATAACAGGCCACACTGAACAACACAGCTCATTAGCATATTAGGCCACACCTCCATGTTACCAGAAGTGTGGTCATCCAGCCACACCCACCTTTTGCTTCTTATTCTGTTTACCTTGTTTGTTGTCCAAACCTAGGGCTTTTTTTGTAGCAGGAACTCCTTTGCATGTTAGGCCACACACCCCTAATGTAGCCAATCCTGATGAGTTTCTGTTGTTGGGTGTGGCCTAATATGCTAATGAGTTTCTGCTGGGTGTGGCCAGCTAGCCGGAACTCCATTCCTGTGTGTTCCTGCCCCAAAATAGCCCTGTTTATTATGCTACACTAACTGTAGATTTTTTACTTGATAATCCTGTAAGATTTGACATGGGAGGTTGTAATTTTGTGTGAGTGTATGTGTGTGTTCTAATTTTTGATTATTTTGTATTTTGATCATTACTTAATATGTGCATGCAAAAATAAATAAATATAAATTTAAAAAGGTAAAAAAAAAGTTAAAATCAAACTTCATCACAGTAGATTAGATTGTATTCAGTACAAGTTCGGTACAGGTTTCAGCAACCTTTAATGGCATAAAATATAATGAAATACAGAGATGGTCTTGCATAGAGAAAAGTCAAAATGGGAGTGGTACTGTCCAGATAAAACAATAAAACAGTATCGAAGAATAACAACAGATGAGGGCAAAATTAATCAAAGTTCTCTGCCCTAACCTTAGAAACCCTTATGCAACACCATAGCCAAATACTCAGCCACAAGTTCTGTCAGTTTGATGGATTTATCAGCGAGTAAAGACTGAGTAATTCTCTCTGGAGAGCCAGTAAAGTTGGAAATAACAGGATCAAGACATTATTGACGAAGCTTACAGTGCGTGGGACAGCGAAGTAAAATATGAGAAAATGAGTCAGGTCACAATATCCAGAGGTATATTGTGATATCTGCCTGAAAGAACTCCTGAAGGGAAAATGTTCAGTCTAGTGAACATCAAAGCCCAATGCTGTCCAGGATTCATGAGATTTTGCATGTGAGCAGCTCCCAGCCCTGGGGTGGGCAGCAGGCCATAGAAACAAGGAGAGTGAGTCCTGTTAATTCCTGCAGCAATGGTCTGGATCTCTATATCCCAAATTGTCTGAAAGATCATGTGAAATGATTGATTAGAACATAAGAACATAAGAGAAGCCAATGTTGAATCAGGCCAGTGGCCAATGTAGTCCAACACTCTGTCACACAGCAGCCAAAATATACCAGGTGCTCTCAGGAGGTCCAGCAGTGGGGCCAGGACACTAGAAGCCCTCCCACTGCTGCCCCCTCCAGCACCAAGAATAGAGTGCATCACCTGCCCCAGACTGAGAATTCCCATCTATACCCTGTGGCTAATAGCCACTGATGGACTTCTGCTCCATCACAGTTGGTTAGGGACTCCAAATTGATCATCACAGTTGGTTAGGGACTCCAAATTGATGCCAGAAGAGCCGATTTTGGACCTAATGTGCTGATACCATTTAGACTTCCAGAATCCCTTAGTAAATCATATAACAGAGTGTTAGGACAAGCCCAGGGCGGCTTACAACATAAAACCCATAACTAATAGAAACAATCTTCTAAGCTTCTGGTTTCATTCTCAGGTCGATGTTCCCAACTGCGTTTCTGGAGATGTGTTGCGTGTACATTGTAGATATCAACACTTGCTCAGACACCAAAGATTGTTTAGGGTTTCAGTGAAGGTCGGAAGCAGTCGTGGTAGCCTCTAATCAGTTGACAACACACTTAATTCCCAGAACCCATTTTGAAATGTGAAATGGTGCCACTAATGACAGATTTTAGATAGGGGAACTCATTTTGGGGACCGAAACGTGAAGGGGGAAAAAGGGGAGGGGTTTACAGCTTTCGACAGGAAAAAAAAATCATAGCATGAAAAATGAGCCTGTTCCATTAGTTATGCAGAGTGGAAAAGGAGTTTAATACCTGAACCTTGAAGGAATTGGCTTGTAGTGAAAGATGTGGGTTCCTGCCAAGTGAAACAATATATGTGGCACATCAGATCGCATATCCCTGGTCCAGGCTTGCTGTCACGTGTAATACTGGGGAACTAACACCTTCAAATGCTCTAGGGTCCGACTCAGCTCATAAGTGTGGTATCCGATCAATGGGACCTGAGAGGCTTTTCCCAAGCTGAAGTGACCACTGGGGGGGGGCTCTTTACGCCACCCTGGTGGTCCTCTGTGTGCTCTCCCACACCACAGTGTCTAGTTGAATTGGGCCCAAGAGGCTTGGGGATATTAGTTCCCCAATGTTACATGTGAATGCAAGACAGGATCCCAGCCTGACATGTGTCACTCATATCAAGAGCTGATAACAAGTTGGAGTATTTTGGACATGGGGACTTGGGAAGTGACATGGTGCTGCAGCAGGAAGTGATGTCATGACACTCTAGGAATTCCTCAATTGTAAGCCAGTCTGAGACTCCAAGTGAAGAGGTGGGGTATAAATCCAATCTCCTCTTCCTCCTCTTCCTCTTCCTCCTCCTCCTCTTCCTCTTCCTCCTCCTTCTCTTCTTCTTCTTCTTCTTCTTCTTCTTTTTCTTCTTCTCCTCCTCCTCCACTACCAGGGTGAGGGCCTTCCTGGCGGGTGCCCCTGCCCTCTGGAACTGGCTCCTCAAAGAGGATTTTGCCCTGTGGGATCTATTAAGGTTCTGTAGGGCATCTAAGGCTGCCTTGTTTTGTGCAGCATTAAATTAACTAAGAGAGTGGGTGAGCTATCCAGATCTGTTCCAGGGCTGATGGCTGGCTGAATTTGAACTAGAATCCCTCTTATTGTATTTCTATTCATTTTACTGTTTAGCTTTGTATTTTATAGGTTTTAGTATCTATTTTAAGTGTCAGTGCTATGTTGTGTATGTAGGTTTTCCAAATACTTACCTCGTGCCAGCGGGGGATGGAGATGTCCTAGCAGGACCATCCCCGGGGGAAGGAAAGACACGCCGCACAATGCCATCACCAGGAAGTGACGCTAGGCAATGCAGCTGGAACCATCGAGTTTTCAGCCCCATTGCCAGAGCGTCGCCTGGCATCACTTCCTGGAGACGACATGGTGCGTTACAGGGAGGAATGGTCCGGCCGGGGAGCATGTTTCCCCTGCCCCCACACAGTAAGTACTTGGGAACCCTATGTGTATTGTGAGCTTCCCGAGTCCTCTGTTGAGAAGAGGTTGCAGGTTAAAAGTCAAAGAAATAAATGAATTCCTGGAGATTTCGGGGTGGGGCTTGGTGAAGGTGGGGTTTGGGATGGGGAGGGACCTTGGTGGTTTATAATACCATAGACTCTGCCATCCAAATCAGCCACTTTTTTTCTGCAGGAGAACTGGTCTCTAAAGTCAGGAGATCAGTTGTAATTCTGGAAGGTCTACAGGGCTGCCACCTAGGGGGGATAACAACCCTATGAATTCCTATTAATAACACCTTGGAGTCTCTGTCTTTCAAACACCTTGGAGTCTCTGTCTTCCAAGCAAGCCAGTTTGGTGTAGTGGTTAAAATCACAGAGTCTAATCTCTGAGAACCGGGTTTGATTCCCCACTCCTCCACATGCAACTGCTGGTGTGACCTTGGGTCAGTCATTAGATCTTTCAGAGCTGTTCTCAAGATAGTTCTTTCAGCCCCACCTACCTCGCAGGGTGTCTGTTATGGGGAGGGGAAGAGAAAGGAGATTGTAAACTGCTCTGAGACTCTGAGTAAAAGATGGGATATAAATCCAATTCTTCTTCTTCTTCTTCTTCTGTATGTAGAGAGGCCTTCTGCTGAAGAGGACCTAATTAAACATTGGTTGTTGTTCAGTCGCACAGTCGAGTCCGACTCTTCGAGACCCCATGGACCAGACCACGCCAGGCCCTCCTGTCCTCCGCCGTCCGCTGAAGTTTGCTCAATTTCATGTTCGTTGCATCGATGACACTGTCTAACCATCTCATCCTTTGCCGTCCTGTTCTTCTTTGACCTTCAATCTTTCCCAGCATCAGGGTCTTCTCCAGTGAATGCTCCCTTCTCATTTGGTGGCCAAAGTATTTGAGCTTCAGCTTCAGGATCTGGCCTTCCAGGGAACAGTCAGGGTTGATTTCTTTTAGGATTGACTGATTTGATCTCCTTGCAGTCCAAGGGACTCTCAAGAGTCTTCTCCAGCACCATAGTTCAAAAGAATCGATTCTTCGGCGCTCAGCCTTCCTTATAGTCCAACTCTCGCAGCCATACATTACTACGGGGAATACCATTGCTTTGACCATGTGGACTTTTGTTGGCAAGGTGATGTCTCTGCTTTTTATCATGCTGTTTAGGTTTGCCATCGCTTTCCTCCCAAGGAGCAGGCGTCTTTTAATTTCATGGCTGCAGTCACCATCTGCAGTGATCTGGGATCCTAGGAACGTGAAGTCTGTCACTACTTCTACGACTTCCCCTTCTATTTGCCAAGGAGTGATGGGCCCAGATGCCATGATCTTAGTTTTTTGATGTTGAGCTTCAAGCCCACTTTTGCACTCTCCTCTTTCACCCTGAGCAAGAGGCTCTTTAGGTCCTCTTCACTTTCTGCCATCAGAGTGGTATCGTCTGCATATCTGAGGTTATTGATCTTTTCCCCAGCAATCTTAACTCCGGCTTGTGATTCATCCAGGCCAGCATTTCACATGATGTACTCTGCATATAAGTTAAATAAGCAAGGTGACAATATACATCCTTGTCGTACTCCTTTTCCTATGCTAAACCAATCAGTTGTTCCATATCCGGTTCTAACTGTTGCTTCTTGACCCTTATACAGGTTTCTCAGGAGACAGGTGAGGTGGTCTGGTACTCCCATCTCTTTAAGAACCTGCCATAATTTATTGTGATCCACACAATCAAAGGCTTTAGCATAGTCAATGAAGCAGAAGTAGATGTTTTTCTGGTACTCTCTTGCTTTCTCCATAATCCAGCAAATGTTGGCAATTTGATCTCTAGTTCCTCTACCTCTTCGAAACCCAGCTTGTACTTCTGGCAGTTCTCTATCCACGTACTGTTGGAGCCTAGCTTGTAGGATTTTGAGCATGACCTTGCTAGCGTGTGAAATGAGTGCAATTGTGCGATAGTTTGAACATTCCTTGACGTTGCCCTTCTTTGGGATTGAAATGTAAACTGACCTTTTCCAATCCTGTGGCCACTGTTGTGTTTTCCAAAATTGTTGGCAAATTGAGTGCAGCACTTTAACAGCATCTTCTTTTAAGACTTTGAATAACTCAGCTGGGATACCATCACCTCCACTAGCTTTGTTGTTAGTAATGCTTTCTAAGGCCCATTTAACTTCGCTTTCCAGGATGTCTGGCTCGAGGTCAGTGATTATACCATCGTGGTTGTCAAGGACGTCGAGGTCCTTCTTGTATAGTTCTTCTGTGTATTCTTGCCATCTTTTCCTAATCTCTTCTGCTTCTGTTAGGTCCCTACCATTTTTGTCCTTTATCATGGCCAGCTTTGCATGGAACGTTCCCTTGATTTCTCCAATTTTCTTGAAGAGATCTCTAGTCCTTCCCAATCTATTGTTTTCCTCTATTACTCTGCATTGTTCATTCAGGAAAGCCTCCTTATCTCTCCTTGCTGTTCTCTGGAAATCTGCATTCAGTTGGGCAAATCTTTCCTTTTCCCCATTGCCTTTAGCTTTCCTTCTTTCCTCTGCTATGTGTAAAGCCTCATCAGACAGCCACTTTGCTTTTTTGCATTTCTTTTTCTTTGGGATGGCAGTGAGTGCTGCCTCCTTTACAATGTCACGGACCTCTGTCCATAGTTCTTCAGGCACTCTGTCTATCAAATCTAGTCCCTTAAACCTATTCTTCACCTCTACTGTATATTCATCGGGGATGCAATCTAGGTCAAATCTGAATGGCCTTGTGGTTTTCCCAACTTTCTTCAATTTAAGTCTGAATTTTGCAATGAGTAGCTCATGATCTGAGCCACAGTCAGCTCCAGGTCTTGTTTTTACTGACTGAATAGAGCTTCTCCATCTTTGACTGCAAATTATATAGTCAATCTGATTTCGGTGTTGCCCATCTGGTGATGTCCATGTGTAGAGACGCCTCTTAGGTTGTTGGAAAAGGGTGTTTGCTATGACCAGCGTGTTCTCTTGACAAAACTCTGTTAGCCTTTGCCCTGCTTCATTTTGTTCTCCAAGGCCAAACTTGTCTGTTATTCCGGTTACCTTTTGATTTCCTACTTTAGCATTCCAGTCCCCTATGATGATGAGGACATCATTTTTTGGTGTTAGTTCTACGAGCTGTTGTAGGTCTTCATAGAACTGGTCCACTTCAGCCTCTTCTGCAGCAGTGGTTGGGGCATAGACTTGGATTACTGTGATATTGAATGGTTTGCCTTGGATTCGGACCGAGATCATTCTGTCATTTTTGAGATTGTATCCCAATACTGCCTTTCTCACTCTCTTGTTGACTATAAAGGCCACACCATTTTTTCTACGGGATTCCTGGCCACAGTAGTAGATATAATGGTCTTCTGAGTTAAATTCGCCCATTCCTGTCCACTTTAGTTCACTGATTCCCAAGATGTCGATGTTCATTCTTGCCATCTCATTTTTGACCATGTCAAGCTTACCTTGATTCATAGATCTTACATTCCAGGTTCCTATGCAGTATTGTTCTTTGCAGCATCGAACTTTCCTTTCACCGTCAGACACATCCACAACTGAGCGTCCTTTCAGCTTTGGCCCAGCCGCTTCACTCTTTCTGGGGTTACTCGTACTTGCCCTCTGCTCTTCCTCAGTAGCATATTGGACACCTTCCGACCTGAGGGGCTCATCTTCCGGCGTCATATCTTTTAGCCTTTTGTTACTGTCCATGGGGTTTTCTTGGCAAAGATACTGGAGTGGGTTGCCATTCCCTTCTCCAGGGTATCACGCTTGGTCTGAGTTCTCTGCTGTGGCCTGTCCGTCCTGGGTGGCCCTCCACGGCATAGCCCACAGCCTCATCGAACCACGCAAGCCCCCTCGCCACGACAAGGCAGTGATCCATGAGGGAGTAAACATTGGTACATTGACTCTTTCATGGAATTCATGGTCCACGATCTTTCATGGAATTCATGGCCCATGATCTTAATTTGGTGTAGTGGTTAAGTGCGCAGACTCTAATCTGGAAGAAACGGGTTTGATTCCCCACTCCTCCACTTGCACCTGTTGATGTGACCTTGGGGCAGTCACAAGCTCTGGCACAGCTGTTCTTGAAAAAGAGCCGTTTCTGTCAGAGCTCTCTTAGCCCCATCTACTTCACAGGGTGTCTGTTGCAGGGAGGGGAAGGGAAAGCAGTTTGTAAACTGCTCTGAGACTCCAAATGAAAGGTGGGGTATAAATCCAATCTCCTCTTCTTCTTCTTAATTGGGCAAGGTCATGACAGACTGTTAGGTTGTGTCTGGACCTTTAGATTTTTTTTGCCATGTTTGGGAAGTTTCAGGCCCCAGCATGCAAGGTTTGAGAAGGCCTCTCCCCAGTAATCTGTGCTTCATGATATAATAAAATCATTATAACAGTTTTTAGAAAACCACAATTAAGCAATGTGCATTGAAACAGCTAAAGCCACTGTAATCGACAGGATTTGTTACATCTGTCCCTCACAGTGTTGATTGGCCACATGTTCCCACCTGAAAAAAAATGAACACCCAGTGTTCCTGGAATAGCAGATTATGATTTCTGCTTATTGGCCAACCCTTGTAGACTTTCATCATTAACCCATAAAGCTGTGCTGGACCATCATACATCATGCCTGAAACCTCTCCAAGAGTTTGGAGGTCCTCGCTGCTCCACTACCACCCCCTAATGAAGATTAATTGTAACAGCTGATCTCCACTTGAATTAATTTCCCCATTCCTTACTCTATTTTGTTGCCCCAGAGGAGCCAGGGTTATGGATAGTCGTAATCTGGTTTGGATATAGGATTAGCTTCCGGGTGGTTGCCAGTTGGGGTCTGTAGCTCAGTGGAAGAGCCTTTGCTTGGCATGTAGGAGGTCCCAGGTTCAATCCCTGGAATCTCCAGTTGAAAGGGCCAGGCAGGAGGTGATGCGGAAAACCTCTGCCTGGGACCCTGAAGAGTTGCTGCCAGTCTGAATTGATGGTACTGACTTCAATGGACCACGGGTCTGATTCAGTATGAGGCAGCTTCATGTGATCACGTTTTGTGGTGTAGTGGTTAGAGTGTTGGACTAGGACCGGGAAGGACTGGGTTCATATCTCTCATTCAATCACAGAAGCCAATCAGATGGCCTTGGGTTTACCACAGTCTCTCAGACTAACCTACCCTCACAAGATTTGTCTCCAAGATCAATGAAGGAAGTGAGATAGCAAAAGACAGACAATAGATAGATGATAGATGATAGATAGATAGATGATGGTGATAGATAGATGATAGATAGATAGATAGATAGATGATAGATAGATAGATAGATAGATAGATAGATAGATAGATAGATAGATAGATAGATAGATAGATAGGGTGTCTGCTGTGGAGAGGGGAAGGGACAGGAGTTGGGTAGTGAAGGGCAGGGTATAAATCCAATCCAATCTCCTCCTCCTCTTCCTCCTTCTTGATAGATGATGGATGGATGGATGGATGGATGGATGGATGGATGGATGGATGGATGGATGAGATAGATAGATAGATAGATAGATAGATAGATAGATAGATAGATAGATAGATAGATAGATAATAAAGTGTTTACTTGATATATGTAATGGAGGGACACTTGTGAAGACATCAGATATGAGAATGGGATTTGACAATGTGAGAGCTGAAAACTGGGAAAGCATCTCACCATCTTCCTGAAATGAATTGGTAGCAAGGTGACTCAGATTTTTTAGGAGCAGACGGCAGAATAATAATTTGATCTCCCATCAGGAGGGAGGGAGGGAGGGGGAGAGAGAGAGAGAAACCCTGACTCTTTAGTACTTTAGTGTTCAGTAGCTGGGAAGGAATCAGACACCAATGGTTTATGACTGCCTAAATCCACTGACCCATCATTATTATGTGTAAATCCACCATGCTGGTTACTCAGAAGGCATGATACATTCTTGTCCCCATATAATAAGGTGTGTACAACATAGCCAGCAATCCCTTTCTTTTTATAAATTTATGGGGCACTGATCATCTCACATGATCCACCTGAGACAAGAAACAGTCATGATTTTGCTTTGGTTCCTTTTGGTTCCTTTGAAAGAGCTTAACTTTGTAAATATCTCCGCTTGATTTTCTAGGGGAGAGTACTGAACAGTGAATCCGTTGCCATAGTGTCCAAGCTCTGGAGCTCCCATTTTCTCCAGGGGAATTCTTGTATGTCACCCTAGAGATCAGCTTGTAATGCCAGGAGAGCTCCCGGTTCCATCTGGAGGTTGGTAACCCTACACCATGTGATGGTGTGCTGGTCCCAGTTGCATGGTGTTGCAGGAAGACCCAATTTGCAAGATGGGATGCCTCCTGCTGTAGACCATGCTAAACTCCAACAGATCATCCACAGATCAAAGAATACCTGTGGACAAAATTCAATACTGCTGTTACTATGGGCATTTTGAGTACACACGAAAGGTTTGAGTACACACCAATTCTGCTGAAATTCTTTAGGTTCCATAAAAACATAAGAAGAGCCCTGCTGGATCTGACCAGTGTAAATCTAGTCTAGCATCCTTTCTCACATAGTAGCCAACCACTTATTCTAGCAGACCAACTACACAGTACAGAGGCCAAGCCCTTCCCTTGATGTTGCCTCCTGGCATTGAAATTCAGAGGTTTACTTCCTGTAAATGTGGAGGTTTCCTTTAGTTACCATGGCCAGTTGCCACTGATAGACCTATCCTCTGTGGATCTATCTAATCCCCTAATCCTAATCCTTCTCCAACCACCTGACTTTTCATCCATAGGTGTTAGCTGGAGAAATTTGAAAGGAGAAACAGGTATTTGTGTGTGAACAAATGGCACATTTCCTTTGGAAGAAC
Source organism: Gekko gecko (assembly GCA_029375565.1). Taxonomy (NCBI): domain Eukaryota; kingdom Metazoa; phylum Chordata; class Lepidosauria; order Squamata; family Gekkonidae; genus Gekko; species Gekko gecko. The sequence continues at coordinate 556,076 of JAPDNY010000023.1, read as the reverse complement.
CAGAGAAAGGGGCAGAGATTGCTGTAAAATACAATCTACGTGCATATTTGACAACTGAGCAGATATCACCGCAAGAGGCAATAAAACGCCAGCGCGTTGTCATACAAAGGAAGCTGAAAGACACACCCAAAGAGCCACAGAGACCAAAAACATACTTTTAAATGTAGGAACTAATTGTCTAATGGCTGGATGAAGTGTGTCTACCCGTGATTGGTCTAATTGGCTGCTCATTACTGGTCGCTCGTCATTCAAAATGCATATTTTCCAAATGGGTGCTTCCGATCCAAATTAACACCTTTCCAATATAGTTCTTGAACCAACTGAGTAGAAGGGATGTCCGATATAAAATGGTGTTAGGATATTAAAATGGCAATAGATAGAATTATCTTTAAAAGATGTTAAACAGTGTAAAAATGAATATACATAGATGCAGGCAAGTATGGCATGAATAAAAATAAACCAGTACTGAACTTTTTGTCAAGGCAGGAAATACTCCCGGCAAACACCTTATATCACAAGTGGTTATACCTGTTAAAAATACAAAGCAATTGGATCTGCTATCCAGGACAAATTCTGCACACACGCTCAAAACAACAATTGTAACACATGTCAGAACCAATATACCTAGGGGAACATCTTATCACTTACTAACTAAACGTAGGACTGAACTGGGTACTAAAGAATAACCTACCTGTATGTTACTTGGCTATAGAATATGTAGTTTACTCTTCTGTATATGTATTTTATTGTTGAAATAATAAAAATATATTTTTAAAAAATGTTAAGACCCTAAAGATTATCTACAAGAAAAAAAAAAAGGCAGTGACAATATTAGCAATCAGACGGAGAAAACAATCACTTCATATATACAGGGCCGGCTCCAGGTATTTCTGCGCCCTAGGCGGGGGCAGATCCCAACCTCCCGGTTGGGCCTGGAGACCCAGCCATGCTGCCCCCCCTCCTCTCCCCCCCCCAGGGAGGAGGGGGAGGGCAGGCAAGCTGTGCTCTGGCTGGCCGCCGCAGGCCGCTTCCTCCTCCTCCTCTCCCCCCTCAGGGAGGAGGGAGAGGGCAACTTGCGCCCTCGGTGGGTGCTTTTCTGCGGCGGCGGCAGCAGGGAGACCCTGCTAGCCGCCACCAGCCACTTCCTCCTCCCCCCCCACGGAGGAGGGGAGGGCGACTTGCGCCCTCGGTGGGCGCTTTTCCTCGGCGGCAGCAGCAGGGAGACCCTGCTGGCCGCCGCCAGCCTTCCTCCTCCTCCTCCTCCCCCCCAGGGAGGAGGGGAGGGCGACTTGCGCCCTCGGTGGGCGCTTTTCCGCAGCGGCGGCAGCAGGGAGACCCTGCTGGCCGCCGCCTGCCACTTCCTCCTCCTCCTCCCCCCCCCAGGGAGGACAGGGAGGGTGACTTGCGCCCTAGCCGGGCGCTTTTTCGCGGAGGGATGCCCGGTGGCGGCGGGGGGCTTTTTTGGGGGGAGCGGGGCGCCATTTGGTGCCCCTGAGGCTGGCGCGCCCTAGGCGAGCACCTAGTTCGCCCAATGGGCGATCCGGCCATGCATATATACAAAAAGTGTTGAGTTTATATAGGTTATTATCAACATCATTTTTGAACATCAGTCTGTGTATCAACAGGGATGGTGCCAAACAGGGCTCTTTTTGTAGCAGGAACTCCTTTGCATATTAGGCGACACACCCCTAATGTAGCCAATCCTCCAAGAGCTTACAGAGCTCTTCTTACAGGGGCTACTGTAAGCTCTTGGAGGATTGGCTACATTAGGGGTGTGTCACCTAATATGCAAAGGAGTTCCTGCTACAAAAAGGGCCCTGGTGCCAAAGCATTAGCTGTTATATACAATTTAGGAGAAAATGGCACCATTAATATCACTGTACGATTCAAAGCTATCTTTTTACGTGCTAACCAGTGTTCCCTCTAAGCTGAGTTAGTGTGAGCTAGCTCGTAGTTTTTTGGCCTCCGGCTCACACATTTTTTGTCTTAGCCCAGGAAGGAGGGCTCCAGAGCAAACTAATTTATGCAGGAGCCAAATCGCTCGCTCACAACTTTAATGCCAGTCGCTCACAAAGTGGAACCTTTGCTCACAGGACTCCGCAGCTTAGAGGGAGCATTGGCGCTAACATCCCAAAGAGCAAGTGAAGCTCAATGGAGTGAGATCAATAATTCCTGTACTGGTCACATGGGTGATCACCCCGGACACTGTTTTCAGTCTTTTTACAACAATCCTTGAAAAGTAACCAAATAAACAGTCGGGATGAGGAGACTTTTGATTCAGGGATGAGGGGGGAGTGTGAAACTGCCTCTACATACCCCAACAAATATTTTACCTCAGTGCTACGATCTGCATTTGCGATTATAAAATATTGTTGTTGTTTTTCCCCATCTCACAAGTACATGTCTGAAGTGACAATAATGTGTGGAGTGGTGCTTAGTTGGACTAGAACCTGGGAGACAAAAGTGCACACCCCTATACTGCTAAGACTTGGATCACTCATGCTCTCTTAACCTAGCCTCCCTTACGTGATTGTCGTGTATGTTAAACTGGGATGGAGGAGCCAAGTGTACTCATTGGAGGAAAAACAGAATAAAAGAAGAAGAAGAAGAAGACAAAAGAAGAGATTAGATTTATACCCCACCCTTCACTACCCAAAGGTGTCTCAGAGTGGCTCACAAACTCCTTTCCCTTCCCCTCCCCACAACAGACACCCTGTGAGGTAGGCGGGGCTGAGAGAGCTCTTGACAGAAAGTGCTCTTTTTTCAAGAACAGCTCTTATCAGAACTATGGCTTGCCCAAGGTCATCCAGCCAGGTGCAAGTGGAGGAGTAGGGAACCAAACCCGGTTCTCCCAGATTAGAGTCCGCGCACTTAACCACTACACCAAACAGAGTTAGATATCACGGGTTCCAGAATAGCCAGATATGAGTCCAGTAGCACTATTTTTTAATTTGTTTATTATTTGATCTACATTATTTGTAGTATCATGGCCCGGAGCACCTATGAGGAAAGGCTGAGGGACTTGGGAATGTTCAGTCTGGAGAAGAGGAGGCTGAGGGGGGACAGAACGGCTCCCTCGAAGTGTTTGAAGGGCTGTCCCTTAGAGGAGGGCAGGGAGCTGTTCCTGTTGGCAGCAGAGGACAGGAAATGCAAGAATGGGTTTAAATTAAGGGTGGGAAGGTACCGGCTGGATATTAGGGAGAACTTTTTTGCAGTCAGAGTTGTGCAACAGTGGAATCAGCTGCCTGGGGAGGTGGTGAACAGCTGGTCAACAAACACTTGTCAGGGTTGTTCTAGGCTGATCCTGCATTGAGAAGGGGTTGGACTTGATGGCCTGTATGGTCCCTTCCAGCTCTGTGATTCCAGAATTCTATGATTCTATAGTCAACCTTTCTCACTGGGACTCAAGGTGGATTAACAGAGTGACTCAATACATTTAACAGGATGGAACATTCAATAAACTACAACATGACACACGAAGTGATGCAAGATTACACAGCAGGATACAATTTACAGAAAACTATATACAGACCACGGTCCTTAACTATTTTCCAAGTAACTTCATTAATCATTTCATACAGTGCTATCCTATTGCCCATGTAGAAAAGCCCTCTTGAATAATTCAGTTTTCGGTAGTTTGTAGAGACCTACAAGATCTTCGGGGTCTAAGCTTTCGACAGTCAACACTCCCTTCGTCAGATGATAAGGGAACTTTGATGAAAGGAGGTTTGACTTTTGAAAGCTTACTCTCCAAAAAACCTTGTTGGACTGTAAGATTCTTGTTGTTGTTGTTCAGTCAAGTCCGACTCTTCGCAGCCCCATGGATCACATCACGCCAGGCTCTCCCATCTTCTGTTGTGCTCCAGAGTTTGCTCAATTTCATGTTTGTTGCGTCGATCACACTGTTTAACCATCTCATCCTTTGCTGTCCCCTTCTTCTTTGATGCTACTGAACTCAATTACAGTTGTTCTTCCGTAAGCCAACATGGCTAACCTCTCAAACTGTCAGAAAGATTCCAGGATGCGATACATACAGTGAATGGGAAGATGCCACAAGTTACAATGCTATGTAGCTATTGAGAATGATTTAGTGTTACCAGGTTCCCCTGGCCACTGGCAGAAAATGGGGGGGAGGATTGCCAGATCCAGGGCTGGTTCTCCCATTAGGCTTATTAGGTGCCTGCCTAGGGTGGAGACCCCAGAGGGGCGCAGAACTGCCTATGGGCCCACCCCTCCCCACCCCAAGCCCGCCTGGCCTCCTGGCTGCTTTGTGATTTTTCTGTTTGAGAGAGAAAATCAGAGATTGTATTACTTGTTCCCACAATTTAAAAAAAGTAGCAATTTCAAATTTTGTGTTTTTCATTCTTCCTAAAATGCATTTATGTTTGAAAATTGGTGAGTGCAAGGGGGGGAACGCCAGAAGGTAGCCTCGCCTAGTGTGCAAAAAAGCCTGGGGCCGGCCCTGGCCAGATCCAGGTTGGGAAACTGGTGGATATTTGGGAATGGAGCTTATGGAGGACAGGGACCTCAGAGGGGTACAATACCATAGAGTCCACCCTCCAAAGCATCCATTTTCCCCCCAGAGGAACTGATTTTTGTAGTCTGGAGGTGAACTGTACTTCTTGGGGAAGCCCACTTCCCACCTGAAGGCTGGCGTCCCTAGAGCCATTAGGAAGGAAGTTGAGATCAAAAGTATTAGTAGAAATTAATAGAATCATAAAGTTGGAAGGGGCCATACAGGCCATCTAGTCCAACCTCCTGCTCAGTGCAGGGTCAGCCTAGAGCATCCCTGACAACTGTTTGTCCAGACACTGCTCACAGACTGCCAGGGAGGGAGAGCTCACCATCTCCCTAGGCAGCTGATTCCACTGCTGAACTTCTCATACTGTAAAAAATCCTTCCCCCCCAATATCCAGCCAGTACCTTCCTGCCCTCAATTTAAACCTATTGTTGCAAATCCTCTCCTCTGCTGCCAACGAGAACAGCTCCCTGCCCTCCTCTAAGTGGCAGCCCTTCCAATACTTCAATAGAGCAATCCTGTCCCCCCTCCACCTCCTCTTCTCCAGACTAAACATTCCCAAGTCCCTCAGCCTTTCCTCATAAGGCTTGGTCTCCAGGCCCCCGTTCATCCTCATCGCTGTCCTCTGCACCCACTTCAAACGGATGGTAAAAGTGATATCTGCTGCTTGAAATGTCTGCAAGTGAAACTGAGTAGATTTTCTCCAGCCTGTACCCCATCACCTCCTCACCCTAGTTTCTTTCACGATGGCTTACGAGATAAACAGAACCAGCTCACTGTCCGATCACCCGGGTGACCCATTCCTTATAAAAAATTATAAAAAGAAAGGAATCCGAGAGGGTAATACGGATACTATGTGAAGCTTATTATGTGAAACTGGACCACAAGCGGTGAGTAAAACAATTACAAGCCATTTGGGGAATTAAATGCGTGGTGGGGTCAATAATTAGCTGCCGAAGCAGAAGGCTTGTCTCATCTTCTCACGCCTGCCCAGAGCTGTATAAAAACACCCGGAGTTCAGGAGATCCCCATCATCTTCACTTGACTCCTTCTGAAGACTCTTTGGAGAATCAGGTAACCCTTCTTGGATTTTCTCTCTTATCTGTTGCTATTGCTTCTGATCGGCAGGGCTGAGGCTTGACATTTGTTCTGCTCGCTAGGAGGACATCTGGCTGCCCATGGTTTGAAATGTTAGACTAGAGGGGCCTCTATAACCTTACCGTGGTCTATCATTTTTCTAGGCAGAGGATGAAAGAAATAGATTTATGGCAGGGGTCCTCAACATGGTGCCCACAGGTGTCCATGGTACCTGCTGCCACCTTTCCTGATGCCCAGTGAGTGATTTTAGAATGTAGGTGTGGCCTGGTGGGGCTTTTGTGCAGCAAGATTTCTGACTGGCCGCTGGAGATTGAATTGGCAGAGCAGATTTTGAAAAGCACTGATTTAGTGAAAGATGCCACTACAGCACAAGGATCTTCACTGTGTGACTGAAGGCTAGACGGCAGTGTTGATTCTGTGAACTTAGGCAGGGCATGAGAGGGAGGGCAGGAAGGGTTGCCTCAGGGCTTAGTTCTCGTGGCCCTTTCTTACATGCCTGGGGAATGCCAATCATCACTTTGGGGTCAGGCAGCAATATTTCTCCAGGCCAGTTTAGCAGGGGATCCTGGAGGTTTTCTGTCATCTACTGGGGATGGAACAGGAGTCACTGGGGATTGGAGGGAGGTATTTGTGAATTTCTTGCATTGTACAGATGGGTGGACTAGATGACCCTGGAGGTCCCTTCCAACTCTATGATTCCATGATTCTAAGGTAGGATACAGCAGCCATTTTGTGGCTGGTTCCATTTCCTGCAGCAGCCATTTTGTGGCTGTGCTCACCATCCTGTATCAGAATTTCAAATGGGTCTTCAGGCACAAAGTGTTTGGGGACCCCTGGTTTATGGTATGTAGACTGGCACTTCTCAGTATGAAGAAACTCACATGGTTTCATAGTGAATGAAGCTGTTCTTAGGAGGGTGGAGAATTTCCTTCCTTGGAAAGATGGTGAAAAGGTTGTACCAGTATCCATCCAAGATTATTTGGACAGAGATTATGAGGAAAGACAGGGGGTTAGTGGAAGTACACATTCACTTCCTGTGTAAGGTCCCATATTCAGTCATCAACAGCACAATTATTCAGTATCTCTAATATCAGTGCTGGGAATGATTTGAGATAATATAGATCAGCCTTGTATTGTACCCACCTGGGACAAGTGAATTGCTTGCCTCCAGCCCCAATTGTATGCAAATTTAGGATGACCTCCCCCTCTTTTTTTAATGGCATATTTTGAAACACACTTAGTCTTACATTTGAGTAAATACTATATATACCACCCATCCATCTACTTATGTAAGACATGTGAACAAGTGAAGCTAGCTTACAAAGAATCAAACTATGGTTACAGTTATGTCCAATACATAGATAGGTAGATGATCGATAGATGACAGATAGATGATAGATGATAGATGGTGGGTGGATGGATGGATGGATAGATGGATGGATAGATAGATGATAGATAGATAGATAGATAGATAGATAGATAGATAGATAGATAGATAGATAGCTAGATAGACAGACAGACAGACAGACAGACAGACAGACAGACAGATGATGGAGGGAGGAGGGGATCATTTTACATTCAGGATTGTCTTCCTTTTGAGTAAATACAGTAGGTTAGGTAAATGCAGCTGTAGTCCACCTATTATACTACAATGCATATCAAAATGTCATTGAATCCTATGGAATCAGAGCATGCTTCATCCTGTCCTGACTCAGGGCTGTTTGTTCCAGGAAAGGGTTTGGTTTCAAGGTTAAGCTACACACTTTCATACAGAGATTTTTATATATATATATATATACGTCAGGGGTTATCTTGGAAAACTAGGGAATCAATCCCTGGCATGCACATCTGACCCTCCTAACCACTGTAGACATTTTCAGCACGATCTGATTCCCCTGGCGACTAGTCCAAATGAGCAGGTGTCCCCTTCCCTATCAAAGGTGGTCAGAAGGTTTCATTACCCTTGAGCTCCATTGCATACCACGAGGAATGAATCCGTGAATATGTCGGGGTGGAGTTGCCATAGTCATAGGATTGCCATGTCTGAGTTGGGAAATACCTGGAGACTTTAGAGGTGCAGTCAGGAGAGGGTGGGGTTTGGGGAAGGGAGGGGGTGGCTTCAGCAGGGCTTTGTTTGTAGAAAAAGCCCAGCGGGAACTCATTAGCATAACAGGCCACACCCAACAGCAGAAACACATTGGCACATTAGGTCACACCCCTGACAGCACAGCTCATTAGCATATTAGGCCACACCCCATGTTACCCGAAGTGTGGTCATCCAGCCACAACCACCTTTTGCTTCTTATTCTGTGTACCTTTGTTGTCAAAACTCAGGGCTTTTTTCGTAGCAGGAACTCCTTGGCATGTTAGGCCACACACCCCTCATGTAGCCAATCCTAATGAGTTTCTGCTGTTGGACGTGGCCTGTTATGCTAATGAGTTCCTGCTGGGTGTGGCCAACTTGGGAGCCAGCCGGAACTCCATTCCTGTGCATTCCTGCCCAAAAATAGCCCTGGGCTTCAGGATGATACAATTCCATGGAGCCCACCCTTCAAAGCAGCCATTTTTTCCAGGGGGGCTGGTCTCTGTCAGTTGGAGATCAGTTGTAAAAGCGGGAGATCTCCAGGCCCCACCTGGAGGCTGGCAACCCTACATAGGCATGTTGGCAAAGCAGAGTTCCGAGTGAGTTTGGCCGTTCCTCATAAGTGGTCAGAAAGCACAAAGGTATACATGTGGGCTTTGGAACTTAAGGTCCGCTTGGTATTCATTTTGATACTGAGACAATACGTGGTGGAATAAATCAGGCACCAGCATTAGACCTCTCTTACTGGATCCTCTGTGACAATTTGTTTTAATTGTTGCCTTGATGTATCTTTCAGATTCCCTCCACTTCCCAACAATGGCCTGCTGTAAGACATCGTGTGGCACCGGCTGCGGTACTGGCTGTGGTACTCGCTGGGGTTCTGGATACGGCTGTGGTACCGGCTGTGGTACCGGCTGTGGTACCGGCTGTGGTATCGGCTGTGGTACCGGCTGTGGTACCGGCTGTGGTACCGGATGTGGTATCGGCTGTGGTGGTGGATATTGTGGAGGACACGAAGGTAGTTCGCAGTTTGTTGATAATGGCTGTACATCGATTGTGTGTGTTAAGCCAGGTGATAGTCACTTGACCATCCCAGGGCCGCGCCTCATCCCCCACTGTGACCTTCAAGTGTGTTGCCACAGTGTCTGCGTCTCTGAATGCTGCATGCCATGCGGCTGCAGGCCCTGTGGAGGCTGTCATGGGGAAAACGGTCCAGGGGTGGAAGTAGATGTACGCCACCCATCCTATGAGGTGGTGGTCCCAACAGGATATTTGTACAGCTGTGCCCATTGTGCTAAAGTCGATACCACCTGCTGTGACCCATGCTGCGACTAATGCGCCAGATCACGCTAAGCTCCGAGGGACTCTCCCTGGACGAAGGAAGATCTATCAACCCAATTCGACATGGCTGAACAAAACGGACACGATCTCACAAAGCGTTGAACACCTACCAGTTCTGCTCGATTTTCCCCGGGGGTTTCAATGGGTTTAGAAGGTTTTATCTCTATATAGGATTGCACTGTTAGCGTCTTCGATTGTCTCGACTGGCTATGTTTTTCTCCTACTCTCCATGAAGCCAGAACTCACTCACTGCCTTAACTGTCTTCTCCGCATACCTTGTAATCCTTCACGTGTTCTAGTGTTCCCATTGACAGGAACGTGCGGCTGCGTTGCAGTTCTGGCAATGCAGTTCTGAGATGTCACGTCTTTCCTTTCTGTAGTTGTATGCATTGTTTCTCCTCTATCATTAAAAAAGTTGCATTAAAAAAAATGAGTTTATCTGATTCATTTACCCTCGGGTTATACTACATACTGTGAGGAATGACAGTTTGGGGTGGAGTTGCTGCTGAAATGTTGCCAAAGCAACATTCTAATTAAGTTTGCGAGTTCCTCGTAAGTGGAAAACGAGAAACGTTTGGGAAGTCAAGATGAGTTTTGCATGATTATTGATTGGGAGAGGGGGAGACAGAAGAGAATGAAGTTCCTCATATTGCTCATGTGAGACCTTCAGGCTTCATGGATGAGTTATTTAAATCCCAATTGTCATGAGCAATTGCATACAGTATCCCTAAAAACTGACACAGGTAATGACCTGAAAAGGTAGTGTTACCAACTCTATAGGTATAAAATTCCCAAAGATTTGGGGGTAGAAATTTGGGAGATGGGGGTTTGGGGAAGGGAAACCTCAGCAGCATACAACGTCACAGAGTCCACCTGCGATTCTCCAAAACTGCCATTTTCTCTAAGGGGACTGATTTCTGTACTCTGAAAATCAGTTGTAATGCTGGAATGCTCTAGGCTGAATCTGCATTGGGAAAGTTCAAGAGTGTCCAGAAGAGGGCGACCAGGATGGAATCCAAGTCTTACGAGGAAAGGCTGAAAGAGCTGGGTATGTTTAGCCTGGGAAAGAGAAGGCTTAGAGGGGACATGATTGCAGTCTTAAAATATTTGAAGGACTGTCATGTAGAAAATGGAGCAGATCTTTTCTCTCTTGCTCTGGATTGCAAGACTTATGGGTGGAAATTACAAGGGAGTTAGGTAAAGGTAAAGGTTCCCTTGCTCGAAAGCCAGTCGAATCCGACTTTAGGGTTGCGGTGCTCATCTCCGTTTCAAAGCCGAAGAGCCAGTGCTGTCCAAAGATGTTTCCGTGGTCATGTGACCAGCATGACTAAACACCAAGGTGCACGGAACGCTGTTACCTTCCCACCAAAGTGGTACCTATTTATCTACTTGCAATTTCTTGCTTTCGAACTGCTAGGTTGGCAGGAACTGGAACTAGAGACAGGAGCTCACCCTGTCATGCGGCACCTGGGTCTCGAACTGCTGAACTACTAACCTTCCACAGCCTGCAGTTCAGTATCTTAACCACTTGAGCCACCACAGCTCCTACAAGGGAGTTGGTACCAGTTAAATATCAGGAGAAACTTCCTCACTGTAAGAGTGGTTGAGCAGTGGAACAGTCTGCCTCGGAAGGTGGTGGATGCTCCTTCATGGGACATTTTCAAGCAGAAACAGGATGACCATCTTTCAGGTATGTTGTAGGGCTATCTTTCGGCTACGCTCCTGCAGAGTGCAGGGGGCTGGACTAGATGACCTGCAAGGTCCCTTCCGACTCTAACATTCTATGATTCTATGAAGGTCAGTAACATGTAAGAATGAATATCTTAGTGGCCTCTATATTTGTAAAAGCAAAAGTTCTCTGTTCATACTGCATACAGGAACTGACATGTCTTGTTTCAGTGGTAGAACTACCTGATTTCTGGGGTTGCCAGCCCTCCAGGTGGGGCTTGCAGATCTCATAGAATCATAGAATAACAGAGTCGGAAGGGGCCATACAGGCTATCTAGTCCAACCTCCTGCTCAAGGCGGGATCGGCCTAGAGCATCCCTGACAGGTGCTTGTCCAGCCGCTGCTTCAAGACTGCCAGGGAAGGGGAGCTCACCACCTCCCTAGGCAGCTGATTCCACTGTTACACAATTCTTATTGTAAAAAAAAAAGGTTTTCCTAATATCCAGCCAAGGGAGGTTGTTTCAGGATTATGGGGCTGCCACCAAAAAAGCCCTCTCTCATATGACCACCAGACAAGCTTCTTTGATTGGTGGAACAGTCAAGAGGGCTCTTCTCATTGATTTTAATTCCTTGGAAGAAATATATGGGAGAAGACAGTCCAGAAGAAGGTAGCTCATTCCACTGTTGAATGACTCTTTGTTGTTGTTGTTCAGTCGCACAGTCGAGTCCGACTCTTCGCAACCCCATGGACCAGATTACGCCAGGCCCTCCTGTCTTCCGCTGTCCGCTGAAGTTTGCTCAATTTCATGTTCGTTGCATCGATGACACTGTCTAACCATCTCATTCTTTGCCGTCCCCTTCTTCTTTGACCTTCAATATTTCCCAGCATCAGGGTCTTCTCCAGTGAATGCTCCCTTCTCATTTGGTGGCCAAAGTGAATGACTCTTAGTGTAAAATAAAAAGTTTTTCCTAATGTCCAGCTGGTACCGTCTCACCCTTAATTGAAACCCATTCTTGTGACTCCTCTCCTCTGCTGCCAACAGGAACAGCTCCCTGCCCTCCTCTATTTATTTACTGTTTGGATTTATATCCCGCCCTCCCTGAAGGCTCAGGGCGGCTCACAACAGGGCACAACACATTTAACCAGTATAAAACCCAATGGGACAATTAAAACAGACAATCAAAATTTAACAGCATATTAAGAGACAGCCCTACAAATACACCAAGAGAGCTATCCTGTCCCCCCTCAAGCCTCTCTGCTCTGGACTGAACATGCCCAAGTCCCTCAGCCTTTCATCATAGTCAGATGTTCACAGTTATCTGTCACTCACTGAGCATTCTGAGCCCTCTGCCCCCCCACTTCTCTCAGTCACACAACTCAGCAATCCCATTGTTTACCTCGCTGCTGTCCATAAACCTTTAATTCCGTCACACACCCCAAGTTTGCATTAGACTTTTTTTGTCACCGCATCACACCGGCTGCTCCTATTTAATTTTCGGTCCACCCTTTACCCAAGATCTCGTTCACACACGCTGCTACTCAGAAGTGTGTCCCCCATCCAGTACGCATGTTCCTCATTTTTGTTACCCAGATGTAGAACCCAGCACTTATCCTTGTTAAAATGTATCTCGTTCACCCTCCACCAACTTTTTCAGCGTGTTCAGATCTTGTTGAATTCTATCTCTATCTTCTGGTGTGTCCGCTGCTCCCCCCAATTCAGTGTAATCTGCAAATTTAATGAGTAGTCCCTCCATACCTTCATCTAGATCATTTATTTATTTATTTTTCCAACCAGTTCCCTATCCACCTGTCCAGTCCACAGCCCTCTAGTTTACCCATCAGAACATCATGGGGAACCTTGTCAAAAGCTTTACTGAAATCCAGGTCTTCTTTGAATTAAAGAAACCCCTTTGAAAAGTCTTCGTGTCTCTACATTACTTTAAAGAGATCACACTAAATGCTACACCTATATAAAATCAATGCGGCATTAATCATTCATTTGAATAAGCAAACTTGATCAGCTATAGGCATTAATCCTTATAAAACCATTAGCTATTAATCTTGGCCTTCAGGCGTTTTAATTATAAACTGCCTGGTTAAACACATTTCTTATAAGCATTTCAGGTTAGCTATGAACTTCCAACAGTGTTTAGGAAGAGGCTTTAAATCATGTTAAGATATTAAATTCACCTGCATTATAAAGATTTATAAAATATGTTTAAAATGATAGGTTTTTAGAATCCCTTGCAATACAAGGGTGTGTGTGCTTTCCAACAGTTCAAAACAAAAGCTGCTTCAGATTAAGAGCTTCATTCGCAACATTTCAGTAGATAGAGACTGATTTCCCACAAGCCACTGCTCCACCTTTGCTCTTCCCTCTCCCTTGACTGTATGTGTCAGTTCCCCATTATTTGCTGCATGGCCACATTTTGCCCCGCAGCTTCATCCGATGTCCCTCGGGTCTACTCGATCCTGAAAAAACAGGATAGAGTAGACTCGGGGGACATTGGGCGAAGCTGCGGAGCAAAATACGACCACACAGCAAACAGTGGGAAATTGACACATACCATCGGGGGAAAGGGAAGAGCGAGGGAAGAGTGAGGGCGGAGCAGTGGCTTGTGGGGAATCGGTCAGAGAGAACTTTTCACAACAGCCTATTCGTTTCTCAGTGTTATCTGTTACTGCATTCCTGTGTGACTGCTAGTTCTCTTGCGAAGGAGATAAAAATCTTGTCCATTTTGAAACACAGTGGTTTCTGATCATGGGGGCCTATGAGCCATTGCTCTTTAGCAATAACATATTTAGGCCTCCGGGCCCAGCCTACATTATTAATTGTTAACAGTCAGATATTTGACTGGTAGATGCTGTTCTGCAATTCAAGATCTAGCTAAGTTCTTGGAAACTGCAGATGTTTCTTCTTGAGAACATAAGAGAACCCAATGTTGGACTAGGCCAGTAGCCCATCCAGTCCAACACTCTGTCACACAGTGGCCAAAAATACCAGGTGCCATCAGGAAATCCACCAGTGGGGCCAGGACACTAGAAGCCCTCCCACTGTTGCTCCGCCTCCTCCTCCTCCTCCTCCTCCTCCTCCTCCTCCTCCTCCTCCTCCTCCTCTTCTTCTTCTTCTTCTTCTTCTTCTTCTTCTTCTTCTTCTTCTTCTTCTTCTTCTTCTTCTTCTTCTTCTTCTTCTTCTTCTTCTTCTTCTTCTTCTTCTTCTCCTCCTCCTCCTCCTCCTCCTCCTCCTCCTCCCTGACTTTGAACCTTTTTCAGTGAGGCTACTGGACTGGCTATGGAACAGTAACAGAGGCAGCATAGGTCCCTCTGGTGGGCTATCTCTGTTTGCAGCTTGGTAAGGGAAATGATTCCCTACTGGCACGGTTAGACCTTTAAGCCGCCTTTGACACAGTAGATCCTTACTGCTGTTCGGAGTAAGACGTGGGGATTAAAGTGCTACCCCATAAATCATTTCAGTCTCTTTGTCTGCCAAAGCAGAAATCAAATGGTGGTGACTGGGGACTCCATACCAGCTGCATGGAATTTGAGTGTAAAGGCGGTGATGTAATTTCAGCTATTTGTCTCTCTAACAAAGCCTCCAGAATCTGGGTTCTGTTCTAGACCACAGTCTATCTGCCATTGTCAGGTGGATAAGGAAGAAGAAGAGAAGAAGAGATTGGATTTATACCCAGCCCTTCATTTGGACTTTCAGAGGGGCTTAAAACTCCTTTCCCTTACCCTCCCCACAGCAGACCTGTGAGCCAATACGCCCTCTAAGCTGGGCAGTCTTGTGAGCAAAAAATTCTACTTTGTGAGCTACTGGCATTAAAGTTGTGACTGTGAGTGAGCAATTTGGCTACTGCATAAATTAGTTTGCTCCGGAGCCGTCCTTCCTGAGCTAAGACAAAAATGTGTGAGCTGGAGGCTAAAAACAAAACCTGTGAGCTAGCTCACGCTAACTCAGCTTAGAGGGAACACTGCCTGTTAGGTCGACAGGGCTGAGAGAGCTCTTTCAAGAACTTCCCTTTCAAGGACAGCTCTTTTCAGAAAACAAAATGGAAGCTGAATCCAGGCAAAGTGCAGATGATGGTGACTGGGAACATGGCATCTGATTGATATGCTGTGAGCTCTAATGAATGGGGGTACCTTCGTCCTTATCTGAGACAGTTAAGAGCCTGGGTGTTATAAGTGATCCAGGACTCTCATTTGAATAGCAGAGCACTATTGGTTTTTACCTGCCTTCCCTATTCATATTTAAACTTGCAAACCAGCCTGGATGTCAACAAGAAGGCTGCAAACATAAGCACAGTCAATATGCTGGCTGAAGGGTGGTTGTTGCTACTGTAGCACTATTTACCCCATCCCACACTGTCAAGGCTGACCCTGCCAGGCCCATAGCTACAGTGGGGCTTTTAGGGCTCCTCCCCCTTTCTTAAAGGCACAGCCCCACAATATTTTATCCTGTAAATCATTTAAAAACATTTGTTTAAAGACATGCAGTCCTTTAAGTAGAGTGGGGTGCTGTAGTTGACTAATTCCTTCACTGAGCAAGGGGGTTGGAATACATGACCTCTAGGATCCCTTCTAACTCTGTGTCAAGAAACTGGTCTCCTTTAGGAGAGTTATTTTTCTCTGCCTAAGTGTTAGCTTTCTTGACTATAGAAGTCATCACACCCAGCTGCTGGTCATCAGAGTTGTCGCTGAGGATGGCAGAAGTGATTAACTTGCAGCAGCTGAGAACTGTCATCTAAAGTGGTTGACAGCTTGCAATTCAGAGCTCTGTCCTGCTGACAGCTTTCTATTGGCAAAACGGCTTTTCTTTCTGCACTGAGAACTTCAGCCCCATCAGGAAAAAAAAAATGTCCCACGAGCCACAAGATTCTGGCTATGGGCCTGTTCTCTGCCTTCATGCAGTAGCATAACCAGACCTTACTTGGGTTTGGTCACAGTAACCCCCTGAGTAACTCATACCATAAAAGAAAAGAAGGCTTTATTGAAGAAATTCAAGAAAAGGTATTTTTAAAAGGCATATAGTTCGGTGGCAGTGTAAATGCGCACACACCGACACAGACAGACACAAACAAAGCTATCTTCCTCACTTAGGTCCTGCAACAGCATAGTTAGTTCTTAGAGCATAGATTTCCAGAGCATAATACAAGTCTCTTCTGGCAGTGAAGAAGAAGAAGAGATTGGATTTATGCCCCATCCTTCACTACCCAAAGGAGTCTCAGAGTGACTTACAAACTCTTTTCCCTTCCCCTCCCCACAACAGACACCCTGTGAGGTAGGTGGGGCTGAGAGAGCTCTTGACAGAAACTGCTGTTATCAGAACTACGGCTTGCCCAAGGTCATCCAGCCAGGTGCAAGTGGAGGAGTGGGGAATCAAACCCGGTTCTCCCAGATTAGAGTCCGCGCACTTAACCACTACACCAAACTGGCTCTTCGTCATTTAGGTCCTGTAAGGGGTAGGAAGGAAAGGGTGAGGATCCTTCTCTGTATTTTATAGAAGACTTCGGGGCATAGCTTCCTGAACTCCTCAAAAAATCCCTAGGCAGAATCCATGGCACTTTTGAGGGTGAGAGTGAGCTCCTCCTTCCATACCAGATTCAAAGCTAAACTGCGTGAGCTAACCCCCAAGCCTGCAACTATGACCTTGATGAGTAACTGCCAGTATTGTGGGGAGGAATGGCTGACGCCTGTGGAGAACAGGAAAAACTTTGCTGGAACGACTTGGAGTGTTCCTAAAATGGCTTCTTTCTTGACACACACAAAAAGACACATACACACCATACACACACAGTCATTTAGTCTTTGGGGAACGTTGTGCGGACAACACTACAGTCTCCCCAGAATGAAGGGAGAATATGTGTGAGAAGGTGCTCGTCAAGAAGCCTGGCTCTCCAGCATTCACATCCTGTAAGGCTGATACTAACACATAGATCTGATCTTGGGGGGGGGAATCATGGGGAAGAGACATCGAGGCATCTCTCTTATGATAGGTTGTAGGAGCCCTTTGGCCAGCCTCAGAGAGGCATTGAGGTGCCACTTAGTCATTCACAGAGCTCAGCAGAACCGCTGCCAAGTGCCGATCTGGAGGCTAGCAATTGGCAGCCACTTTTGTGCTCAACCCGAAATCGTGTTGGCAGTTTTGTGAGCATCCGCATTCGCGAATCTTCGGGCGTTTGCCAGTGTTCAGTGGGAGGCTTGCAAATTGTGTGTCAGTTTGGTGTAGTGGCTAAGTGCGCGGACTCTAATCTGATTCCCCATGACTCCACTTGCACCCGCTGGCGTGACCTTGAGTCAGTCACAAGTTCTGGCACAGCTGCTCTTGAAAAATAGCAGTTTCTGTCAGAGCTCTCTCAGCTCCACCTACCTCACCAGGTGTCTGTTGTGGGGAAGGGAAGGGAAAGGAGTTTGTAACCTGCTCTGAGACTCCATTGGTACTGAAGGGCGGGGTACAAATCCAATCTCCTTCTCCCCTCCTCCCCCTCCCCTCTCCTCTTCTTCTTCTTCTTCTTCTTCTTCTTCTTCTTCTTCCTCCTCCTCCTCCTCCTCCTCCTCCTCCTCCAAATTTTGTGCCTGTGCAGTGCAGTGCAGGGACAGAATGGTCATTTACTTTCCCAAGGGAGAAAAAAAAAATCCCAGTGGGCCACCTGTTCCAGAACGCGACCCACGCTTCACATTATGGTCAACAAGAAGGGTCATGGTGGTGCCCGGCTTTGTCCTGGTGGTCTAGTGTAGCCAGTAAGGAGGTTCACATTGTAGTCTGGATGCAGTATAGTTGATGAGGAGCAGGAAAGCTCCCAGCTTTTCTCTTTCAGCTTAGATGCAGTATAGGGCTGTCAACGTGGCTAGAGAATCTGGGTGTGTGTGTGAAAATAAAGCATTCAATATTGCACCAATCTTGGACATCATTTCCGACATCGAATTAAAAGTGGCATCACTGTGTCAGGGCAATGCTGTGGGATTCACCCCAGACTCTATGGCTTGGGAAGAATCCTAGATCATCATCCGGATGCAGTGATGCCACTTCCTCTTTGGTGTAGCGGTTAAGTGCATGGACTCTAACCTGGGAGAACTGGTTTGATTCCCCGCTCCTCCACATGCAACTGCTGGTGTGACCCTGGATCAGTCATGAATTCTTTCAGAGCTGTTCTCTCAAGGGCAGTTCTTGAGATAGCTCTCTCACCCCGCCTACCTCACAGGCAGTGTTCCCTCTAAGCTGAGTTAGTGTGAGCTAGCTCACAGTTTTTTAGCCTCTGGCTCATGTATTTTTGTCTTCGCTCAGGAAAGATTGTTCCGGAGCACACTAATGTATGCAGTAGCCAAAGTGCTTGCTCACAACTTTAACGTCAGTAGCTGACAAAGTAGAGTTTTTGCTCACAGGACTCCACAGCTTAGAGGGAGCATTGCTCACAGGGTGTCTGTGGTGTGGAGGAGAAGGGATTGTAAGCCGCTCTGAGACTCCTTTGCGTAGTGAAGGGTGGGGTATAAATCCAATCTCCTCCTCCTTCTCCTCTTCTTCTTCTGTCTCCGAAGTGATGTCACAGCAATGTGTGACATTGTATTTCTCCACCATTTTTCACCCACCAGTTGATGGGCTATAAGGAATGGGGGATTCAAGCTGAGGGGTTTCCCACTATAGCAGGGGACCTGCCCCCAGTGCAATTGGTCTGTAGAGGAAGAACATCCCAGTGCCTACGGGTCCTTGTGCAGTCAGGTCCACAAGGAGTACAGTGGTACATTACTCCCCTCTAGCTAGGTTTCTGGAACTTAATCAAATGAAGAGGGCATGGTTTTGGTGAGTGGGGCCCATTCCCGCTTTGTACAGTGACACACAAAGCTTGCTATCGCCAGTTCCACACTGGATATACTGTGAACAAGAAACGAAACATGAACTGCTGAACTTTCTGACAAATCCCTAGTAGAGACATGGGGGAAGGTGACGGCAAAGCCAAATAAATCATTTTTACCTCCCCTCTACCGATTTTTATTCCTTTATGAAGAGATACAAGATACACCGATTTCAGGATTTTGAGTTATTTTAATTTTTGCTGAATTTGCTATTTGACAGTCAGAATAAAAAAAAAAAGTCACATCACACACACAAAGTCTGGGTATTCGTTAAATCATGATGCACGTTTGTTAAAAACATCTAACTACACATCCATAAATAAAAAGCCTATTACTTTTAATTTAGAAAAAAAAAAATCCTTAACTTCATCTCTGCCTCTCGCCCCAACCCCCAAAATCCCCTATTCCTCATGGAGTACAGCGTATAATCCTAAACACAATTACTTAAAAGTATGTGCTATTCTGTTTAATAGGGCTTACTTCCTAGCAAAACTGTTCAGGGTTGCTGGATGCTGTGTCCATTTCAAATGGAATGATAAATCATAGTCCCCTTTCATCTCATACAATGTTATGGGCGCATGAAGCAGTAATGAAACGGAATCCATTGAACATAAGAAGCGACTTTCTATTGATTCACACACACCACTGTTTCGTTGAGCCCAGTATTGCCTTTTCTAATTGGCAGTTGATCTCCGGCAGATAAGGGTCTGGCCTACCACCTTCTACCAGAGATAATTTAATCAGAAATGATGAGGATTGAACCTGGGACCCTCTGGACACAATCACCACTGAGCCATAGCGCCCCCCACAACTCCTGATAAAAAAGATTGGGTGGATCATGTAGTTCTGATAGCTACGTGGACTTTCCAGAAGGACTATCTCACTGGATAATTTTTTTTCTGGGGACAAAGAACAGATGAGCGCAACCGGCTGGTCTCTTTGGAAATAGAATCCTGGTCCTGGAGAGGCTCAGTCTGACCTAACCAGTCCATTTTTTAATGCTCAGTTACAGGTGGAGCTTGGAGGGAAGCCATGACAGTAAAATACCACCTGAAATTTGTACTATACATGTGTGCTCTTGAATGCAAAAGCACAGGTAACAAGCAAGATTCTTAAGGCAACTTTTCTTTTACGGACTATCAAATTGTCTCATTAAGAAGGACAATAATCCAGTCACACCTAAATTAATCAGAAAGTCCCATAGAAACCAATGGGTCCTAAGTGTTCATTTTAATCCCATGGATTTCAATGGAAGCCACTTTTATATAACATTAGGAATTTTCGTTCTATACAGGTTTATGGTTCAGGGCTCATTCCCATCCACTAAACTACACAGCCAAGCGCTCCTTGTAGTTTGACATTCGGTTGGAGTTCAATAGCAGCTTGCAGAGCTGAAGGAGTTGCGGTGCTTTATCATTGGCTGTGGGCCTGCTGTAAGGCTTCGTGGAGTCACGGAGCGACTGTAAATCTCTGCCCAAGGGCGTGGAGGTCTTCTGATGTCAGGCAGAGGACGCTTTCCGGTGCTCAGTGAGCTATCACCGTTGGTGAGGGCTGGATGGGAAGATTCACCCAGTGCTGGATTCTCAGGAACACATGGACTAAACGTTTCTACTTTGCATTCTTCAGGGAAGACTCGAAGAATTGGTCCAGGAAGGTCCACTTCAATTGGAGGGGGCTGTATGGTTATCTTCATCTCCGGGCCCTGGGAAACACAGGGAGAAGAACCCAATGACCCGCACACTTCAGTGCAGGAGTTTGCATGTGCCGTCAGGGCCTTGGTCTCACTCTGTTCCCCACTGGTGATGGCACCTGCCGTTTCACATGGATTGTGGACTTCTACGGCACACTCCTCGGCTTCAATTTCAAGAAGAGGTCCCGGAATGATGAGTTCAATTGGAGGTGGGTATATCACCACTTTGGAACTTGGACCTTGTGCCACACATGCCGATGCTGTATCAAGTCCACATGGGACAGAGGACGAGCGGGACAGAGGAGTTGAGACCATGGACCCATTGTTAACTGATGCCGAACGAGTGATGGCAGGCGGCTGAGAGCCAGCAGGGATGCAGGGTTGTGAGGTTGCTATAAGGCATTCATTCGGGAAACTGGTTAGGACGGCACCAGGGATTGTAATGCATACGGGTGGGGGCTTTATCACCATTTGAGAGTCAGGAGTGGTTGATATACAACACGGAGTAGAGCCACAAAGAGCACGTGGACCAGAGGACTTGGTTACGAGCGCCGTGGAGCATCCATCTGACCCATTGGTGAGGCACGCCGTCTCCGTTTCCACAAGGGTTTTACTAGGCGATGTGGCGAGGATCAGCCCTGGCAGAGTGAGCTTAAGCGATGGCGGGTGTATAATCACTTTCGCATCTGGGATCGAGGTGACGCATGGAGTCGTGACACACTTCACACCTGTCTTTGACATTCTTCCGGGATGTAGATCAGCCTGAGGAAAGGAGAAACACAGAAAAGGCAGAATTAGCTGAATGGTCAGGGACCATTGGAATGAGGGATATGTTGATCCTTAGTTTCGTAGAAAAAATTCGCCGCCAACCAAATTATTTGATGTTCAAGGGAAGGTCACCACATTGACCTTGAAATGTCGGTGTGAGCTGAAATTCAACGTCAGCTGAGGGATCTGCAGATCCCACCCTCTGACCCTCCACCCCTGAAAAAGTGCCCTTGATTGACCAGGATTCTTTTTTCTTTGTCCGTTTCTTTCGTTTCCCCCCCTCCCAGAAGATTCGCCCAAAACGAAGATTCCAAATCTGCTGCTTTTCCACTGGGAGAACGTGAGTGGCCATTCTAACTTGGAATAATAATGTTGAAAGAGACGCAGAAGAATCTGGAAGAGGGCAGAACAGCAACAACAACAACAACAAAAAGTGCACCTTTGTACAACGTTCCCAACTTCCTGCAAACCAGTCTTGTTTGTGAACAATTAGCCTGCCTCAGATGATCCAAACTGACCCCCCCTTCCTGTATAATTCTTGGCGTCATTCCTAATCACCGGGTTGGAATCCTTCTGCCTCCCACATGCCCATTATCCCTTTTTTTTTTCCTATCCTTTCTGAGCACGGCCGATAAACATGCCGGAAAATGGTTTCCTCACTGAGTTCCATCCATTCCTAACCAAGCGAGGCAGCAGCGTACCTGCCCAGTTCCTTTTTCTGTCTCACACCCATTTCCTCCTCCCTTTCTCTGCCCCCTTTCACCTCTTTAGACTTCGCTTCAGTAAGCAACATTTGCAATTCTGATGGCAAACTGAGCGACGTACCTGCTCCTTGCCTGCTTCTCACCGGGAATACGCTCACCGCCCATGTGCCGCGTACAACTATTTCTTCAGCTTTATAGCTAGCAGGAGACCGCAGGCACTCCCTAAGAAGGTTTTTTTTTTTTTCTCTTAGCATTGCTAATTATTTCCTGAGCTGTACGTTTCTGGAGCCCCAGATGAAGTCAGGCCTCCTTTGTGGAGGCAGACACAATGATACATCGGTGAAGAAAGGAGGGGTGTTTTTTGTTTGTTTGTTTGAACAAGGAAATGGGCCAAAAAAGAAAAGTTCAGGGAAAAGGACATGGACTGCCAGTCCCTGGTTACCACAGTGGGCTTTAAGCCTACTACCTTTTTTTTTTTTTTTTTTTAAGGATTACTGCACAGACTTTCTAAATGGGTATATGAATTGTACGGGTTTGTGTGACTGCGCTATGGCTATCAAACCAAGAATAACTTCTGCACTCTACCTTTCAGAGTAGGGTAGGGATGGTGGCTCAAGTGGTTAAGACGCTGAACTGCAGACCGGAAGGTCGGTAGTTCAGCAGTTCGAGACCCGAGTGCCGCAAGACGGAGTGAGCTCCCGTGCCTGGTCCCGACTCCTGCCCACCTAGCAGTTCGAAAGCAAGAAATTGTGAGTAGATAAATAGGTACTGCTTCAGTGGGAAGTTAACAGTGTTCCGTGCAACTTGGCATCTAGCCATGCTGGCCACATGACCACGGAAACATTTTTGGACAGTGCTGGCTCTTCGGCTTGGAAACGGAGATGAGCACCGCATCCCTAAAGTTGGATTCGACTGGCTTTCGAGCAAGGGAAACCTTTACCTTTACCTAGGGATGGCAGTCCCCAGGTGGGGGTGGGGATCCCCCCAATTTTTGGAGCTCCCCCCCAGACACCAGCCAGCTGGCCAGCTTGGGAAGCCCCACCCCCAACAGTCCTCCATGCCCCATGCACGCCCACCCTGCGAGCCACAAATTTGTGGCTTGAAGGGTAGGAGCACATGGCATCTGCTCTTTCCCCAACCATATAAGGGAAGGTTCCCTTTAAATGGTTGGGGGAAGTGTGTGTAGTAGGTGTGTGTGCGCACATCACTGCATCCCCGACACAATGACATCACTCTATATGACATCATCATGTCGGGGATGCCCCCCCTTCCTGGAATCCCCCCCCCAAAAAAAATCCCCCTGCCGGGGAGAAGATACAATCTGGCAACTCTAGAATTAGGTTCGGAAATACCTGGAGATTTCGGACTTGGCTTCTGGGGAGGGTCAAGTTTGGGGAAGGCAGGGGTGGGATGCCATGAAGTCTGCCCACCGAAGCTGCAGGGAACTGATCTCTGTCATCTGGGGATCACTTGTAATTCCAGGAGAACGGCAGACCTCACCTGGAGGTTGGCAACCCAGCCTGCAGGCAATGGTCCATACCATGGCTGGCAATACCTTTTAGAAGCCTTTATGGCGGTGGAAAGCACCATCAGGTCGCCTCTGCCTCATGACGATCCCATCAGGTTTTCAAGGCAAGAGATGTTCAGATGTGATTTGCTGTTGCCTGCCTCAGCATGATGACCCCGGGCTACGTTGGTCATCTCCCATCCAAATGCTAACCAGGGCTTCCGAGATCTGATGAGATTGGGCTAGCCAGGGCCATCCAGTTTGGTGTAGTGGTTAAGTGCGCGGACTGGGAGAACCGGGTTTGATCCCCCACTCCTCCACTTGTACCTGCTGGATGGCCTTGGGCCAGCCATAGTTCTGGCACAGCTGTTCTTGAAAAAGAGTAGTTTCTGTCAGAGCTCTCTCAGCCCCACCTGCCTCACAGGGTGTCTGTTGTGGGGAGGGGATGGAATTTGTAAGCCACTCTGAAACTCCTTTGGGTAGTGAAGGGCGTGGTATAGATCCAATCTCCTCCTCCTCCTCCTCCTCCTCCTCCTCCTCCTCCTCCTCTTCTTCTTCTTCTTCTTCTTCTTCTTCTTCTTCTTCTTCTTCTTCTTCTTCTTCTTCTTCTTCTTCTTCTTCTTCTTCTTCACAATAATTAAGCAGAGTCTTCAAGACAAGAGATGAACACAGATGGTTTGCCATTGTGGCTCACTGGCAGAGCATCTGCTTGGCATGTCCAAAGGTCCCTGGTTCAATCCCCACCATCTCCAGTTAAAAGGATCAGGTAGGAGGTTCTTTGAAAGACTTCATCCCGAAATCCTGGAGAGACGCTGCCGGTCTGAGGAGACAGTACTGACTTTGATGGACCAAGGGTCTGATGCAGTATAAGGCAGCCTTGTGCATTCATATGTGTCCATGTTCATCTGCCTGCCTTTGCATGGCGACCCTGGGCTTCCTTGGTTGTCTTCAGTCCAAACACTTGTCAGGGATGACGTTGCTTAGCTCTGGAGATCCGGCATTGATTGGGCTAGCCTGGGCCATCCAGAAGCATACGCAGTTCTTTAAAAATTGCCCCAAGTCCCCAATTTGGAATGGGGTCACTGCACAGCGAATCCCTGAAGCAGTTGGGCTGGGGGCTCGCAGCAGTTTTTAAAGAAATACACATGCTTCCAAAAGGACCAGTAGCCACGGGTCGATCCGTGGCCACTGTTGCTTGTCATTTGGCCCAAAGAGATACCCAGACGCACAAAGTTCAGTGTGTTGAGCATTGGAAGGGAAGCAAATATTTGCCCGGTGTTTGAAATCTCTTGCTCCCGTGGCTAATTTCAGCACTCATACTTGGAATTAGTTATTTTTTTTAAAAAAAATGGTGGGTATTATGTGTGTGTGTGCGCGCTTGCCTATCTGGAATCCATGATGACTTCTGGCAACCCCTAGTGGGACTAGGTCATTTCAGAGTGGTGGCTTGATATTGCCTGCCTCTGCGTCCCAGCCTTGGTATTCCTTGGAGGTCTCCCTTCCAAGCGCTTGCCAGGGTCGGCCCTGCTTAGCTTCTGAGATCTGATGAGATCGGGCTTGCCTGGGCTATCCAGGGCAGGGCAGAAATTGTTAATTTGAGCTGCCATCTGGTTTAAAGAGATCTTTGGATTTCTGGGGGCTGGATCACCTGATTGCAGGGTTGCCAGGTCCGATCTTACCCCCGACAGGGGGGTTAGGAGGCATTCCAGGAGGGGTGTGTGGCTATCCCCAACGTGATGACATCACTCTGTGTGAAGTCATCACATCCCCACTTTCCCCCCTACCACTTAAAGGGAATCTCCCCTTTAAATGGTGGAGGGGAAACGAGGGCCAAGTGCTCCTGCCATGCAAGAAAAAAAATCACCCCTTGGAAGGTAGGAGCCAGCAGCTCCCCTTGGAAAGAGCAGGTGCCATGCATGCCTGCCCTGCAAGTGGGGCTACAGATGACTGTTGGGGCCGGGGCTCCCCCCCACTGGCCATCTGGTGGGCATCGGGGGGAGCCCTAAATATCCTGTATCGGGGGACTGGCATCCCTCCCTGGAGAACATAAAAACTGTAGGGAGGTTTGGATTTGATACTAGGTCAGGCAGTGCTGCCTCTTCTAGCCCCACTATTTCATGGATCAGACATGCCCCATGCTGAAAACCCCAGAAAGGGGTGTGTGTGGAATGTAATTAGAGCTTGTATGTTATTTAGGAGCTATGTTCAGTTCAGTTGACCTTTACTGGCATATAATACCTTAAAAGAGGATTAGTATGAAGGCCCCACTGCTGGACCTCCTGATGGCACCTGGTATTTTTGGCCGCTGTGTGACAGGGTGTTGAACTGGATGGGCCATTGACCTGATCCAACATTGGCTTCTCTTATGTTCTTATGTTCTTAAATTTACATTTAAAACCATATAAAACCATACATTTAGAACATGGTGCAGCATAAAACAATGACTCATTGGTCGTTTTCCTGACGTAGCTTTATCACTGATTGTAAAAAAACAGAGAGTCGTTTAGAAGACTAGTGCACTTCTAAAGAATCAGGAAGGTCCATCATGTTGCTGAAGACAGGATTTAAATATCTAGAATGTTAATCTGCATACAATCGACCATGCAAACAAATATGCGAAAGGCATTGTTTTCTATTGTGTGTTAATCTGGTTTTAATTGGATTGTATTTTATGCTGCTGGAACCCGCCTTGAGCCCATTGAGGGGAGGGCGGGATATGAATCCAAATAAATAAACAAATAAATAAAATCCCTATTAGAGAAACAGGGCAGGGGCAAAGTGCAGTTGTCAGACTCCAGGTGGGACCTAGCAGTCTTCCGAAACTACAGCTGATCTCCGGAGTACAATAATTACTTCCCCTGGAGAGAATGGCATCTTTGGCAGATGGACTCTGTAGCCCTCCCCTTTCCAAACTCCACCCTCCCCAGGATCCATCCCCAAATCTCCAGGAATTTCCCAACATGGAATGGGCAACCCCTTGCAAAGAGTATATTTATTATTCGAGTGTTGAAATATTCGTATGCCACCCTTCTCAAAGATTCATAGTGGCTAACAAAGAGATCAAGAGGACAACACAGTCCCCAAACACAGATAGCACCAATTAGAGACAACCAGGGCCTTCTCTTTGTCTCGTTGTAATATTTTTCCCTCTGAGGTCATAATAGGTCGCTACAAGAAGATACCTCTGGCTGAGCGTATCTGTCCTTGTGGTGTTGGTGAGGCTGATAATATCAACCATATTTTGCTTGCATGTGGGTTCTATCAAAATATACGAGTGGCATTTATCCAATCCATACAGGAAAGGCCCTTCGGATTCTGATATTAGTATTTTGCTTACGATAGATGCCAATCCACAGGTGACATTAGCATGTGCCAAATTTTTGGCAGCAGCCTACAGAATTAGGAAAGATTTCTTAAAAGCATAACTTAAAGACTCTTAGGCTAATGCAGTGTATTATCTCAGAAATGATTTTGAATTATTTTGAGATGGATGGACGTATGCTTGGTCGAACTATTTGTGCTGGCTACGAACCGTACTAAAGAATTCTGAATTCTGAAAATAAAAAGAGACAACTTTTGCTAGAGAAGCCACACATTCAAGTCAGTCAAATTCTCAGCACCATCCCAACCAAATGGCAAGGTGACTTCAAGAATAAAAGCTCTTTTTGAAAGAGTGGACTTGTACACCTTCCTAATAGGAACCAGTGTTGTGCTCAATGACACCCCCGCCCAAGAAAATTACTTGCATAGGATCCATTTTAAATAGAGGAGAATCAAAAGGCACTATGTTTTGGAAATATGTGTGTGTTGCAAGGTCTAATTCAGTCCTAATAGGGTTAATTTGCTTTACCTTGTGTGCTGTTGTTTAGACTAATCTGGAAGGGAAACCTGGCTCAGAGCCAACAAAAACAAAGCCTGCAAAATCTATGTCTGTTTACTCACAATCATTGGTTAATGCATTCGGGTGATTTCCTTCTAGGGGTCAAGAAGAAGAAGAATCTCCATTACAGTTGTTGTTGTGAGACCGTGTGGTTGGTCTGTTTCTGTCGCTGTAGAGATGTAGCCTTAGATCTTTTATTTTGTAGCTTTCCTGTGTACCCTTCCCTTTAGAAATAAAGCTTTTTACACAGAAAGAAATGCCTCCTCTTCAGTGAAACAAATATCCATTGCAAACTCTGAATATCTAAGTATTTCTGCCAATTTTCCCAACACTGTGAACAGGAACCGACAGAGGAATACAATTCATGCAATGGGGGGGGAGGGATGTCAATGGTAGAGCATCTGGTTGGCATGAAGAAGGCCTCAGGTTCAATCCCCAGAATCTACAGTTGAAAATCCAGTACATGACCTCATGTAGAGTAATGTGTTCAGTTTTGGGCACCTCAACTTAAGAAGGATATAGACAAGCTGGAATGTGACCAGAGGAGGGCAACGAAGATGGTGAGGGGTCTGGAGACCAAGTCTTATGAGAAAGGTTGAAGAATCTGGGTATGTTTAGCCTGAAGAGGAGATGACTGAGAGGTGATATGATAACCATTATCAAATACTTGAAGGACTGTCATAGAGGATGGTGTGGAGTTGTTTTATGTAGCCCCAGAAGATTGGACCAGGTCAGTGCTCCCTCTAAGCTGAGTTAGTGTGAGCTAGCTCACAGGGTTCTTTTAGCCTCCGGCTCACACATTTTTGTCTTCGCTCAGGAAGGATGGCTCCAGAGCAAACTAATTTATGCAGTAGCCAAATCGCTTGCTCACAACTTTAATGGCAATAGTTCACAAACTAGAAGTTTTGCTCACAAGACTCCACAGCTTAGAGGGAGCACTGCAGTGGGTTGAAATTAAATCAAAAGAGTTTTTGGCTAAACATTGGGAAGGACTTCCTGATAGTTGGAGTGTTTCCGCAGTGGAACCAGCTTCCTCAGGAGGTGAATCATAAAATCATAGAGTTGGAAGGGACCTTCAGGGTCATCTAGGTGGCAGGCTCTCCTTCTTTGGAGGTTTTCAAACAGAAGATAGGTGGCCATCTGACAGCACTGCTGATTCTGTGAACTTACGCAGATCATGAGAAGGGAGGGCAGGATGGGTAGCATCAGTTCTTGTGGCCCTTTCTTATACATTCAAGGACATGCTGATTGCCATTTGCAGGATCAGCACGCTATGTTCTCCAGGCCAGTTTGGCCAGGGATCCTGGAGGGTGGTGTTTTTTGTTTTGTTTTCACCATCTTCTGGGCATGGGATAGGGATCATTGGGGGCGTGGGGGGAGGTATTTGTGAATTTCTTGCATTGTGCAGGGATTGAACTAGATGACCCTGGAGGTCCCTTCCAACTCTATGATCCTATGATTCTAGAATAGGTGAAAGACCTCTTCCTGAGACCCTGGATTAAGGTTGAACTCTAGGTTGCAATTCCTAGAGATTCAGTGTGGACCCTGAGGAGGGTAGGACATGGAGGAGGGAGGAACCTCAGTGGGGCATAATGTCATAGAGCCCATTACCCAAAGCAGCCCATTTCTCCCAGGTATTTGACTTCAGTAGTGTGGAGATCAGTCATAATTCTCCAGGCCCCACTTGGAGGTTAGCAACCCTACCCTGGAGAGCTGCTACCAGTCAGAGTAAGCAATTAGCCTGGATGTCCTGACTCAGTAGGAAATAGCTTCCTGTGTTCATGTGATGAAGTCCTCCAAATATGTTTCCTGGGGGTCATGGGGAGTTTTTAGAGGTAAGAACCGGTACCTTAAATTGAGCCCAGAAGCTAAGAGGCAGCCAATGTAATAATTTCAGAACAAGTACTTTGTGTGTTCAACGCACTGTTGGTATTCAAAGAGTTAGCCTTCGCCTCCCCACTACCCAAGGCCTCATCCATACTTGTAAGAGCCAAAGCCTGTGAGTGGGATGGCCCAGGCTAGCCTAATTTCACCAGATTTCAAAAGCCAAGCTCTGGTTAGTACCTGAATGGGAGACTGTTAAGGAAGTCCAAAGTTGCTACAAAGAGATGGGCAGTGGCAAACCGCCTCTGTCCATCTCTTGCCTGAACCTGAATGGCCCAGGCTAGCTCGATCTCATCTTATCTTGGAAACTAAACCGGGTTGGCCCTGGTTAGTCCTTGGATAGGGGAAGACCAGGGTTGCTACGAAGAGGTGGACAATTGCTACTAAGGAGACTACTAAGGAAGTCCTTAGGGGAAGGACCAGGGTTGCAACGAAGAGGTGGACAATTGCTACTAAGGAGACTACTAAGGACAATTGCTACTAAGGAGACTACTAAGGAAGTCCAAAGTTGCTACAAAGAGATGGACAATCACAAACCACCTCTGTTAGTCTCTTGCCTGCTCCTGAATGGCCCAGGCTAACTCAATCTCATCTTATCTTGGAAGCTAAGCAGGGTTGGCCCTGGTTAGTCCTTGGACAGGGGAAGACCAGGGTTGCTACGAAGAGGCGGACAATCGCAAACCACCTCTGTTCATGCCTTGAAAACCCTTTGGGGTCACCATAAGTCTGCTACAACTTGATGGCACTTCACACACATGGGACCGTACGTGTTGGGAGTTCCAGTTATGAACTACAATGCCACGTATGCCTTGTCCCAAAGATATTCACAAATGGATTCACAAATTGATTCAATCTGCATATATTTCAATACGAATCCCAGGGAGACCAAATTCTATCCGGCACAAGTAGAGGAGAGCTCATGAAAATAAACTCCCCTGCCTCCGTTATTGCACTATAGTGTGCTGTGCCCAGGGAAACAGACCCCTGAGGGTTAATGGAGCTCAAGGGTTGCAGTGGGAGGAGAGAATATTTATTTAGTTATTAAAAATCAGGCCATCTTTCCACCCGATTAGGGTTCCCGAGGTGGGCACACAAAAACGTTTAAACAAAGGAAAAGCATTTAAAATTATAAAATAATGCAATTAAAAACAAATATACAACACCAAAAAACAGAGAGGAGGGCCAATAACCATCACTGGGGTATGTGGGTCCAAAGAGAGAAGTCTACGCCTGCTGCTGAAAGACGCTGACAGAGGGACACACACCAATCTCCCTGGAGAAGGACCTACAGAATTTTGGTGCCATGACTGAGGAAGTTCTTTCTGGGGCCACTGACCATCTAGCTTCAGATGGCAGGGGAAACTTCAGCAGGGGCCTCTTAAGATTACTAGAATGAATGGGTTGGTTCAGATGAGAAGGCAGTCCTTAAGGTATTTTGGTCCCAGGCCATACAGGGCTTTGAAGGTCAACACCAGAACCTTGAATTGAACCCAGAAGCAAATTGCAAACCAGTGTAGGTGAAACTAGAGGCATGTCTTCATGCACGAGAAGAGGAGAAATACTTCTCCTTATCTGATACAGGCAATATTCAGGGATGGGGGAGGGAATTCTTGCCTTAAAACAAAGGTTGCCAACTTCCAAATGGGGCCTAGAATTCCCCCAGAATTACAATTGATCTACAGACAACAAAGATCCTTTCTCCTGGAGAAAATTGCTTCTTTGATGGTGGGTTATATGGTGTTATACCCAGATGAGTTCCCTCGCCTCCCCAAACCCCAGCCCTCCCCCATTTCTACCTCCTAATCTCTCAGAATTTTCCAGCTTGGAATTGACAACCCTGCTTGAACCAATTCATTTTTATGAGCATTCACGCTTGGTGGTTTTTAGATTCAGATTGCTGAATTGTTTGGGTTTCTCCGAACTGGGGAATAGTTTTGCCGGTCATGGACCCTCAGAAGCTATCTTAGGCTGTGGTCAGTGTTCCCTCTAAGCTGAGTTAGTGTGAGCTAGCTCACGGTTTTTTAGCCTCCGGCTCACACATTTTTTTGTTTTCACTAAAGAAGGATGGCTCCAGAGCAGACTAATTTATGCAGTAGCCAAATCGCTCGTTCACAGCTTTAATGCCGGTAACTCACAAAGGAGAATTTTGGCTCACAAGACTCCGCAGCTTAGAGGGAGCATTGGCTGTGGTCAGATGAGGTGTCTGATCTGATGTAATTGCTGTTGCCCTGTGGATTTAAAATGCAGGTTCAGACAGCAACACCTGTCTCCCATTCCCATTCTCACCGATCTTCTAGTCAGAGATATTTGACACCGGAGAAAGTCCAGTCTTTGCATTTCTAGATGCCTGATCAATCCATCGTGCTTATAAGCCATTTGGGAAGTCTGATTGTTCCATTCCATTTTCCTTTTTTAAAAAAAGTTAGTTAGCAATATGCGCATAACTGCATATTTGCACCATGGCTGTGAAGAGCCACATGTGCATTTACATGCTGAAACACCTCGTTTGGATCAGGAGCCCTGGATTTTTTTACTTGAATAACAAATTCAAGGGAAAACCCCCTCTCTGTACTGGCTAAGCTTCCCCAACAAAGCAAATACACGATTATGCGCATGCACAAAGGATAATCTTTGTTTTAAAAAGCTGCCTGAATGCCCGATCTGTGATTGATGCAAAACAGTAATCTAACCATGGGGTGAGCATGCAGTGAAGTGGATTAGGGTTGGATGTCTGATCAAAATTATCTATTACAAAAAAGAATGAAATCAGAAGTGTGGCCAGACCACACTAAGCCTGTCGTCTGACTGCAGCCTAAGAGTCACAGATCATGGCAAGCCAAAGGGAACTTATGGGCAATGCTCCCTCTAAGCTGTGGAGTCTTGTGAGCAAAAAAATTCTACTTTGTGAGCTACTGGCATTAAAGCTGTGAGCGAGCGATTTGGCTACTGCATAAATCAGTTTGCTCTGGAGCCCTCCTTCCTGAGTGAAGACAAAACTGTGTGAGCTGGAGGCTTAAAAAACTGTGAGCTAGCTTACACTCAGCTTAGAGGTAACACTGCTCATGGGTACAATCAACTATTGGCTAAGCACAGATTCCTTTCACAGACGATGAGCTAAGGACATATGAAAAATTATACAGATAAGCGGATACAAATCCCACCTGCTGGAGGGATAGGATTGCCAGATATCTAGCTGGACTTACAGATCTCCTTGAATTACAACCGATTTCTCGACAGCAGACTTCGGCTCCCCTGGAGGAAATGGCAACTCCAGAAGGTGGGCTCTACAGTATCACAACTCTGCCGAGCTCCTTTCCCTCATCAGACTCCACTGTTCTGAGACACCACCCCCAAATCCCCAGGAATGTCCCAACCTGGATCTGGCAACCCTATAATGACACAGTGTTCATAGGATGGTGGCCATATCTTCTGAGCATTAAACCAGCTGGCACAGGTCACCCTGAAACATCATGAGATGGGGAAGAAAGTAACACATCTTCCATAAATTCCCACCAGAGTTAAAATTGGGAGAAATCAATTCATGGTCATCGTGAGACCAGGAAAAGGGAGGGATGGGGTGCTTGAGAAACCCCTTTCCTCCTTTCCCAATGAAGACCTTCATGATTGGACAAGACCTAGTTGGCATGCTGCCTACCAAAAAAAAAAAAAAAACATGACGAAGAGAAAGCAGAGGTGGTGGAGATTACCAATGCAAAAGGATGGGACCTTTACGGAAGCTCCATCGTGGGCGGGGCTTATTTACTTGAATCATCACCTGCTTACGGGGACGATGGAGCTGGTGGCACCCACATGAAAACACCTAAAATGAGGAAGGGAAAAGACCTATAACGGGGTACAAAGGGAAGCGTTTGACTAATGCTGAAGCCATGCTCCTGCTCCAAAAGACGCTGCTTTGTCAGAGACGTCTCGCCATTTTATGAAGCATTTTAGAGAAATTATAGCTTGGGTAGCAGGGCGGGGTGGGGTGACATTCCAGAGGTTCGCTTCTGTCCTCAAGGGCTCAGTCTTAGCATTTAAAGAACTGGTTTTGCCAGGCTTCTGGGATGCTATGGTTTCTATTAAAAAAAACAGGTTCGGTCGGAGGAGTTAGAGATAAAATAAATGCACGGCCAGCCCATTGTGCATGCCGGTTTCTCCTTCGATAAAAGGAAACAATCTTTACCCCCATCTTTAAGGAACAGAGACCGGGGGGGAGTGGCTTATTAGTACAGCATCTGCTTGGCATGCAAATGTCCCTGGTTCAATACGTTTCCTAAGCAAACACAGTATATGAAGTGAAAGGAAAAACATGGGGCAGAGGAAGAGAGTATAAACCATTGGACAGAGGAGGAAAGAAAGGCGAGGAAAGAGATGTGTCTGCTATGCTTTGTACGTAAAACATTATGAATAAATATTTTTTAAAAAACATGTATTTCTTGAATCCATTTGTGGCTTTGTTTTTGTGTGCAAGAACAAATATTCATTTGGGACTGGTCCCGTTGTTGCAGTGAGCTTTTCGCTCGGATGGTCCAGATAACTACGACTTTCGACGGAAGGCTCGCCCATGGACTTGTCAAATTCCAATTTAAAATGGGTAAATAATAAGTATATGTTGGGGGAAATATATATAGTCAGTAGTCACTTCCAGGGCAACCAACGCAATTCAAAACTATGTTTGAATATGGCTACCACCTATGGTGTGCAGATTAATAACCTTTCTAAAGCAAATCATAATAGATTAATGTCCTTTCTAAAGCAATTCAGCAATATGTGTTGGACCATAACTTGCTATAATTGCGTGCAGGATTAATATTCTTTCTAAAGCGATTCAACAATATGTGTTGAATATGTGCTGAACCATAACAGGCGACTGCCTGCTGCATGTAGATCAATATCCTTTCTGAAGCAATTCGGCAATATGCGTTGAATATGTGCTGAACCATAACTGGCCGTCATCTATGGTGCGCAGATTAATATCCTTGCTAAAGCAATCCAACAATACATACCTTGAACATATTCATGCACTTTTTGAACCTAACTATATGATTCTAGTCTGTACTGGAAATATGAGTATAATATAAGGTCGATTCCCTATAAGCAGATATACCCAACTGATTATTTGTTTTTAGTTGTGTGTTTTTTTTTTTTTTTAAAAAAAATAATAATAATCAGAAATGTACCTCCCTAGAGACCCACACAATGCGGCTCTGCTCACAAAGCGACAGAAGCAACAACACAAATTATCAATATTAAAAACAAGCCAGTAAAAAAAAAGCCAATGGCCATAAAACCACGTAGAATAACCACCAAGCGGCCTAAAATACCTATAAAACAGTCCTTTGGCAAGACGCAGACCATAAAACTGTGTTAAAAGCTCAACTCCCATAGTTAGAAGCTTGGTTAGAAAAAGCATTCTTTCTGGCCTGGCACCTACAAGACCGGAAAGTTTCAGCCAAACCGCAAAGGGGAGGGCATTCCAAAATGTGAAGCTTCAAAACACTTACCCACCTCACCTCTGCAGATAAGGACACAGGGAGCTGGGTTATGGTGGCATGTTTTAACTGGGGGACAGGACAGTCTGGGTGGAGATGGTTCTTCCCGCACTGTGACCCCAAGATATTCAGGGCCTTAACGATAAGAACCAGCACTTCGAACTGTACCCCCCCCAAAGATGCTAGTCTGACCTGAATATGTATTAAGGGTATCTTTTAGGGTTGTCAAAAAAAATATTCTTAAAGCCCATTTTGAAGTGAGGACGGGGTGGTGGTGGTTCTCAAGTGAAACATCAGTGGTGTTTCAAAAGAATCAGAGTGAGTTTCTGTACCAAGGGAAGGTTCTGAGTTCAGTTCTGCCCAGCTCTGATCCCTGTTACTTGGCTGTGTTTTATCATCTCTCAATCTTCTGTATCCAATAATATGGAAAGAGGAAAGAAAGGAGAAGGTGTCGCCATTTTAGACAAAAAAAGACCGTGTCAAGAAAAAAAACATCTTCTGGTTTTCAAGTCATGACCAGCATGCCACCAAAATGTAAGGGGAAAGAAACAAGTAATGCCGAGAATCTAAATGTATCTAGAAAACAAAACAAAAAAAGACTTCGGATTTCAAGGGAACCTAAACACTTGGGACTTGACTGAAGTAGACTGTACACGGAAATCAAACCAATTGTTTTGATCACAGTTTTGGAGGGGGGGGAAATGAATACCTTTTTTCTAAGGTACACATAGAAAACATAGAAGGGACCTCAAAGGTCATCTCGTTCAACCCTCTACGCAATGCGGCACATTCATGACTACTCTCCATTCTCCCAGTGAGACCTCCTCTATGTCCAGCGGAAGGCAAAAAAAAACCCTCCAAGATCCCTGGCCGAATCTGGCCCGGAGGACAATTCCTTCCTGACCCCAAAGCAACCATCTACAGTCCTTTAATCAATAGTCTATGCCAGGTTCCCCCTCCCCCTCCCACCCCCACCCCCCCATGTAAAGTAATGGGATTCTAGAAGTTTCTCAAGGTCTCTTTCTCAACGGGCCTTCAGTTCTGGGCCGGTAAAACGCCGCTCCCATCATTCTCAAGCAGATTGTTTCAAACGAGACTTACCTGATCCCCGAGCAGCTGAACCCAAACAAGCCCTTTTTAAGAGTTGCAAGAGCTTTTATAAAGATTCTTCCAGAGCCTTAAGGGGATGAGGCAGCCTTTGAACATAAAAGTTTTAATTAGCTCCTAACCGACATTGGCTGTACGCACTTATGCTTCAAATTGCTATAATTGTCGTGAGGCTGGCTTGGGCTCATCTGCCTATTTTGAGCCTTCCTATATATATATATTTAAGTGATGTTTATATTATGCATGTGGCCATTTTATAGGCCGGAGCAATTGAACATACCACCCCATTGACTTTTTCGTCATTTGCATAACCACAGTACTGACTTTTGACACAATGGAGTTGTTTGGCCCTCTTGTTAGAGAATAACAGTTGGCAGGGCTGGGGTTGAGGTGTTTGGCACATGTGGAGTGTGCCATCTTGCCTGCCTCCAAAGTCCTTTCAAGTGGGGTATATTCCCAGCCCCTCCTCAGTCCATCCTAATACCTGCCAACCACACTTTGGAAATAACTGATGCCTCCAGACCACATTTGTACTTAAGATCTACATACAGTGGGAACATTTCTTCATACATGGCTTCAGATCAAAGCTTTAGGTGGGACGCATGTTAATACCTCCTACTCAGAGCTAGGATTAGTTTAAAGATGTCAGTCAGGCAAAAGGTTGAGTAAAACCCCAAAGAACTTCAAGGAGGGAGTGTGGGGGGGAATGAGATTTTCTTTCAGGTAGAAAAAATGTCAGAGAAGACAAACCCAAACATTTCTTGAATGAGAGGTAAAAGCAAAGTATACAATTTTGAACAGATGATGCTGGTCAGGAGGGATGGGCACAAACTGTGGTTTGTGGTCCTGACACACAAAGTGAAACAAACCTGGAGGCTCATTCATGAACCAAACCAGTTCACATGGGTTTGCGACCCCTGCTTTCTGCTCCCTGCCACTTTTCGTAGGGAGCAGAAAGCAGGGGATTTCCCCACAAAAAGTGGTGGAAAGCAGAAAGCAGGGTTTAAATGGCATGAAACCATTTAAACCCCTGCTTTCTGCTCCCCTCTGCTCAGCTGTTTTTCATGAAGAACAGAAAGCTGGAGTTTAAATGGTTACTTTTTGCTCTTCACAAACTACCACAAACTGCCCCACTAACTGCTTTAAAACTTGTGGAAGTTCACCAATGTCAGTTTGTAAACCACAAACCAGCCAAAATTTGTCACAAACTTTCATTTGTGACCTGGTTCATGCCCATCCCTACTGGTCAGACAGTTGGTCCATCTAGCCAACTGCCATACACAAAGCATTTGCTTTACCAATGAGCCACAAGAACTTCCCCTGGAATATATGAATCTGACAACTGGCCTGTTGTGCTTAGTTTTGTCTACTGTGACTAGCTGTGACTCTTGCTGTAGTGGAGATGCTGAATATTGAACCTCAGTCCTTCTGCACACAAACCTTCGGTTCTGCCACCGAGCTGTGGTCTGTACTTAAACTGGGCTCACAGTCCTCACAGGCGATAGATAATATCTCCTCCCTCACTCCCTTTAGGAAACCCCAGTATGGTTCACTGGGGGGAGGGGATGTTATTAATTCAAACAATGCTGTGATTATGGAATTGAGACTTGGATTCTATAGTCCATTATTCTGATAAAAGAGGAGGCTTATAGGCTGTCCCTATTACAGGGATCCTCAGGCTTTTGGGGCCTGCA
This sequence comes from Gekko gecko, assembly GCA_029375565.1. NCBI lineage: Eukaryota > Metazoa > Chordata > Lepidosauria > Squamata > Gekkonidae > Gekko > Gekko gecko. The sequence continues at coordinate 518,789 of JAPDNY010000023.1, read as the reverse complement.
GGCACCTTTGGAATTCTGATATGGTATGGTAGGGGCAGGCAAAAAAAGTGGCAGCCACAAAATAGCTGCCACGGGAGGTGGAGCCAGCCACAAAACGAACTCAAAAAAAACCACAGTGGAGGGCAACCAAGATGATTAGGGTGCTGGAGCTCCTTTCCTTTTACGAAAGGCTGAAGAGTCTGGGCCTTTTCAGTTTACAAAAGAGATGCCGAGGGGGGACATGATAGAAGTATATAAAATTGTGCGTGGAGTGGAGAGAGTTGAGAAAGAGAAACTTTCCCTGTCTCCCAAAGTACTAGAACTCGAGGGCATCCAATGAAGCTGATGGACATTAGGATCAGGATGGACAAAAGGAAATACTACTTTACAAAGAGAGTAATTAAGATGTGGAATTCGCTGCTGGAGGATGTGGTGATGGCCACAGGAACAAACAGCTTTACAAGGGGTTTAGACAGATTCATGGGTAAGTATCAATGGCTACTAGTCATGGTGGTTGAGGGGAACCTCCACATTCAGAGACACTCACCCTCTGAATTCCAGAGTCAGAAGGCAACATCAGTGGGAGGCCTTAGCTTTCACTGTCCTGAAGAACTGGCTGGCCACTGTGTGAGACAGGATGCTGGACTAGGTGGAGCACTGGTTGAATCCAGCAGGACTTTCTGTATGTTCTTATGAAGGGAAGGCCTCAGTCTATATGCCCTGTTGTTCATCCACCAGAGGAATTGGTTGGCCACTGTGTGAGACAGGATGCTGGACTAGATGGACTATTAGTCTGATCCAGCAAGGCTGTTCTTCTGTTCATATACCAAAGCTTTACACCAGTCACACAGCAAAGATTCTTGTGCTGCGGTGGCTGCTGCCACCAGATTTTTAAAAATCTGAACAGCCAATCAAATTTCTAATAGCCATTCAGAAACGTTGCTAGGCAAAAACCCTACTTGGCCCCACCCACATCCTAAAAACCCTTGGTGGGCACAAAAAAAAAGTGTAGGTGGGTGCCGTGGTACCCCAAGCAAAACACTGGGGGCCAATGCTCCCTCTAAGCTGAGTTAGTGTGAGCTAGCTCACTGTTTTTTAGCCTCCAGCTCACACATTTTTGTCTTAGCTCAGGAAGGATGGCTCCAGAGCAAACTAATTTATGCGGCAGCCAAATTGCTCTCTCACAACTTTAATGCCAGTAGCTCACAAAGTAGAATTTTTGCTCACAAGACTCCACAGCTTAGAGGGAGCATTGCTGGGCACCCTGGCCCTATCAGGTCACCAGCAATAAGCAGTTCACGGGTAAAGTGAGAGAGACTAAACTGAGATTTCTCCTCCTCCATGTCTTCAGTGGAACACAGACATTTCCCTCAGTGATTCAATTGGCACTGTGTCCATGCAATTCAAATCAGATTAGACCATCTCCACAAAATACCTGCAATTCGTCTTGTATAAATGGGAGGGGTTGTTTGTTTGTTTCTAATTCTTTTTTTTTTTTCCAGAATCTGAAAACTGACGAGAATCAGCAGTATAATAATATAAATTAACGTCTCGTGACAAACATCCCTAATTATTGTGTGAAACGGTGAGTTGTAAAAAAGAAATCCCCACGTGGTCCAAAGGTGGTGCAGGAAAATTTTATATACCATGCCCCGAGCATAATCCGATGGTAGAAAACAACTTAAAAGAAAGCCTCTTCCCAAAGGATCCAGGAGTTAACTAATAAAACAAATCAATCCCACCCACCCCCCTTGAGAATATTTTTTAGTGCTTTCTATTTTATTTCCGAAATTTACGATAGGCCCACTTTTAAGCCTGAAGCAGGGGAAATGGCTGTTTTGCTGAATCATTAGATGACTATCATTAAAGTCAGAGGGGACCATAAAAGAATGCCCAAAGTCTTGGTCATGATAGCTTCCTGAACTGCTGCAAGTGGGAACGACTGGGGTGGGGGGATCAACTACTAAATGCGCTTAGATAACAATCACACGTGGGATTGCTTGGCAGTAAACCCCACTGAAATTACTGGGGCTCACACCCAACGTCTACGTAAATACGCATCGGACTGTGTTAGGAGGTCTCACACCTCCCTTCAGGAACCGCATACTGAATTGCGCAATCACGACAACATCATAAATCTATCGTTCATTCTCCAGGCCCTCGAAAGGCCTACTGTATTAAGCAGATCGGCAAACTGAATTTTAACTAGAGTTGGAGGGTCCTGACCTGGATGGTTCAGGTTAGGCTGGTCTCATCGTATCTCAGAAGGTTAAGCAGATGACCCTGAATTCGATGACTCAGTGCTGGCTGTAGTTAGTACTCGGATGGGAGACCTCCAAGTAAGTCCAGTGTTGTTATGCATAGGCAGGCAATGACAAACCTGCTCTGTTCATCTCTCTCCTTGAAACCCCCCTGAGGGGGCACCATTAGTTGGCCATGACTTGATGGCATTTCCCACCACTGAAGCTGAAGACCAATTTGGAGGGCCGTACTGAGATGAATCATAGAATCATAGAGTTGGAAGGTCACCTAGCCCAACCCCCTGCGAAATGCGGGGAATTCACATGTAACTTCCCCCTGCACACCCCCAGTGACCCTTGTTCCATGCCTAGAAAGATGACAAAAAAACCTTTAAAATCCCCGGTCAAACTGATCTCATGATCTGCCTAATTTCATAGAATCAGCATTGCTGTCAGTTGGCCATCTAAGCCTCTGCTTAAAAACTTCCAAGATGGAGAGCCCACCACCTCCCAAGGAAGCCTGTTCTACTGAGGAGCCTCTCGAACTGTCAGGAAGTTCTTCCTAATGTTTAGCCAAAAACTCTTCTAATTTATTTTCAACCCATCAGTTCTGGTCCAACCTTCTGGGGCAACAGAAAATGACTCTGCACCATCCTCTATATGATGGCCCTCCAAGTACTTGAAGATGGTTATCATATCACCTCTCATCATCTCCTCTCCAGGCTAAATATACCCAGCTTCTTTAACCTTTCCTCCTAGGACTTGGTCTCCAGACCCCTCACCATCTTCGTTGCCCTCCTCTGGGCATGTTCCACCTTGTCTATAGCCTTCTTAAACTGTGGTGCCTCAAACTGAACAAAATACTCTAGATGAGGTCTAACCAGAGTGAAGTGAAGTGATCTGGACGCTATACTTCTATTAATACAGCTCAAAATGGTATTTGCCTTTTTAGCTACTGCATCACACTACTGACTCATGTTCAGTGTATGAAAGACCTGTAGGAGTTCTGAGAGAAACTAGAGTATTCCATTATTAGACAACCACCCCTGAGAATGTTGTTTATTATGTGGCTACCTTATGTGAGACCAGAACATTGCCCAAGAGAAGACTGAAGTGAAAATAGCCCGGCCTAGAGCAAGCCAAACTGAGCAGTCCCTATGGATTTACAAGACAGTTTTGTAGGGTTTACTCATCTCAGTGGGGCCAACCATCCCTTGCATCTAGGGCTTCCATCACCCCCACCCCCATTGCCCCCTGCCACTCTGAAGAGAAAAAAAATGGGGTAGCTCTAGGAATCGCTGGAAAGTCTATGGTCTTCCTATAACGTTTCAGGATATTCCTAGAGCTACCTAAGTCACTTCCAGTATCTTGACAGAAAGTGACGTGATGCTGCCGTCAGCACTGTGCCGCCCTGTCCCTGCTCACAGCCCTCTTGCTGGTCGCCAGGCACTACCTGGGAGCTCTAATTGCATCCTCCCCCAAACCAGTAGGAGTAAACAAATTGTGACTTAATACCAGTTGTCACTGATGATGAAGGGTCTGAGCCAAAGCACCCTTGAGGCATTGACAGAATCGCTGGGGTGATTTTGCTTAGTCATAGCCACCAGCGTCCCTCCAGGGCAATCGCCCATCAGGAAAATTCCCCGTAAGTTACATGGCCAGTCCAACCCTGATGGTGGACCATCTAGCCCAGTAGCTCACTAGGACAATCGCCCATCGGGAAAATTCCCCGTAAGTTACATGGCTGGTCCACCCCGTGCACAGGACCATCTAGCCCAGTCTTGTTTCCCTTGCACCATCTTTACGGGAGCCCAATTGTTCTGAATGAGGCACAACCCATGGTTAGTATGAGGTAAGTAGAAGCCTCCAACATGCCAGGGCTAGTCTTCTGGGATTTTCTTTCTTTCTTCCGCCCTCCCGCCCGTTTTTTTTTTTTTTTTTAATTAAGATTTCAACACCATATCACTTTCCAGTGTAGTGGCGCATGCTATTTGCTATTAAGTCATTTATTTATTTATTTAATTTATACCCTGCCTTCCCCGACGAAGCAGGTTTAGGGCTCCTTATGAGGCCGATTGGCATCACAAAAACGTCAAGGCAGTAAAAAATTCAGGTTAGAATCTTAAAAAAAACCAATGGCAAGGTGCTATATACCAATCACCTTAATATATTGGTGTGTGTGTGTGGGCACGCAGTTGTTATTCCCAATGTTTTATTTAAATAATAATAATGATAATAATAATCTTGCTCTCCAGCAAAAGAACTGGAATTCTCCTCTTTCTTTCTTTTAAAGAAAGAAACCATTCATAGGACAGCAGAGTCTTACCTGGCTCGTATTAAGAATGAAATCCAAAATGGTGGCAGGGATTCGGCGGGGCTGTATTGCGACTGGTCTGGCCACTCCTTCGAGGCACGGGCGGGCGTGGCGTTTTGTCTGACTGGAAACTGTCAGGCCGAATAAAACTGCGTGAGCTATATGCTCTGAAAGAAATGAATGAGCGTTAAATAAAGACATTAGACAATGTACTCACTCGCAGTAAAGGCACGCAAAAGCCCATTAAGTTCTGTATCACACACCCCAAACACCCACAGACGTCCTGTTTCACATCGCTTCCAGAGGGTGGAGTCTAATTGAGGTGAGTTTGGCAAGAAGACTCAGAAAGATGAGTGAATTGTACTCACCTAATGGGAGAGGATAATTATGGCCTGTCCATACATGTACCCGAGAAGCCCCTTCAGACTTACGGCTGAGGGTGCATGAATGATAGCAAGCTACCTTCAGTGTAGTACATGAAGGCCATATTCGTGGAACCACTGTTCCTTCATTTCTTCTACCTCACCACCATTCACTTATAGAATCATGGAATCACGGAGTTGGGAGGGGTCACACTGGCCATCTAGTCTAACCCCCTGCACAATGCAGGACCAGCCCAGGACATCCCTGGCTAGTATTTCTCCATCCACTACTTAAACACTGCCAGTGAGGGGAAGCTCTCACCACCTCCCTAGGCAGCTGATTCCACTGTTGCACAACTCTTGACTGTAAAAAAGTTCTCCCTAATATCCAGCCGGTACCTTCCCGCCCTTGATTTAAACCCATTCTTGCATGTCCTGTCCTCTGCTGCCAATAGGAACAGCTCCCTGCCCTCCTCTAAGGGACAGCCCTTCAAACACTTCGAGGGAGCCGTCCTGTCCCCCCTCAACCTCCTCTTCTCCATACTGAACAGTCCCAAGTCCCTCAGCCTTTCCTCACAGGGCACTTGGTCTCTAGGCCATGATACTAGAAATAATATAGGTCAAATAATAAACAAAAAATAATGCTTCTAGACTCATATCTGGCTATTCTGGAACCTGGGATATCTAACTCTGTTCTTTTATTCTGTCTTTCCTCCAATCAGTGCATTTGGCTCCTCCATCCCAGTTTAATTTACACAATAATCATGTAAAGGAGGCTAGGTTAAGAGAGCATGAATGATCCAAGTCTTAACAGTATGGGGGTGTGCACTTCTGTCTCCCAGGTTCTAGTCCAACTAAGCACCACTTCACACATGTCTACACATTATTGTCACTTCAGACATGTACTTGAGAGATGGAAACAACAACAACACTATTTTATAATTGCAAATGCAGACCATAGCGTTGAGGTAAAATATCTGTTGGGGTATTGTGAGCAGGGTTATTTTTGGGCAGGAACGCACAGGAATGGCATTCGGGCTGGCTCTTGAGTTGGCCACGCCCAGCAGGAACTCATTACCATAATAGGCCACACCCAACAGCAGAAACTCATTAGGACTGGCTATATTAGGAGTGTGTGGCCTAACATGCAAAGGAGTTCCCGCTACAAAAAAAGCCCTGGGGTTTTGACAACAAACAAGGTAAACAGAATAAGAAGCAAAAGGTGGGTGTAGCTGGATGACCACACTTCTGGTAACATGGGGTGTGGCCTAATATGCGAATGAGTTTCTGCTGTTGGGTGTGGCCTATTATGCTAATGAGTTCCTGCTGGGCTTTTTCTACAAAAGGAGCCCTGATTGTGAATCTTCTCCTCTGCTGCAAATAGGAACAGATCCCTGCCCTCCTCTGAGTGACAGCCCTTAAAATACTTGAAGAGAGCAATCATGTCCACCCTCAGCCTCCACTTCTCCAGACCGAACATTCCCAAGTCCCTCAACCTTTCCTCACAGGGCTTGGTCTCCAGGCCCCCAATCATCCTCATCGCTCTTCTGTGCAGTTATGATGGAATAGTGTTACAAACTGACCCCAAAGAATGAACAATAAAGAGCCTATGTGGTCACAGTTCATGGGAAATCAAGCAAGGAGGGGCATTTACCCCTCCGCAGCTGATCATGACCTCCAAAACAACAGATCGGTACATTTTTTAAAGATGGATAGCAACAATGGACATCAGTGTCACACAACGGCCAGAAGGTCAGACTAGGATTTGAAAGGTTGAGATCTCCGAGGACCTTATTGGCTGTATTGTAACTATCTATCTTCACCTACCATGGTTTTCTCTCTATGATTTGAACCATGTCATGATCCATTATTTTGCTGACCGGAGGCAATCAGTCACCATCTGGTTGCAATGATTTTCTGTCTCACAAAGAAGAAGATGGGGAGCCCCGGCAGGGAAGGGTTACAGCTTGGTGGCAAAGCATCTGCTTGGCATGCAGAAGCTCACAGGTCCAGTCCCTGGAATCTCCAGTTAAAAGTGCCAGGGAGGAGGGGATGGGAAGGCCTCCACCTGAGACCCAGGAGAGCTGCACCCAGTCTGAGTAGACATTGACCTTGTTGGGCCAATGGTCTGATTCACTAGAAGGAAGCTTCATGCCTCTATGATCCAATCTGCATTGGTCTTTTCCGCCGCTGTGCCTTCAATTTCACATCATCCCACAAATTCCTGTCTACATTGCATGCCGTCATCACCTTCTGATTGCATCGACTCAGCGTTGGCTGTCTGCATCATTTTATTGCCCTGCAGTGGCCACTCCAAGGTCACTGCGGTCTCCCACTGCATTATCGGGATCTTGTTTAAAGGAGTTCCAATTGCTCATTCCTGCCCTCGTGACACAGTGAGCAAAAAAGCAGACAACTGGAACTGAATTCTCTCCCCCACCCCAGTTGTCTGTGTGTTTAAAAGCAGCCAGGGAACATTTATCTGTGATCATATTCTTTTTGCTGGTGGGTTAGAAGCATACCCACCCAGCTTGTTTGCTTTCCAGGCCCCCTTGCACACGCTCTCCCTCCTGTGCCCCCACGGTTGCCATGGTGAGTACCAATGCAGATAGCCAGTCTTTATTCCGAGCCAGAATGGGAGGGAAAGGGGAACAGAGTTCAACGGCACTGCAGCAGATTGAAACTGCTTTACAAAGCAGATGCAGATTCAGCCTTTGTGTTATGTGAGAAGATGAATGTCCACTTCATAAGGTCCTAGTCCACCTACCTTAATTTGGTAACAAAAGGGTTGTACAAATAAAGAATGCACTCCATGAAATTGCTGAGCAGTTGGGTTAGAACAGATAAAAGGAAGTCCTTCTTCACCCAAAGGGTGATTGACACATAGAATTCACTGCCACAGGAGATGGTGGCAGCTACAAGCATGGACAGCTTCAAGAGGGAATTAGAGAAGCATATGGAGCAAAAGTCTTTATTTATTTATTTATTAGATTTTTACCCCTCCCTCCCAGCGAGGCTAGCTCAGGGTGGCTTACAACAATGTAAAACAGGAGAATAGACAGTAAAACCAAATAAACGTAAATTTAAAACTGTAATTATACAACTTAATAAAGAGCTAGCAATAATTCCTCAGACACAGTCAGCATCATATTTTACTCAGATGTCCCAGGCACTTGGGTCAGGCTATATTTGGGGGCCCAGAGGGTCGGGCTCGCTCCCCAAGAACTATCAGATGTCAGTGGTGGCAGTGATTGTAGCAGCTCCAAAGGCCTGGCGGACAAGCTCCATTTTACAGGCTATTAGGCGCAATATAGGCACAATCAAGTGTGTCCAGAAGTGGGCAACCAGGATGGTGAGAGGGTTGGAATCCAAGTCTTATGAGGAAAGGCTGAAAGAGTTGGGTATGTTTAGCCTGGGAAAGAGAATACTTAGAGGAGACATGATTGCAGTCTTCAAGTATTTGAAGGGCTGTCATGTAAAAGATGGAGCAGATCTATTCTGTCTTGCTCCAGATTGCAAGACTAGATCTAATGGGTGGAAATTACAAGGGAGTCATTACCTGCTAGATATCAGGAGAACCTAACTGTATGAGCAGTTGAGCAGTGGAACAGTCTGCCTCAGGAGATGGTGGATGCTCCTTCCCTGGATGTTTTCAAGCGGAGGCTGGGTGACCATCTTTTGGGTATGTTGTAGCTATGTAGGGATATCTTTCAGCTATACTCCTGCAGAGTGCAGGGGGTTGGACTAGATGACCTGCAAGGTCCCTTCCAACTCTAACATTCTATGATTCTAAGTATAGATAGGAACTCTCAGGTTGGGGCAAGTGATGCTCTGTCTTCTTGGTACTTGGGGGGGGGGCAACAGTGGGAGGGCTTCTAGTGTCCTGGCCCCACTACTGGACCTCCTGATGGCACCTGGTATTTTTGGCCACTGTGTGACATAGAGTGTTGGACTAGATGGGCCTTTGGCCTGATCCAGTATTGGCTTCTCTTATGTTCTTAGCTAAATCATATGTCAAATTATAGGGCAGCTAGGAGGAGCATGAATGCCTCTGTGTTTCCCATTCTTAGCCTTTTCTCTGCTCAAATATATTGATTTTCTCATGGCCCTCCTTTCTGATAACCCTGGGATTCATTTCCTTTATTAGATCAGATATCACAGGATCATAGAAACACTGAGTTGGAAGGGGCCGTAGAGGGCATCTAGTCCAACCCCCTGCTCAATGCAAGACCGGCCTAGAGTACGGGTGGCCAAACTGCAGCTCGGGACCTGCACGCAGCTCTTTCACACCGTCTAATTTAGTGCTAATAAAAATCAAATATGCATATTTTTTTTCAATTAAAAATGTGTATGATATTTGTTCACGTCTTGCGGCTCTCAAACATCTGACATTTATTCTGTGTGGCTGTTATGTTGAGCAAGTTTGGCCACCCCTGGCCTAGAGCAGTGTTCCCACTCAGCTGAGTTAGTGTGAGCTAGCTCACAGGTTTTTTTAGCCTCCGGTTCACACGTTTTTTTGACTCGGCTCAGGAAGGAGGGCTCCGGAGCAAACTAATTTATGCAGTAGCCAAATCGCTGGCTCACAACTTTAATGCCAGTCGCTCAGAAAGTAGAATTTTTGCTCACAAGGGCCCACAGCTTAGAGGGAGCATTGGCCTAGAGTATCCCTGACAGGTGTTTGTTCAGATGCTGCTTAAAGACTGCCAGGGAGGGGGTGCTCACCACCTCCCTAGGCAGCTGATTCCACTGTTGCACAACTCTTACTGTAAAACATTGTTTCCTACTACCCAGCCAGTAACTTCCCGCCCTTAATTTAAATCCATAATTTCATGTCCTCTCCTCTGGAGCCAACAGGAACAGCTCCCTGTCCTCCTCCAAGTGACAGCCCTTCTGATACTTCAAGACAGTCCCACCCCAACCACCTCTTCCCCAGACTAAACATTCCCCAGTCCAATATGTCTCTACTACTTTTTAATTTTCTTTGTCTTTCTTCTCCGCTACCCCTTCATTTAATTTTCTTTCTGTTTCATGCTTCTGCTCTTCCCCTCTGACTGTCCCTTTCTTTGGAACCCACGGCCAACCAACCACATCGACTTCTCTGCCTGCAACTGAAAAGTATCTCTTCCTCCAAATCTGTGAACTCCAAATCTGTGAACTCTGTCTTCCCCAAGTCCTGCTTTACTTTGGCATATGATCCTGTGGTCAGGCTTTGTGGATTTTTAATATAACTGATTTTATAATGCCTAAGCTTTTTTGAGGTTGCTTGTAAATATATTTATAGCACATATAGGATTCTGGATTTTATGGAGTCAGAACACTGGTCTATCTGCTGCATCATTATCTACTTTGATAGACAGTGTTTCTCTAGCTTCTTAGGTGCTGCTGTTTCCTAGTCTTGAAAGCTGAGATTCTTTAGTTAGAGATAAGAACATAAGAACATAAGAGAAGCCGTGTTGGATCAGTCCAATGACCCATCCAGTCCAACACTCTCTGTCACACAGTGGCCAGATCCCAGGTGCCAACAGGAGGTCCCACAGCAGAGCCAGAACCAGAAACCACTCATGCCCCCCAATCACCAAGTAGACACAGGATCACTGACCCCAGGCAGAAGAACATAAGAGAAGCCATGCTGGGTCAGGCCAGTGGCCTATCCAGTTCAACACTCTGTGTCACACAGTGGCCAAATCCCAGGTGCTATCAGGAGGTCCATCGGTGGGGCCTGATGCTAAGGACTGAACGATGTCTCCACAAGAAAGGAGGAATATAAAATATACTCTGTACACTGAGATATGACTCTGGCCAGTTATTATTCTCTACCACACCTATGGGGGGGTTGTTATTTCACTGGGTCTATGAAGGAGGAACTGGGAGGAACCTGAAGATAAATATTAACAAAGATCAAAACGATTGCAGAAAATCCATGCGTATTTGCGTGTCCTATATGTTAACTCCAGTAGCTGAAAATTACAACACCGTCAAGATCCCTGGCTTGTATTATCCTCTATCAACACTCCACCCAAGCTTGCATGTTGAATATATCTGTTGAATCACCCTCTGTCTGTATTCCGTGAAAGAAAAACGAGGATCTGCTTCATCACCACATCAAGGCAGAGAGCAAAAGTGAACGGTGTTAATTAGTTAGGAGTTGCCCTGCTCAAAGAGTTGTGCCAGTTTAATCAGCACAGGGAGTTGTCCGCCAGAAGCCAATCCCAGCACATGGAAGATCACAGATTTATGTTGCAGATTTTGCTTTCAATTCCCTGTGTGCTATGGATTCTGAGGTAAATAGTGTGGGCACTATTTCACTGAGAACTGATGTGGTCTGGTGGTTAGAGTGTCATACTAAGACCTAGGAGGCCACGTTCAAGCCGCTTTCTCCTAGCCTAATGTACTTCACAGGATTTGATGAAAGGAGGTTGGACTCTCAAAATCTTGCACCTTGAGAATATTGTTAAGCTGCTATCAGACTCAAATCTTGCTCTTCTACTTCACAGTGTTGTTGTTGGAGAATCCTGAGGTTGTTGAAGAAAATATGGGATAAAGTAGATGGATACACTTTCCCCCTGAAGGCATGACAACTAGGGATGGGCACAAACCCACCAAATAAACTCCATTTCGAGCACAAACCAAGTGCCTCCCACAATCTGCCCACAAATCATCATGGAGGTTAGTGGGAGGGTTCGGACGGCATTTAAATATCCTCAGAGCTTACTTTCCAGTTGGCAGCCTTCAGAGCCCACCTCTGGGCAGGGTTAGCCCAACTGAGCTCCCAGAGTGAGCTCTGAGGCTTTTGTAGGCCTTATATGCCCTTATATGTGAAGGCCCACCCAGAAGTGGATTCCAAAGGCCTATAAAAGCCCTCACAGCTCACTCTCGGAGCTCAGCCAAATCAGGCTGCCCTAGTTGACAGAGCTCCTATAAAGGCCTTCAGATCTCATTCTCAGAGCTCAGTCGGTCCGACCCAACCCAGTGGTGGGCTCCTAAAGCATTTGAATGCCTTTGAAACTCACATCCCGATGGGGCTGGCCCCATGAACTTCCCCAAAGCACGAACCGGTTTGTGCAATGGAGAAGTTCATGGGAGTTTTTGGTTTGGAGGTCCGTGAAAACCCCAAACCATGAACCTCTATGGACCTCCATTTTTCCAGTTCGTGCCCATCCCTAATGGCAACATTTCAGTCAGGACGGCAGAAAGACAGGATGGGTGACCGGTCATACTGTGACTTGGAAAAGTCCTTGAATGCTTAGACCCCCCCACACACACACCTGATTCCTCAGAAAGTGTGGTTCAGGCCACATGTACTTTAATAAAATGTATGCCTCTTAATTTACTTCATTTACTCCAATGGGGAGCCAACGCACCTTACAACCTTCTTCTCTCCTCCATTTTATCCTCACAACTATGAGGTAGCTTAGAAGGGGAGAGGCCTCGGCTGACTGCATGGAGGACACCCAGCAAGCCAGAGTGGAGATTTGAATCTGTGTCTCTCGGATTCCCGTCTGACGCTCCAACCATGATACCGCTCTTTGAAGAGGTTGGTTCTAATTCCGTAGAAGCCCCAACTGAGACTAACCTCTTTGAAGAGGTCGGTTCTAATTCTGTAGAAGCCCCAACTGAGACTAACCTCTTTGAAGAGGTCGGTTCTAATTCCGTAGAAGCCCCAACTGCTTTGTTTTATACAGTCACTCGTATATCTGCAGATGGTTCTGGCTTTCAGGTTTTGTGAATTCATTGGAAGGCATAAGGAAGTCTTATGAATGAGAGTCTACACCACAGAGAATGCTTGAGAGGGAAATGGATCAACTACTTTCATTGTTGTTCAGTCGCACAGTTGAGTCCGACTCTTCACAACCCCATGGACCACATCACACCAGGCCCTCCTGTCTTCTGTCGTGCTCCAGAGTTTGCTTAATTTCATGTTTGTTGCCTCGATAACACTGTCTAACCACCTCATCCTTTGCCATCCCCTTCTCCTTTGATCGTCAATCTTTCCCAGCATCAGGGTCTTCTCCAGTAAGTGCTCCCTTCTCATTGGGTGGCCAAAGTATTTGAGCTTCTGCTTCGGTATCTGGCCTTCCAGGGAACAGTCAGGGTTGATTTCTTTTAGGATTGACTGATTTGATCTCCTTGCAGTCCAGAGGACACTCAACTACTACAGGAGCTTCAATCCTCGGTGCCTCCAGTTAAAACAGTGCCTTTTAAAGTTTTGAACTCTTTCAAACTTAATTTGCCTTTGGGGCTCCTAACCGATCTACCATCATTTCTTTTTTAGGTGGTCCCTCACAATGACTTTATTTTAGCAGCCATTTTGAATATGTACTTTCACAGATTCCAACGGATAGCCATGTTGGTTTGAAGCAACAGAACAAAGTTGGAGTCCATTGACACCTTTAAGACCAACCAAGTTTAATTCAAGGTATAAGCTCTCGTGTGCATACACACTTCCTCAGATACAATCTGAAGAACTGGAATCTGAAGAAGGATGCTTGCACACAAAAGTTCATACCTTGGATTTAACTTTGTTGGACTCAGACTTTGCTCATGTACTTTCACAGACAATGAGTACTCTATCGCCCCCTATGGTCTACCAGTAAACTGTACTTTTAGTACTGGATATTCTAATAGCAAAGTCAGCCAGTCTTTGGATGCTTAAATACAGTGACTGGTGCTGTGAAAAGGAAAGGCAGATCTTTCTACAAACCTGAAAGGGGCTCCAAGTTTGCAGGAAAATGTGAAATCTTTAAAAAAAAAATACTGGGGCTTTAAAAAGGCCAAAAATGATTAAAGGTGTGCCTGTAACTTTAAACAACAGATTCCCTCAGTGGTTGTTGGTAACCACAGAGTCCCAAGGCCTGGGTCTGTCATAAAAAGGCAGAGGGGAGGGGACAGGGCCTTTTCCAGGCCAATTTTGTCCTATCATTGCCACCTCCAGGTTCGGAAATTCCTGGAAATTTTGTGGTGGAGTCTGAGGAAGGCAGGGTTTGTGAGGGGAGAGGCCTCAGTTGACTATAATGCCACAGAGTCCATTCTCCAAAGCCAGTTTGGTGTAGTGGTTAAGTGTCTGGACTCTAATCTGGGAGAACCGGGTGTGATTTCCCGTTCCTCCACTCGCAGCTGCTGGATGACCTTGGGCAAGCCATAATTCTGTCAGAGGTGTTCTTCAAAAAGAGAAGTTTCTCTCAGAGTTCTCAGCCCCACCTACCTCACAGGGTGCCTGTTGTGGGGAGGGGAAGGGAAGGGAGTTTGTAAGCCGCTCTGAGACTCCCCTGGGTAGTGAAAGGTGGGGTTTAAATCCAATCTCTTCTTCTCTTCATAATGGGAAGGGGTGACCAGACAACACACCCAGAAGCAGCCTCACTGTGCACTCATCCTGTGGTTGACCACTCAGATCATTGCTGCAAGGTAATCACAGAGTGGGTGATCGGGTGGCTTCTACTTTTTTTTTTAATTTGTCTTTTGTGTATGCACATAACCACTTATTTGAAGCACCACTCCAGTTTTGACAGCAGGAGGAGTCTGCCTCCCCCTCTGAAAAAGCTCCTCTTTTCAATTAACCCCTTCCCCATCCCATGTGCTGCAATGCCGTAGGCAGAGGAACCGGCATGAAAAAAAAAACAAGGAGGCTTCTCAGCCTGCCCTTCCCTCCCCCCCTCTGCTTCAGAGGAGAGCTGAAAGCTTGCTGGTGTGTATGAAGATGTGGTTATGCACACATCACTAACCCAAGCCCAAGAAGTGAAAATGGAACAGAGTGATCAGACTTCCCAACCAGGTTGAGCTCATACCGGGTTAGTCCAGACACCTGGAAATGCGGGGTGAAAGTGCTGATATCTGTAAACACCAGACTTTCCCCAGTGCCTGCCTGATTACTCTGATTCCAATGCAGGACAGGATGGGGTGGTGACTAGTGGGGCATGGAAGGCGGATGTTGCTGTCTGATCCTGCTCTTTAAATCTGCAAAGGTACCACAACAATATCAATGCAAACTGCTTATGTGACCACAGCCTAAGTCTGGCTGCTTGCTGCTGTTCAACAGCAGCCACTGTATGGAAGCCAGTGCGGTGTAGCAGTTACAGTTTCAAAGTAAGGTCTGGGAGACCCAGGTTCAAATCCCGATCTTGCTGTGGAAGCTCACTGGGTGATTTTGGATCAGTCGCATACTTCCAGCTGAACCTACTTCACAGGGTTGTTGTGCAGATAGAAAGGAAGAGAAAAGAACACTGTGGGTGCATTCAGACGCGCTGTTTGATCTGGTGCTGTGACAGTTCAGCAACAGATTTTATATGCACAATCACACAGTCAACATCTGCATCCGTCCACAGCTGTTGCTTTCCGGCTGAAAACCCCTTTAACCCAGAGTATTTTGTTACCAGGTCCCAAGAGGTATTTTCTCAGTTCTTCCATTTAAAGCTGCATTTCCCCCCTGTGTGATTGCTCCTCTGATGTCAAGCCACTTCTGGTGGTTTAAACTCCCTCCCCGCTCGAAAGCTGCTGTGGAAGCCTAAGGCTTCCGCTTTTCACCAGCCTTTTTTTTTTAGCGTCAGCGGTATGCACATAAGCAGAGCTCCGCTCCCATGTTAATAAAACCAAAGTTTAAATGGTGATGTGTTTAGACGAGTTTGGGATTTCACGGAGGCCAGTTTCTGGTCAAAAATATAAAGGGAAGTGTCCTATTACAGCGGTTGGAGACACCTCAGGGCATGCTTTTGGCGGGAAACTAGTTGTTCTGGTGCATGTGCAAAGATTCCAATTCTAAAGATGACTGCCTATGTGCACACGCAAAAACTGAGATTTATTTTTTTTTTAAACCACCGACACATGCTCCCGTGTGTTGGTAGTGTAGATGGCAGGGAGTGATATGACTGTGCAGTGAGCTGGGATAAGGAGGTGAGTGTGATCACGATTATCCAGATTAAAAAAAAAAATCGCATTAGAACTGGACCAGTTTAAATTGCTCTCAGCATGCTGTCTGAACACACCCTGTAAGTTGCTTTGCCCACTCCCTGTGGACAAAGACGGGGTGTAAATGAAGTAAATAAATATAATAATAAATATGGCTGGAGAAGGAAGACAGATTAAAAGGTAGGTTAGCCAATGATTGAGAAGGAGGCAGGAAAAGGGGCGAGGATATGGGGAGGAAAGGAGAGGGGAAAGAGGAAATAGGGTGGGGAGGGTGATACAGAGGAAAGTGGAAATGCTACCCCACAAGTCCTTGAGGGTTCCCTACCACGCAAGTGGGCCTGGTACAGTGGTCAGCACCACAGAACTGGGTCATAGTTTTCCCAGGTAAAGGCTGTTGAGGGGTGGGGGGAGAGAGAAGCTGAAGACAGAGGGTCAGGGTCAGATAAAGGTAGGTTGGATGTTGGATGGGAAGGAGAGAGGGTTGCCAGTTGTAGGTTAGGAAATTCCTTGAGATTTGTGGGCCGGAGCCTTGGGAGGGAGGTGCTCCAGGAGGACTCAGAGGGGTATAATGCCATAGATGGCAAAACAGCCATTTTCTCCAGGGACGGCCTACGGTTGCCAGCCTCCAGTTGGGGGCTGGAGATTACCCAGAATTATAACTGCTCCCTGGATGACACGGATCAGCTCCCCTGGAGAAAATGGCTGTGTAAAGTACTGGGTTTTATGCATGGGGGACTTGGACTATGACCAGACATGTTTATTGTACTTCACAACAAGCATGCAAAACGGCCCTGCAAGGCCGACTATATACACCGCACCCGGTACCCCCTCAGTCCCATTGGAGGGTTTGAAATTCCCGCCAAAGGTTCTATTGGTGGATACTGGGTGAACTCAGATCCTACAGTTCTTTTGTTATAGGGAACCAAGCTTTAACCTGCGACCACGGGCCCCTGGTGGCGGCCCGCATACATAACAAGCTGCTTTGCAGTCTATGGGCAGAATTTATGGCCTTTATGCCCTGCTAAAGTGGCTTCTCTCCCAAGGCTCTGCCCCCTAAATCTCCAGGAATTTCCCAGCCTGAAGCTGGCAACCCTAAGGGGAACTGATCTCTATCGTTGAGAAATCTCTTGGGATTCCCAGAGATCTCCCCCCCCCCGAGTTTGGCAACACCAGTAGGAATGAAGGAAGTGGGAAAAGAGGCGCTCTGGGGCCTTCCAGAAAGGAGAAGAGAAAATAGTGGGGGAGGGGGAAAATAAGATGCCCCCCACGAGTCCTCGTGGGTTCCCACTTGTACTATCTATACCCCCCTTCTTTTGAATAATTGCCTTTGAATTGACATCAGAAATAAGGGTATCCTTTTCCTGTCTTCATGTGACACAGTCTTTTCCAAATCTTTGGCTTCGTTTCTCAGTCATATCTGGAGAACTCTCTTTTGTCTGTCTGTCAAGCTGCTCTGAGTCTGTTTTGACACTCCCAACACTTTCTCTTCTGTGATTGTGTCGGTGGCTGCGGTGTCTTCTTTCTCTTCTCTTCTTTTCCTTTTGTTCTGTCCCTGGCCATCAGCAGCAGAGACTTTGCGGAGGGGGGGGTGTCTTAGAATTCTAAAGAGTGACCCAAGAAAAGAGGCAGAGCCCAGGAAGCACCTTAAAGGCTGACAAAAACTTGTGGCAATGCAAAGAACCAAGCCGGAGTCCAGCAGGGCACCTTGAAGACCAACCGAGTCGAATTCCGGGTGTCTGCTTTCGCGGACGAGCACACTTCAGGATCTGGAGAGAAGGGAGCCCGTGACTCACGAAAGCTCCCCCCCTGCCACAAATGTTATTAGTCTTCATGGTGCTCCCGGACTCTGGCTCTTTGCTGCTGCTACTGACACGGCTGCCCATCTGGATCTGATGGTTGACATGACATCAGTCACTGCTGCTGCCCCAGCAAGGGAGATGGGGGGGTGGTGGTCACCCTAGGGGCACCAGAAGGGATCCTCGCCTAGGGTGCCAAATAAGTTGGGGCTGGCCCTGTCTAGAGAGCACTACACTCAGGAGACCAACACCTACTGGAAGTCCCTGGCCCAAAGAGCATCTTTATTGGCCCTAGTTCCAACTTGGTGGAACTCTCTGCCTACTAACATCAGGGCCCCACAGGACTTGTTACAATTCCACAGGGCCCGCAAGACAGAGGTGTTCCGCCAAGCATACGGTTGAGGACACCAATGGCTTTTAACGGTTCTAATGGTTTTTAGCAACTCTCTGGCCTACTAACTACTCACCTGAAAATCACACACAAACCAGGGAAGGAAATACCTTAAGCAGACACACTGTCCAGCGTAACTGAGAGCCAGTTTGGCATAGTGGTTAAGTGCACGGACTCTAATCTGAGAGAAACGGGTTTGATTCCACACTCCTCCACTCACAGCTGGGCAAGCCATAGTTCTGTCAGGGGTGTTCTTGAAAAAGAGCAGTTTCTGTCAGAGCTCTCTCAACCCTGCCTACCTCACAGGGTGTCTGTTGTGGGGAGGGCGAGGGAAAGGAGTTTGTAAGCCACTCTGAGACTCCTTTTGGTAGTGAAGGGCAGGGTATAAATCCAATCTCCTCCTCCTCCTCTTCTTCTTCCTTCTCCTCCTCCTCTTCTTCTTCCTCTTCTTCTCCTTCTCCCCTCCCCCCATGTTGGGGAGCAGTGGCACAGGCAGTAAAAGAAGCCTGCCTTAACAACCGGTTGAACAGCTTTGGCTGTTCGAACCCCCACCGTGGTCAGGGTGAGCTCCTGGCCCTATGTCCCAGCTCCCGCCCACCCAGCGGTTTGAAAGCCTGTTAAAGGGTGAATAGATATAAGGGGTACCTGCTATTAGAGCAGGGGGGCACCCGCCCCTTGTATAGCAGCGACGGTGGAGAGCAACGGACGGCGATGGCGGAAGAGACATGGTGGCTGGCGAAGGCAAGGAGGCAAATGGAGGAGGCCGGACCGGCAAGGCGTGGAGGCAGAGTGACGCAGCAGGCCGGAGCCTGACGTGGATGGAGGCCTCTGCGAGCATGCGTGGAAGTGCAGAGTGGTTCTGGCCTAGAGATGGAGTCGCGATGGCCAGGAAGGGGGAACTTCAAAAAGGACCAGCACCGGGAAAAGGACGCCGCCGGACTATCCCCCTCGCAAGAAAGGAAAAAAAAAAAAAAGATCTGCTACAACAAGGAAAAAGGGTGCCTGGTAGGATAATCACCTCCCCTACACATATGTGGCCCTAGGTTAGGAATGTTTAATTGGAATATATGTAAGCCGCTCAGAGCCCTTAGGGGGTGAGCAGGATAGAAGTCGAATGAAATAAATAAATAAATAAATAATGTAAATGGGGCTGGTCAGAACTTTGCACTACAGCGCCACGTAGATGTTAAGGTTTTATGGATTTATACTTTTAAGGTTATTTTATTTTATATGACCTTGTGCACCACCCTGAGCCTGTGCGTGGGGAGGGCGTTATAGAAGTTTAATGTAATAAATAAATAAATATGAAACTAATTTCTTGCAGAACCCATGCCTTGCTAAAATGGACTTCTAAGAGTTCACCACCATGCTTGCTCTTTGGGTCAGGTAACTGACTAACTTCTGGATACCAGCTGTAATAGCCAACCACAAGCAAGTAGTTTCTTCGCTCCCAGGTGAACAAGTCCATTCCAATTTGCTGCCATGGCATGTTCGGAGTTGCTCTGAGGGCTGTCAGTTCTTTTGGCATCTCTTTTGTGTGTGCATGAGTGCTTTCAGCAAGCTGGGCGCCCAGACACCGTGGCTCCTATATAAGTGCTCATCCCAGGCCAATATAAGAGACATTTTGCTCTTCTTTTGCACAAAACCGTGGCCACATGTCCTGCGTGCACTCTTGGAAGCATGCTCTTTGAAGCATACTTTGTCACGGTGCTTTGGAAATGACGCTCTGCTCTCCTCCAGGCATAAGACCTTTGTCAATTGCCAATTCCTCCTCGAGGCTCCAGAAATTGTTTATTCGCCATGGCCTTTGCGGTTTCATTTTGAACCATCCTTTCTTCATCATCCCCATTAATGTTTATGTTATCTAGCCCTGACTTGTATAGGCTAGGCAAGCCCAATCTTGTCACATATTGGAAGCTGAGCAGGGCCGATCCTGGGAAGTACTTGGATGGGAGGCTTTCAGGGCATACCGTGGCCAAGAATACAGAGGCAGGCAATATCAAGCCACCTCTCTGAAATGTCCCAGCTTCACTTGAGATCACCTGACTTCCAGGCTTGGAAGCACATACACATGCTCTCTCTCTCTCACACACACACACATTATTTTTTATTAAATTATTATCTCACCTTTCTTTGTCCTCCTCGTGATTTCATCCAATTTCTCCTCAGAGGCTGCATAATTCTTTAAGATCATACGGACCTGTTCCTCCAGGTCTTCTTCCTCTTTGGCATTTGTGCCTGGCAAAATTAGAAGAAGAAGAGATTGGGTTCATACCCCACCCTTCACTCGGAGTCTCAGCGCAGCTTACAAACTCTTTTCCCTTCCCCTCCCCACAACAGACACCCTGTGAGGTAGGTGGGGCTGAGAGAGCTCTTTCCAGAATGGCCCTTGAGAGAACAGCTCTGACAGAACTATGGTTTGCCCAAGGTCATCCAGCAGCTGCAAGTGGAGGAGTGGGGAATCAAATCCGGTTCTCCCAGATTAGAGTCTGCACACTTAACCACTACACCAAAATGACTCACAGTTACCCTGGACAGTGTGTCTGCTTCAGGTATTTCCTGCTCTGGTTTGTGTGTGATTTTCAGGTCATATTTTTTGAGATGCTAAATCATTCTTTGCAACCCAGCCGCTGCCTCAGCTTGAGGTTTTTCTCATTACGTGCACCAAAGGTTTATGATCAGTTTCTGCCATTACAGTTCTTTCACAGAAGTACTGATGGGAATGTTTGCATCCTGCTATGACAGCAAAAATTTTATCTTCAATTTGTGCATAATTGCACTGTGTTGCAGTTAGTGACTGTGACATATATGCCACAGGCTTACCTTCTTGTGGCAATACTGCTCCAACTCCACACTGTGATGCATCCACCTGCACTTTCACCTCTTTTCCAGTATCCAAGTGTGGGAGGATTGGTCCTGGGGTTCTTGTTACTAGCTCTTTTATCTCTGGAATATATCCTCAAGTCCATTCTGCACCTTTTCAGAGCAGCTGTCTCAATGTCGCTGTCATTTGTACAAGTCCTGGGGCAAATCTGGAGCCAGTTTGGTGTAGTGGTTAGGAGCACGGACTCTAAACTGGGAAAACTGGGTTTGATTCCCCACTGCTCCACATGCAGCTGCTAGTGTGACCTTGGGTCAGTCATAAATTCTTTCATAGCTGTTCTCTCGAGGGCAGTTCTCGGGAGAGCTCTCTCAGCCCTGCCTACCTCACAGGGTGTCTGTTATGGGGAGGGGAAAGGAAAGGAGTTTGTAAGCCACTCTGAGACTCCAAATGAAGGGTGGGGTATACATCCAATCTCCTCCTCCTCCTCCTCTTCTTCTCCTCAAATGCATAATGGTTTGGAGTTTTGATTCTCTGTGGTAGCCATAGAGTTTGCCCATTCTGTAGGTTCATCTGCTTTTATCAGAACTTCCTGGATGATGATCCCCTCACCTTTCCACATATCCACAAGACCACCTGTTGCCTTCTCCCCTTCAGCAAGAAGAGTTCTTCTTCTCTACCTTCACCCTAACTGCTCCAGATGGCTCCCCATGAGCTCTGGTGCCACAACAGCAGTTAGAGCATTAAGAACATAAGAATAACCAAAGTCCCATCTAGGTTGGAGTGAGTGAAGCTGGAATACCACTGGGAAGGCCTCTGGCAGTGGCCACTAGCTACAGCCTTGTTTTTCATCCACCTATCCATTCAGTTTGGTGTAGTGGTTAAGAGCACAGACTCTAATCTGAGAGAACCAGGTTTGATCCCCCACTCCTCCACATGCAGCTGCTGGTGTGACCTTGGATCAGTCATAAGTTCTTTCAAGGGCAGTTTTCAAGAGCGCTCTCTCAGCCCCACCTACCTCACAGAAGAAGAAGAAGAAAAAGAGATTGGATTTATACCCCACCCTTCACTACCCAAAGGAGTCTTAGAGTGGCTTACAAACACCTTTCCCTTCCCCTCCCCACAACAGACATCCTGTGAGTTAGGTGGGGCTGAGAGAGCTCTTGACAGAAACTGCTCTTTTTTAGGAGCAGTTCTTATCAGAACTACAGCTTGCCCAAGGAAATCCAGCCAGATGCAATTGGAGGAGTGGGGAATCAAACCTGGTTCTCCCAGATTAGAGTCCGTGATCTTAACCACTACACCAAACTGGCTCTCAACAGGGTTTCTGTTGTGGGGAGGTTCAGCCCAGCAATGGTATTTCATGGAAGTTTCCCAGTTTGGTGTATGCTGGCTCTTGAGGAAATGCTCTCTTTCATTTGATTCTCAGTGTATGGGAAAAAAATAGGAGGCTAATGAATAGCCCTAGTCAGAGTAGATAGACAACAGCAGGTTCACTGCGGGCTGGTTGTAAAGTTAATTAGAGAGGCAAGCACCCTCAGGTGTCTTAAGATACCTAGAGGTATCCAGACTAGGCAATTTGGTCTTTGTAATAATCCTGGGGAGGGAACTCTCCCAGCATTGCTGGTTAACACCGGAACCCTTATGCTGACTACCAT
This sequence comes from Gekko gecko, assembly GCA_029375565.1. Taxonomy (NCBI): domain Eukaryota; kingdom Metazoa; phylum Chordata; class Lepidosauria; order Squamata; family Gekkonidae; genus Gekko; species Gekko gecko. Next base: position 496,329 of record JAPDNY010000023.1, on the reverse strand, counting down.
AGAGGGATGGCCTTGGTGTGATGCATCTCTCTGCACTGCTTGGTTGAACAGCAGCTGTTTTATTTTTGCAAGCTTGGGCCTGGGTGGGATTGTTCAAATGCTACTGAATCCATTCAGTAGCTCGCAGGCCAGTGAAGAATTTACCGCAAAGCATTCAGCAGTTTAAAACTGAACAAAACCTTCACTGAATACAGTCATGGTGTCTTGTGTCTTGCTTTTGGGAATGGGGACCAAAGGTTCAAATCTTTCCTCTTCCAGGAAACTAACTGAAGGTCATTCACATTTAACCTACCCTACCTTATAGGGTTGTTGTAATGATCCAAAGCAGATGTGGAGAATTAGGAACACCCAAAGTACTTCTTCACTCAAAGAGTATAACACATGGAACTCACTAATGCAGGAAGTGATAGTGGCTACAAGCACAGATGGCTTCAAGAGGGGATCAGATAAACTTATGGAGCAGAGGGCCATCATTGGCTATTAGCCACGAGATATATATGGAGGTATAGATACACCAAAAGCAAATATACCAAAGATGGAATATGAGCCGTGGTGGCTCAGAGGTTAAGACACTGAGCTGCAGAGCAGAAGGTCTGTAGTTCAGCAGCTCAAGACCCAAGTGCCGTGTGACTGAGTGAGCTCCGGTCTCTGGCCCCAGCTCCTACCAACCTAGCAGTTCGAAAGCAAGAAACTGCAAGTAGATAGATAGGTTCTGCTTTGGTGGGAAGATAAAAGTGTTCCATGTGTCTCGGTGTTTAGTCATGCTGGCCACATGAACACAGAAACATCTTTGGACAGCGCTGGCTCTTCGCCTTGGAAATGGAGATGAGCACTGCCCTCTAGAGTCCAATTTGACTAGCTTCTGAGCAAGGGAAACATTTACCTTTACCTATAGATGGAACACTACATCTGGGGCAGTGATGCTCTGAATTCTTGGTGCTTGGGGGGCAAGAGTGGGAGGGCTTCTGGAGTTCTTGTGGACTTCCTGATGGCATCTGGATTTTGGTCACTGTGGGAAACCGAGTGTTGGACTGAATGGGCCATGGCATGATCCAAGATGGCTTCCCTTATGCTCATTTTGGGCTCCTTGGTGGAAGAGTGGGATTAAAACATCCTAAATAAATAACTGTAGGGGAGGCAGCATGTCAGATCTCAGAAGGTAAGTAGGGTTGGTACTTGGACGGGAGACCACCAAAGAAGACTCTGGAGGGGAAGACAATTACAAACCCTCGCTGGGGTTGCCATAAGTCGGTTGTGACCTGGAGGCATTTACATTCCTACAAACTGATGACAAGACAGCTTCTCTTTTGTCGAGGAACAGCTGTTTTGAAGAGTCTCTTGCGCTGTCTGCTGCGGTCCTCACCCCACCCTTGAAATACATCCAGACATCCTCAGCATGTTAGGAGGTGTGCTAATTATTTCTCCGCCTCAGGCAGATCCATTTGGAAGTGTGAGCAGATGTCCGCCAAGGTAGTGGCTCCTTTCCAAATAAATAAATAAATAAATGCTTTCCATCAAGTTCCCAACTCGGTTCCATGTGGGAACAGCGCCCTCTAAAGGGAGGAGAGCGGAGGACAAGCAGAGCTTGACAGCAGATGCTGCCAAGCACGAAAAGCCAGCTGTGGGGAGGGATGAGTTTAGCAAATAACTTAATTGCTCCATCCATCCATAGGCCTGTGTTTCGTTCGAATACCGAAGGGCAACAAAACTGAGTGCCACAAAGCAAAAGCAAGCAGCTTTGCTGAGAGACAGATCTTATTAGGGGACGCTTTCTCCCTCCACCTCCAGTTTGGTGAAGTGGCTGAGGGCATGGACTCTAATCTGGGAGAACCGGGTTTGATTCCCCACTCCTCCACCTGCAGCTGCTGGATGACCTTGGGCAAGCCATAGTTCTCTCAGAGCTGTTCTCTCAAAGACAGTTCGGAAAGAGCTCTCTCAGCCCACCTGCCTCACAGTGTTGTGGGGAGAGGAAGGGAAAGGGATTGTAAGCCACTCTGAGACTCTGAGTGAAGGGTGGGGTATAAATCCAATCTTCTCCTCCTCCTCCTCTTCCTCCTCCTCCTCCTCCTCCTCTTCTTCTTCTTCTTCCTTATTTATTTATTTATTACTTTCAATTTATATCCAGCCTAGCCAGGAACTGGCTCAAGGCAGCGTACAGTAGTTAAAATATCATAAAACAATAAAATACAATCTATACAATAAAATTCAATAACAAAGGTTACATAAAGTGCTAGTATCACAAAGGCAATTCCTATATCCTCCTCCCAATCAGGCGGGCAGCAAGTCCTGTATCACACTCCCCGTCCTGCAGGCAGCAATCCCACACCATAACCAGGTCCATAAGATGTTCCTTTTTCAGTGCCTCTTTCATCAGTGGCAGCCCCTAATCGAAAGCCTGGTGGAAGAGCTCCATTTTACAGGCCCTGCGAAACTGTAAAAGGTCCCGCAGGACCCTAAGATTTTCCGGGAGCTTGTTCCACTAGTATGGAGTCACCACTGAAAAGGCCCTGGCTCTGGTTATTGCTAGTCTGGCATTCCTCAGGCCCTGGACAGTCAGGCGGTTCTGTGATCCTGACCTCAGTGCTCTCTGGGGAATATGCGGGGAAAGGCGGTCCCTCAGGTAGACAGGTCCCTGACCATATAGGTCTTTAACGGTCAAAAACAGCACCTTGAAGGTGCAAATAAACCAGGAAAATTCTTAGCATGGCAGTTGAAAAATCGAAAAGAAAGAAATTTTATAAACAAGATAACGGAAGATGGAAAAGACATCATAGACTTGAATGGCCTAAAAAGAGTTTTTTTAACTACTATGCAAAGTTGTTTAGAAGGAAAGGTATTGACCCACAGAAACTCAGGAACTATTTGGAGAACATTGCAGTACCAGAGCTGGGACAACAAATTAAAGAAATGCTTAATGGTCCATTTAAGAAGGAAGAAATAATCAGTGCGATAGAAGATGCAAAGTTGGGCAAAGCTCCAGGTCCGGATGGTTTTACAGCAAAATTTTATAAAAAAATTAAGGAAGAGCTAACCCCAATTTTGGTACTTTTGTTGAATGATATAAGAGTGACCAAACGAATCCCAGAGTCATGGAAAGATGCCAACATTTCACTCATACCCAAAGAAGGTTTAGATTTAACTAGTGTAAAGAACTACAGACCAATTTCTCTGTTGAATAATGACTATAAATTATTTGCGAAAGTAATTTCTGAAAGATTGAAAAAATATTTGACAGAGGTCATAGCAGAAGAACAAGCTGGTTTTTTACCAAATAGACAAATAAGAGACAATATAAGAGTGGTGATTGATGCAATTGAGTATTGTGATAAACATCCAGAGAAAGAAGTTGGATTCCTCTTTTGGATGCAGAAAAAGCCTTTGATAATTTGAATTGGGACTTTATGCTACAGGTGGTAGAAAAAATGAATATAGGCCAATCTTTTTTAAATATGATTGTGGCAATTTACTCAGATCAAAAAGCGGCTTTGAACATAAACAGAGAGAAAACAGAATATTTCAAGGTTCAAAAAGGAACACGGCAAGGCTGCCCGTTATCACCGTTACTGTTTATTTGGATAGTGGAAGTATTATTGGGAGATATAAGAAAGGACAACAATATTAAAGGACTTACAGTGAAAGGTTTTTCATACAAATACAGGGCGTTTGCAGACGATGTAATGTTTATGGTGCAAGACCCAATTGAGAATATACCACAATTGATGCAGAAAATTGAAGAATTTGGGGAGATAGCTGGTTTTTATGTCAATAAAAATAAAACGAAGGTAATGTGCAAAAATATGACGAAACAAAGGCAAACAGAACTTCAGGAAAAGATTCAATGTGAAGCAGTGTCAAAAACTAAATATCTAGGAATTTAACTGACTATGAAAAATATTGATTTATTTAAAAATAATTATGAAAAAGTTTGGTATAAAATTCAGCAGGATATGAAAAAATGGGACACCCTGAATTGATCGTTAATGGGAAGAATTGCAACAGTAAAAATGAATATTTTGCCTCGTTTAATGTTCCTATTTCAAACGATCCCAATACTACAACAGTGTAAGATATTGGATACTTGGCAGAGAGAACTATCAAAATTTGTGTGGGCAGGAAGAAAACCGAGGATTAAAATGAAAATATTGTGTGACGCAAAGGAAAGAGGAGGACTTCAGCTACCAAATTTAAGACTTTATTATGATGCCGTCTGCTTAACGTGGCTAGAACAATGGATTAACCTTGACAACATGAAATTGTTAGCATTAGAAGGTCATGATAATAAATTTGGATGGCATGCATATATGTGGTATGAAAAGTCAAAAATTGACAAATTCTTCAAACAAAATGATGTATAGATGGTATATGACTCCAAAAAAAATTGCTATTATAAATGAAAGCATGTCTAACAAATGTTGGAAATGTAAAAAAAAAAAAGAAGGGTCATTTTACCACATGTGGTGGACTTGTGATAAAGCTATAAGCTACTGGACTCAGATACACAGTGAGATACAGAAAATTTTGAAAATGTACTTTCAAGAAAGACCCACAAATGTTACTGTTAGGTCTTAAATTTGAAGAAGTAAATGTAACCAAGAGAACATTGTTATGGTATTTGGTTACAACAGCCAGAATGACTTATGCACAATTTTGGAAGCAAGAAAACACACCTGAAACATGGGAATGGATTAAGAAGATGTTGTTTATGGTTGAAATGGACAAACTGACAAGGAAGCTTAACAACAAGGAAGATGAAAAGTTTTTTGAAGAATGGAAAGACTTTCAAGACTATTTGGGGAAAAACTGGGATGTTAAGAATAACTTGATTTGCTTTGACAGTTATTAAGAAGAAATTTTAAAATGATTTTATTGTTAGAGTGTTACCGTTATATGATAATGAAGGTTAAAAAGGATCAGTAAAGTAAATGTTTAACAGAGACTATAAGGGGGTAAGAGCATTGCGGGAAGCCTTGTATGGGGAGGGAGGGGTATAATGAAAAGGATATGTATTTTACTTTGTTTTTTATATAATATGGAACATGTTAAATATATCCATTAATAAAGTGTTGTTTTTTAAAAAAACAAACAAACAGCACCTTGAAACAAATCCGGTATGCTATTGGCAGCCAGTGCAGTGCCTTCAGCGCAGGCTGGATGTGATCTCGTATAGAGAGACCCATCAACAGCCTGGCCGCTGCATTCTGTACAAGCTGCAGCTTCCGGATTTGAGACAAGGGCAGCCCCATATAGAGAGTGTTGCAGTAGTCCAGTCTCAAGGTGACCATAGCATGGATCACTGTTGCCAGGTCATTGTGTTCGAGGAAGTTTGTTGCATGGAGTTTTAAACAGGTAAACAGCTTGCATCTACTGCAAAGTGCAACCTTATAAGCCATACATTTCCACCTTCCACTATAAGCCATACAACTATTTTCAGAATTCCTATGAATCCCAGAACTGGATTCTACAGTTTTCCTGCTGTGACAGGCCAGAGCAGCTGAGCTGCAGCTGTGATTTAGTTGTCTTCAGTGTTCCCTCTAAGCTGAGTGTGAGCCAGCTCACAGGTTTTTTAGCCTCCGGCTCGCACATTTTTGTCTTCGCTCTGGAAGGATGGCTCCAGGGCAAACGAATTTATGCAGGAGCCAAATCACCTGCTCACAACTTTAATGCCAGTAGCTCAGAAAGTAGAATTTTTGCTCACAGGACTCCACAGCTTCGAGGGAGCATTGGTTATCTTCTAGAGATCATCCTGTTTTTCTACTGACTCTTGCCAAATAGAATGCCGGCAAGCTTCAAAACTTTAAAGATATAGTAGAATAGACTTAAGTGTTAAGCTCCTGGCTAAAGAGATGGGTCTCAGGAAAAGAGCCCATGACCCAGGGGAATCAATCCACACTCCCTGTTTGTAAACAGGAAAGAATAGCAGACGATTTTACTCCAAAAGAGACTATAATCCTCAACGTACCAACTGCTAATCATTATGCTCTTCTATCTGATATCTCAAATCCAGAGGCGACTCTTATTGCAGAAATTAACAGCCCACCACAAGACTTATCTTTTGCAGGTTTCAGTTCTTTCATTAATGATACCCTTATAAAGAACCCCCCTCCCCCCAAAAAAAAGAGGAGATATCTCAGTGTGATGATAAATCGGATTATGTTGAGATTATTTTTCGTGTGGTGTCTCAGCATATTTATGCTTGTGCCTTGGTAAGACGTTGCATCAAAATAAATCTTAAAGCCGTTAAACGTCATTTTTTTTTTTAAAAAATGATCATGTTGAAACTTTGTGCGAATGTGTATGTCGGCGCCATGTTAATTAGGGGGATCCTGAAATTTATTTCACTGGAACCTCACCCCTGATTTCCAAGATCCAATTTATCTATTTGTGATTGTCTATCGGAACTGATGCTTGCAGAATTTCTCATTCTCCTGCTCTGAAATCAAAACATTATACATAGGACTGCGTGTACAGTTCCTGCTCCTCCCTTTGAAACTTGCAATGCAGACGTGTAAACTGATACAACACTATGGAGAAAATCCTGATGTTATTGCATGTACAGCTGTATTGAGATGGTGTGTTTCTCCATGTTGATAAAAAGTGGGAAAGACCATGAGTCCAGTAGCACCTTTAAAGCACCTAGAACTGCTTACCTCTAGCTGTACCTGAAGAAGTGAGCAGTGACACACGAGAGCTCGTACCTTGCCACAAATTCTGGCCGAGTTCAGACTGGCAGTTTGCCCCAAGAGAGGCACGTTTCAGCACTGTTTCACAAGTGGATCAAAGGGGGCGTTCACACAGGCACATCTGTCTGGCATTCCCCAGCCGTACTCAACCCATCTTGTAACGCTTCATTCCTGAATTTAAAAGATACCCGTTAAAAGTGGTATCAAACCCCGGAAAGTGTGTCTATCCCATGTATATCCCACACCAACACAGTGTGTGAGCGCTAAAGTCCACAATTTTGATTGTGTGCTCATGCGCATAAGCGCTCATGTGCATGAGTGCATATCTCCAGATTAGTGAAACAGAAAGCCCTGCCTTACAACCTCCCCGGTATGCTCCCGCATCGGTCGGTGCAGTATGACCGGGAAAACCCGGAACAGTTTGTTCCAGGGCTTTTTTTGCCACGACATGCTCCCACTTCAAACTGCCAGTCTGAACTCGTCCTCTGAAAAGAGCAAAACCTCCACTCTGAGTTGTTGTTGTTGTTTAAATTCTGGGCAGAGAGCAAGAGAGGAGATGGGAGGTCAGTCAGTGGCTTTCCAGATTCTCCTCAGCAACCTCTTTTTTATCTTATTTTTTTTATTATTTCAGCTTTTACCCCTCTGAGGCAGACTCGGGAGAGGCTTACATAAAGCCCAGTAGAAACAATATGCATCACAGTTTAAAATACACAATAAAATGCACAATGATTTAATATGTCAATGGTGATCCAAGAGTAGAAAAGAGCATTTAGAACATGCTCAGCGGTGCCTCCCCTCCAGGAAGCTTCGGCTGGGAAAGAGGTTGACACAGGGCATAGCTGATAAGGTGGTGCTCCTATTGGAAGGCCTGCTGGAAAAGCTTTGTTTCCATTTTCAACAATTAACAAATAAGTAGAAGAGAAAAAAAGAGAAAAGAGAGGGGGGAAAAGGAAAAAAAAGAAAAGAAAAAAAAGTTAATAGATCTAGCAGGAGAGAAAATTGGTCAAGCTCCCCTCTTCTCCAAGCGGGGAACAGAGTGCTGGAGAGCTTTACACTAGAAAAAGCTTCAGGGATAATCTCCAGGAAATGCTTCTCTGACCTGGCCTGACCTGGTCAGTGGGTGGGGAAAAGAGAGGTGTTAAAATACAGGGGAGCCAGGAGGAAGCTCTCCTTTTCCTTGGGTGCTGGAACTAGGAGAGCAGACAGAACTCTTAACTGAGAAGGCAGCCATTGGCCCCATGTTTTCCTGAAGACACGGGAGAGAGCTGCAAGGTAATGGTGAACTTTGTAGAGATTTGTAACTTCCTGAAGCTAAAGAGCCCTATGAGGAAAGGCTGAGGGACTTGGGAATGTTCAGTCTGGAGAAGAGGAGGTTGAGGGGGTTCATGATGGCTCTCTTGGAGTATTTGAAGGGCTGTCATTTGCAGGAGGGCTGGGAGCTGTTCCTGGGAGGGCTTCTAGTGTCCTGGCCCTACTGGTGGACCTCCTGATGGCACCTGGTATTTTTGGCCACTGTGTGACAGATTGTTGGACTGGATGGGCCGTTGGCCTGATCCAACATTGGCTTCTCTTCTGTTCTTATGTTGTCAGCAGAGGATAGGACTTGCAAGAATGGGTTTAAATTAAGGACAGGAAGGTATCGTTCAGCAGTGGAAACAGCTACCTTCTTCTGGACTGTCTTCTCCCATACATTTCTTCCGAGGAATTGACTGTCCCACCAATCAAAGAAGCTTGTCTGGTGGGCATATGAGAGAGGGCTTTTTTGGTGGCAGTCCCACAATCATGAAACAACCTCTCTTGATGGTGCACCTGGTCGCCTCACTTTCAGTCATCAAGAGACAGTTGAGGACTGAAGAAGGAGGAGGAGGAGATTGGATTTATACCCCGCCCTTAACTACCCAAAGGAGTCTCAGAGCGGCTTACCATCTCCTTTCCCTTCCCCTCCTCACAACAGACACCCTGTGAGGCAGATGGGGCTGAGACAGCTTTGACAGAAACTGCTCGTGACAGAACAGCTCTGAGAGAACTTATGACTGACCAAAGGTCACACCATGAGCTGCATGTGAAGAAGTGGGAAATCAACCCCTGTGCTCCTAACCGTCACACCAAACTGGCTCTCACCAAAGAGCTTTATTTAGGACTGTGTTTGACTACTTTTCATTTTTATTTGTTGGCAGCCCTAACTGAGTTCTAACTGAACTGACATGAAGGAAGTTTATTCATTTGAAATGTGGTGTTGGAGAAGAATTTTACAGATACCCTGGACTGCCAAAAAGACAGATAAGTGAGTTCTAGATCAAATCAAGCCTGAACTCTCCGTAGAAGGACAAATCAATAAACTGAAGCTGTTGTACTTTGGTCACATTATGAGAAGGCAAGACTCACTAGAAAAGACAAGGTTGTTAGGAAAACCTGAAGGCAACAGGAAGAAGAAGAAGAAGAAGAAGAAGAAGAAGAAGAAGAAGAAGAAGAAGAAGAAGAAGAAGAAGAAGAAGAAGAAGAAGAAGAAGAAGAAGAAGAGGAGGAGAAGAAGAGGAGAAGAGGAAGAAGAGGAGAAGAAGAGGAGAAGAAGAGGAGAAGAGGGAGAGGAGGAGGAGGAGGAAGAAGAAGAAGAAGAAGAAGAAGAAGAGGAGGAGGAGGAGGAGGAGGAGGAGGAGGAGGAGGAGGAGGAGGAGGAGGAGGAGGAGGAGATTGGATTTATACCCTGCTCTTCACTTGAAGTCTCAGAGTGGCTTACAAACCCCACTCTGAGACTTCAGAAGAAGAAGAGGAGGAGGAGGAGGAGGAAGAAGAAGAAGAAGAATAGGAGGAGGAGGAGGAGATTGGATTTATACCCCGCTCTTCACTTGAAGTCTCAGAGTGGCTTACAAACACCTTTCCCTTTCCCTTCCCTTCCCCTCCCCACAACAGACACCCTGTGAGGTAGGTGGGAGAGCTCTTTTGAGAACTGCTCATGAGAGAACAGCTCTGAAAGAACTTGGGACTGACCCAAGGTCACACCAGTGGCTATATGCAGAGGAGTGGGGAACCAAACCCGGTTCTCCCAGATTAGAGTCCACTCACTTAACCACTACCCCAAACTGGAGTACCTTTCACTGAATCAGACCCTTGTTCCATCAAAGTCAGTATTGTCTATTCAGATGGGCAGTGGATCTCCAGGGACTCAGGCTGAGTTCTTTCACATCACCTACTGCTAGATCTCTTAACAGGGATTGAACCTGGGACCTTGTGCTTTCCGAGTAGATGCTCTGCCACTGAGCCATAGCTCCTCCCTGATAGGACAGGCCTGGATGCAATTAATCCATAGGGTTGCCGTGAGTCAGCAGTGATTTGAGAGCACTTCACACACACACTTAAGGTTTTACATTGTGGTCTCTTACGGTTTTAATATATATAATTATTGTTTTATTTGCATCATAAGCTGCCTTGAGTTCTGCAAGGTAGAAATGCAGCTAATGAATACTTTTAATAAATACATAAAAAGTCTACAAAATTCAATTTTGAACATATGGGAAAGAATGCAAAATGAATGGATGACATTGCAATTGAATGCTAGTGGACAGGAATTTCGGGCAAAATGGTGGTCCGGATCCTACACATTTCTGCGATGATACGGCTCATATACACTCCTATGGGTGGAATACTGGTTTTGACCTGGAATGGAGCTAGCTCCTTGCCCGTGGATTGATGGAGCAGTTAATGAACAGGCTGCTCTTTCTTCGCTGCAGTTGCCGAGTGAGTTCATCCGCCCTGTCCCAATGGCTTGGTCCAGAGAATTACGTTACATAATTAATTGCTCTGCTTTTTAAGTGTCACCTCAAAAGGGAGACTTACAGGTCTGACAGTTTTGAAATCCTCCAGTTAAATCTCACTTAAAGTGGGATTAAGATATTACGATCCCAATCACTCCCTTGAGTTAATCCCGTGGAAGTGAATCCAACCCAGCAGGACAGCGGTGTGGAAACCACACGGATTGCCACTTTGAACTCCTCCATCGAACAAATGAAAGAGACAGGTGAGGGCACCTAGAAGATCATAGATAAAGGTGGCTTGGCTCGATGGGTACACTCAGCAGTGTCCTGAGGTGACACTTGGGCTCTGGCTACATTTTGCGAGTCCCAATTTTGCTCCTCTGTGGTGCAAACTGACCGTATGGTGACTTGCCTGCCTGGTGCGAAGGTAGCGGACATTACGCGTGTTTTAGATAGGCTGGTAGATAGTGCTGGGGAGGAGCCAGTGGTCGTGGTGCACGTCGGCACCAACGATGTGGGGAAATGCAGTCGTGAGGTCCTGGAGGAGAAATTTAGGCTGCTGGGCAGGAAACTCAAGGCCAGGACCTCCAAGGTAGCCTTCTCGGAAGTGCTACCTGTTCCATGCGCAGGGCCGGAGAGACAGGCACAGATCAGGAGTCTCAATGCGTGGATGAGACGGTGGTGTAGGGGGAAGGGTTCAAGTTTGTTAGGCACTGGGATGCTTTTTGGGACAAGAGGGAGCTGTACAAAAGGGACAGTCTCCACTTGTCCCGAGAAGGAACCAGGCTGCTGGCGCTCAAAATCAAAAAGGTGGCAGAGCAGTTTTTAAACTGAATAATGGGGGAAAGCCGAAAGGAGATGAAAAGTCTCTGGTTCGGGATGGCTCATCTCAAAGAGATGAAGGGGTAGCTATTACTTTTGTACAAGGAAATGGATTACAATTGTCCACTGAGACTGTGGCTAATGATAGGAACTGCCTGGCAAGGTCTCGAGGCAGCAAGAGGAAGGCTGTGGGCTTAACAAACATGGGAAACTATAAGTGTTTATACACAAATGCTAGAAGTCTCCGAGGTAAAATCGGGGAGTTGGAATGCTTGGTGCTGGGGGGAAATAGACATTGTGGGTATTTCAGAAACTTGGTGGGATGAGGAAAATCAGTGGGATACGGTGATTCCTGGTTATAAATTATATCGGAAGGATAGGGGGAAAGGGTTGGAGGTGGGGTGGCTCTGTATGTCAGAGAGGGTATACCGTTCAGTAAGATTGAGAGGGTAAGAGAATTGGATTCACTTCTGGAACTGCTATGGGTTGAAATAGTGGGTCCAAAAGGAGGCTTAACAGTGGGAGTTTGTTATCGCCCACCAGATCAAAAGATAGAGGAGGATTATAAAATGATGAATGAATTAAAGATAGCGGCTAGACAAAATAACTGTGTTGTAATAGGCGACTTTAACTACCCACACATTGATTGGGTCAATATGAGTTCTAGTCGGGAAAAAGAGATTGCGTTCTTAGACACTCTCAATGACTGTGCTGTGGAACAGATGGTCACAGATCCTACCAGGGGAGAGGCGATCCTGGATTTGGTCCTAAGTAACACCCAAGACCTGGTGAGAGATGTAAAAGTGATTGCACCGCTTGGGAACAGTGACCATAATGTCATTGAGTTTAACATTTGTACAGATAGGGAGTTGCCCAAAAAGACTGACGCAACCACTTTTAACTTTAAAAGGGGTAACTTCTCTGGTATGAGGGGACATGTGAGGAAGAAATTGAAAGGAAGAGTGGAGAAGGTCAAAACCATTGGGGAAGCTTGGAGACTATTTAAAAAGACAATCCTAGAAGCTCAGAAAAAATATATACTGCAGGTTAGGAAAGGTACAAATAGGTATAGAAAAAAGCCTGCATGGTTAACAAATAAAGTAATGGAAGCTGTAAAAGGTAAGAAGGATTCCTTTAAGCGGTGGAAAGCTAGTCTTAGTGAGGTTGATAAAGGGAACACAGACTATGGCAAATAAAATGCAAGTCTGTGATCAGGCAAGCAAAAAGGGAATATGAGGAGCATATCACAAAAAACATAAAGACCAACAATAAAACTTTCTTTAAATACATTAGAAGTAGGAAGCCAGCCAGGGAGGCAGTGGGGCCCTTGGATGACCAAGGGGTAAAAGGAGTAGTGAAGGATGATAGGGAAATGGCTGAGAAGCTGAATGCATTTTTTGCCTCTGTCTTCACTGTGGAAGAGGAGAAGTGTTTGCCCACTCCAGAAGCACCGATTTCGGGAGGGGGTTTGAAAGACCTGAATCAGATTGCGGTAACAAGAGAGGAAGTCCTCCGACTGATGGACAATTTAAAAACTAATAAATCACCAGGCCCGGATGGCATTCATCCGAGAGTTCTGAAAGAACTCAAATGTGAACTTGTGGATCTCCTGACAAAAATATGTAATCTTTCTTTAAAATCTGCCTCCATTCCTGAGGACTGGAAGGTAGCTAATGTCACTCCCATCTTTAAAAAGGGCTCCAGGGGAGATCCAGGAAATTACAGGCCAGTCAGTCTGACATCGATACCGGGTAAGTTGGTGGAAACTGTTATTAAGGAAAGAATTAGTAGGCACATTGATGAACAAAAACTATTGAGGCAGACTCAGCATGGGTTCTGTAAGGGAAGATCTTGTCTCACTAACCTGTTAGTGTTTTTTGAGGGAGTGAACAAACATGTGGACAAGGGGGACCCAATAGATATTATTTACCTTGATTTCCGGAAAGCTTTTGATACAGTTCCTCATCAAAGGCTCCTAAGTAAGCTCAATAGTCATGGGATAAAAGGACAAGTCCTCTTGTGGATCAAAAACTGGCTTATAAATAGGAAACAGAGAGTGAGTATAAATGGGAAACTTTCTCAGTGGAGGGTGGTAAGCAGTGGGGTACCACAGGGATCAGTACTTGGTCCGATGCTTTTTAACTTGTTTATTAACGATTTGGAATTGGGAGTAAGCAGTGAAGTGGCTAAATTTGCAGATGACACAAAGTTGTTTAGGGTGGTGAAAACCAGGGAGGATTGTGAGACACTCCAAAGGGATCTGTTGAGGATGGGTGAGTGGGCGTCAACGTGGCAAATGGGGTTCAATATGGCCAAGTGCAAAGTGATGCACATTGGAGCCAAAAATTCTAAATATAAATACACGTTGATGGGGTCTGATCTGGCAGAGACGGACCAAGAGAGAGATCTTGGAGTCATAGTGGATAACTCACTGAAAATGTCTACACAATGTGTAGCTGCAATAAAGAAGGCCAATGCTATGCTGGGGATTATTAGGAAGGGAATTGATAACAAATCAGCCAGTATCATCATGTCCCTGTATAAATCATTGGTGCGACCTCATTTGGAATACTGTGTACAGTTCTGGTCACCACATCTCAAAAAGGATATTATAGCATTGGAAAAAGTGCAGAGAAGGGCATCTAGAATGATAAAAGGGTTGGAACACCTTCCCTATGAAGAAAGGTTAAAATGCTTGGGGCTCTTTAGCTTGGAGAAACGACGGCTGAGAGGTGACATGATCGAGGTTTATAAGATTATGAATGGGATTGAGCAGGTTGAGAAAGAAGTACTTTTCTCCCTTTCTCACAATACAAGAACTCGTGGGCAATCCATGAAATTGCTGAGCAGTCGGGTTAGAACAGATAAAAGGAAATACTTCTTCACCCAAAGAGTGATTAACATATGGAATTCACTGCCACAGGAGGTCGTGGCAGCTGCAAGCAGGGACAGTTTCAAGAGGAAATTTGATAAACATATGGAGCAGAAGTCCACCAGTGGCTATTAGCCACAGGGTATAGATGGGAACTCTCAGTCTGGGGCAGGTGATGCACTCTATTCTTGGTGCTGGAGGGGGCAGCAGTGGGAGGGCTGCTGGTGCCCTGGCCCCACTGCTGGACCTCCTGATGGCACCTGGTATATTTTGGCCACTGTGTGACAGAGTGTTGAACTAGATGGGCCATTGGCCTGATTCAACATTGGCTTCTCTTATGTTCTTATGTTCTTATGAACCTTGAAGTCTTTCTTTTCAGGCTGTTTTCCCATTTCCTTTTGTCGAATCGGTCCCATAAAATTGGCATTTTTAAAAATTTCTGAGCCAATAGATCAGCATCATCTGTGATTTTCCTTTAGCGTATAAACTGTACACACATGGCACGAACTAGAAATAATAGAGAATGAAAAGCCGTCTTCATCCATCATTATGGGAAAGCACTTTGGGCAGATCTTTCCCTGGCACAAGGTGGCCATCACTGGGTCAAGCGCTTTCTTCTAGCAAGAGAAAGTTCCTTGCTCCATGGGAAAGCGACAAGTGCCAATGAAACAGATCTGCAGAATCCGACCTGAAGTAGCTTATACCGTAGGAGTGTGGACTCTAATCTGGGAGAGCCGGGTTTGATTCCCCACTCCTCTACATGCAGCTGCTGGTAGGACCTTGAGTCAGTTTCAAGTTCTTTCAGAGCTGTTCTCTCACAGGTAGCTCTCGGAAGAGCTCTCTCAGTCCCACCTACCTCATAGGGTTCTGTTGTGGGGAGGGGAAGGGAAAGGAGATTGTAAACTGCTCTGAGGTTGTGGTCGCATGTGCCATTTGGAGCGGAGGGGAAGCACCCTTATTTCCTCCAGAGGAATTTGACTCGCAGTTGCAAGATCACACTGGCCCAATGAGTTCCTCACAAAGATGTGGAAAGGGTTTCATTCCTTTGTCTTTTTACTGAGAGAACAAAGCTTCGTTGCCTACCAACAGCCACTGAAGGAAAAGTTAGTCCCACAGAGGAGCCAAGCAGGTGAAGTGTCTTCCTCAGGAGACAGAGAGTATTCTGACAGGGAACAGTGGATGCAGTGGATGGGGAAGAGGAGCAGACTCAGCATCTGGCCAATGGCACGCAAGTACTCTTGAGTGGCAGCTGATGGGCCAATGGCTGATGGAGTGCACTGTGGGTGGGACTCAGGCAATGCAGCCAGTGGATAGGGACAGCTTCTGAGTGACAAATCATGGAGCCAACTGATTTAGGATCATGTGGAATGTTCAGAAAGTGCCACCTCACTATTCAATTATATATAAGGAAAGATAACAATAGATGTACAAGTTCTCAAGCCAGTTTGGTGTAGCGGTTAAGGGTGGCGGACTCTAAACTGGGAGAATCGGGTTTGATTCCCTACTCCTCCACATGAAGCTTCTTGCTGTGACCTTGGGTCAGTCATGACTCTCTCAGAACAGTTCTCTCATGAGCAATTCTTGAAGGACCTCTCTCAGCCCCACCTACCTCACAGGGTGTCTTCTGTGGGGAGAACATAAGAACAAAAGAGAAGCCAATGTTGGATCAGGTCAATGATCCATCCAGTCCAACACTCTGTCACACAGTGGCCAAAAATCTCCGGTGTCATCAGGAGGGCCAGGATACTAGAAGCCCTCCCACTGTTGCCCCCCACCCCCTGAGCACCAAGAATACAGTGCATCACTTGCCCCAGACCAAGAGTCCCTATCTATACCGCCTGGCTAATAGCCACTGATGAACCTCTGCTCCATATGCTTATCTAATTCCCTCTTGAAGCTGTCCATGCTTGTAGCCACCACCACCTCCTGTGGCAGTGAATTCCATGTGTTAATCACTCTTTGGGTGAAGAAGTACTTCCTTTATGTGTCCTAACCTGATTGCTCAGCAATTTCA
Source organism: Gekko gecko (assembly GCA_029375565.1). Lineage (NCBI taxonomy): Eukaryota > Metazoa > Chordata > Lepidosauria > Squamata > Gekkonidae > Gekko > Gekko gecko. Next base: position 480,189 of record JAPDNY010000023.1, on the reverse strand, counting down.
TTCAGTGCCCACGAGTTCTTGTATTGTGAGAAAGGGAGAAAAGTACTTCTTTCTCTACCTGCTCTATCCCATGTATAATCTTATAAACCTCGATCATGTCACCCCTCAGCCATCATGTCTCCAAGCTAAAGAGCCCCAAGCACTTTAACCTTTCTTCATAGGGAAAGGGAGGGGAGGGGAAGGTGATCGTAAGCCATTCTGAGACTTTCGGGTAGTGAAGGATGGGGGTATAAATCCAATCTCTTCTTCTTCTTCTAAATCCCCAGCTTTCTTTTTGAAAAAGGAAAGCTGTAGTTCCTTCCCTTGCAAGGATTTGTGGTTTTTCCCCCCTTTATATCTCCACAAGGGAAGGGGCTTCAGACTTATTTTTTTAAATAAGAATGAAAGCTGAGACTTTAGACAATCTGATACAATGACTGTTAAATGGTATGTCACTACAATGATATTCTAGCGTTGATTTAAGACAGAAAAACAAAACGCCCCCTGGTGGCAAAGGGAAGAAATGACTGCTGTTTGGAAAAGGTCGAGGAGATGGTTTCTTATGTGGGCCAGAAAATCTTCATTTACCCACCCACAGAGCAGCCTTCCTGGCTTTGTAATGATCTTTGCCAAAACTTCAGAGCAAAGTAAGTCTGAGAAAGATTTGAGGAAATCTAGGAAGCCCACAGAGGTGCATAAATACATGATGCTGTGGGCAAACAGGAAAAAAACAAAACCAAAATAACTAACCACCTTCCAAAGCATAGGATTTGGGGCAGATAAACCCATGTGGAGGTCCCCAGTGTCACTGGAGGAGATTTTGCAGAGCATCCTTCCACATCTCTTCTAATTTATTGCAGAATTGTTCTCAGTTTATACAGTCCCATTCTGTTGTAGACCATAAACACAAACACACATCACCGATAATACAGGTTGATGGAAGGGAAAGGTGCATGTGCAGATGCTCAGTGAAGCAAATAACACCCCTGATAACCATTTTTATTCTATTATTTTTTATGTTTCACAAGTTTAAACCTCATCTTCTCCTGTGTGGTCTCCGAGCAGTTCAGAATAAAATGTTTGACAATAAAATACCATAAAAGACATCTGAACATTAAAACAGGATGGGGTAAAAATACAGTTGCAATAAAAAAATCATAAAACATCAATAGTATAAGGGGAGGTATTTGTGAATCTCCTGCATCGGGCAGGGGGTTGGACTAGATGACCCTGGGTGTCCCTTCCAACTTTATGATTCTATGATTGAATAATTACCAGATAAAGGCAGTGGGCAGTTCCAGAAAATTTAGCCAAGACCTGATGAAATAGAGGGCTCTTACAAACCCTGTGGGATGCAAGAAGATCCTGCGGAGTGTGGGCTTCATCAGGGAGCTGGTCCCAAAGGGCAGGGACAATGACTGAGAAGACCTTGGCCCTAGTGGAAGGGAATGGGCAATGTGAATGTGGAGGTTCCTCTCTGTCACCATGGCTAGTAGCCATTGTTAGACTTTTCCTCCATGAATCTGTCTAATTCTCTTTTAAAGCTGTTTAATCCTGTGGCCATCACTATATCCTCTGGCAGCGAATTCCACATTTTGACCACTCTCTCTGTAAAGTAGTGTTTCCTTTTGTCTCTCCTGAGCCTACTGCCCATCAGCTTCATTGGATGCCCTCAAATGTTTTGGGAAAGGGAGAAAAAAAATATCTTTGTCAATTCTCTCCACCACATGAATCACTTTATAAACCTCTATCATGTCCTCCCGTAGTCGTCTCTTTTCTAAACCGAAGAGTCCCAGACTCTTCAGCCTTTCCTCCTAGGGAAGGTGCTCCAAACCCCTAATCATCTTGGTTGCTCTCCTCTGTATTTTTGCCTGCTCTGCAATGTCTTTTTTTGTCCATTCCCAAACATCACCCTCCCCAGGTTTCACCCAGAAATCTCCAGGAGTTTCCTAATCTTGGGTTGGCAACCCTACAAACAGCTGTAAAAAAAACCCTTTGCAGCTGCAAAACAGCTGTGGTGGTGTACCATCTCCTCTTGGAGAAGTTTCATTATCTTGCCTTAGGCACATGTAAAAATGGGCATATATATATATATATATATATATATATAAAAAAGTATTGAGAATATGGACAAATGAACACTAAATTGAAAAGAAAACAACCACCATTTACTTCATTTATATCCCAACTTTCTTCCTGGTAGGGATCCAAAATGCCTTAAATGGTTCTCCTGCCCTCCATTTTATCCTCACAGCAACCTTGTGGGATACGTTAGGCTGAGTGTTCATGACTAGCCCAAGGCCACCGAGCAATCATCATTTGAAAATGGGGATTTGAACCTCGGTCAACCAGACCCTATTCTAAAAATCTAACCACTACATCACACTGGCTTTTGTGGGGTGGCTGCTGTTGAACAGTAGAGAGCAGCCAGACTTGAGTTAGTCGTGAAGTTGTTTTGTGGGAAGACACGCAGTGGTTGCTGCCAGGCATGGCCCTGATAAGTAAGGGTGTACATCTCAAATCCAGGTTTTGTGGGGGGTTTTTTTAAGTGTTATGCAAAATACACCCTGAAACTATCCAAGTTGCTTTTCATGTTTGGGTGTCTTTAGTGCAGCAGGCAACTTGTTTTTTGTTGATGCTCCTGATATCCCGGGCAATGGCACTTATCCCTTCCCATCAGATCCTTGCAAGCCATCAATATGAGAGCACTCCCAGCCAATCACCATTGGAGAAGGAATTCTAAGTACAAGAAGCCCATCATGGTTCAGGACAGTTCTTTCTAGCCGGAGCAAACTGGCTTAAGGCAGAAGCCCTTTGAGTCCACGGAAGATTATGTATTGGAGTCAGTCACTGTAAGATTAGGTACAGAAACCAGGTGCAACCAGGATTTTTTTTTTTTTTTGCTTCTTCTTTTATTGCCAAAACTGGCAGACAGAGCTGCCACCTGTCAGGCTGCCACCATTTCCCCCACAGACACCAGTGAAGAGGAGTGCATCAAGAGGCACCTATTTCAGGGGCGTGTAGAAGCAACCACCTTTGCCTGTTCTGCTTGAAACTTAAGAGGTCTTTAGATTAAAAAGAGGATTGTGCTTTGTGCAAATTTGATATAATTATCTGCACAAAACAGCTGCAGCAGGCCCTTGAATTCCTTCCTGCATTGAAAATACTGGTCCCAAAATTTGGGAACCTGAAAACAAACAAATATGGATTTGAATCCAGAGCCAGCACTGTAGTATCAGAAAATCAGGACTAATAGTGAAATGGTCCTCCCCAAATCCTGTATATTACTATTATTATTATTTTTTGCCTTAGCACACACCCCTACTGAGAAGTCTTCCTACAAGGTCCAAAACACACCTGGAAAGGGCCATGGCCTTACTTTTCACTGACAGAAACCGAGGTTTGAAGGCTGGGGATGCTGTTGTCATTGCCTAGCAACACCAACAATAGTCACTGTCAGGTCATTTGCTTCTTAAAGCTACAAGCTATGCTTTTATTATTTGGGGAGTATACCCCATTTTTTATATTTCAGATTTTTCTTCAAATTTGGGGCTTTTTCAGGTTTGTCGAAAGATCCATCTTGGATAGATGAAGCTGTCTTATATTGAAACAGACCACTGGTCCATCAAGGTCAGTTTTATCTACTTAGACTGGCAGCAGCTGCCCATGTTCCCAGGGAGAGGCCTTTCACATCCCCTACTACCTGATCCCTTTAATTAAGGATGGCATGGTTTGGGAATGGAAATTTCTGCATGCCAAGTAGATGGCCTCCTAGTGAGCTGTAGCCTCTCCCCATCTTGTCTCTGTTGTCTTATTTGTTCATGGCTCCAGTCTCCAGGTTTAAGTACAAATAAATAGGGGAGTAAGTCAATGATCTGGTGAACAGTCATGAGATGAACCAATAGACTGGCTCCCTGTTTCAAACTGATGAACAAACCACAAGCCGAAGCAGTGGGTGTTCAAGCATCCCTGGCTGTGGTGGGCCTGGCCAGCTACAGTGGTTCTCCAGGAAGTGATGCCTGTCACTTCCTACATGTGGTGGTGAACACATGAAGCTGCGTTATACTGAATCAGTCCATCAGTCCACCATGAACAGTATAGTCCACTGAGACTGGCAGTGGCTCTCCAGAGTCTCAGGCAGAGGTCTTCTCCATCACCTACCCCCTGATTCTTTCAACTGGAGATGGCAGGGACTGAATTTGGAACCTTCTGGATGCCACGTAGATGCTCTACTGAGCTCTACTGAGCCACGGCCCCTCCTATTGATACATCAATGCCCTCCTCATTGGGTTGCTCCAAGCAGTCATTTGGGTGGCTTGGGCACAGTCTTTGATGATATCAGGGTATAAAAAATGACAGAGGAAGCAAAACGAGACACAAAAGCTTGTGTTGCGTTGCATGATTTAATATACAGCCAACTACACATGAAATGACATAGAATTTTGTAACAGCACTAAGTACAGATATACACCTTCCCTCTAGTTTCATGGCACAGTAACAACAACCCATTAAGAAGCATACAGAACATCTCCAGGAAAAAAAAAGTTACAATGAGTATTTTTAATACATACTAGTCGCCTTTATCAGAATTTTGATTTCCCGGTTATCTCAAAACTACTTTGGGTTGCATCCTGCATGATTCCACCCTGCTAATGAAGATCCCGTCCTTCAGTGCAAGGAGCTTTATTCTGATGGACCATGCCTCTTCTGTAGGGGGAGATTCCTATGTGAAAGGAACAGCTTTGCTTCAGAATTCAGCCCATTATGTGCTGATGTTCGTATTCGGATGCCAAATTTTCAAGTGGAAAAATCTTTGGCCGAATAGACGAAACATGTACTTCAATTGGTTCCGCCGGAACAAATGGAACATTGAAGAATTTGGGGTGGATCATGCCTTTCAAGCTGAAACCGTAAGATTTAAATGTGCTGGAAGTGGGGAGTCATTAATTCCAATCAATAGAATCTGAAATGGTTCTGTAGTATATCATACTGAGCAATAGGATTTCTATGAGGTAGACCTTTGTGCAGAGTGGTTAGTGATGGACTAGGCACATCACAGAACTCACTGTCTGACCTTGGGTTCATCAATATCTCTCAGTCTAGCCTACTTCACAGGGCTGTTGTGAAGATAGGGAAATCACATGTCCAGCTACCCTGAGCTCTTTGCAAGAAGTAAGTGATTTTTTTAAAAAATGTGTTAAATATCTTGCACTTGTTGGTTCCACCATTCTTCCCAGGACCTCAGTGTATATGATTAACCTCTACATTTTATATTCACAAGAGCCCCGTAAGATACGTTGAAAGAGCTTCGAATCAGGACCCCCCAGTGAGCTTCATGGTTCATTATCGATTTGAAATCCTTCTCACGCTACCACTATGCCATCCTTAATCTACCAAAGGTATTGCGAAGGGATGGCTTACGAGCGAGAGACTGAAATCGCTGCCCCTCCATTATTAAGACAGAGCCACAGTTTGGAGAACGTTACAGAAAAGTGCAAAGCGACAACAAAAACCGACAGGCGCAAAGCTGAAGTCCAGTAGCACCCGGCACCCCCCAAAAAAGAGTCTTTGGTCCACTTGCAAAAGATTCATCCGTGCTTTGTGGCTTGGTTGGCGTCAAATCCTCTCGTGATGGATTGCTTCCGCTAGTAGTGGTAAGGATAGAAGCCGTAGCTGGGGCCCATTCCAGACTCGAGCATCAGATCAGCAGGGTATTCATCGAGGAAGAAGGAAGACTTTTGCCCCCCTTGGCCCCCTTGGCCCCCTTGGCCTCCTAACCCTCCTAAGCCCCCAAGCCCCCTAAGCCACCTTGGCCACCCAGGCGGGCACAAGGATTGTGCTGCTGAATGCACAGAGGCTGGCTGGCAGCATAGAGGGTCGGCCCTGGAATACTCAGGACAAAGGGCGGTGGCTGGATTTGGACCAGAGTCGCAGGGGTGGACGCGACACATTGCTGAGATGCACCTCCGCCCATGCCTCCTCCCATGCCTCCTCCTAGGCCTCCACCCAGGCCTCCTCCTAGGCCTCCACCCAGGCCACCTCCCAGGCCTCCACCCAGGCCTCCTCCCTGAGACAGGCCCCGACCCTGGGATTTCCCCCGTCCCTGAGACACGCTCTGCTTCTGTTTCAGATACATGTTGTCGAAGTAACTCTGGAAAAGGAGAGAACGAAACGAATCAGAAACTGGACATGTTTTCACATGGTATCGTTTTACGAAATTTCTGCCCGGCTTTTCTGCCCTCGTAAGGGCCACCGAGGTGGCTAACCGAGCAAATTGCATTTCAAATAAAATAAAATTGCATTTGAAACCATTAATACCCCCCCCCCCAAAAAAAGCCACATATCACAGTTGTTATGCACGTCACAATTCTGCAGCCTCATTATCCGCATGCCTCAACAGGTAGCGGGCACTGAATTCAGAATTCCTACAGATTTCAATTCAATCCTTCCAGGATAGTAATATTTGGTTTTGTTTACACAATTGAAATCCCCTGGAAAGCAGCTGAGACTGATTCCTTCTGTAATTTGGTTTTGGGTTCCAAATTAGATTTCAAGTCAAATTAGGGGGGAGGGAATCAATTTTTAATACCTATAAGCTCTTTCCATGCATCCAGGTAGACCACCAGACTATCAGAACAGATTATACACATGTAGCATCAATTTTAGCCAGAATGGAGACAATAAATGTTATCATGTCCCAGAAGGCCAGACCAGAAGCAACGGGTTGAGATTAAATCAAGAGAGTTTTCAGCTAAATATTAGGAAGAATTTCCTGATAGTTAGAGGGGTTCCTCAGGGGAACAGGCTTCCTCGGGAGGTGGTGGGCTCTCCTTCTTCGGAGGTTTTCAAACAGAGGCTCGATGGCCATCTGACAGCAATGCTGATTCTGTGAACTGAGGCAGATCATGAGAGGGAGGGCAGGAAGGGTTGCCTCAGAGCTTAGTTCCCGTGGCCCTTTCTTACACACTCAGGGAAATACTGATCATCACTTTGGGGTCAGGCAGCAATTTTTCTCCAGGCCAGTTGGCCAGCTGGAGGCTTTTGCCATCTTCTTGGGCATGGAGCAAGGGTCACTGCGTGCGTGTGGGGAAGAGGTATCTGTGAATTCCCTACATTGTGGAGAGGGGTGGACTAGATGTCCCTGAAGGTCCCTTCCAACTCTATGATTCTGTGATTCTAGGATTCTATGACCTACATCCGCTGAAAACTCTGACAATCAGACCACCTGAATAGGGCTTAGAAATGTGAAGATCATATTGTATGTCTATAAATTTATGGGTGTCATGGCATTAAGCCTAATGCTGAACCTGCCCCACAGCATGCAGATAAAAAAAAAAAAAATCCACACCCTGGGGCCACGTTCAGCTCAGACAATATTTGTACACACCCACAACAGCCCATATGTATGCACACACATACAGAAAAAAAATGAGAGGAAACTTGTAAAGCTTTAAAAAGCTTAAATGATTGGTGTATATGTTGTGTGTGTTATCCTGAGATCTTGCGATGCTCTGATGTGAAATCTCTGCACCACCTTCGGTCTCGCTAGGCAATCACAGAAAGAGTTGCAGCAAGAAAGGCCAGAAGGCACGGCTGCCGGGGACAGGGCAGGGGGAGAGATCGCTGCCGACGAACAAGGAAGCAACTGAAGAGGCGGCAGGTGGGAGATCCGGGCAGGTACGGGCGAGGCAGCAATGGGAGAAGCAGGATGGGAGGAAGGAGGAGGCGGTGAAGAGGGGGAGAGATGTGCTACCATTGGGTGACCCAGGCAGGAGGAGGAAGTAGAGGCAATATCTCTGTGAGTGAATTTAGCAATGTTAGAGGCAGGGAGGGAAGGGGTGGGGGGAAGGTTCCTGAAGCCGAGTTCAAAAGCTAGCTGCTTCCACGCTGGATTTTCGACCTAGGTAAACTATCACGAAACGGTTCAAGATAATGCATGTAAGCAAACTCTGTTATTACTGGTGGGGTGGAAGGGCAACACACCCCTAATGTAGCCAATCCTCCAAGAGCTTAAAGAGCTGTTCTTACAGGGGCTACTGTAAGCTCTTGGAGGATTGGCTACATTAGGGGTGCCTAATATGCAAAGGAGTTCCTGCTACAAACAAGAGCCCTGGTCATGACCACTTTGCCCTCCCGTTGTTATTTTCCTCCAGCATTTCTTGAAAGTCAAGGCATCGTGACGACCCATACCAGGATCGGAGAGATAATTTCTCAAGCAAATGCAGTTTTGGCTTTATAAATCTATAGACGGGATCAATGCTCCTTCTACGCCGTGGAGTCTTGGGAGCAAAGATTCTACTTTGCGAGCTACTGGCATTAAAGCTGTGAGCGAGCGATTTGGCTGCTGCATCAACCAGTTTGCTCTGGATCCATCCTTCCTGAGCTGAGACAAAAATCTGTGAGCTGGAGGCCAAAAAAACTGTCAGCTAGCTCACTCTAACTCAGCTTAGAGGGAACACTGGGCAAGATATATAGACGCTAAAACTATATTTTAATTTATAGATAGAAAAAGAACATTTTTTTGCCATTGGGAGAAAATATACTCTATTTAAATAACAGTTCCTTAAGTGATTCAAGTCTTTCTTTAATCTCCCTGACGTTATTTCAAATAATATTATCTACATAGACATTAAGATTTTAAAAAAGGATGACATCTTTAGACTCCCCCCCACAGAGGCATTATTCATTTGAAAGACACTAGATTTTAAAAACAAATGCGCTGAAGAACAAATCGGAGTGGGGGAAAGAAGATAAATACTATCTAATCGAAACTGAGAGATGAAGAAAGCTTTTTAAAGCATGACAAATGTATCAGCTGACAGAATGACACCTTCATGAAATTTCCCTCACTAACTTCCCTGGTTAATTTGAAAGACAACCCCTCATTCTAATTCATCCTCAATTTGGGTTTTATCTTGAATCGAGACACTGTTGGGATTAGGGAAATCCAAGGGATCTGGTGGAAGTTTCCCACATCATGTATCAGCTGATCCTCTTGTTTGGTGTAGTGCCAGTTTGGTGTAGAGGTTAAGTGCGCGGACTCTAATCGGGGAGAACCGGGTTTGATTCCCCACTCCTCCACTTGTACCTGGCTGGATGACCCTGGGCAAGCCATAGTTCTGTCAGAGCTGTTCTGAAAGAGCAGTTTCTGTCAGAGCTCTCTCAGCCCCACCTACCTCACAGGCATTGTTCCTTCTAAGCTGAGTTAGTATGAGCTAGCTCACAGTTTTTTAGCCTCTAGCTCACACATTTGTCTCTTAGCTCAGAAGGGATGGCTCCAGAGCAAACTAGTTTATGCCATAGCCAAATCCCTTACTCACAACTTTAACACCAGTAGCTCAGAAAGTAGAATTTTTTGCTCACAAGACTCCACACCTTAGGGGGAACATTGCTCACAGGCAGTGTTCCCTCTAAGCTGAGTTAGTGTGAGCTAGCTCATAGTTTTTTAGCCTCCGGCTCACACATTTTTTGTCTTAGCTCAGGAAGGATGGCTCCAGAGCAAACTAATTTATGCAGTAGCCAAATCGCCTGCTCACAACTTTAATGCTGGTAGCTCAGGAAGTAGATTTTTTTTTGCTCACAGGAATCCAGAGCTTAGAGGGAGCATTGCTCACAGGGTGTCTGTTGTGGGGAGGGGAAGGGAAAGGAGTTTGTACGCCGCTCTGAGGCTCCGAGTGAAGGGTGGGGTATAAATCCAATCTCTTCTCTTCTTCTACCTCACAGGGTGTCTGTTGTGGGGAGGGGAAGGGAAAGGAGTTTGTAAGCCGCTCTGAGGCTCCGAATGAAAGGCGGGGTGTAAATCCAATCTCTTCTTCTTCTTCTTCTTTATTGGATGTATCGCTCCCTTTTTTGTTCAGGAGCACCGTAAAGACTCGCAAAATTCATGACAGCGTATGAGTTTCTGAGTGTCCCGGCTCACTTCTGAAGAAGGTGCCACTGGCCTCTTGCTTTTTTCTACTGCTGCAAACAGACTAAACGTGGCCACCCATCTTGATCTATCTCATTGTGTTGCGTAATCTGCAACCGTTCTCTAATTCTACGGCCCGGTTTTATCGCATTGTTTATTGTCCATATTATGCTGGTCTCGATTACACTGTCTTATCATTCCTGCCATCGGTAGGCATCTCAGTGAGGAAGTTCCCTCCATCAGAGGACTACCGAAAGTTCCCCCACAAACTTTGTCGGTCCCGAAGGTGTGAGTGGAGTCGAAACAAGCTGCTCCACTGCAGACCCGCACAGCTACTCTTTGAAATGTATGAATAGCTGAGTGGATGACTGAAATAATCAATTTATTAATGAACAGATGATTGAAGGTTTCCCCCCCCTTTTTTCTTTTTCTTTTTCCAAGCAAACCAGAGTTCTACCTCTGAGCGACAGCCCTTCCCTGTGACTGAGAAAACCGAGAGGTCTGACTTTCGGTATCAGATTTTTGATTCGACAGAATCAAGATCTCCCCTTGAACAGTTCTGGAACAAAATATAAGTAACGGGGCGGGGTGTGTGTGGAGAATACACTCATGAAAAGCACAGATTTACTGCCCTTTACAGTCCTGTTCTAGGTAGCTGCTTTGGGTCTTTGGTGGTAATGCTTTTCTCCATATCAAGTCTAAAAGGAATCGCCCCGGCCTGGTTAGCCAAAGCAAGCCCGATCTCGTCAGATCTTGGCAGCTAAGCAGGGCCGATCCTGGCAAAAAACTTGGAAGGGCGACCTCCAAGAAATACCAGGGCTGGGACGCAGAGGCAGGTTATCAAGACACTTCTCTGAAATGGCCTAGCCCCACTAGGGGTTGCCAAGAAGTCACCATAACTTCCAGGCTTACAAGTCCGTACACACACACATACAAAACCCCCCAAAAACTAACCCTCATCTCCCCCAAAAAAGTCTAAAATGAATCAAATTTAGAATATTATTTTTTCTCCTGAAGCTGTCGCATATGCAGTTTTTTTTTAAAAAATAAATCTGAATAAACTTTAAATTAAAAGGAGCAGTTAGAGTCTTACCATCTTATCCAGCAAGTGGAAGTCACAAAGATGTTTCGAGAGGCTGCAAGTTTCTGGAAGAGACCAGGGTTGCTAGCATTTATATACCATTTAGCGGGGAGGCAGTTTCTGGGATATGAGGCATTCTCCTTAATACAGATGTCACTAATTAATTCCTGACTACAATATAATTGTATTTTTTTTTGCCTCCTCCAAATTACTTAATTATTTGTTTCCCTGCTTATTAAGGTTGGCCTGTCACAATTACTGATAAGAACATTATCCTTCTGGTTTCTTTAATCTGAAATATTTTTAAAATGGAATGCACAAATTCAAGTTTCTTTATTCCACGGGCTTTATGGAGATGAACAACTGTGTGTTTGACTTCTGCTTGCTGCAGTGTATGAAACTCAGCAAATGCAATCAAGGTGGTGGCATTTGGGAGCCTCCATAGTTAGAAAGGGTAAAATTCTGAATACCAGTGTTTAGTGACAACATCAGGGGAATCCTAGAATCATAGAGTTGGAAAGTACCTCTAGGGTCATCTAGTCCAACCCCTGGCACAATGCAGGAAATTCACAAATTCCTCCCCCTCCACATTCCCAGGGACCGCTGTTCCATGCCCAGAAGATGACCAATGGACGTTCTGGCATTTGTTGACCTTCTAGAGCAACTGGTTGGCCATTGTGTGAAAGAGGATGCTAGACCATTGGTCTGATCTGACATGACCTTTCTTACATTCTTATCATATAAATTAGGGAACGGGGTACATTGTTTATGCTGAAGGGCTGTAGCTCACCGGTAGAGCATCTGCTTGGCATGCAGAAGGTCCCAAGTTCAGTCCCTGGTATCTCCAGTTAAAAGATCTGGCAGTAGGTCATGTCAAAGACTTCTGCCTAAGATCTTGGGGAGCCACTGCCTGTCTGAGTAGACAATACTGACTCTGAGGGACCAAGGGTCTGATTCAATATAAGGAACTTTCACATGATTTCAAGCTGCCCTGAGCCCTGCTTAGTGGGGAAAGGAGCTGGACGAAAGTCAAATAAATTTGTAGCAGGAACTCCTTTGCACATTAGGTGATGCACCCCATATTTAGTCAATCCTCCAAGAGCTTACAGAGCTCTTCTTACAGGGGCTACTGTAAGCTCTTGGAGGATTGGCTGCATTAGGGATGTGTCGCCTAATATGCAAAGGAGTTCCTGCTACAAAAAGAGCCCTGGGGACTAACATGCCTAATGGACTGCCAAATCCATTATGAACCCACCCGGCAATTACACTCACCTTCAGAGGCCCTGATTCAGGTGTCATCACATTCTGAGATCAGGGGGATGGCAACTAAGGTTGCCAGGTAATTTATGTCTGCCAGCGGGGGGTGAGAGGGAGCTTCCTGGGAGTGAGGGGGGGGTGACAACATGCACAGGCGCTCTGGTATTTTGGACAAAACTCTATGGTTACCATAGAGTTTTGTCTAAAATACCAGACGGTCGCTGTGTGATACCCCCAGCATGATGATGTCACTTCTGTGTGATGTCATCACATTGGGGACACAGCGCCCAATATTGTGTTGTGGGTGGGGCTTCCACTCGATGGCCAGCTGGCCAGTGACGGGCTGGAGCCCATGAAGCCAGGGATCCCCCGCTCACACATGGGTACTGGCCACCCTAGTGGCAACCCAGAAGAAGGCCTTCTTGGTTGTGGCACCATGATTCTAGAACTCTCTCCCTATGGAGATTAGTCCCTTCCCTTCAGTTGCTGTCCTTTGCCAGTGGCAGGAGTCTTTTTTGTTTCATTTGGCATTCCTTCAATGATCCCTCTTTCCTAACTAATATTTCTACATTGTGTATATATTTCAAGTGTTTTTATGTACTTTTACTCTCTCTCCCTCCTCTTTGTAATGGCTTTACAATATAAATTTATCGTGTATGTTTTAAATTGTAAGCCACCTTGGCGGCCCACATAAGAGCAGAAAGGTAGGATTTATACCCCACTCTTCACATGGAGTCTCAGGGCAGCTTACAATCTCCTTTCCATTCCCCTCCCCACAACAGACACCCTGCGAGGTAGGTGGGACTGAGAGAGCTCTCTTGAGGACTGCTTGTGAGAGAACAGCTCTGAGAGAACTTGTGACTGTCCCAAGGTCACACCAGGAGCTGTATGTGAAGCAGTGGGGAATCAAACCCAGTTCTCCCAGATTAGAGTCTGTGCTCCTAACCACTACACCAAACTGGTGATGAGAGATGAGTCATCAAACCCCCAAACACGGATCACTCCTGCACTTAGTTACGCACATGGCTCTGGCCAGAGAAAGACAAAAGGGCTACCGTCTAACACTTAAAGTCACGCCTAAAAGGAGAGAAGTCCAGAAGATCAGCACTGACCTCAGATGGGGATGGACTCTCAGAGGGAGATTGTGAATGCCCGAAGCCCGATCTCTGTAACCACACCCATTCAGCCCCACTATCCAAAGATCAATGAAAGGGAGGGGCAGAGGCTGAACTCACCGTTCTGACAGATTGCCCCCATGCTAGCTAGTATGAACAAAGCAAGAGATGCAGCAACTAGACAGAGCCTTTGAACAGTAGCTCAAATGCAGTTTACTAGATGCACAATTCCATGTCACAGGAGGTATTGTTTCAGATTTTCTTTGGTGGCAATGCTTACTACCCAGAGAGAATCTGAAAAGCGTAAGTAGTAAGGAGAAGGGTTGCCTCATACAGAGATCGGGGTCATCAGCAGTTCCCCCCCTAATATCTCACACCACAAGGCAGCAGGGACTGTGAGAGTGTTCCTTAGAATCATAGAAGCATAAGCTGGAAGGGACCCCCAGGGTCATCTAGTCCAACCACCTGCACAATGCGGGAAATTCATAAATACTTCCCCCCAAAAAACCCCAGTAACCCCTGTTCCACACCCAGAAGGTGACAAAAAAACCTCCAAGATCTCCAGCCAAATTGGCCTGGAGAAAAATTGCTTCCTGACCCCAAAGTGGCGATCTTTCCCTGGGCGTGAACACAGTTACAAAATTTGATTGTTTTGTTTTGCTTTGGGGGGCTAGTTTGGATGATGTGTGGCCCTGCATGAAATAGAGAGTAGGAGGGAGAGTGAGGACCAGTTATGCTAGGAAACACATTTTTTAAAAAAAAAAATCTTCAAAAAAATAGGAGAAAAGAACAAGGGGAGGGAACTTAAGATGTAAAATTTAAAAAAGAAAAGTAATAATAAAGACAAGACAAAATTATGACAGTGGTGGTGAATCTACACATAAGTTGCTATAAATGCTTTCCAGAAATATCTATAAATATGTCTATAACTAATTGCTGTCTGGGTGCCATGCGTTCAAATGTTGAGAGAGTTCTAAAATCCCCAATACAGATGGACAGATGGACAGATGGGCAGAGACTTGGAAATCCCTAAAATATATGAAAGCGACCAATTACAAGGAAAATATATATAAAGTATTCCATAGGTGGTATTGGTCACCTGATAGGGTAGCAAAATGTAACCTGATGTTATCTAACAACTGTTGGAAGTACAAATCAAACGTGGGGACTTTTTTCACATGTGGTGGCGTTGTGGAAGAGTCTTTAAGTATTGGAAAATTATGCAGAAACTAATTTTAGAAATATTAAATATAAGTATAAATTTATCCCCAGAAATATTTTTACTAAATATGATTCCTGGTAGCCTTAAACAGAAAGAAAAGTACTTGTTGGTCTATATTATGACGACTGCCAGAATACTTTTAGCTAAATATTGGAAACAAGATGAGCTCCCCACCAAGGGAGAAGTGATTTACAAAATATTGGAGATGGCTGAAATGGACAAGCTAAGCTTGGCTTTACAGGGTAATAATGATGATGTCTTCTCTGCGAGATGGGCACGTGTCTATACTTGGGTGAACATGATGTGAAAATTTAGACATATTATTGTAAAGTTAAAAATGGAGGAATGTCTGCTGTAACTTGGAAAAATAATAAATAAACTTCAGATAAAAAAAATAAATAAATAAAATCCCCAATACATTGATTTACCAGAGTTGGACTTTTATCTTTCCAGTATTGTAATCAATGCTCCTTCTAAGCCGTGGAGTCTTGTGAGCAAAAATTCTACTTTGTGAGCTACCAGCATCAAAGCTGTGAGCGGATGATTTGGCTGCTACATAAATTAGTTTGCTCTGGAGCCATCCTTCCTGAGCTAAGATAAAAAAATGTGAGAGCCGGAGGCTAAAAATCTATGAGCTCTCTCACGCTAACTCATCTTAGAGGGAACACCGGTTGTAATTTGAGTCTTCTTGCTGTAGTAAGGGCACGGAGGGTCCATTCCCATTGGCCATCGGTTAGCCTCCAAGAGACACGCAGGTAGTTTAAAAGTCCATGGGATTTGTCAAAAATCAAGGAGCATTCTAATGCAAAATCGATCCGAGTAATAACTTCTTCCCAGAAAAAAAAAACTGAATGACAGAATGCATCCAAAGCATTTGTTTCAGGAACGCATCCTGTAAGTTACAACACGAACAATTCGACAATCTTACTCAGTCCCTTGCTAAAAAGTCCCTGGGGTGTCCAGTATATCCTAACTATAAATCAGCCTCAACTTAAGATTCATAGAGGTATAGGTATAGAATTTAAGGCCACATTTTTGCTTCGGTCAAAACAGGGTGTTCTAACTCCTTTATCCCTCTCATAGAATCCTAAAATCACAGAGTTGGAAGGGGCCCTACAGGCCATCTAGTCCAACCCCCTGCCCAATGCAGGATCAGCCTAGAGCATCCCTGACAAGGGTTTGTCCAGCCGCTGCTTAAAGACTGCCAGGGAGGGGGAGCTCACCACCTCCCTAGGCAGCTGATTTCGGTGTTGAACAACACTTAGGCTGATTTCCCACTACAGCTGCTTCGGGGTTGTGCCACCGTTTGCCCTGATACTATTCGTCATTCACACCCGACCGCGGGGCTGCATTTTGACCCGCGGCATTTCCCCGCAGTTTCGTAATCCTCAAAAAACAGGATCAGGAAACTGCGGGGAAATCGGTGAAGCCGCAGGTCAAATGCAGCCCGCAGCTCGGTTGTGAAATTGACGAATAGTATCGGGGCAAATGGCGGCGTAACCCGAGGCAGCTGTAGTGGGAAATCAGCCTTACTGTAAAAAAAAAAAAAAAAAAAAAGTTTTCCCTAATATCCAGCTGGTACCTTCCTGCCCTTAATATAAACCCATTGTTGTGAGTCCTACCCTCTGTTGCCAACAGGAACACTCATTCTTAAGACCCTGTACATCATATTTGTTAATTGATAGTAAGTATTTATAAATAAATATTGTCGGTTTCATTTTCTGCCTTGATTCGATTACAGTTTCCAGGGGCAAAGGGGATTCTGAGACACTTGGTGCCGCCGAGTGATATTTAGATGTCAACAAATGTTGCAGCTGTGAGTACTGCCATTCTATAGGTCAAGGTAAAGGTTCCCTTGCTCGAAAGCCAGTCGAATCCGACTCTAGGGTTGCGGTGCTCATCTCCGTTTCAGAGCCGAAGAGCCAGCGCTGTCCAAAGACGTTTCCGTGGTCATGTGGCTGGCATGACTAAACACCAAGGTGCACGGAATGCTGTTACCTTACCACCGAAGTGGTACCTATTTATCTACTTGCAGTTTCTTGCTTTCGAACTGCTAGATTGGCAAGAGCTGGAACTAGAGACGGGAGCTCACTCCGTCATGCGGCACTCTCGGGTCTCGAACGGCTGAACTACTGACCTTCCACAGCCTGCAGTTCAGCGTCTTAACCATTTGAGCCACTGCAGCTCCCTTCTATAGAAGGTGGCAAATCATATCTAGACCTCATCTAAAAAATAACCCCCAAAACCCCCTTCGTCCTCAGAACCTATCAACTGATCCCATGTAAAAATCCCTTTATCAGCCCAAGTGTCCCACACTCATTTTCTAGTTATGCTAGAAACTCTGCCGGTTTTGAGTCATGTCCTGCTTCTGTTTTGCAAGTTCACAGCTGACTGTTGAATAAGCAGGAGGCACCTAGATGAATCCAAATGTGCCAATTTGCATGATTGTGCGGTTTTGTCTCCACTGCCACCCCGTTACCTGCCTGCTGATGCCGCTTCCTCTGATTTTTAAAAGGGCACATTAAACAAACAAAAAAAACCCCAAACAATCTGTTGGACAGTTTTCCAGTTCCAATCCAATCCAATCTAATTTATTAATATGGTTTGTCACCAGCACAAGATCAGTCACAGCAATGTACATGGGTCTTATACATTTTCGGAAACATGCAATATTAAAATTGCTGTGTCGCTTAGGCATTCTTAAAATCACAGAACAGATTGAACAAAACATTTACATCTCATGCCTCAGCTACCTTCCGTGTTAATTCCCTAGGAATTCTGCATGACGCTGCAAGAAATCTGGCACAAGGGAAGAGAAGAATAAGAGAAGAGACTGGATTTATACCCCCGCCCTTCACTACCCAAGGGAGTCTCAGAGTGGCTTACAAACTCCTTTCCCTTCCCCTCCCCACAACAGACACCCTGTGAGGTAGAAGAAGAAGAAATTGGATTTCTACCCCGCCCTTCACTACCCAAGGGAGTCTCAGAGCGGCTTACAAACTCCTTTCCCTTCCCCTCCCCGCAACAGACACCCTGTGAGCAATGTTCCCTCTAAGACGCGGAGTCTTGCGAGCAAAAATTCTACTTTGTGAGCTACTGGCATTAAAGTTCTGAGCAAGCGATTTGGCTGCTGCATAATTTAGTATGCTCTGGAGCCATCCTTCCTGAGTGAAGACAAAAATCTGTGAGCTGGAGGCTAAAAAACTGTGAGCTAGCTCACGCTCACTCAGCTTAGAGGGAACACTGCCTGTGCGGTAGGTGGGGCTGAGAGAGCTCTGACAGAAACGGCTCTTTTTCAAGAACAGCTGTGCAGAACTATGGCTTGCCCAAGGCTGTCCAGCAGGTGCAAGTGGAGGAGTGGGGAATATAATATATATACTTTATTGTCATTGTACATAGTACAACGAAATTAAAAGTGCAATCATTTCAGTGATCTACAACAATAATCATCCGCGTTCACACAGCCATTCACAACTGCTTCATAGCACCCCTAAAGTTCACATAGCAACTAAACCACTGATGTCCCCAATTCCAATCTCATGCAGCATTTAGGGCAATAATGGCTCTTGGATAAAAACTGTTTTTTAATCTATTTGTCCTTGTTTTAATTGTCCTGTATCTTCTGCCCGAAGGCAGCAATTCAAACAAGGAGTGTTCAGGGTGTGATGAGTCCTGCAAAATGTTCTTTGCCTTTTTCAAGCATTGAGAACTGTACAGTTGTTTCAGGGATGGGAGAGGGCAGATTAGAGTCCACACACTTAACCACTACAGTTTGAGCTGAGGATCTGTGTCTGAAAGGAACTTCCTTATAATTTCAGATTCAAAGCGGGCAGAAAACCTCCCAAGCAAGGGTACAATAGTCTTCATGCAAATTTCCTGGTAGAAATGGCAGTGAAGCGAAAGATGCTCTTTTTTGTCTCCACCTTCCCTGCTCCAGATGGGCAAACTCTCTCTGCTAATGGTAACTTTCTATAACGGCACTCCTCTGCCGCAGAGGGGCAGTTTTCCAGCTGAGACTTATTACTATTTACAGTCAACAGATTTAGAGCCCAGTGGGGCACCTTTAAGACCAACAAAGGCTTATGCAAGGTATGAGTTTTTGTGAGCAAGACACATTTTTTCAAATACATTGGAATGGAAGATAAGGTTCTAATCTTATAGACAAGGACATTAACAGCAAATTAACATGTGACATGACGATGTTTCAGTTATGCAAAGTGAGATACTGAATAAGGCTACGATCACACACACTAAATAATCCACTTTCAATCCACTTTCAATGTACTTTTCAACTGGATTTTGACTGTGTGAACTGGCAAAATCCAATTCAAAAGTGCATTGACAGTGGATTGAAAGTGGATTATTCAGTGTGTGTGATCACAGCCTAAGTTAAGTAAAGGTGCCGCTGGACTCTAAATAAGTTAACAAGTTAATAATAAGAAGGAAATGTGTAATAAATAACAAGGAAAGTTGCAGATTCTGTTACTTCTCACAATTAGGGGGGGAAAAGAACTTTAGATATTTATCTGCTATTGTGCCATATTTATTGCTTTACAACAGTTAACCTATCAATGTTCCCTCTAAACTGTGACGTCTTGTGAGCAAAAATTCTACTTTGTGAGCTACTGGCATTAAAGTTGTGAGCCAGTTATTTAGCTACTGCATTAAATTAGTCTGCTTGGAGCCACCCTTCCTGAGCTGAGACAAAAATGTGTGAGCCGGAGGCTAAAAAACTGTGAGCTAGCTCACACTAACTCAGCTTAGAGGGAACACTGTTGACCTTATAACCTTAACTTGTTATTTCGTTTTTCACTTTGCATAACTTAAACACCATCATGTCACGTGTTAATTTGCTGTTGAATCCCTGGCTGAGTACAGACTGGCAGTTTGCTCCGGTAGCCAGTCGTAGCAAAAAAGCCCCGGAATAAACTATACTGGGTTTTCCCATTCACACAGCAGGGGTCGCTGCCGGAAGATACAGGATGGAGGCACGCAGGAGCGTTCAGACTGCCGCGCTGGAGGCGTGCTATATTCGCCGTTTTCCCATTAATTCGGGGGCGGGGAGGACCACGCAGTGCCGGCACCGCATTGGGCAGTGGAGCGGAGCACAACCAATCACACCGCTGCTGGCTTCTGCCCAACGTGGGTTGCTCCCGGCTTTTTGGCTGCACGTTCAGACTCCTCGGAAGCGGAGAAACGTGTGACACACGTGGGCTTTCGGATTTGCTATGGGTTTTATCAGGTATCTTTTTAATCCGGCAGTGAAGCACAACAGCATGGGTTGGCTATGGGTGGGGGACGCCAGGCAGATGTGCCTGTGTGAATGTCCCATTTACTCCGGGATTGAGTCGTCGTTGGCCCGGGTCCCTACCGGGGCAAATTGCCAGTCTGAACTCAGCCCCTGTCTATACGCTTAGAACCTCATCTTTCATTCCAATGTATTTGAAAAAGTGTGCCTTGCACGTGAGACCTCGTACCTTGAATAAACCTTTGTTGGTTTTAAAGGTGCTCTAAATTTGTTCTGCCGCTTGAGACCAACACGGCTGACTACCTGGATCTATTTACAGTCAAATTCAGGTGGGCAGCTGTGTTGGTTTGAAGCGGCAGAACAAAGTTTCGGCTCCAGTGGCACCTTTGAGACCAGCACAGTTTTATCCAAAGTGAAAGCTTCCGTGTGCAAACGTGTCTGCAGAAGTGTGCTTTGTGTGCGAAAGTTCACACTTGGAATAGAACTGTGTTGGTCTTAAAGGTGAACTCATATTTTATTTGCAGTCACTTATCGATAGATGATGCCGACAGCGCAGTTTCAGGGGGCAAAGGCAATCACCTAGCCACTGTTTCTCATTTACAGGACAGCAGGTGTACAGGGCACAGACAGCAAGTGATTCCATGCTTAGTACAATCTGGTCCGTTTCATGACCTGAATGATCATGACGCTAGTAGACGGTGCATCTTTTTCCAGTAAACAACATGATTTCGTGGTGATGTGTCAGGTGCATGCCTTTTGGGGAATCCGAACAAGGCGCCTGCTGAACATGTTTGCTGCGATGTTCTTAGCACACGCAGAGAAGAGGAGAAGAGATTGGATTTATACCCCGCCCTTCACTACCCGAAGGAGCCTCAGAGAGGCTTACAAACTCCTTTCCCTTCCCTGCCACCACCCTCTACACTGCTGCTTCCTGCAGAGCTGTTATGTCTGCTGACCGCCACTAGGCGCCAGCAGTATGCAACTGGAGTTTAGCTCCAAAGAACAGTAGGGACTAGGATCCTGAGACTCCTAGTTAGCACCTATAGGAACTGTAGCGGGAAGTTTAAACCCACCAGTGGGACCTGTGGGTTGTTGTTGTTGTGTCGTGTGCAAGTAAACTATGAGCTGATCACCACTGAGCATCTGTCTTTGCTACGCATCGAACCCAGTACACAACAACAGCAGTGAAGAGGAAGACAGAAGGATGCAGGGAAGCAGGGGCAGGGGACAGGGAAATGAAGTGAGCAGAGTGGCAGGGGAGGTGGATCAGTAGGGGAAATGGCAAGCAGGCAGAGGTGGGGAGGGCAGTGGGAGGAGGATCCAGGAAGTGGCCAGCAATGGGAAGAAGTCTTTGGGGCAGGGGTCATTTGGAGCAGGAGCGTGCAGGAGTGGAGCTCTGGCAGTTAGAAGCACAGGCAGTGGCAAGCCCCGCCCCCAGCTCCCAGCAGAAGCGCGAAGCAGCACATGTAGCATTCCTCCTGGGCCCAGATAGGCTACTCTGGGACTGGAATGACAGCCCTCAGAGTGGAAAGACGGTCTCTAGGGGTGGAGCCTGAGCAGTGGGTGTTGCCTTCTGACACACTCCCGGTGATGTCAGGGGGTGTGGCATATGCAAATACGTTATGCTAATGCATTATGCTAATGAGCTCCTGCACCTCTTTTTCTACAAAATGACCCCTGCTTTGGGGTCTCCACTTGCATTAGCATGTTGCTTTTCTACATGGCTACAAAATCCTGAAGAAACACACAAACACATGAAGGAATTATTTTATGTTTGTTTTATGTTTTATTAAAAAAGTAAGTTTTGCTATTGCGCACAGAATGTACAAATCCTAACCATTGACTCTTACACATTTCCTCTTGTTGTCATGATCTAGTCAATCTATAAAGCGCAAGAAGCTGGAGCGATCTTCAAGAACGGAGTGATTTTAGATGCCAAATGAAAGCCTTATGGAGAAACTGGCAAAGGTCTATTGTCATTCAGCATCCAAAAATCACTCTACTCTCCAAGATATAAGGGCAGACGGACTCATGCCTGGGCAGTTATCTGAAGAAGTGAGCCATGAC
The DNA here is from genome assembly GCA_029375565.1 of Gekko gecko. Taxonomy (NCBI): domain Eukaryota; kingdom Metazoa; phylum Chordata; class Lepidosauria; order Squamata; family Gekkonidae; genus Gekko; species Gekko gecko. The sequence goes on along the minus strand of JAPDNY010000023.1, from coordinate 458,313 downwards.
TCACAGAAGCACATCCCTTGAGACAGATGTTGTTAGTCATGAAGGTGCTACTGGACTCTTGTTCTTTCCTACTATTATGTAGTGCTGCTAGATAAGAAGAGCCAGTTTGGTGTAGTGGTTAAGTGCACGGGCTCTAATCTGGGAGAACCGGGTTTGATTCCCCACTCCTCCACTGGCAGCTGCTGGATGACCTTGCGCAAGCCATAGTTCTGTCAGGGCTGTTCCTGAAAAAGGGCAGTTTCTGTCAAGAGCTCTCTCAGCCCCGCCTACCTCACAGGGTGTCTGTTGTGGGGAGGGGAAGGGAAAGGAGATTGTAAGCCGCTCTGGGACTCCCTTGGGTGGTGAAGGGCACGGTATAAATCCAATCTTGTCTTCTTCATCTTCTTCTTCTTCATCTTCTTCTTCTTCTTCATCATCTTATCTCCCCCGTATAAAATGTCTGTGTAGTGAGGGAGTTAGAAAAGAGCAAGAGTCCAGGAGCACCTTAAAGACAAACAACATTTGTAGCAGAGGATGAGCTTTTGTGCGTCATTGCTCACTTCTTCAATATATAAGAAAGCATCCATTTAAGGATGGATGGAAGTCTCCCAAATTGTGCCGTTCATCTTATCAAAACTCATCATAGCTTCCCTTGCATGTCCAAGCAGAAGTCATCACACTGTCAAAGAAATTTCCCAGTAAATGGAATCCAGTGGGCAATTCATCTTTTAGAGATTCCTATGACATCCCAAAATTGAGATTGCAAAGGGGAAATTTCATTTTTAAAAAGAAGAAGAAGAAGAAGAGGAGGAGGAGGAGGAGGAGGAGGAAGAGGAAGAAGAAGAAGGAAGAAGAAGAAGAAGAAGAAGAAGAAGAAGAAGAAGAAGAAGAAGAAGAAGAAGAAGAAGAAGCAGCAGCAGAGAGTGTAGAGAGTGGTTTGCAATGGAACCATTCAACAGGGGGGTTGGGCTTGCTCTCAGTGGAGGTCTACAAACATATGTCAGAATTGCTGCAGTTTTTTAAAAAAATTATTTATTTCATGCACTAAACAGGAGGTAGGTGTCAGGATCCAACCAGTGTACTGGCTGGATCCTATCAATGTCTCAATAAACTTTGCAGTCTTCTGAATTAGTGTTGTTGGGAACTGATTTATCCAAGAACCTGACCAAGTATTCAAACTGAAAATGGAAGCGCGGAAGCAATAGATGTAGAAGGTTCAAACAGGGACCCTAAAAGGCTGTAAGCTAATCACCTCCAGAGGTATTCCACCTGCCAAAACCAATGGCTCCTTGTTCCTACCTTGGTGACACCCCTCCAGCATGTAGTCAAAAGCCAGACCATGAAAGCTGAGACTTAAGATTGGTGGATATTCCCAAGCATGATAAGCATTACTCTACATCAAAGCATCTAAAACTGAAAGCATTTGAAAGTCACACTCTCTTGATCCCCCTCCCGACTTCTATCGCAACAGAGCAATAAAATGGAAAGCGAGATTGACCGTAGGGTTGTCAGCCCAGAACTGGCAGTGGCAACCCCTAGAACAGTGTTTTTCAACTTTTTTTGTGCAAAGGCACACTTTTTTCATGAAAAAAATCACGAGGCACACCACCATTAGAAAATGTTAAAAAAAATTTAACTCTGTGCCTATATTGACTATATATAAAGTAATTCTCTTGAATAGGAATCAAATAAACACAAAGAAATTATTTTATAATTACTTTATTATGAAATAATAATACTTTATTTTATAATTGTTCATATGTTACGGATGAAATTGGAATTTGTCCCACGGCACACCAGACAATATCTCACGGCACACTAGTGTGCCACGGCACAGTGGTTGAAAAACGCTGCCCTAGAAGATGCAGGAGGCAGGGTCATGGAGAACAATGTTGCTCAGGTACCACAGTCCCACTTCAGGTGTGAACCCAGAAATGATGTCATTATATCAGCGTTACATTCTAGGATCCAACCCAAACTCTATGGTAAAACCAGAGGTTTAGGCAAATCCTAGAGCACTGCAGATTCATTCCGTTGATCCTTCACCCATTTGGCTCCCATTGTTCCACCAAGCAGCCATGGGAGTGGTGGACTGGGGCAGAAGGTATCCTGCCACAGTGGGAGACTGGGTCAGCCTAGCAGTTCTCAGGCATCATAATTCCAATTCCAATTACGACCTTTATTGGCATATATCAGAATACAGGTAGGAGCAATAAACAGATAGGGAGGTAGCAAGGAAAAAAAGAGTCAATCACATGCCTCTAGACATTACGCAATTGATCCTTGATTACCAGACTTAGAAATAAGGCTACTTTTTCAGTTATCTTGGGTGACGAATTATTCAGCATTGTCAGGCTCCTTAGTCAGGTCACACAACACAGGGCTTCATCAGAAGAAAACTGTTTAATGGTGAATCAGAACTAAAGACACGTGTACAGCCTGTGTCAGGAATGCTCAGAAACAATAGGGCCTTCTATGTTATACTACAATCAAACACCCCCCTTAGTGAGCTAAAGCCAATGAATATAGTTCGCGCTCGCGGGCAAAGCAGGCGAACAATCTAAAAGCCATTGGTTCCCAGCTTAGGAGTTCTGCAGCTGGAGCTTCTACAAGGTCACATAGATGATAACGTACAGACATTGCAAACAGTAATGTTCAGAGGCTGGTAGATGAAGAGTACTCCCTCCACATTCCATCCCCATGACAGGGCTACCTGATAAGAAGATGGCACACCCTCAAAGTATCCAGCCAGCCCATCATGTTAGATAAAATTGGTTCTAAAAAAAGTAGAATGTATATCAACATATTGGGAACAATACAGTAAAAATATGGAGGACCGAGTCAACTTGATTTCGGTCACATGTGCAAAGTCTTGTTGAATATGGAATCCTATTATATCTGCCATAAGTAACTGCAGATGGAATGGTGTTGCATCTAGGAAGTGCAAATGCTCTGCGCAATTGTGGGGCACGGAGAGCTGATAAATAAGAAGAGGAATGGCCCACAACTGGAAAAATTCCAAAATTTAAAGGGGAGCAGGGTTTATTTGCATCACTGACTAATTTTTTTGCATTTCAGTGTCTAGGATTGTACGTTTGATTCACTGATACACGTTTGTGAAAGGGAGACTCCATAATTCTATGGAATTACTCTCCCGAAAAAAGAGTCTGAATCACCACTTGTTTTCAGTGTATAATTTCTGATTATGAAATCTGGATTTTCTGATGTGACTCATATATTCACCTTTGTTTACAATTGCAGCTTATGAGAAGCTGAAGGCGGGGTCTTTCTTTCTCTTGCCACACGCTCATCCTTCTTCTCTGACCTGCTGCCCATTTCTTTTACCTCTTCTTATTCTCCAACCCTGGCCATCAAGTAGTTTCATCAGGGGGCGCTTTGACAAGGCGATTGGGGTGGCAAAACAGTGCCATTCTAAGCAGAGTTACGCACTTCTGGGTCCATTGCAGTCAATGGAGCAGAAGGGTGTAACTCTTACTAGGATTGTACATCCCAAATGAAGTGGTCCGAAGCCACAAATTCCACATTTTGCTTACCCACACTCTTTTACTTCTGGGGAAGGTGATTCAGAGGGAACAAAACTGGTGCTAGCTATAGGGCTGCAGTGGCTCAGTGGTTAAGATGCTGAATTGCAGACTGGAAGGTCGGTAGTTCAGCAGTTCGAGACCCATTAGATCAAGTCTCGCAGTCCAGAGCAAGAGAGAATAGATCTGCTCCATCTTCTACATGACAGCCCTTCAAATATTTGAAGACTGCAATCATGGCCTCTCTAAGCCTTCTCTTTCCCAGGCTAAACATACCCAACTCTTTGACTGCTATCATTTGAGGGTTAAGTTTATCATCTTAATATTGATTTTATTGTTTTATATTATTGTTGTCACCCGCTACCTGGGGGAGAATTTGGTTTCAGTTGTCTGCTTATTGCTCAAAGCGGTTCGAGGGCAGGGAGGAGCAATTGGTCCAGCTTAAAACCAAATCGAGATAATGCAGTGAGATGCCATAGTGACCTCAGAGTTGCCACTAAAGGGCAATAAAATGATGCAGACTGCCGATGCTGTGACGAAACAATAGGAGACCCAATGTGAGATGAGATGCAGACAGAAATTTATGAAACTATGTGGGATCACCAGCACAGCGGCCAGAAAGACCAATGCAGATTGGACCATGGTGACTCTGTGGAGTTTTCAAGGCAAGAGACCCTCAGAGGTGGTTTGCCATTGTCTGGCTGTGCGTCATAGCCCTGATATTCCTTGATGGTCTCCCTTCCAAATACTGGATGGGGCCAACCCTGTTTAGCTTCTGAGACCTCAGGAGATTGGGCTAGCTTGAGCAATCCAGGTCAAGGCAACTCCTGTCTTACAGTAGTCTATCTTGTCCTGAATCACTCTTCAGAAATGGAGTATGTATTTCTTGCAACCTCATCCTGTTTTTTTTTACTACCTCATTCCCCTGTTTCTGTTAACTTTCCCAGCTAATTACCATACATTACTTAAGCACACCAAGGACTACCCTGAATATTCTACCCTCATTTCTATTGAGAAATGTGTCATGGTTAGACGTTGGAAGAGGATCTATTTGCTATGCATATTTTTAAAACCAGAATGGCATTGTTCAATTGAGGGTGTCATGCCAAGCCGTCAGGGCTAATAACAGGGCACTTAAAAGGTAATAAACATTTTAATGAGGGCTTTTCCACCTTATCCCAGATGCCAGGAAATTGCTCAGCCACAGCTTTGAAAGCGTTCCTTCATTTGTTGGTAAACAGGGATGGTGAAGCAATGTTTATAGTTAGTAAAGTTAGTGATGTTGCGTTCTTCGCAAAGACACTTAAGAAAATGGAACCTTCCTTGCTTGTAGTGCTCACAACTGTCTCAAATTGGGCATTCCATACTTTTGTGCCGATTACTTTGCTTGCAGTTGAAAGGGAGTTGTATTTCATGTGTGCAAGTTAATTCTTTTTCAGGTGGGTAGTTGTGTTATTCTCCAGTAGAAGACCAGCACTGGAGTCCAGTAGCACCTTTAAGACCAACAAGATTGTTGAGTTATTAGCTTTTGAGAGTCAGGGTCTTTTTTGTCAGATATCTTGGGGGGCTGATTTGGGAGCTGATTTGGTTAACAAACCCTGAGATTACTCTGGTGGTGGGAGATGCTGGCAAGTGACAGTTGCCTTATGGCGATCCTGGAGGGTTTTCAAGGCAAGATATGTTCAGTGATTTGCCATTGCCTGCCTCTGCGTCCTGGCCCTAGTATTCCTTGGAGGTACCCCATCCAAATGCTAGCCAGGGCTGATCCTGCTTAGCTTCTGAGATCTGATGAGACAGGGCTACCTCGTGTTATCCAAGTTAGGGTGAGAATAATCTAGAGGTTCTTTAAAGCCTCCTAAGCAGAAGGGGTCTTGCGATAACCACTGTATCCTCCAACCAACATCGTTCAACAGAGGGGAAAGCAGATGGAACAGATACTGAAGGAACCTAGATAATGGTTCAACCTTTTCTCCTCTTCCTTTTACTTACTTTAGGGAAGCATACTTCCATGTTTCCCCTTTTTTGTTTCTTTTTTCTTTTCTTTTTCTTTTGTTGGAGCCAATTAGCATTATTACAGCATGATACAAGGAATATCACCTAATGCATTGGTGCAACAGTGCCAATTTTCATTTTCCAGCAGTTTGGATGGAAATTGCCAATGGGGACACAAACACATCCATGGGACACAAGCACATTCAGATTTGTCGGGGTACAACTCTGAGCCCCTCACCAAATGATGGGTGCTTTGCTTGTGCATGGCAAATAGGATGTGAGCTGAACCATCTGGAGGCCCGAGCATGATGTGCAAAGGTGTGTATGCCTAAGTGAGCCCTCACAAACCAATTTCTGTTCCACCCCACAGGCCTGTTTGGGAGCGACCTCACTTAAAGGCATGTGCACATATTTTGTACACAGATACAGAGAACAACTATTTTGCACAGTTTCTGTGTTTTGCTTGAAAGGTATTAAGGATAAAATTTAAGATTTTAGATTTAAGATCTCCCAAAATACTAGAAGTCAAGGGCATCCAATGAAACTGAGGAGTAGATAAAAAGAAAAACTGCTTTACAAGGAAAGTGATTGAAATGTGGAATTCACTACCAGAGGGTGTAGTGATGGCCACAGGAATCAACAACTTTAAAAGGGGATTAGAGAGATTCATGGGGGATAAGTCTATCAATCGCTACTAGCCATGGTGACCGAGGGGAACCTCCACTAAGCCTCTGAGCCCCAGAGCCAGGAGGCAACACCAGGGGAAGGCCTCGGCCTCTATGCCCTGTTGACCATCCAGAGGAACTGGTTGGCAACCCAGGGGCAGATTAAGGCTCACTGGTGCCCTAAGCATTGACCAATCTTGGTGCCCCCCTCCTTTCCACTCTGACCCCAGTCCATTTTAGTTGTTGACCTGTCTGACCAGATATACAATTGCAGGTTGCAGCAATACAAAAATTTATTCATATAACACATGCACTTTACTTTTAAACATATCCTATGACACTGCACCTCGCCGACAAAAAATAGAAGATAACCCTAGGGTGCACCATGATCAATTTGCACTAGTTTTATCATTTTATTTTATTTTTTTTACAAATCTTCATTCGTTTTTTCTTTTCTTTCCCAACTTTGTGGCGCCCCCTTTGGCCCTGGTGCCCTAAGCACGTGCCTAGTCTGCTTAATGGCTAATCTGCCACTGTGGCAACCATGTGAGACAAGATACTGGACTAGATGGACCATTGGTCTGGTACAGCAGGGCTCTTCTTGTGCTCCTATGATCCTGATAGATCTTGAGAGATCTTGGAGTCCTAGTGGATAACTCGCTGAAAATGTCTAGACAATGTGTAGCTGCAATAAAGAAGGCCAACGCTATGCTGGGGATTATTAGGAAGGGAATTGATAACAAATCAGCCAGTATCATCATGCCCCTGTATAAATCATTGGTGCGACCTCATTTGGAATACTGTGTACAGTTCTGGTCACCACATCTCAAAAAGGATATTATAGCACTGGAAAAAAGTGCAGAGAAGGGCAACTAGAATGATAAAAGGGTTGGAACACCTTCCCTATGAAGAAAGGTAAAAATGCTTGGGGCTCTTTAGCTTGGAGAAACGACGGCTGAGAGGTGACATGATCGAGGTTTATAAGATTATGCATGGGATTGAGCAGGTTGAGAAAGAAGTACTTTTCTCCCTTTCTCACAATGCAAGAACTCTTGGGCACTCCATGAAATTGCTGAGCAGTCAGGTTAGAACGGATAAAAGGAAGTCCTTCTTCACCCAAAGAGTGATTAACATATGGAATTCACTGCCACAGGAGGTCGTGGCAGCTGCAAGCATGGACAGTTTCAAGAGGAAATTAGATAAACATATGGAGCAGAAGTCCATCAGTGGCTATTAGCCACAGGGGATAGATGGGAACTCTCAGTCTGGGGCAGGTGATGCACTCTATTCTTGGTGCTTGGGGGGCAGCAGTGGGAGGGCTTCTGGTGTCCTGGCCCCACTGCTGGACCTCCTGATGGCACCTGGTATATTTTGGCCGCTGTGTGACAGAGTGTTGGACTAGATGGGCCATTGGCCTGATTCAACATTGGCTTCTCTTATGTTCTTATGTTCTTATGTTCTGATGCTGTTTACCAGAAAATATTTACACAGCCAAATACTTAAAAGCCACGGGAACACACACACACACACACACCAGTAGTTCAAAAGATCTTAGCGGGTCTCAGAAATAATCATGGAAGTGTGAGATGTGATTATGACAGCAGGCATCCCCCATTGTGTTGAAGAGAGGTAAAGGTAAAGGTTCCCTTGCTCGAAAGCCAGTCGAATCCGACTCTAGGGTTGCGGTGCTCATCTCCGTTTCAAAGCCGAAGAGCCAGCGCTGTCCGAAGACATTTCCGTGGTCATGTGGCCGGCATGACTAAACACCAAGGCGCATGGAACGCTGTTACCTTCCCACCGAAGTGGTACCTATTTATCTACTTGTAATTTCTTGCTTTCGAACTGCTAGGTTGGCAGGAGCTGGAACTAGAGACGGGAGCTCACTCCGTCATGCGGCAGTCTCGGGTCTCGAACTGCTGAACTACTGACCTTCCACAGCCTGCAGTTCAGTGTCTTAACCACTTGAGCCACCGCAGCTCCTGTGTTGAAGAGAAGCGGGACACAAATCGCTTGCTTCTGCTCGTGCGGTGCAGAGGGTTGACAAGGAGAACTTTCTCTCCCTCTCCCAAAATACTAGAACATGAGGGTGTCCACTGAAGCTGATGGGAAGAAGGGTCAGGATGGAAAAAAAGGAAAAACTACTTTACACAGAGAGTGATTAAAATGTGGGATTCACCACCACCAGAACTTCTGCTTTCTCCGTACACTGCCGGGATTCCATGGAAACAGACGAGCACAGCCTCATTTCTGCCTCTTTTTGGCAGGGATGCCTCCTCCTTCTGGTGGAGTGGGTTTTCAATCCCACATCCTTCTGCATATCTGGAGCTTGGTCGGGGCATGGAGCAATCTCCCTTTTGTTTGCGGGTGGCCCTGTTTTTGGTTGCTCGGTAATCAGCAGCAGCCGCCCACTCTGCCATTAGAGCTAACCATGATAATGAAGCTATTACATCACCGCGGACGTTGCATCCTTCCTGTTCCCTTTCGAGAACGTGTGGGAAGAGCACGCACAGTCCATATATAGAATAGGCACACAACTTTCCACTCTGGTTTCTCACTCTTCAAGGCTTCTCCACATACCTTCCCTTTTTCTACTCCTGAGCAACAGCAACAGGTGCATTGGACTGGTTCTGAACACCTGGTTCCATCCTTGATGCGGAACAAAAGCAGTGAGAAGCAAGACTGATGTCCAGTAGGACCTTAAACACCAATGAGAGTTCCATGGTAGACCCTTTTGAGAGTCAAAGCATCAGATGCATTGGAATGGAAACCCATTCACAAATATGGAACAATGGAACCCCCAGGGCTGAACTGGGACACAGGATTCTTATCTCACAACAGATGCTATTTTTCTGCCCCTCAAGCATTTATCCTCAGCTGATTGCATTTTGCATTGTAGCTCTGCATTTTGCATTGTAGCTCTGCTTTCTCCTTCTTCCTTCTTTGCACCACATTCTGACTGGGGTATAAGGACTCAGTGATCGCCATTCCTACTTGTATCTGATGAAGTGAGCTTTTGACTCTCAAAGGCTCGTACCCCCAAAATCCTTGTGGTCTTTCAGGTGCTGCTGGACTCAAAATTTAGCAGACCAACACAGCTACTGACCCAAAACAACTGAGTGAAGAATGAGAAATTATCTAGCTTCATATCTCCCTCTGAAACCTCCCTCCCTCTGTCTTTTTCTGAATCTAGGGGCACCTTTAAGGCCAACTAAGTTTAATTCTGCGTATAAGCTTTCATGTGCATGCACACTTCTCCAGATACCAGTCTGGGGGCACCTTTAAGACTAACAAAGTTTAATTATGGGTATAAGTTTTTGTGTGCATGCATACTTCTCTAGATATCAGTCCAGGGGCACCTTTAAGACCAACAGGGTTTAATTCTGGGTATCAGCTTTCATGTGCATGCACACTTTCCCAGATATCAGACCAACAAAGGGTGATTTGTCTTTGGCTTTTCTGTCCATTGTTTTCCCAAACCCACTTTGTAACAGAACCCCCCTCTCCATTGCATGCTGCTTTCACTTTTTTTGATCATTGGCTTTTATGGTGCCCTCCACACTGCATGCTGCGTTCACTTTCTTTGAGAGCCAGTTTGGTGCAGTGGATAAGTGCATGGACTCTAATCTGGGAGAACCAGGTTTGAGTCCACTTGCATCAGCTGGATGACCTTGGGCAAGCCATAGTTCTGTCAGAGATGTTTTTGAAAAAGAGCAGTTTCTGTCAGAGCTCTCTCAGCCCCACCTACCTCACAGGGTCCAATCTCCTCTTCTTCTTCTTCTTCTTCTTCTTCTTCTTCTTCTTCTTCTTCTTCTTCTTCTTCTTCTTCTTCTTCTTCTTCTTCTTCTTCTTCTTCTTCTTCTTCTTCTTCATCTACGCCAAGTGATTCATCTCCTCTACCACACACTAAGATTCCCATAGTGTTAACGGGCAACCTATAGCTTGTTACTTCAAAGACTCGGCCCAAAACAGCTGCCTGAAAAGCTTGAGTTTGAGTCTAGAATCTGCTCTATTAGCCCGGCACCTCCAGCGCTGTCTTATCTTTCTTCAGCCTCCCAATTTCAGTTCTTAAGATCACATCCCGATGATAAGATTTGTGCTTTGGCAGTGCAAATGCATTCCTGCTGTCTGTCTGTCTGTCTGTCTGTCTGTCTGTCTCTTTCCGTCTCTTTCCGTCTCTTGGAGTGAGGCAGGAAAGGAGGCTTAGATGGCACAGAGAAGGACAGATAGATTCAGGCGGGTGACCATGTTGGTCTGAAGCAACAGAACAGAGGCTGAGTTCAGACTGGCAGTTTGAAGTGTGAGGGAGTCATGGGGAAAAGACCCAGAACAGGTTTGTTCTGGGTTTTCCCAGTCACACTGCACAGACTGATGCGGGGGCATACCAGGGAGGAGGCGCAAGAGAGCGTTCACACTGTTGGCCCGCCCCTGGCGGAGGCGTGGCTGTAGGCAGCTTTTTGTAATGTAATCTGATGATATGTGCTTATGCGCTCATGTGAACATGCTCTCCAGGGTTTGCTACCACTTTCACCTGGTTTCTTTTAAACTCGGGAGGGAAGCGTTACAAGACGGTTAGGGTTAGGGTTAGGGTTAGGGTTAGGGTTAGGGTTAGGGTTAGGGTTAGGGTTAGGGTTAGGGTTAGTGTTAGGGTTAGGGTTAGGGTTAGGGTAAGGGTGGGGAAGGCCTGACAGATGTGCCTGTGTGAACTGGCCCTTTAATCCATTTGTGAAGCATTTCTAAAATGTGCCTATCTTGGGCCAAACTGCCATGCATGTGAAAGCTTAATTAAACTTTGGGCAATCCTGCGCTTGGCTTTCACTCCACATTTTCTGAACACTGAGGGAAAGGTGCAGCTTGAAACCACATTCAGATCCCCCAGGGCAATGCTGTACTGACTGTGAAGTCTCCCCTGGAACATGGACACTGCATAAATCTATGCAGAAGTTTCCATAAATCCTGATGATCAGAGAAGAAGAAGAAGAAGAAGAAGAAGAAGAAGAAGAAGAAGAAGAAGAAGAAGAAGAAGAAGAAGAAGAAGAGGAGGAGGAGGAGGAGGAGGAGGAGGAGGAGGAGGAGGAGGAGGAGGAGGAGGAGGTGGAGATTGGATTTATACTCCGCCCTCCACTACTCAAACGAGTCTCAGAGCAGCTTACAAACTCCCTTCCCTTCCCCTCCCCACAACAGACACCCTGTGAGGTAGGTGGGGCTGAGAGAGCTCTTGACAGAAACTGCTCTTTTTTCAAGAACAGCTCATATCAGAACTACAGCTTCATATCAGGAGTACATCAAACCCGGTTCTCCCAGATTAGAATCCGCGCACTTAACCACTACACCAAACTGGCTCAAAAAAAGGAGGAAAGCACCAGCTGGAACAGGATGGCTTAGTAAGACCTGAGGAATCATTTGAATTATGAAGTTCATATATCAAGTATGAGCCTAAGGCATGTCAGATTCTGGGCAGAATAAATGCCATGAATTCTGATCCACGTATCTTCATACGGAATGCCACCAGGTTCCATTTTATGAGGTATGACTGATTATACAAAATTGGTTCTGAGATCATTTTTTTTAAAATAATGTCCATTATTTATTTTCACATAGACATATACATTTCACATCATATTATGTGATCATTTTCATGTATAAATCAATGGTGCGACCTCATTTGGAATACTGTGTACAATTCTGGTCACCACACCTCAAAAAGGATATTATAGCACTGGAAAAAGTGCCGAGAAGGGCAACTAGAATGATAAAAGGATTGGAACACTTTCCCTATGAAGAAAGTTTAAAACATTTGGGATCCTTTAGCTTGGAGAAACAATGGCTGAGGGGTGACATTTAGATCGAGGTTTATAAGATCATGCATGGGATAGAGCAGGTGGAGAAAGAAGTACCTTTCTCCCTTTCTCACAATACAAGAACTCGTGGGCACTCCATGAAATTGCTGAGCAGTTGGGTTAGAACTGATAAAAGGAAGTACTTCTTCACCCAAAGAGTGATTAACACATGGAATTCACTGCCACAGGAGGTGGTGGCGGCTACAAGCATGGATAGTTTCAAGAGGGAATTGGATAAACATATGGAGCAGAGTTCCCTCAGTGGATATTAGCTTCAAGAGGAAATTAGATAAGCATATGGGGCAGAGGTTCCTCAGTGGCTATTAGCCACAAGGTATACATAGGAAGTCTCAGGCTGGGGCAAGTGATGCTCTGTATTCTTGGTGCTTGGGGGATCAACAGTGGGATAGTGTCCTGGCCCCACTGATGGACCTCTGCCCCATACAGACCTCCATACAGACCACCATACAGAGCACTATAGAGTTTGAAAATATATTATGTGGCTGTTTAAGGACTGAGTAACATACTACAGAATTTGTAGATCTCATCGAAGCATGAGAAAAGTGCCTTTTTGATATGTTCGCAATGTTGCCACCTCAAAAATATCAGATCCAGAGGAGTTAGCCATGTTAGTCTGTTGCTGCAAGATAGTGAAAAGCTCAGTCGCACCTTTAAGACTAGCAAACTTTATTGTAGCTTAAGCTTTCTAGAAACACAGCTTTCTTCATCGGTGCATCGAGAGTGCGCAGAAAAGCGTGACAAGGATGATCTGGGGTCTGGAGACTGAGCCCTACAAGGGAAGGCTAAGGGCCCTCGGAATGTTAAGTTTGGAGAAGAGGATATTGAGTGGGGACATGATTTCTCTCTTTAAATATTGGAAAGGCTATCATTTGGAGGAGGGCAAGGAGCTGTTCCAGTTGGCAGCAGAGGAGAGGACCTGAAGCAACGGGCTTAAGTTACAGGCAGAAAGGTATCAGCTGGATATTAGGGGAATAAATTTTTCACGGTCAGAATGGTTCAAAGGTGGAATCAGCTGACTAGGGAGGTGGTGAGCTCCCCTTCACTGACAGCTTTCAAGAAGAGGCTGGGCGGGTATTTGTCAGAGATGCTTTAGGCTGATCCTGCATTTGGCAGGGGGTTGGACTAGATGGTCTGTATGGCCCCTTCCAATTCTATGCATCTGACAAAGAGAGCTGTGTTTCTCGGAAGCTTATACTACGATCAAGTTTGTTAGTCTTAAAGGTTCTGCTGGGCTTTTTACTTTTTTTTCTAAAATATTAGTTACTCTGGAAGTTTTGATTTGTGTTAAAACGATACCATCAGAAATACAGACATATAAACAAACAATTTCTGTATGACTGTTATAGTCCATTCTGCTGTAACGCTCTGCAGTTTTATGGATCAGTTGTTGCGAAAAGACTGCAATTGTTGATTATATAGATGACATATCTTCAGCATAATTATTACTACTACTCTACTTTGTTTTTGGCTTCATAAGGATATAAGAGAAGCCAATGTTGGATCAGGCCAATGGCCCATCTAGTCCAACACTCTGTCATACAGTGGCCAAAAATACCAGAGGCCATCAGGAGGTCCAGCAGTGGGGCCAGAACACTAGAAGCCCTCCCACTGCTGCCCCCCACCCCAAGCACCAAGAATACAGATCATCACTTGCCCCAGCCTGAGAGTTCCTATCTATAACTTGTGGCTAATAGCCACTGAGGGACCTCTGCCCCATATGCTTATCTAATTTCCTCTTGAAGCTGTCCATGCTTGTAGCTGCCACCATCTCCTGCGGCAATTAGATAGCAATCATACAGAATCTTATACAAGTTCTCTTTACAGTCAGTGGAGATCAATTTCTTTGGTATTCTCTCCCAGATCCATACCCACTCACTAGCTGTTATTTCTTCTCCAGTCATCATTCCCATTTCATCAGGAGTTTATCAAATTCTACCTCTTTTTTTTTTTTTTTGTAAATACAATTTATTATTGGATATATCACAAGTTCATACAATTTAAACATACCAATACATACCCATTTTTCTTTTTTCCCCTCCTCCCCCACATCCGGCTTCCAGCACTACTCCAACCCCATTAATATCTCTGTTATTCCATTACAATTACTTCAAAACTTATTTTCTCTTACTAACGGTAACAATACAAAAGTCTAATTCTCTTTCCGTTTCTTCTTAATAACTGTCAAAGCAAATCAAACCACTTTTAATGTCCCAATTTTTCAACAAATATTCTTGAAAGTCTTTCCAATCTTTAAAAAAGTTTCATCTTCTTCGTTGTTTAACTTTCTTGTTAACTTATCCATTTCCGCCAAAAACAACGTCTTTTTAATCCATTCCCATGTTTCAGGTACTTTATCTTGTTTCCAACATTGAGCAAAAGTCAGTCTTGCTGCTGTAGTCAAGTACCATAATAGTGTCTCTTGGCTACATTTATTTCTTCCATTTTAAGACCTAACAATAACATCTGTGGGTCTTTCTTAAAAGTACAATTCAGAATTTTTGTATCTCATTGTGGATCTCTGTCCAATACTTTACTGCTTTATCACATGTCCACCACATATGGTAAAAAGACCCTTCATGTTTCTTACATTTCCAACATTTATTAGACATACTTTCATTAATGATAGCAATTTTTTGGGGCGTCATATACCATCTATACATCATTTTATAACAATTCTCTTTAACATTTACACAAGTTGAAATTTTCATTGACTTTTTCCACAAGTATTCCCAAGATGTCATTAATATCTCAGTATTAACATTTACAGCCCATTTTATCATTTGCTCTTTTACAACTTCATCCTCAGTATACCATTTCAATAGAACCTTATACAATCAAATTCTACCTCTTGATTCAAAAATAATGTATACAAATGATGCACTTTCCCAGTTACGGTAAAGGTAAAGGTTTCCCTTGCTTGAAAGCCAGTCGAATTCGACCCTAGGAATGTGGTGTTCATCTCCATTTCCAAGCCAAAGAGCCAGCACTGTCTGAAGACATTTCCATGGTCATGCTGCCGGCATGACTAGACGCCAAGGCACATGGAACATTGTTACCTTCCCACCGAAGCGATACCTATTTATCTACTTGCAATTTCTTGCTTTCGAACTGCTAGGTTGGCAGGAGCTGGGGCCAGACACAGCAGCTCACTCCGTCATGCGGCACTCAGGTCTCGAACTGCTGAACCACTGACCTTCCGGTCTGCAGCTCAGTGTCTTAACCACTTGAGCCACCTCAGCCCACTTTCCCAGGTACCAAGCTATTAGTCATTTCCCCCCAAAAAAAGATTGTTTTCTGTCGGCATTTCCTGTATTTTTGAATCAGTGTTGAAATGATATGCCTAATCTGGAAGAACTGGAATAATTATGGTCTTTCTCCCTTCATTTTAGCCACAATTTGATTATAAGAGAGAATTCCCCTCATTACTTAATAGACTTTCAATTGTAGACAAATTAGTTTTCTTCCAAACTGAATATCCCCTAAAGAGCTCACATCTTACACCTCCTCATATATATAAACAGATGTCAATGGTGATAGACCAGGACTCAATAATGGTCTCAATTTCCTCCAAATGTCACCATTAATTTTCTTGAACTCATATTTCTTTTTCTCGGCAGCAAACCAAACAATAGTCGGCAAGTTCCCGCTGATTACTTTCTCAACAGCATTCAAATTCTTATCTATCTTAAAGTTTCTTAATAGTGACCTTAATCTAACAGCTTGATCATTAATATGTATATATTAGGCACACCCAATGATAATTTATTATTCTTTATTTTATCAAGATTGTACTTTATGAAGATAACAATGTGATTTCAGGGGTAGGTTTATTACTAGCAGTGACTGTCTAATGAAACCTCCAGATATAGGAACAACATTTCTTTGAACAATTGTTCTTGGGGGCAAACATTGATTAAAGTACACTGCCTTCATGCCCTGCATGTTCGCTTCTAGGAGGTGTCTGGTTAACCCTTGTTGGAAACAGGATGCTGGGCTAAAATATTTATTTTAAAGACAGGATTAGGAATATAAGAGCATAATAAAAGCCTGCTGGGTCTGACCATTGGTCCTTCTAGTTCAGCATACCGTTTCACAAAACAGCCAATCAGTTGCCCAGGCAGGGCACAGTGGGAGGGCTTCTAGTGTCCTGGCCCCACTGGTGGACCTCCTGATGGCACCTGGTATTTCTGGCCACTGTGTGACACAGAGTGTTGGACTGGATGGGCCACTGGCCTGATCCAACAGTGGGATGGACGAATGAGCAGACAGATGAAAGTCCTTTCATTATCATAGAAAATTGATTTATTTGGGATATTTCCATGCCGCCTCTCCAGAGTCCTCGAGACAATGTATAATTAAAACAACATACATTATGAAAATGAGCTATTTACAACTAAACAGAAACAGTTTTTTTAAAAAAAGATCGGTAAAACAAAAGCTGGGCATTTATGAAGCTGGCAAGATTAAAAACAAAACAAAACAAAATGTCAATTAAAAGCCTGGATAAGAAGACATGCTTTGCTTTGGTCCAAAGTTTAAAAGAAAGTAAAGTAGGTGGCAGGTGAGCCTCAAAGGTTTAAGATATGATGGGTATGATATCACCTGTAGCCCAACGTATGGAGGAATTGGAGTCTCAATATAAGCAAACAGCTCAAAAAGCAGAAGAAGCATTTTTTCCCAGGGAGGCGACTTTCTTTAATGCTTCTTCTGCTTTTTGAGCTGTTTGCTTATATTAAGACTCCAGTTCCTCCATGCATTGGGCTACAGGTGATATCATACCCATCATATCTTGCCTTAGCTCTTGATGTTGTCTCCCCAACGTTTCTAATAAAAACTTTGGTCTGAGGAGAGAGTCAGCAGTATTTGTATCGCCATCGCCTGAAGAAGGTGAAGAGGTACTGGTGAGTTCAGCCGCTGCGAAAAAATGCCTTTAGCAAAGGAGCTCCCCCGGCATTCTTTTGATTCTTTTTGCCCTTAGAAGCTTTAGGCAGCATAGTGTAGGTCAGGCTTGTTTTTTAAAAAAATAGTCAATCAGAGTTGATTGACGAGCGAGAGATCTGGGAACAGCCGGTAACAGCTTCTGATCAGCACGCACAATCGAAGCTATGCCTCCCGGTGAGCCTCAAAGGTGAGGGTGTTCCAAAGAAATGGAGCCCCCACAGAAAATGCCCTGTCTCGAGTCAACCCCCCTCCGTCACCTCTAAAGAAAGGGGTACAGAGAACATCTTAACCAAGGTTCCCAACTTGGGTCCTGAAATACTTGGGGAAAGCAGGTATATAAGTATACATGGCTTTTTTATACAGAAAAAGCCCAGCAGGAACTCATTAGCATAATAGGCCACACCCAACAGCAGAAACTCATTAGCATATTAGGCCACACCCCTGAAAGCGCAGCTCCTTCCCAGGATCGGCTTTCTCAGGTGCCCTACAGCTTGCGGGGTGCCTAGGGAACCCGAGGAGTGGAGGCAGTTTAAACTGCCTTCCCTCCCTGGATCAACTTGGCTTCCCCAGGTGCCCCAGGGCTTGTGAGGCACCTGGGGGAACCCAAGGGGGGGTATGTAGGCATGGCCAACCTGGAAGCCAGCCAGAACTCCGTTCCTGCATGTTCCAGCCCCAAAAATAGCCCTGTAAGTATATAAATGTTTAAAATAAATAAAAAATAAAATCAAAAGCAGGCAGAATTTGAACAGGAATATTGTATTTTTTTTATATTTATACTCCACTTTCCCCCCCAGTAAGAAACCCAAAGTGGCTTACAACATCATTCTTCCAGCCTACCCTGGGAGGTAGATCAAGATGGGGAGCTGTGTCTGTCTGTCTGTAGCAGTAGAAAAGAGCAAGATTCCAGGAGCACCTTGAAGACAAACAGAAATTGGGGCAGGGGAAGACCTTTCATGAGTCACTGCCGAAGACGTGAGCAGTGACCCAGGAAAGCTTCTCCCCTGCCACAAATTTTGTTAGTCTAAGCTGCTACTGGACTCTTGTTCTTTTCTACCACCTGGTAGGTGGGCTGGGCTGGAAGACAATGCCTGGTCCAAAATTACCCAACAAACTTCCATGGAACAGAAGGTACTTGAACCATCTCCCAGATCCTACTCTGATAGTCCGTAGTTTATTGGGATCAGAGCTACAAACTCTTTATAGCCTGGCTAACAGAACCTGTTCCTCCCTTAAACTGGGGGATTGTTCCTAATGCCAACCTTCCAGCAGTGTACCTCTATCAACTCATAGCTCCAGATTTGTGTAGAGCCGTATCCTTGGCTAGATTTAATGTTCTTCCTTCAGCTGTCTTATCTGGCAGATTCCAAGGGATTCCTTATCCTAGCAGGTGCAGTCCTTGTTGCCCATGAAACTGTCGCCCATGTTCTCCTCTAGTGCCTTCTCTATTGGGTGCCCAGTCAGGATCTTCTATAGCCCATATTAGCCCAACTTTTAGAGACCCCTGATGATTTTAAGGTCCTCTTCTTGCTAAATAATCCAGATACAGAAATAACTGAAACAGTAGCAAAGTTTCTTTGCAGTGCCATGGTCACACGGCCTGAGAAGTGATACAATGAATTAAGTTTTATTATGATGTTTTATTCTGCAATTCTTAATTTTACTCTGCATGGATTTTGTATTTATATTACTATATCTATATGTATATGCCAATAAAGGCTTGTCTGACTGGACTGGATTCTAACCACTATACCACACAGGAAAACTGTAGACTTGGAACCCAGAAAGTGGGTTTCAAACCCTTGTCACATCACAAGGCACCTTATTTATTTTATTTAGTTATTTTATTAGATTTATAAATCATCCAACTCCACAAACGGGCTCTGGGTGAATTACAACCTTAGAATAGATAAAATACAATCCACATAATAAAATTACCACAATCCACTAGTAAAAACAACCAGTTCGGATGGCTAATCACACTCTCTCAAGCTGACCGACCTCTTGAGACGTGTGTTGCTTTTTAAAAATTTCTTGGAGGAAGGGCGGTGTGCCGATTTGCTAAATTGGAATTTAATTGAATTGAGTCATCAAGCACACTTTTGGGAGATCGTATTGTTTAGATTGACCTGTCATCGGCAGCTGATTCATCCAGTGAGGTGAAAGAGCTCAAGGAGGTGTGCACACATAGGTTTCGCTCGGAATGCTAAGACAGGTGTACGATAAGCAGATTTCTTTAAGTGCCCTATTAGTGGATCACCAGATTGGCGTTGTGTAAGTCCCGTAAAGCGTGGAAGCACATACTTTTCCTGCAGAAGGCAGCACGTGAAGTCTTAGCTAAAGGTTTCTAGGCTGAAAAACAGCGAGATTCCAGTCTGGGGGGAGGTGTCGGGACGCCGGGGGGGGGCTAATTAAACCAAATTAAATCGAATCAACTCACAGTAAGATCAGTACCAGCCCTCAATCACTTCTCGCCCATGCCCGAAGGGAGGGTGGGAGCCGCCTGCCTCTTCTCTGCTGCCACCATCCCCCTCCTTAAGCCGGCGGGCGCAGCCAACTGCAGACTTTCCTCGCCCCCGCCCCGCTCCCCTTCCCACAGTTACTGAGGAGAGGCTGGCCCCATCCTCTTCCCCTTTAAAAAGCCATTCAACGAAGAGTTCTTCTGAACCTGGGAAGACTTGGTGAGCACCGTTCTTTCCTCCGCGGGCTCCCGCCCAGCAGCTGGTGTTTTGCTTTCTCCTCAGCTTTGCCGCATGCGCCCCAGCAGCCATGCCTGGTCTGGAACTCCTGTTTAACATGGTTACCTTATGTAATCATTCATCTCACTTCACTTACTTATTTATTTGTATTTATAGTCCACCCATCCCATAAGCGAGGTGAGGCCTGGTTACATCATGTTAATAATACAATAAATACAGGTAAAAATTTAGAACACAATAATTGACATTAAAAACAGAGATCACAGTTGAACAGAATCAACTGGCTGTGCGAGGTTGCCTGGCATACCATTTGGCTTGGTAGGAGGGTGACAACAACCTCAGGGAGGCCATACATGGATGCCTCCTGCCTCAGCCAAAAGTCTGGCAGAACAGCTCCATCTTGCAGGCCCTGAGGAATTGAAGAAGACCCCTCAGGGCCCGAATCTTGACAGGGGCATGTTCCACCAGGCAGGGGTCAGGACAGAAAAAGTCCTGGCCCTGGTTGAGGCAAGGCAGACGTCCTTTGGGTGAGGGACAACCAGGATATGTTGGGCCATAGAGCATAACACTGTTCAGGGCAGATGCAGGAAGAGGCCGTCCCTCAGGTATGTTACCCTCAGATAAATATGTCACCCTCAGATATGTTACGATAAAGGTAAAGGTTTCTCTTGCTCGAAAGCTAATCAGATCTGACTCTAGGGGGCGATGCTCATCTCCGTTTCCAAGCCGAAGAGCCAGCGTGGTCCAAAGACTTCTCTGCGGTCATGTGGCCAGAATGACTAAATGCTGAGGTGCACTGAACGCTGTTACCTTCCCACTGAGGTGGTACCTATTTATCTACTCGCAATTTCTTGCCTTCAAACTGCTAGGTTGGCAGGAGCTGGGGCCAGAGACAGGCACTAGTGTTTTGAACTGCTGAGCTACCGATCTTCCGATCTGCAACTCAGCATCTTAACTTCCGAGCCACCCTCAGATAAATACTTTAGAACTTTAAAATAAGGCAAAGAAAATGTTTCCTGTATTTTCCCAGATGTGGACGGTTGGGATAGATTTCAGGCCAGCTGCCCTCAGCAGCAGCATATGCAGCTGAATGGGTCTGCTTTGGAGTAACCAGCTCCATAGCCAAGATCCAGCTCCTAGGATTCACTGATGCCGGGGCTTACCCCTGATGGATAGAGGGCAGAGCCCCTGAAGTTTCACTGCTGGCTTTCGCCTTGACTCAAGTAGTACCTGAGAGACCAAAATGATTTTATGGGGGTATGAACTCTCAAGAATCAAAGCTCCCTTCATCAGGTTAAGAAAGACACTACTGTGCTTAAGATGTTAGACACATGATCCAGGTCATAGTTCTATGTGAGATGGAGCAATGGTGGACTTAATGACTGAGTACAGACTGGCAGTTTGCAGAGGGAGCCAGTTGTGGCGAAAAAGCCCCGGAATAAACTGTTCTGAATTTTCTCAGTCACATGAGGCCGACAGATGTGGGAGCATACTAAGAGAAGGTACACAGGAGTGTTCAGACAGCTGGCTCGGAGGCAGGGCTGTAAATGGCTTTTTCCTTTATGTGTGTATGGGCACATGGGCACATATGCGCTCATGAGCATAAGCGCATCTAGCCAATTTGGGGTGGACCCCATTGCGCCAGCACCACATTGGGCAGTAGAGCGGAGCACAGCCAATCCGATCGCTGCTGCCTGATGCGCGGAAACACCCGGCGCACACTATAGAAGCGGGTTGCTCCCGGCTTTTCGGCTTCGCGTTCACACTTCTGGGTAGCGGAATAAAGCAGGATAAAGATGCTCTCCAGGATTTGCTACCACTTTTGTCAGGTATGCAGGAGCAAAGCGGAACAGCACGGGTTGCCTACGGGTGGGGAACACCAGGCAGATGTGCCTGTGTGAACTCCCCCTTTAATCCGGTTGGGAAACGCAGCTGAAAAGTGGCTATGGTGGGGCAAACTGCCAGTCTGAACTCAGCCTATGCAAGGCATTTTGGTATTAATGGTCAGACCAATAAATAGCAGGGCAGTTAGCGATGTTGGCATGTATATGGAAATCTATATTCTTTGAATGTCCTTCGACTACAGTCTAAACGTTAAGAGTAACTACTGTCTCCTCTTGGACTGTTAACCAGAAAGCTTCAGATAAATGAAGCATCCCTCCCCAGACCACAAGCATTCCTTCTCCGGGGTCTTGAATGGGCTGTTTTCTTCCCCTCCCTGCCTTTTCCTGTAACAGTTATGTAATGTATCCATCAGAGAACATGTGCTTAGGACAGCCGTGTGCTCAGACTGGTTCCAACCGGTCTGAGATGCAGCCAGGCGAAGGGCCTGAGTTTCGCTCCAAAAGAACAATGGACTGTAGGATCCTAGCTCCCTTCCAATCGGGGAGCCGGAATCCTAGAAAATAACTCAATCACTGTAAATAGCCCAATCACGGGGTGTGGTGTGTGTCGGGGTGTGGGTTCACTTGGGAATAAAAGCCGGCCTGCAAGCCGGCTTCTCTCATCTTGTTCTTGAACTAATAAAGTATGTGAGAGCTGAAATCACTCATCAATCTCAGTACTTTTCAAGTTGTTTGTAGCTTGATGTAGGAAAGGCACCAACCCAAGGCAGGATTCCGCTTTTACTTTCTCTGTCACCTTCCTTTCTTCTCCATACTCTTTCGTTATGGAGGAGACTAATCTGCCGGGCCACATGCTACAGTCTCCTTAACTTCTAAATATCTGTTAAAACACAACATGACTCCCAGTGCTTCTCCACATTCTTTGCCTCTTAGACAAGCATCCAACCCAAATAAGACACCGGGAGGCTATTTTAGATAAACTGCAAAAATCATAGTTTTCTTCAAAGCTGGAAAGTCCACCCGGTGGGCAAAGATCCTACCTTATCTGTGAGTGACCTGGTTTTGTGGCTACATTGCCGATATGGGATTCAAACAGTTTAATATTGGATCTAGTGGTATTTATCCAACCATGCAGATCTTCTGATGGAACAGCATTTTGTGGAACAACGGGAGGCTATTTCTGTCGGTTCCTTCCTCTTACTGCAAGGGTTGCCAGCCCTGTGCTTGCAATCCTGGGATTTTTTTTTTTTTTTTTGCACGTAAGAACATAAGAACATAAGAGAAGCCAATGTTGGATCATGCCAATGGCCCATCCAGTCTAACACTCTGTCACACAGTGGCCAAAAATAGCAGGTGCCATCAGGAGGTCCACCAGTGGGGCCAGGACACTAGAAGCCCTCCCACTGTTGACCCCCCCCAAGCACCAAGAATACAGAGCCTCACTTGCCCCAGAGTCCCCATCTATACCTTGTGGCTAATAGCCACTGATGGACCTCTGCTCCATATGTTTATCTAATTCCCTCTTGAAGCCGTCCATGCTTGTAGCCACTACTACCTCCTGTGACAGTGAATTCCATGTGTGAATCACTCTTTAGGTGAAGAAGTAAAACAGTTTGGGGAAGGGGAGCATTACAGTCGTTGTGATGTCAGTTCCAGTTTAGCATCCAGAAGGGAGGTTGCTGAGCCCATGTCCCTCTAGGGATTCCCCAGATCTCTATGGTAAATGCCATAGAGATTTGGGAAACTCCAGGATAATTGAGGAGGCGGCCACGTCCCCTCCAGCCATTCGATCAGACGCGATATCATGGCATTCGTGCCAAAGTTCTCCTCCTTTCTTCTCTTTCTGTGCCATAGGGCAAGGGCAGGAGCTGGAATATGTGGGTGGAAGGTTTTGAGAGGGAACCTGGCAACCCGATCAGCTACAGACCTTCCTCTGTGCCCTTTCTGCCATCCTGGGGATGCACTGACCTCCGGGAAAACAATGTTGGAGGCTCACTGGGCTGAGGCAGGATGGGAAAGTGGGAGAGCTTGCTCTGTGAAGGCCATACATGGTTATTTACTTATTTATTAGATTTGTATCCTGCCCTCCCCACAGACAGGCTCAGGGCGGCTCACAGTTAACGACACAAAGTGCCAAGATAGAATAAAACAATGACGAACAAGATAAAACAGTCCTACCTTAAATACAATTAAATAAGTGCTCGCAAAGCTAATCGTTCTTCAGTCAATTTGAGGTGCTTGGGGGGAGGCAGCAGTGGGAGGGCTTCTAGTGTCCTGGCCCCACTGCTGGACCACCTGATGGCATCTGGTATTTTTGGCCACTGTGTGACAGAGTGTTGGACTGGATGGGCCATTGGCCTGATCCAACATTGGCTTCTCTTATGTTCTTAAGGTATAGATAGGAACTCTCAGTCTGGGGCAAGTGAGGCTCTGTATTCTTGGTGCTGGGGGAGGGCAACAGTGGGAGGGCTTCTAGTGCCCTGGCCCCACTGCTGGACCACCTGATGGCACCTGGTATTTTTGGCCACTGTGTGACAGAGTGTTGGACTAGATGGGCCATTGGCCTGATTCAACATTGGCTTCTCTTACGTTCTTATCTTCTTAGGTGGTGTGCAATAAGATGTGTACTAGGGTCCCAATTCAACGGTCCTTCAGCCTTCTACGATGCGGCGGCTTGATCTCCTAAAGGGCCAGCCTATTACCACAATGTTACTAATGGTAGTAATAGTTGGTGGTAGTGGTGGGCGGCTCCTAATTAAAAGCCTGGTGGAAGAGCTCCGACTTGCAGGCCCTGTGGAAGAGTATCAGTTCCACAGTAATTTCAGTAACTGGATACACACCAGTAATTTCATTGCTGTGTGAAAAGTGTTGCTACTACTTCAACAAAATAGTAGCTGTGGCCCTGGGGTTGAGCATTTTGTCACATGCTGAAGGTCTAGATTCCATCTCCAATTTTTCCCCCATTAAAAAGATTTGATTAGTAGATGGTGTGAAAGATATCCCACTAAGATCTGAGAAGCACTGTTGCTCAGTGGTTGAACATTGTCTTTGGGTGATTTCCCACTAAAGCTGCCGCGGGGTTGCGCCGCCGTTTGCCCCGAGATTTTTAGTCAATTTCACACCCGAAGCCGCAGGGCTGCATTTTGACCCGCAGCTTTGCCCGATTTCCCCGCAGTTTCGTAATCCTCAAAAAACAGGATTACGAAACTGTGAGGAAATCGGCGAAGCTGCGGGTCAAAATGCAGCCCCGCGGCTTTGGGTGTGAAATTGACTAAAAATCTCGGGGCAAACGCGCGCAACTCCGCGGCAGCTTTAGTGGGAAATCACCCTTTGTTTGCAGTAGGTCACATGTTCAGTCCCTGGTATCTCCTATTAGAAAGGATCTCAGGTAATGAGAAAGGACCAAGACTTTGGAAAGTGGATTCCAGAAGAAGAAGAGGAAGAGGAAGAAAAGGAAGAGGAAGAAGAGGAGGAGGAAGAGGAAGAGGAGGAAGAAGAAGAAGAGGAGATTGGATTTATATCCTGCTCTTTACTACCCAAATGAGTCTCAGAGCAACTTACAAACTCCTTTCCCTTCCCCTCCCCACAACAGACACCTTGTGAGGTAGGTGGGGCTGAGAGAGCTCTAACAGAAACTGCTCTCTTTTCAAGAACATCTGTGCCAGAGCTATGCCTTGCCCAAGGTCACCCAGCAGCTGCAGGTGGAGGAGTAGGGAATCAAATCCAGTTCTCCCAGATTAAAGTCTGTTCACTTAACCACTACACCAAACTGGTTCCACTCAGAGTAAATACTACTGGGCTAGATAAAGTAAAACTAGCTATTTTCGCATGTGGAGAAGATCAAAAGACATGGCATATTTTGTAGCCTCGAAGCTGGAGGAGCTGTACCACATCGTAGTCTTTGAGATAAAATTGTGAATGACAAACACTGCAGTTCATTGGTTCATTGGTTCCAGTGGCAGGTCATGACTCATGATCCACAGGTAGACTGCAAGCACCCCAAAGGTGGGTTATGAACACATAACACTGGTGTATAAAGAGTCCAGTCATAAGTTCCTCTAGTTCAGGCACTGTCTAACAGTAGTTCTCCAGGCTTTTTGAGCTGAGACATCTTTTCTGAAACCTTCAGCCTGAGAGTCTTAAGATGGAGATGTCAAGTATTGGACCTGTGAGCTTCTTCATGCGGCATAGATGCACTACTTCTTAACACATGGCCTCTTTCTCCAAGTAACTTATAAATTTGCTACGTACAAATGAGACCAATGGTCCAGCAGCTCTCTAAGGTCTCTGGTAGACAACAGCACTTGATGACCAAGTCTCTTTGAATGGAGTTGACAGGGTTTGAATTTGGGATCTTCAGTATGCAAAACACATTCTGTACAACTGAGATATGGATCCTTATAATCAATATAGGAAGCTGTCTTATGCCAAGTCAAACCACTGGTTGAGTATTGTCTGTTCTGAATTGGTGGCAACTACCATAGGTCCATTCTGCATCTGGCATTTCCTCCACATTTTCTCAGCACTCGACCTGGTTCTCCCTTGCCTCGGAATATCTGTTTTCATTCAATCTGGTATGCAGATTTCCCTATTTCAGTACTTGCCTCAGTGGTCATTAGCCACCTGAACCAAGTAATTCATGGTGAGGTGATAAATACAGAGGGGAAAATAGGGGCGGGGAAACTGATGGAAATCAATTAAGCCCTGTCGAGTGGTCTCCTTATTGTTCCCTTTGAATCAGAAGTGGAGGAAGAAAAAGATGCCACTCGAAACCAATGCTCCCTCTAAGCTGTGGAGTCTTGTGAGCAAGAATTCTACTTTGTGAGCAACTGGCATTAAAGTTGAGAGCAAGTGATTTAGCCACTGCATAAATTAGTTTGCTCTGGAGCCATCCTTCCTGAGCTAAGACAAAAATCTGTGAGCTGGAGGTTAAAAAACTGTGAGCTAGCTCACACTAACTCAGCTTAGATGGAACACTGCTCAAAACCACATTTAGGTACCCCGGGGCAACGCTGTACTGACTGTGATGTCACCCCTGAATGGCCATAAAACTATGCAGAAGGTACCATAAAACCCAATGAACAAAGAAAGTGAAAGCGGCATGCAGTGTAGAGGGAGATGAACCTCCCAACATGGCTGAGGAAAAACTGTGAGGTAACAGATGGGTGCAGAATCAGCCATAGTCTAAGGCTGAGGAAAGTCTTCCCAATCCCGGCTGTTGGAGCTCTTTTATCTCTAGACCACTATCGTAAGGATATGGGGAGAAATCTGTATACAGATGTTCATGCTATGGATCTATGCATATAAATATGAAAAAAGTGGGTATTTTGAAATCCAAAACCCGAAAGGAATGTTTAGCACGTATGATGGACGGCAGTGTTTGTGTAATAGCGTGCTGGCATTCAAATTGCATGTTCTCTGAAACTGAAATGATGAAATGAAATGATCTATTCTAGGAATGGCATGCATCCTGCCAGCTCCACTGAGCAAAGTTCCAAGACTTCCTCCACCCTAAAGAGTCTTCTACCAGTTGAAGTGGGTCTTCTTCCAATGACAGAGCTACTGAAGTTGGAGGAAGGCATCTTTGGCTAATGACACTGGAAGCTTTTGCCTAGCTTTTGTCTACTTACATGACTCTTTCTCCAGTGGGAGAGTCAATGGAAGAGCTACTTATGTGGGGTGAAGTTGAGGGCTAATTTAGTCACCTCTTTACTTAAAAATACGGAATTGCTAAATGTTTGAGCCCAGGTGCCATGGATACTATCGGATACCAATGATCGTGTCACCCTCTCAGTGGCAAAATTCCTAGGCGCAATAATCAAATCTATGAGAAATAATACTGAGTAAGGTCTTTTAAAATCATTTTTTGGTCCTAACTTCTGTATCTGCTCCTGTATGCTCCTGTATACTGCTCCTGTATGAGCAGTATTAGATGATAGATAGATAGATAGATAGATAGATAGATAGATAGATAGATAGATAGATAGATAGATAGATAGATAGATAGATAGATAGATAGATAGATAGATGATAGATAGATAGATAGATAGATAGATAGATAGATAGATAGATAGATAGATAGATAGATAGATAGATAGATAGATAGATAGATACAGAGACAGACCGACAGACCGACAGATAGATAGATACTCCTGGGATTTTGAGAGAGTTTCAGGTCATTTCAGAGTCCCCCAACTTGGATATCCTTTGGGGTTTTGCTCAGAAGCAACACTATCTACACTGGTCAGCAGTGGCTCTCTAAGTCTAGGGAAAAGATCCTGCTATCTGAGAAGTTGTCTTCTCGGAGACTGAACCTAGGCCCCATGACTCAGTGGACAGGTACTTTCTCTGCATACACAAAATTCCAGGCTTATTCCCTGGCATCTTCAGTTAAAAGATCTCATGGAGCAGCTACTGCAAAAGATCTTTCTTTGCCCAGAAGCCTCTGCTGATCAGAGTAGACAGTGTTGATATAAAGTAGTTCCGTATATTCAAAGCAGCTGCTTACCACTGAGCTGCAGTCCGAGTCACCTCCCAGTTGGGTGTAGAACCATAGAACCACAGAGTTGGAAGGGGCCCTACAGGCCATCTAGTCCAACCCCCTGCTCAATGCAGGATCACCCTAGAGCATCCCTGATGAGTGTTTGTCCAGCTGCTGCTTGAAGACTGCTAGGGAGGGGGAGCTCACCACCTCCCTGGGCAGCTGAGTCCACTGTCTGATCCAAGTGGCAGAGGTTCTCCAGCATCTTCACCCACTATCTGATCCTTTTACCTGGAGATGCCAAGGATTGAACCTGAGATCTTCTGTCTGTAAAACAGTTCCTCTGCTGCAGAGCCATAATGCCACCGTGAGAGACATGAAAAGAAGATTGATCCTTGGATTCCTTATTATCACGTATAGTTGACTGTAATGTTAATTTGGTACTAGGGTATCTTTGTGAGATCGAAAGGCTAAAGGTGGCTTAGGTTGCCCGGTTAACGTGAACATTAAGAATGAACAGGAAGGAAACTAGAGCTAAAAACTGTAGAGTGGAAGATGGAGAGATCTGAACAGTCGGAGGGACATGGAGAGAAGAAAGACGTGGGAAAGATACTGTGTGTGCATGCTAAGCTCAATGTATCTATTTTTTTATGGCACACATGTGTTCATCTTTTGTAATTTTTTTAAAATTAAATTTTTACTAATTTCAAAATCTTACAGAATAATTGCAAGCTTTTAAACAAGGAAATAAAATTAACATTCTTTAATAATAATCTACTACAAGCTGCCAACTCTGTTCTGCTTCTACTTCATTTGTATATTGAAGTCATTAATTAAGTCTAATCGAAATTGGCACGCCTAAGTAAATATTTCTGCCTCTCAAAATTACTCCAGTACAAATACTTTATTTATGAACTCTATTTTCCATAAATTTCCTTATATCTATTTGAGTAATGTTTTGTTAGATCTTCTTATGTTTATGACCCTATGTTCTGTATGTATTTTATTTCGAAATTTATACTATACGCTGAAATACAATTAAGTAAAATAGAAAGAAAAATATATATTACACCATTTCATTACTCTGCTATCTTAATATCTTTTACTATGATTATATTCTTCTTCTTTAACTGGAGTTCTTCTAATCGGGGCTCCGGAACAGTTCTGAAGAAGACTCATAAAGTGAGTCTTGACAATTGGGGAGGTTGGGGGGTGTCCCACTAGCCCTTCCTGCGTGCTCCTCTGCACTCTGTATTCTAGACTACTTTACTTGGGGAAAAGATAGAAGGAAAAAGAAAAAACAAACTCTGTAGAGGCAATATCTTTCAATGTAATTCTTTACAGTCTTGTGGTGCTTTCCTCTTCTTCTGGTTCTTAGCCTGAGTCTGATTCCAGTGCCTTCAGAAGTTCCTCACCAGATGTTAGGTCATGGGGTGTATATATGTATCCTTGACGTGTGACCGATATATGGCCAAGCGGAAGCCAGCGGTACCTATAGTTCCTCTCTGCAAGCTTTTGCGCAATTGGGTGCATATTTTTTCTTGGCATTTAATCTTTCAAAAGGAATATCTGGATAACTTCATCCAACTTATTAATAATAGGAGTGATGCTGTTTCTTATCTCTTCTTTTAAATCTTGTTTTCAGTCTATAAGCATCTCCTGTAAGTGCTTTTTAGTTAAGGGGGCTTCTCTTTTCCTTTTACTTGCCTGGGCTTCTGCTTCCTCCATTTGGTGTAGTGGTTAAGTGTGCAGACTCTAATCTGGGAGAACAGGGTTTGATTCACCACTGCTTCACTTGCACCTGGCTGGATGACCTTAGGCAAGCTGTAGTTCTGATAAGAGCTGTTCTTGAAAAAGAGCATTTCAGAAGTTCTCTCAGCCCCACCTACCTCACAGGGTGTCTGTTGTGGGGAGGAGAAGGGAAAGGACTTTGTAAGCCACTCAGAGATGCCTTTGGGCAGTAAAGGGCCAGGTATAAGTCCAATCTCTTCTTCTTCTTCTTCTTCTTCTTCTTCTTCTTCTTCTTCTTCTTCTTCTTCTTCTTCCTCTTCCTCCTCTTCCTCCTCTTCCTCCTCTTCTTCCTCTTCCTCCTCTTCCTCCTGTTCTTCCTCTTTCTCTTCTTCCTCTTTCTCTTCTTCCTCTTCCTCTTCTTCCTCTTCCTCCTCTTCCTCCTCTTCCTCTTCTTCCTCCTCTTCCTCCTCTTCCTCTTCTTCCTCCTCTTCTTCCTCTTCCTCTTCCTCCTCCTCTTCCTCTTCCTCTTCCTCCTCCTCCTCCTCTTCATCCTCTTCTTCCTCCTCTTCCTCTTCCTCCTCCTCCTCGACCTATGGGGGAGTCTTCATCTGAAGAATTTTGGTTTTCTTGTGGTGCTCTAGGCATTGGTTTGGAGGGGTTCTTGCCACCTTTTGGTCCCTTGGTTTCCTCCATAGTTTTGGTGAAGCTATAATATTTAAATTGTAGTCCATTTTTTTAAATTTTAATTCTTTTGTAGGAGCTCGACATGGAGGCAGTAACAGGTGTGACTGCGCAGCTCCACCCCCCATTTTTTGTAATTTAATACTCTACAAATGCCTACTTTGGCCCCACATTATAGCTATGTCAGAACAAATACACATGATTGAACACCTAATAGCAGTGAGCTAAATCTAATCAAGTAGCTAGACACTGTTGCCATTGAACCTCACTTCTGCAACCCTCACAGAAGGTCTAAATGTTGACTATAGGGGTGTGTGTTAATTGCCTTCAAGTCTGACCTGTGTTAACCCTATGAATGAAGGTCCTCCCTGACACCCTATAACCTTAATCAGATCTTGCAAACTGAGGTTCGTGGCTCCCTTTATAGAGTCAAGCTATCTCATATTGGGCCTTCCCCTTTTCCTGCTGTCTTCAACTTTCCTAGCATTATGGTCTTTTCTGGTGACTCTTGACATGGTGAAATACGAGCAAAATAAGATAATCTCTGTTTAGACATTTTAGCTTCTGGCTTGATTTGATCTAAAACTCACTTATTTGTCTTTTGGGGGGTCCACAGCAGCAAAAAAAATCTCCTCCAACGCCACATTTCAAACAGACCAACTTTCTGCCTGTCAGCTTCCTTCCAGTTTGGTGTAGTGGTTAAGAGTGCTGGCCTCTAAGCTGGAGAACTGGGTTTGATTCCCCACTCCTCCACATGAAGCCAGCTGGGTGACCTTGGGTCAGTCACAGTTCTCTCAGCACTGTTCTCTCAAGAGCAGGTCTTTCAGAGCTCTCTCAGCCCCACCTACCTCACAGGGTGTTTGTTGTGGTGAGAGGAAGGGATGGAGATTGTAAGCCACTCTGAAGACACTGAGTGAAAGGTGGGGTATAAATCCAACACTTCCGCTACTGCTTCTGCTTCTTCTGCTTCTGTTGCTTCCTCTTCTACTTCTTCTGCTGCTGCTGCTTCTGCTGCTTCCTTTGCTTCCCCTGCTTCCCCTGCCTCCTCTGCTTTTGCTGCTGCTTTTGCTGCTGCTCCTTGTGCTTCTTCTTCTTCTTCTTCCTTTGCTCCATAGTGTGATAGCCTTCTTCCATTCACACATTACTTCCTACTTACATCCCAACATTTGGGCAAAGCTGCAGGATTGTCTTCCACTGACCACTGCCACTTGTTCCATTTTCTACTCAGCTATTCACCTCCCATTGAAAGCCACTGTGATGAGCACTGGACATATAAAACTAGATTAAAGAGGGAATATTTGGTCATTGTGCTGTGCTGCCAACCGTATCCACTGATTTTTTTTTTTTTAAAGATGGCTGATGACTTAATCTCCTCCCCTCCAACAGTCTGTGGGTCAAGAAAACAGCTATACTTATAACACCCCTATTTGCATATCAAGTATCATCACTATTCACCCATTGTGAAGTAATAAAAACCCCACCCTGTGCCAGATGAAATCAGTTTGGGGTTCTCCTCAATTCACCTGTATTAATTAGGTACCTGGTGAAGTTCAGGGC
Source organism: Gekko gecko (assembly GCA_029375565.1). NCBI lineage: Eukaryota > Metazoa > Chordata > Lepidosauria > Squamata > Gekkonidae > Gekko > Gekko gecko. The sequence continues at coordinate 426,346 of JAPDNY010000023.1, read as the reverse complement.
TCGAGCACATGCGGGGAAGAGGTTTTGGACTACCTCCTTGTGGTCATTTTCCCAACCTCAAATAATCCCAAAGGGGCACTATTTGGGAGGGGCCATGGCTCAGTAGTAGAGCATCTGCTTGGTATGCAGAAGGTCCCAGGTTCAATCCCTGACACCTCCAGTGAAAGGGACCTGGTCATAAGTGATGTGAAGAACACTATGTAAGGTCCTGGACAATACTGATTTTGATCGACCACTGGTCTCATGGACTACTGGTTTTATGGAGTAAAAAGCAACTTCATGAGAACCTCACTTTTCTCTGGAATTGAGCAGTGGAACAGACTGCCTCAGGAGGTGGTGGATGTTCCTTCATTGGACATTTGCAAGCAGAGACTGGGCAACCATCTTTTGGTTATGTTGTAGGTATGTAGGTATGTAGGGCTATCTTTTGGCTATGCTCCTGCAGAGTGCAGGGGGTTGGACTAGATGACCTGCAAGGTCCCTTCCAACTCTAACATTCTATGATTCTATGGAATACACATTGGTTTCCCCAACATAGTCAATAGCATCCCTGTGGAACAGTTTCAGGCTGAGAAAATGATGCAGCAGAGACATTTGAAGCCATGCCTTTGCATGCCACAGAGTCCTGATCTTAATCAAGTACCACAAGCGCTGATATGGAAGAAAACCCACAATTCAAGTGTGACATTGTTAAAGTATGACATAGTATGGGGACTCCGGGCCCAATCTGTTTGCTCTGTAATGTCTGCAGATACAATCTGCTGAAGGCTCATTCTCCTGGGTGGATGTCATGTTTGCTTCCTTCTTTGTTACATGTTTGCACTGATTTTACCCCCAAAAAATATTTAGGGTCATTAAAGTCCCTTGGACTGCAAGGAGATCAAATCCATGAATCCTAAAGGAAATCACCCCTGACTGTTCCCTGGGAGGCCAGATACTGAAGCTGAAGCTCAAATACTTTGGCCACCCAATGAGAAGGGAGCACTCACTGGAGAAGACCCTGATGCTGGGAAAGACTGAAGATCAAAGAAGAAGGGGGCAGCAAAGGATGAGATGGTCAGAAAGTGTCATTGATGCAACGAACATGAAATTGAGCAAACTCCAGAGGACAGCGGAAGACTGGAGGGCCTGACATGATGTGATCCATGGGGTTGCGAGGAGTCGGACTCAACTGTGCAACTGAACAACAACAAAAGTAAACCCATTCAAATATAAATTTATGTTGGTTAGGAAATGGGTCCTCAGCTATGTTCAGAAGGTGGAATGAGCTCCCGGAGGAGAACAGGGCCCTTCGGGACCTTTTACAGTTCCACAGGGCCTGCAAGATGGAGCTCTTCCTCCAGCCTTTTGAGTAGGAGCCGCCACTATCACTACCACTACCACCTTCGGTAGACCTATATATATTTATATTTGAATGGGTTTAAAAACTAATAAATCACCAGGCCCGGATGGCATTCATCCGAGAGTTCTGAAAGAACTCAAATGTGGATCTCCTGACAAAAATATGTAATCTTTCTTTAAAATCTGCCTCCATTCCTGAGGACTGGAAGGTAGCTAATGTCACTCCCATCTTTACAAAGGGCTCCAGGGGAGATCTGGGAAATTACAGGCCAGTCAGTCTGACATCGATATCAGGTAAGTTGGTGGAAACTGTTATTAAGGAAAGAATTAGTAGGCACATTGATGAACAAAAACTATTGAGGCAGACTCAGCATGGGTTCTGTAAGGGAAGATCTTGTCTCACTAACCTGTTAGTGTTTTTTGAGGGAGTGAACAAACATGTGGACAAGGGGAACCCAATAGATATTATTTACCTTGACTTCCGGAAAGCTTTTGATACAGTTCCTCATCAAAGGCTCCTAAGTAAGCTCAATAGTCATGGGATAAAAGGACAAGTTCTCTTGTGGATCAAACACTGGCTTATAAATAGGAAACAGAGAGTGAGTATAAATGGGAAACTTTCTCAGTGGAGGGTGGTAAGCAGTGGGGTACCACAGGGATCAGTACTCAGTCCGATGCTTTTTAACTTGTTTATTAATGATTTGGAATTGGGAGTAAGCAGTGAAGTGGCTAAATTTGCAGATGACACAAAGTTGTTCAGGGTGGTGAAATCCAGGGAGGATTGTAAGGCACTCCAAAGGGATCTGTCAAGGATGGGTGAGTGGGCGTCAACATGGCAAATGGGGTTCAATGTGGCCAAGTGCAAAGTGATGCACATTGGAGCCAAAAATCCTAATTATAAATACACATTGATGGGGTCTGAACTAGCAGAGATGGACCAAGAGAGAGATCTTGGAGTCGTAGTAGATAACTCAATGAAAATGTCTAGACAGTGTGTAGCTGCAATAAAGAAGGCCAACACTATGCTGGGGATTATTAGGAAGGGAATTGAAAACAAATCAGCCAGTATCATCATGCCCCCGTATAAATCATTGGTACGACCTCATTTGGAATACTGTGTACAGTTCTGGTCACCACATCTCAAAAAGGATATTATAGTATTGGAAAAAACTGCAGAGAAAGGCAACTAGAATGATAAAAGGGTTGGGACACCTTCCCTATGAAGAAAGGTTAAAACACTTTTTATTTTTTTTTATTTTGTGATGGCAGTGCCCTCCGACTTATTTAAAGGCCCCCCAAATTACAAAATCCTGGCTATGGGCCTGTCCTGTGCTCTTCTTTTAATCCATGTTCACCAGGGTGTCCTCCTAAAAATTCAGCACTAAAATAGAATTCAACCTTCTTTCTAATCCAGGGTCCCCCCCCCCATTCTGCACTAAAACTGAGTTCAACCTTTTTATTCCATCTCCTCCTCTCCTTCTGCATTACATCCCCTTCCTTCAGTGGTCAGCCTGGTTTCAGCCTGTTGTTGCCCCAGGTTTTGCTGTGGACTTAAATTGCCTCGGTACTCGAACACTGAGGAAATCCAGAGTGGCAGGCAAATACGGAAAGGACCACAATAGAAAGACGCCTAGCATCCAAATAACTCAAGGCAACAGTACGCTGAAACTGGCCTGATCACTGACCACTGAACGGAGGTAATGTAATGCAGAATGGTGGGGGGAGAATAAAAAGAAGGTTAAATACTATTTTAGTGATGAAAGGGGGCAAGGCTGGTGCCAGTTTTTTTTACAAACTAGAAGGACTACCTTCTGCCCCCCCCCACATGCACCCACCAATTTCCAAACATAAATGCATTTTAGGAAGAATGAAAAACACAATATTTGAAACTGCTATTTTTTTTTTAATTGTGAGAACAAGTAATACAATCTCTGATTTTCTCTCTCAAACAGAAAAACACAATTCACAGAGCATTTTGAAAAAAAAAATCCTGTTCTCACTGTACAACTTGTTAAGCCCATCAACTCCAGCTAATAACTCAGTTAACAGGTTCTCTTCTCAAAGCAGTTACTTGCATCTGGAACTGAACAATGATGATGATGCCTAACTCAAATACCAACAACAGGGTTCGGTTAGAATGAAAAATGTATCTTTCCTCTAACGCTTTTCAATTTGATTTAAATTCCTCATAACAAAAAGGGTGATGGGAGTTTTTCTAACCCATCCACACAGAAATGCAAACATACAAAAACAGAATGTATTTATGTGACAACAGCAGAGGAGAGGGAGAAAAAACTAAATAAAGGGGGGCAAAGAACTTTTTACTGAGAAAGCAGAATAAAGGGAAAAGACTAAATTGACACATTTTGGAAGAGAGGTGATACAAAGGAAAAAAGTGCAAACATGAAAACATGCATCTTTGGAAAGAGGGAAAAGGAAGCAGAGGAAAAACTAAACAAAGTTATATACAGAGATTAGTACAAAGCAAAAAAAAAAAAAAAAGACATAGGTATAGACAAAATTGGGGAAGAACAGAATGGCCACACAACTAAATGAAAACAGAGGGAACAGAGAAAAACTGTGAAAGGAAAAAAAAATGACAAAAGTAACAGGAGAAAGAAATAGCACGTCAGGTGAAAAATCCAAAACAAAACTGGAAAAATTGGTGCAGAAAGTAGTCTAAAGATGGGACGGCAGAGAACTGCATACAGCAGAAAGTATCAGTGTCAAAACAGAACACAAGGAAGAAAAGAACCATGCAAGCAAAAAAAATGGCCAATCATTTTCAGAGGAGATGCAAATGAGAATGAAGAATTAGAATCATAGAATGTTAGAGTTGGAAGGGACCTTGCAGGTCATCTAGTCCAACCCCCTGCACTCTGCAGAAGCATAGCCAAAAGATATCCCTACATACCTACAACATATCCGAAAGATGGTTGGGTATGTTGTTATTAACACCACTGAGTGCCAAAAACATACTCAAAGGAGAGTTGAGGGCAACATGGGGGAAGACAAAAAACCCAGCAGCAAACAACGTAAGCAGCTACCTCCCCCTCTGCCGCCACTACCTCTCCTCACTTCACCTCCCCCCAGCTCCAAATTAACCGCAATCTCCGCCAACTGAGGTGGGGTGAAAGAGAAGTACACCACCTCCACCTGACAGAGCCAGTGTGGCCCGCGGTTCTCCTTCCCTCCCACTGTGTGGCCTAGCCAGACCCCCCACTGCTGTCCTCCCTCCTTCCCGCGTGCACACCAAGATCAAGAGTTTAAACAATGTGCCCCTGAAAGGAGACACCCGTGCCAGGTGAGGCAAGGCGGCCTGTGCCACTCCATTGAAAAAGAAACCCTGCCAGGAGGAGGAAGAGATTGGTGAGGGTGCCATGCTTACCGGGCTCAGGGAGGCACAAGGCCCCAAGCAGCTCCTACCTCCAAGGGGGTCCTCCCCACGGGGTTCTCCTGCAGCGTCAGCTGGTAGCTCCTCCTCCTGGCGTTGTTCCTAAGCACCTGAGAGGCAAGGGAGGGGAGGGGCGGCAGGCAGGCCAGCATGGTGCTTCCCTCAAAGTGTGCGCCCTAGGCAACTGCCTAAGTTGCCTCTATGGATGATCCAGCCATGAATTGGAGAGGGGGACGGGACTGAATGAAAAAGAAGGTTGAATTCCATTTTAGTACAGAACTGTTTGGACATCACGGATAATATTGATTAAAAGGAGAGTGCAGAAAGGGCCATGGGCGAAGTATACAGGAGAAGACTGAGTTATTCAATAAGCAACCTGGAGCTGCAGCTAACAGAAACAGTGTCCGAATCGAAGGAAGAAGTGAGCACGAACTCTATTCTGATCTGGTCAGGCCTCAGCGGGAGTGCTGTGTCCAGTTTCCAGCAGCACATTTTAAGAAGGACATTGGGAGAGTAGGGTGTGTCCACCAAGAAGGTAACCAGGATGGCAAGAGATCTGGAAACCAAGCCCAGTAATGAAGGGTTGAAAGAGCTGGGCTTGGCTAGCCCGGAGAAGTAAAGATTAAGGGGAGACAGGACTGGTGTCTTCAAATACCTGAAAGGTTGGAATAGACTTGCCCTTGCTTGCTCCAGAGGGCAGGACTAGCATTACTGGGTAGATACCACAAAGAAGTATTTGAAGGGCTGTCATATGGGAGATGGAGTGGAGCTGTTCTCTGCTGCCCCAGATTGTCAAACCGGAACCAAGGGATTACAATTAAATCAAAGGGAATTTTTGGCAAAACGTTAGGAAGAGCTTCCCGAGGGTTAGCGGGGTTTCTCAGTGGAACAGGCATCCGCGGGAGGTGGTGGGCTCTTATTCTTCGGCGGTTTTGTAAGCAGAGGCTAGAGGGCCATCTGACAGCAGAGCTGGTCCTGTGAAATTAGGCAGATCATGAAAGGGAAGGGCAGGAAGGAAAGCCAGTACTCAGTCTCAAGGTAAAGGTTTCCCTTGCTGGAAAGCCAGTTGAATCCAACTCTAGGGGGTGGTGCTCATCTCCGTTTCCAAGCCAAAGAGCCGGCACTGTCCGAACACGTTTCCATAGCCATGTGGCCGGTATGACTAAATGCTGAGGCACATGGAACACTGTTACCTTCTCACTGAAGTGGTACCTATTTATAGTTTGGTGTAGTGGTTAAGTGCACAGACTCTAATCTGGGAGAACCGGGTTTGATTCCCCACTCCTCCACTTGCACCTGGTTGGATGACCTCGGGCAAGCCATAGTTCTGATAAGAGCTGTTCTTGAAAAAGAGCAGTTTCTGTCAAGAGCTCTCTCAGCCCCACCTACTTCATAGGGTGTCTGTTGTGGGCAGGGCCGGCTCGCCCACTAGGCGAGCTAGGCACTCGCCTAGGGCGCCGACCCTGCAGGGGCGCCAAAATGCCCCCCACCCCCCCCGTAAAAAGGCCCCCAAGCCGCCCAATGCCGACAGCCCTGCCTTTTCTGGGTGCCTCGCGGCCGCGAGGCACCCGGGAGAGCAGCGTGCGCCACCCCTGGGAGGGAAGGGGGGGCTTCTAAGCCCGCCCCTTCCCTGGCTGTCCCGGGTGCCTCGCAGCTGCGAGACACCCAGGAGAGCTGCGCGCGCCGCCCCGGGAGGGAAGGGGGGGGCCTTCTAAGCCCGCCCCTTCCCCGACTATCCCAGGTGCCTCGCGGCTGCGAGACACCCGGGAGAGCCACGCGTGCTGCCCCTGGGAGGGAAGGGGGCCCTTGTAAGCCCGCCCCTTCCCCGGCTCTCCCGGGTGCCTCGCGGCTGCAAGACACCTGGGAGAGCCACGCGCGCCACCCCTGGGAGGGAAGGGGGGGTCTTGTAAGCCCGCCCCTTCCCCGGCTCTCCCGGGTGCCTCGCGGCTGCGAGACACCCGGGAGAGCTGTGCGCGCCGCCCCTGGGAGGGAAGGGGGGCTTCTAAGCCCGCCCCTTCCCCGGCTCTCCTAGGCACTGGGCCATCTCCAGGCCCCACCGGGAGGTTGGCATCCCCGGTGGGGTGGGTGCCCCAGGCAGTCCTGCCTAGGGTGCCCAGATACCTGGGGCCGGCCCTGGTTGTGGGGAAGGGAAGAGAAAGGAGTTTGGAAGCCGCTCTGAGATACCTTTGGGTAGTGAAGGGCAGGGTATAAATCCAATCTCTTCTTCTTCTTCTTCTACTTGTAATTTCTTGCTTTTGAACTGATAGGTTGGCAGGAGCTGGGACCAGAGACGGACGCTCACTCCATCACATGGCACTAGAGTCTCGAATTGCTGAACTGCAGACCTTCCCAATTGCAGCTCTTAGCCTCTGAGCCATCATGGCCCCTAGTACTCAGTCTGGAGTAATGCATATATCCACTTTGGGCTCAAGAAGGAATTTTCCTCCAGGTCAGATTGACTCAGGGATTCTGGAGGGCTTTTTCCCTTCTTCTAGGTATACATTAGGGGTCACTGGGGAAGGCTGTGTATGAGGGAGGGAAACAGAACCATTTTGGTGTTGTGGTTAGGAACGTGGACTCTGACCTGGGAGAACCGGGTTTGATTCCCCTCTCCTCCATGTGCAGCTGCTGGAGTGAGCTTTGGTCAGTTACAAGTTTTTTCAGAGCTGTTCTCTCATGAGCAGTTCTCGAAAGAGTTCTCTCAGCCCCACCAGCCTCATAGGGCATCTGTTATGGGGAGGGGGAGGATATTGTAAGCTGCTCTGAGACTCTTTTGGGTAGTGAAGGACGGGGTATAAATCCAATCTCTTTTTCTGCTTCTTCTTGTCAATTTCCTTCTTTGGCTAGGGGATTGGACTAGATGGCCCTCAGGGTCTTTTCCAGCATGATGTTTCTAGGTTTCTAGGTAGATCATGGCTGAATCTTAGAGGTAACTTCCTAAACGTAACAACTTTCAAGAGCAGGACAGACTGCCTTTGTTGGTGACTGACTCTCCTTCACTGGAGGCCTTGAAGCAGAGGCTGAATGGCCCCCTATCATGGAGGCTATAGTTGCATGTTCTTGCAATGACCAAAGTGTTGGTCTACATGACCTCCGTGATGATTCCTCCCCTAACACTTGGTTCCCTTCCTCTGTACTTTTTCCAGCTCTGTAATGTCCTTTTCCATGACTCTTGTCTTCTCATAATGTGACCATAGTTAACGATAGTCTCAGTTTAGTCATTTTAGCTACTATGTCTGTCAAACCCTAATATTCTCTATTTTGTTTTTAGAGTTGTAAGACCACCCCCCAGTGAAGGAGAGGGTCCTTCAGTTCCAGGCCCAGCCTCGTGGCTGCTGATTGGACGGGGTTGGAGCACCTTCCCTATGATGAAAGGTGGAAGAGCCCGCGGCATAGATGACTAAGGGAGAACATGATAGAGGTTTCTAAAGTTATGTACGAGATGGAGAGAATCGACAAAGGGAAGTTTGTTTCCCTCTTCCAAAATACTGGAACACGAGAACATCCTATGAGCAGTAGGTTCAGGACAGACAAAAGGAAATACTACTTTACCCAGAGGGTGATGAAAATGTGGAATTCATTGCCAGAGGATGTGGTGATGGCCACCGGAATAAACAGGAGTAAACAACTTTAAAAGGGGATTAGGTAGCTTCATGGCGAAGTCTATCAGTGGCTACTAGCCACGGTGACTGAGGGAAACTTCCACCTTCAGAGGCACTATGCCTCTGAATCCCAGAGCCAGGAGGCAACATCAGGGGGAGGCCAAGGCCTCTTTGCCGTGCTGTTGGTTGGCTAGAGGAACTGGTTGGCCACTATGCGAGATGGGATGCTGATCTAGATGGACTATTGGACTAATCCAGCAGGGCACTTCTTATGTTCTTATGGAAAGACTATAATTCTAGGAAAAGTTGAAGGCAGCAGGAAAAGAGAAAGACCCAACATGAGATTGATTGACTCAATAAAGGAAGCTGTGGCTTTCAGTTTGCATGACCTGGGCAAGGCTATTAAAGATAGGATGTTTTCTTTAATGTATATATATATATTTATTTGAGAAAACAAAGTAATATTATAGAGGTGATACAAATGGAAAAAAGGGATTATATAACACTAGGAATCAGGCCCGTTGTAGACACAAGACAACGGGTGCTAGAAGGAAGGAAGGAAGTGAGGGAGAGAAAGTAAGAGAGAAAGAGGGAAAGATAGAAAGACAGAGCGAGAAAGACAGAAAGGAAGAGAAAGGGAGGGAGGGAAGAAAAAAGGATGAGAGAGGGAGAGGAAGAAGTCAAAGAGATGGTAAGGAAGGGGGGAAGAATGCAAAGTGATAGGGAGGAAGGAAAGAAGAGACAGAGGGAGGGAGGGATAGAAGGCAAAGGAAGGAAGGGAAAGAGGGAGGGAAAGGAGAGAGACAAGACCCAAAGATGCTGGGAAGAGAAAGAGGGAGGCAGGGCCAGGGAAGTGGGGCTCTGCAGCTCAGCAGCAGCTTGGTGGGTGAGCAGGGAAAGGAGGGGGCCCTCTGGAAGTGTGTCCCTGCCCGTCCACTTGGGGTGGTGGTGGGAAAGGCGGGGGGTGCAGAGGCCTCTCCCTGCACTTTTGGCTCAGCAGGGGAGTGGGAAACTGCGGCGCGGAGGCCTTTGGAGGCATTTTCTTGCATGTCCACCTCAGGGAGTGGGCTGGAAAAGATGGGCGGGGGGCATGGAGGCCATTTTCCATGCATCTACCTGGGGGGGGGGAGCGGGGAAGTGTGGTGCGGAAGCCTCCAGAGTCCTTTCCTTGCCCATGCATCTCAGCGGGCGACTGGGGAAAGGTGCCACGTGGGCCTCCGGAGGCCTCTCCCTTTCTGTTCTCGCAGCCCGGTTGGCTCCTGTTGTGTCTGTGGATGACTGGCCGCAAAGCCCATCTTTGGCAGCTGCCTGCTGCCTGTAGACTGTAGACTGAGGGCAAGAGTGTGGCTGCCAGCTGTGTGGGCGGGACTCAGACCAGCAGCCAGCCAATGTAGCCAGGGGACTGGCAGAGGCTTGGAGTGGCAGTTCTTGCAGCCAACTGATTTTGGCATGAATCGAATCTTGCCACCCCAGATCAGCTTTATAATATAGGAGAGATTACTATAACTAGAGGTGCCAGGTCATTCCTGGCTGTGGTGGTATGGGGGGGGGGATTCTTCTGGGTTTTTTTGGTGTGTACATCATCACACAGGACATGTTATGGGGGGAAGCTCTAGCGTTTGAGGAAAAACTCTATGGTAACCATAGAGTTTTTTTATGGTAACCATAGAGTTTTTTTCTCAAATGCTAGAGCATCCCCCGCAATATGTCCTGCATCATCATGCCAGGCACATCGGCACAGATGGAACTGTTCGGGGTCAGGGCTCTCCCTGCTGGCCAGCTGGGCGGTGGCAGATTGGGCCCCCAAAAGTGAGTAAATCCCTGCCCCCCTCAGGGGGATGGCAACCCTAAATGTAACATAGCTGTATATATCAAGGTTAATTATATATTACAGAAATGGTAGAGTCAAATTTACCATAGAGTTTTTGCCAAATACCAGAGTGTTGCCCCAGCATCTTGGAAGTGAAGCATCACTTCCAGGTCATGTGGCCAGTGATGTAGACACATCGCTGCAGGTTGGATGGGCCTCCTTGCTTCTCCAGGTAAGCCCCCTTCCTTGCTAGTGCAACCCTCTTTGTTTTGCTTTCCTACTCATCCTCAGCATAGTTCTCCTAGCAAGGGAGCTGAAGTCCATGAAACAACAATAGCTCATGGTCGCAAAAATTTAACAAGGTATCTCCAAAATAAAAATAGAAAAACAGATAGTGATTTCTGGGGACATGGGACAGGAAGTAGAGACCATTTCAGGTGCTCTTGCCTGGAGTTGTATGTTTGGGTACAAACTGTTTACACAGACGTGCCTAATGTGGGCACCCCATACTTATGGAATTAAGGCCAGGAGTTCATAACCTCACTTTAGCAATCTTCTTTTCTTCAGGCGGGGCCTTTCATTATGCTGAGGTTGTAAGAATATAACAGTAAACACAAAGAAGGAGGGTGATTACTTACCTCTATCAGCTCGATAATTAGGGATGGGAGAATGGGGGGGAGTGACTTCTTAATTGCAAATCCCTTTGTGGTATCAATGGGTTGCATCACATCCAATCATGTGTCATACCCACCTGGCCACTACTAGGACCGTATAAAAGCCTAGCAGTTCAAGCCCTCATCACCTCTCTTGACTTCTTGAGCTCCTCAGAAAACGTGGTAAGTTGGAGCAGATGCTGTTCAATGCTGAAAATGGGATGTGGGTTTTGTTTTTCAGCTGATGGGGATTGTGCTCTGTACCCATTAAGTTTTGGATATCCTATGCATGGCTTTTCAGAGAGTACAGGTAGAGAGGTCCTACTGCAAGGCTAGCCTCCAGGTAGGACCTGTGGATCCCCTGGAATTACAGCTCATCTTCAGACCATAGTGATCAGTTCCCCTGGAGAAAATGGATGCTTTGGAGGGTGGACTCAGTGTCACTGTATCCCACTGAGGTCCTTGTCCTCCCAAGGGTCAGTCTAGGAGCTGGGTATGTCTAGCTTGGAGAGGAGACAACTGAGAGGTGAGATGATAACCATCTTCAATTACTCAAAGCGCTGTCATATAAAGGATGGTGGGGAGTTGCTTTCTGTTGTCCCAGAAGGTCGGACCAAAACCAATAGGTTGAAATTAAATCAAAAGAGTTTTCACCTAAACATTGGGAAGAATTTCCTGACAGTCAGAGCAGTTCCTCAGTGGAACAGGCTTCCTCAGGAGATGGTGGGCTCTCCTTCTTTGGAGGTTTTTCAAACAGAGGCTAGATGGCCATCTGACAGCAATGTTGATCCTGTGGATTTAGGAAGTTCATGAAAGGGAAGGGCAGGAAGGGAAACCAATGCTCAATCTAGAGTAATGTAAATATCCACTTGGTCGGATATTTGTGTGAAAGGTTTTGCTGAAGAAGCAGATTTTGTGGAGGGAGAAGGGAAATGAGAGAGGTGGCATCATCTAGATGTCAGGAGAGGAATTTCTAGTGAAGGCTGCAGCTATCTGAGTGGTCGAGAAACTTTAGACTGCTGAGGATAATGAAACTGGAGATGTAAAGGTTGTGGCGAGAGAAAAAATCTCTCTCCAACTGAATTTTTTAAGGATATAATCTCCCCATCTTTACGAGTTGTATGTTTTATTGAATTATTGGATATAAGGAAACAATTGGCATGTTGAGAGCCTTAACATCATCTTATATGTGATTTACTCTAGGAATTGAGCACCACCACTGTGAGGCCCCTGCTTCACAACTTGACAGTACTACCTAGTGTTATCAACAAGAATTTAGGAAGGGGAAGAGACTCAGTGGAGGCGTGATGTTATATAGACCTCCCTACAATGCTGCCATTTCCTCAGGGGAAACCAATCTCTGTCATCTGGAGATAAATTTTAATTCTGAGAGAATTGCAGGCCCCTCTTTGAGGCTGGTAACCCAAAGAATAGTTTGAAGAACCTCCCTCACCTCCCCAAACTCTGCCATCGCTAGCAACTGCCCCAAATCTCCAGGGATTTCTCAAACCAGAGTGGATTACTCTAGGAAGAACTGTTAGGCTGTGAAGCAGGGACTTCCAAGTGGTGGTGCTCAATCTGTAAATTCTTGTGAGAGATACCACAGGCCGCATTGTTGAGGCTGCCAAAACATATAGACAGATAAACCAAATTAAACCGAATAAAAATAGATCAAATTAACACCTATAGATAGATAAATCAAATTAACAAAGCAGTAGCAACAAGGGGGGGAAAGCTAAAAAATAAATCAAATTAACAGCTATAGATAGAATCATAGAATGTTAGAGTTGGAAGGGATCTTGAAGGTCATCTAGTCCAACCCCCTGCACTCTGCATACATAAATCAAATTCACACAGCAGTAGCAACAAGGAAAAAAAATGTACAAAGATCTAAACTCAGTGCTAATCAATTGAAACAGAACATTCCTGCTGGGGTCCTGGCCCCAGCCTGGTGGGATGTGCCCCCAGCTGAGATCAGGGCCCTGCAAGACCTGCTACAGTTTTGTGGGGCCTATAAAATGGAGCTGTTCTGCCAGGCCTTCAGCTGAGGCAGCGGGCATCTACCGGCTGGCCTTCCGATTGCTGCTGCATAAGATCATTTTGGCTTGGCTTTGGCCCATTTATCTCCCGGCTGTAGAAACTGGAATTTAATGTACTGCACTGCTCATTTTAAATGTTTGAAATTGGTTTTATTGCATTATCTGATTCTTTTACTTATAATTGTATTATATATTGCTGTAAAGCCACCCCTGAGCCCGTTTGCAGGAAGGCCGGATATACATCGACATGATAATTAAATAGATAAATAAATAAGTAAATAAATAAATAAATATAAGCATCAATTCAAGAGTGAATAAAACCAGAGAGAGATGGGGGGACTGGTTTCTTTAACCCTTCGGGATATAGGAGATCCTATAGGAGATATGGAGTGGGAGATATGGATAAGTGTAAGGGAATTCCCACATCATTCATCCTCTTGCTAGCCCCATGATTAATTCTTGGGCTTTAACTTGTTCCCTGCAATAGCCATCTGAATGACTGACTACTTATTACTAGGGAGATATAACAGGATTACCACAAGGAAAGTCAAGGTTCCAGTATGCTCAGAATTTAGACCCTCCTTCACTGCCAATGCTTAAGGGGGCTCCTCTCTTGTGTCAACCTGTAATATTACTTCTGCCAAAAAAAAAAAAAAAAAGGGTCATGTCATTGCACTGGGGTGACACTCTAGGATTCACCCAAAATCATAGAGGTAAGTTATAGAGCTTTGGGTGAATCCCAGAGTGTCACTTGGTGAAATTACATCAGTGCTTTTGTTGTTGTTGTTGTTTTGCCAGAAGTGATGTCACACACTGGGGATTTAATAGAAGGCAAAAGCAAGTATAGTAAACAGACTCACTATTTACAAAGTGCCCAAATGCTAAAGAACATGTAATAGAAAGTAGCAAATACAAAGTAGCCACATAAGAAAAACGCAAAACGGAAACAATGAAGAACTTGTGTGATAATACACTACGATAGAAAAATCCACAGAAATATGGAGAACTAATATAATAATGTGATGTTGTGTCCAGGTGCTTGATTATGACATTTCAAAGTTCATCCTTCATCAGGGTGTTCCCTTTAAGCTTCAGATGCTGTCGGTCCCACTAGAAGTTTGAAGCTGCTGAAGCTGATTACACATTGGAGATTTGCATCCATTCTTGTACTGAATTGTTATTGTTCCCAGTGCATGTGAGTAAAAGTATGGAAATCACAGCAACTTAAAGGGAACACCCTGACGAAGGATGAACTTTGAAACATTGTAATCAAACATCCGGACACAACGTCACATTATTATATTAGTTCTCCATTATTCTGTGGATTTTTTTTTACTGTAGTGTATTATTACGCAAGTTCTTCATTGTTTCCATTTTGTATTTTTCTTATGTGGTTACTTTGTATTCAGCACTTTCTATTACATGTTCTTTAGCATTTTGGCAAATTGTAAGTAGTGAGCCTGTTTACTACACTTGTTTTTGCCTTCTATTATTGGATTATTATACAAGAGTGTAGTGAATGTCATTGAATGCACACACTGGAGATTTTTCACAAAGATTGTCCCCACCCCAAACTATCTCAGTGGGTTTCCAGTGTTGGCTGGTAAACTCATCAGGGTTTGGGGGTGGTATTTAGAATATTAATTAAGGGGGGGGGTTGCACTCAGAATGCTGAGAGAAATCTTACCTCACTACACATTACAATATCCTCATGCTTGTTGATGGTTGACATGAGGGCCTTCATGTGATAGGTGTTTGATGCCTCCCAGATACCTGACAGCCCTTTTCTGCTCATGACTTCAGCATGCAGGATGCAACAGCTCTGGTCTTCATCCCCTGCCATTTTCACATTCTCAAACTATCCCATGGAGCTGCTCACAAAAAATGTTGTGAAATCATGTTACTCACTTAGCAACACACAATTTATGTAACGGAGACAACAGTGGCTTCACAGGGTGGTGTGATGACATGCAAATGGAATGGGTTTGACAACTAAAGACTCTTCTTCCCATGCACTACAGTTGTAAGCTGAGAGAGGCACAAAGTCCCATCACATAACATCCATGTACAAAGAAATTAAGATGTCAGGGAGGAAAGTTCTAGACAAACCTCTTTTTTGACATGCAAGCTGTTTGCATACACGAACCACACAAACCTCCCAAACCCATCTGGGAAGTTTGTGGAAGGTTCGTGGGGGTGGGATGCCATGAACTAAGGTTTGCAAACCAAGAAATGGTTCAGAATTTGGTTTGTGCCCATCCCTACTCATGACTGCATGATGCTAAAATCCTCAGTATATGCACACATTGATTCCCCGCTCCTCCACTTGCAGCCGCTGGATGACCTTGGGCAAGCCATAGTTCTGACAAGAGCTGTCTTGAAAGGGCAGTTCTCGAAAGAGCTCTCTCAGCCCCACCTACCTCACAGGGTGTCTGTTGTGGGGAGGGGAAGGGAAGGAGATTGTAAGCCACTCTGAAACTCTGAGTGAAGGGTGAGGTATAAATCCAATCTCTTCTTCTCTTCTTCTTCTTCTTCTTCTTCTTCTTCTTCTTCTTCTTCTTCTTCTTCTTCTTCTTCTTCTTCTTCTTCTTCTTCTTCTTCTTCTTCTTCTTCTTCTTCTTCTTCTTCTTCTTCTTCTT
Source organism: Gekko gecko (assembly GCA_029375565.1). Lineage (NCBI taxonomy): Eukaryota > Metazoa > Chordata > Lepidosauria > Squamata > Gekkonidae > Gekko > Gekko gecko. Next base: position 410,868 of record JAPDNY010000023.1, on the reverse strand, counting down.
CTTCTTCTTCTTCTTCTTCTTCTTCTTCTTCTTCTTCTTCTTCTTGCCCTTCCCTACTCACAAGTACCCCCAGTTATAGCCCAAAAGGGGTTCCTCCCTTATCCAAATGTTCCTAGGATTGCCAGGTGGGGACATGGGGGATGGGTATAATGTCAGCATGTCACCAACACTTCTATGTCCCTTCTAGGTACAATCCATCAGTGACAAAGGTCAGCTCTGGGAACCTCAGGTAAGCATAAAGTTTCTGGTGTTTCCTAGATCTACCCTTTTTTCCCTGGTTGTACCTGGAAGGGACACAGAGACATTATTTTCCCCCTCCCAGCCCCACTTGGAGTGGCAGCAGGCGACAGGAGCTTGGGGTGAGAGAGCCTCCACCCCAATGGGGGGCCTGGCAGTTTTGGATGTTCCATTTCAAAGATAACTATGCCCATCTGTTAAAATCCTTTTATTTTTATTCTTTTAATTTATTTTCCAATGTATACCCTGCCCTCCCCGCCTACGCGGGCTCTTTGGGATAGAATAGGAGTCTCAAACCTCTAGCTGGCTTAAAAGCATTTGAACTCGAGTAATTGTATGGCCCAGCTCTTCAGGACCGTGTCCTAGTGATGGTGGCTGAGGGGAACCTCCACATTCAGAGGAACTAAGCCTCTGAATTCTAGAGCCAAAAAGAAGAAGAAGAAGATTGGATTTATACCCCACCCTTCACTACCCAAAGGAGTCTCAGAGCAGCTTACAAACTCCTTTCCCTTCCCCTCCCCACAACCGACACCCGGTGAGGGAGGTGGGGCTGAGAGAGCTCTGAGAGAAGAAGAGAAGAAGCAGAGTTTGGATTTATACCCTGCCCTTCGCTACTCAAGGAGTCTTAGAGTGGCTTCCAAACTCCTTCCCCTCCCCACAACAAGACACCCTTTGAGGTAGGTGGGGCCGAGAGAGCTCTGACAGAAACTGCTCTTTTTCAAGAACAGCTGTGCCAGAACTATGGCTTCCCCAAGGTCATCCAGTAGGTGCAAGTGGAGGAGTGGGGAATCAAACTCGGTTCTCCCAGATTAGAGTCCGCACACTTAACCACTACACCAAACTGGCTGAGGTAACATCAGGGGAAGGCCTTGGCCTCTATGCCCTTTTGCTAACAGTCTGGAAGAATTGGTTGGCCACTGTACAAGACAGCATGCTGAACTAAATAGACTACTAGTCTGATCCAGCAGGGCTCTTCTTGTGTTCTCATGTTCTATCAAGTCTCTTTAATTTAATGTGAAAATCTAGGTGCAACCTAATTGGCAACATGGAGGGATAAATTTTTGCATGGTTTCCTTCCATGGGATAATACTGTAATTGCTGTAGAGGCCCAAGGCAACCTGTATCTTGTTACAAGTGTGCCTATTTAGAATATGGGGGCAAGTTGGACGCATGAGTGGAGCTTTATGTGGTAGAAAGCCTCTGGGTGATTGAAAGAGATCTTTAGTAGTCTATAATGTAGGCGCAGATTCTGAGTGGCCTGTAAATCCAAAACAAAGGGGGAGACTAAATTACCTCTTTCTTTCTGTCTGTCTGTCTTTCTTAGATTCTTTCTTTCTTTCTTTCACAACACATTTTATCGCAATTTCACCATCATATACAGAGTACACAGGGCTAGTTTTGGGCAGGAATGCACAGGAACAGAGTTCTGGCTGGCTTCAGAGTTGGCCACGCCCACTACAGCCAAAACCTCTGCATGGGTGGCTACAGAGGGAAGGCCTGGAGAAGCCCTGGTGACTCCGAGGCAGGTGGGGTGGGGGGCCTCTGGAAGGATTGGAGAGGCATGCCTTCCTCAGCCTGTCCAAGGGCCAGCTTGCCTGGGCTCCCTGCAGCCGTGGGACACCTGGGTAAGCCAAGGAAAGGCAGTTTAAACTGCCTTCCCTTCCCTTCCAAGGGGGGCTTGCCCGGGCTCCCTGCAGCCATAGGGCACCCGGGCAAGCCAAGGGAAGGCATGGGGTGTGGCCTAGTATGCTAATGAGTTTCTGCTGTTGGCTGTGGTCTATTATGCTAATGAGTTCCTGCTGGGCTTTTTCTATAAAAAAGCCCTGAGAGTACATATATACTGTTCAGTATGATCCTAACTCAAATATAAAGCACAATAAAATCCAAATGTTAGCTAGTATAAATGATAGTAAAGTTGAAACCTTCATAAGGAGATTTAGCTATCGCTTATATCGAACCGAATAGTGGTTAACCAAGATATCCCAGGCCATTAAACAACATAAGTAGCAGTAAAAAAAAAACAACAACAAACAACCCTTTACCTAAATTACCTTTTCTTTTTTTGTAATATGCTATGTCAGGTTTAAAAGGCTATGGGGTCTCTTAAACTTGAACACAGACCCTTGGTCCATCAAAGTCAGTATTGTCTACTCAGACCGATAGCAGCTCTCCAGGGTCTCGGGCTGATGTCTTCCATATCACCTACTGCCTGATCTTTTCATCTGGAGATGCCGGGGATTGGACCTGGGACCTTCTGTGCACCAAGTAGATCCTCTGCCAGTGAGCCACAGCCTCTCCCCACTTGGCAAAAGTTAGGGCCTTGGTATTTCTTAATACAGCTTTCGTAACAACCAGGGCTTTCCAAACAGCTTCTATAACGACTTTCAGAGAATGTCCTTCCCAGGGGTCTTTTTGTAGAAAAACAGCTGCAGGAGCTCATTAGCATATGGTATGCTAATGAGCTATTAGGCTATTAGCATATGCCACACCCCTGACATCACCGGAAGTGATGTCAGAAGGGGAAGCAAAAGGGGGGGGGGATCTTCAAAAGCCTCCCCTTCCGTTCCCCAGCTGGTCTGGATGGGGAGCTAAGAGAGAAGGGGTTTAAAGTTTAAACTCCTTCTCATGAGAGTTGGGCCACAGAAGGAGGAAAGAGGGAAGGAAAGAGAGAGAGTAGAGAGAAGGAAAGAAGGAAGGAAAGAAGGAAAGAAAGACAAGGAAAGGGGAGGGAAAGAAAGAGAGGGAAGAAAGAGGGAAACAGGGAAAGGAGGAAAAAAGAGAAGAGAAGAAGGTGGGAAATAAAGAAAGAGAGAAAGGAAGAAGGAGGGAAAGAGGAAAAAGAGAGAAGGAAAGGAGGAAATGAAAGAAATTCGGTGGCATTATATCCTATGGGCCATTGGCGTCAATGGTGAAAATATAGGGTATATTCTGGGGGCTGGAGGGGAGTGGCTCCAAACTCAGGGAGAGGCTCCAAACTCACAGGGTAGCTGATGGAGCCTCTCCTCAAGATACCCACCAAGTTTCAAGAACATTGGATAAGGGAGTCCGATTCTATGGGCCCCTAAACAGGTTGCCTCGATTCCCTCCATTTTTCTCTATGGTGGGAAAAAAGTAAGTTTTTTTCCCATCATAGAGAACAATGGAGGGAATAGGGGCAACCTGTTTGGGGGCCCATAGAATCGGACCCCTTATCCAATATTCTTGAAACTTGGTGGGCTATCTTGAGGAGAGGCTCCATCAGCTACCCTGTGAGTTTGGAGCCTCTCCCTCGAATCCCTCCCCTCCAGCCCCCAGAATATACCCTATGTTTTCACCATTGACTTCAATGGCCCATAGGATATAATGGAGCTGAAATTGACATTCGGCTGTCTGAAAGACTCTCCGGGATGCCGGCTGGGGGCGGGGCTTGGCTCCTGAGCTCCCCCAAAAGACCCCTGGTCCTTCCAACATTCCCACAATCCCTAATTATGCATTCATATTTTTATAGTTTTTAAAGCAATGCATTCAGCAGAACAACAGAGAGGAATGAGGAAGTCACGGAAGTTGTGTGAATGGTGCTGTTCAGAAATGGTCGGAAGCAGGGATGGTTGAGCACCTGAGGGCTCAACTCCCATCCTGTTTACCAATGACAAGCGGGCCCTTGATGAATTGAGAGGCTGTTCAGCTGCTGCCCATTTGTTCATGTCAATACCGAGGGACAGACTACTTTCAGCCAACAGACCCCAAGGATCACTAGCACTTTATTATGGTTTTAGAATTGTTTGAAATTGTAATTAATGTTTTAATGTAATCAGGGCTCTTTTTGTAGCAGGAACTCCTTTGCATATTGGGCAACACAGCCCTGATGTGGCCAATCCTCCAAGAGCTTACAGAGCCCTTCTTACAGGGGCTACTGTAAGCTCTTGGAGGATTGGCTACATTGGGGGGTGTCACCTAATATGCAAAGGAGTTCCTGCTACAAAAAGAGCCTTAATGTAACCTATTTGTTTCTATGTAAACTAGCCTGAGCTGGCTTAGGCTGGGACGGTGGGGTAGAAATTTGAAAAAAAAAAATAAACTAAGGATGAGCATGAAGTGGACCACGAAGTGAAATTCTTCACAAACTTTGCCCTGTTCATGGCACACGAGCCAAAGTTCATAACGGGTCTACCAGTATGAACTTCCACAAACTTTTTAAGCAGTTTGTGGCAATTCTTGGCAGTTTGTGGATAGAGCAGAAAGCAGGGTTTGAAACAGCTGCTGAGCCGTTTCAGGTGTTCTTGTGTAGCCCCTTTAAAGTTTAAAGGGAGTGTACAAGAAAGCCTGGATCAGCTGAGCAGCAGGGAGCAGCCTGTTCCCTGGATCTCAGCTGTTTTTGTGGCTTTCTTTAAATCCTGTTTAAAAGGACTGCAGTCCCTATCAATGGGGTTTACTGGGGGCCACAAATAGGTTCAGTTTGCCTGGCAGCCTCCTGTTCGTTTTGGTTCGTGGTTCATTTTGAGGTTCGGCCATGAACCACGAACTGAACCGCATTTTTGCAGTTCATGCCCGTCTCTAAACCCAACTACCATCTAATGAGGGATCAGCTGGGCATCAGTTTCTTGTCTCCTGCTGGGGAAATTTTGCTGTGTACTCAGCAAAGGACTTTTCGTGTGTGTGTCTGGAGGGATCAGGAGCTAACTCTCAGCTGATTGCAGGAAGTTGGGGTTCTGATCTCCAAATCTGGAAAGCTGGCCACACCCCAGACCAGCTGAGATGCAGTGACTGAGGGAGGATCGGAAGCCCAGTTGATTCCCATCTCTTTCCCCCCATCTTGTACTGTCCGTTTGGGCCACATCCAAAGTTGTAGGTTTTGGGTGGAGAGAAAAGATGGATCATTCTTTTCTCTCCGCCTGGAAGGCACAATTTGCATGGAGGGAAACAGGATCAATCTGCTGCTCTTCCTTGCAGCCTAATCTTCTCCTTCCCAGCTGAGATTTTGGGGTGCAAATAGGACTAGACACCATTGCCTAGCAGTTCCTGGTCTGACAGTGCTGCTCCGTAGAGCAACGGTAGCAAAATGGTGGGAGGAAACTGGCATTGCACCAACACCATGACATAAGAACATAAGAGAAGCCATGCTGGATCAGGTCAATGGTCCATCCAATCTATAACTCTTGGTCCGGGGCAAGTGATGTTCTGTATGCTTGGTGCTTGGGTGTGTGTCTGTAACAGTGGGAGGGCTTCTAGTGTGCTGGCCCCACTGGTGGACCTCCTGGTGGCACCTGGTATTTTTGGCCACTGTGACAGAGTGTTGGACTAGATGGGCCATTGGCCTGATCCAACATTGGCTTCTCTTATGTTCTTATGGAATGTTCACAGTCACCTGACATAGGAAATGTGTTCTGTCATGGGGAGAAGCATCAGGGCAGACTGGATAAGAACATAAGAACATTCACAGATTCAGAATAACCAGGCTAATCCTCTCTTAGCAGTATGGACAAGTCTGATTTACGTACATGCCCTATGTCAATCCTTAGCCATCAGTGGCTATTAGCCACAAGGTATAGGTAGGAACTCTCAGTCTTGGGCAGGTGATGCACTCTATTCTTGGTGCTGGGGGGGGGCAACAGTGGGAGGGCTTCTAGTGTCCTGGCCCCACTGGTGGACCTCCTGGTGGCACCTGGTATTTTTGGCCACTGTGTGACAGAGTGTTGGACTAGATGGGCCATTGGCCTGATCCAACGTTGGCTTCTCTTATGTCACACAGTGGCCAAAACCCAGGTGACATCAGAAGGTCCACCAGCAGAGGTAGATATAAATTCTAGCCTGAATCCATCATGTTTGGGGTGACTTCTAGAGTGTCATCCCAACACTGTAGCATCACTGCTAAGTTCACATTCATAGCACTATCACGGCACTGATCACTGAGACTCCACATGTTCCCTGGGTGTTTCCAGAACTGACCTGGCAGCACTACCCTTGCCCCCTAACTGACAGCTTGGTCTGCAGAAGAACACCCCAAGCTGTCAGTCTAGGGTGATAGGGAAGAAGTAGATTGCTTCTCCACCTACATCCCCCCTTTGAACTGTCAGCTTGGGCTTTGAAGAAGAGAAGCAGGTTTTTCCGGTTTCCCCGCAGCCCAAACTGTCAGCCTGTTCTGTCTATTTGTTTGGCGTAACAAACAAACATAACAGTTGCTTCTTTCATCTCTACAGAGTGGGAAGTCAGGGAAGAAGAACCATCTGCTCCTGTTCTTTGTGGCTCAAGATAACGGCTTGGGTGGGTGGAGAAAGTGTTCTCCTTCTTCCCAGCCACCACCTGAAGCTGCTTGGGCTGTGAGTGGCATCACAGCCTTGGCACGATGCTGTTGATTAGGACTTTGCCCCCTTCTTCCACGTTTCCTGGGTGTTGCCGGCACTGAGCTGATAATCCGACTCTTGCACCATAACTGACAGCGTGGGCTGTCCCAAGAGGGGTCTCCTCCATTTCTGTGCAGCTCAAGCTGTTTGGGGTGGAGTAAAAGAGAAGTTGATAACTCCTGTTCTCCCCCCTTAAGTTTATCCTTGGGTTCCAACAGAGAAAGAAGTTTGGGTGGTGGAGAAGCTCAGCTGAGAGTCAGCTTTTGAGGTCCATCTCAAACCTTCTTGATAGGACTGCAAGGACTTCAGCAAGGAGTTTGATAGGCAATTTGGCTACTGTTTGAGTTGTTTGCTGGGAGGTGAACAGATTAGGCAATTGGCCCCACTGTATTTGGGAACAGCCAAACAGAGTATGTTCAGATGTTGAACGCATGTACTGCAGTCCTAGTTAGACGGGGGGCATCACAAGTTGCTGTAGAAGCTGTGGCTGCTCCGGTCTTGTATGCCAAATAGGGCAGAAACCAAAATCTTAACCATTGTACATGAGATTTGGGTACATTTGTTGAACAGAAAGTTAAACACTGTCTTTATCTCAATTGTGCTTTTTCAGAAACAACTCCTAACCACAATGATGTCGTCCAGTGGTGGGTGGAACCAGTGTTATGCCAGCTGTCCTGAATCCACAGTGACAATACAGCCACCACCATTCGTCCTGACAATCCCAGGACCCGCTCTCTATTGCCCTGACCAGCTCTTTCAAATTGAACAGCACAACCCATGTGCAGGAGTCGGTGGTGGATATGGCAGTTTGGGAGGTGGTGGAGGAGGTTTTGGCGGTGGCCATGCCCTGGGTGGTAGTGGAGGGTTGAGCATTGGTGGCAGCTTGGGGAGTGGAGGAAGTTTAGGTGGTGGTCGTGGTATGGGAAGCCTAGGTGGCAGTGGTGGAAGTCTAGGTGGCCTTGGCAGTGGCAGTTTGGGTCGTAGGGGTAGTGGATTAGGGGGTGGTGGCATGAGTGGGGGTGGCATGAGTGGGGGTGGCATGAGTGGGGGTGGCATGAGCAGTGGTAGTATGAGTGGTGGCATGGGGACTGGGGGTGGCATGAGTGGGGCTGGCATGAGTGGTGGAAGCATGAGTCGTGGTGGCATGAGCAGCAGTGGCATGAGTGGTGGTGGCATGAGTGGTGGTGGAATGAGCAGTGGTAGTATGAGTGGTGGCATGAGCGGTGGTGGCATGAGTGGTGGCTTGAGCAGTGGTGGCATGAGTGGTGGCATGAGTGGGGGTGGCATGAGTGGTGGCATGAGCGGGGGTGGTATGAGTGGTGGCATGAGCGGGGGTGGTATGAGTAGTGGTGGCATGGGGACTGGTGGTGGCAGTGGAGGTGGATCAGCCAGTGGTCTTGGTGGTAGTTCTGGTAGACGTGGATCAGCTGGATCAGCTGGCAGCTTAGGCGGTGGTGGTGGTTCAGCAGGAGGTATGGGTGGAAGCAGAGGCAGACGTGGATCAGCTGGATCAGCCGGATCAGGTGGCAGCTTAAGTGGTAGTATGGGTGGTGGTCGAATGAGCAGTGGTGCATCAGCAGGAGGTATGGGTGGCAGTTTTGGTGGAGGTGGATCAGGAGGAAGTTTAGGTGGCAGTGGATCTGGAGGACTGAGCCGTGGTGGCAGAAGATACAGTGGATCTTCATCTGGTGGTGGAAGATACACCAGCAGTGGATTCGGGGGCAGACGATTTGGTGGCAGCTTATCTGGTGGCAGAAGATACAGTAGCAGTGGATTTGGAGGAGGATATGGTGGAGGAGGATATGGCGGGATGAGTTATGGTGGCAGCGGATATGGTGGCAGTGGTTATGGTAGCTGTGGATATGGTAGCAGTGGATTTGGTGGCAGCAGATATGGTGGCAGCAGATACGGTGGTTTCTCTGGTGGAGGCTACCCAACTGAAATGGCTCTGCTGCCATATGGCACCTTATACTACCATTTTTGAACCCGGAAGAAATAACCCCAGCAGCTGCTGGAGAAAGAAAGCTTGACCTTATAGCAATGGACTTCATAAAAGTACTTGAACCTGCTGAGTCCAACACAGTTGCTCAGTATGTCTACAGCTGAGGTGCGTGCACACATTTTCTGTTCTGTGGTAGAACATGAGAAGAAATAAACGCAAGTTCATTTCCTCCAGTGTCGCTTTCCAACCTATCCTGCTACTGACTTTAAAAATACGTCTGCCGGTTGAAAGCATGAATCCATGCTCTTTTTCCTAACCTCATGAGAGAAACAAAAGATCTCAATTTATACATTTAAATGCAGGTCATATAGGTACTTCGTGCTGTGAATGAAGTAAATCTGAAAGAATCAAAGAAAGGCTGTGGTCACACACACAGTTTGTGGTGCTATAGTGGCATTACCTGAGTGGAATAAATGGGCCCCTCCAGATGAGGACATCTACCTCCCATGGTGCAGTCGTCAGCAGTCTGTACTGTTCTGCAATGGAAGTGGAATAAACAGATACTGGGAAAGACTGGTATGAATGGATTGTTCATGGTTCCCTCCGGGTTTTTGACATCTGAACTCTCCTGCATCAAAAGGAACCTGAAAGGGGCATCTGAACTTCCAGATCCATTTCCATCACTGCTTTTTTTTTAAGTTGCTGCCCATATGCACATATGCAGATGAGCTCCACTACACTTTGAACTGGTACAATTCGAGGTGCCGCCATTCCGCGCCAAGCCACCAGTGTGACCACAACCAAACTGAATTATTCAGTTACTTTCTGGACATTGAAATGATGATGAGACAGATGTAAGCTGATGAAGATCTCCTCATTTGTTATCGTTCATCCTCCTGAAATGTTCCAGACCTCGTTCCCTTGTCCTTCTCATTAAAACTTCCTTTGCATCACAAACATTTCTCTATGTTTTTTCTTCTTCTTCCTTGCATTTGTATTCAACCATAGGGGCCTCCAATATAGCTTTGCTTTATATTATCCTAAGAACAACCTTTGAGTTAAGTTAGGATGAAAGGGGAGGAGGAGACAAAGACCTACCCGAGATTCTCCAGCAATATTCATGACTGAACAGAGATATAAACTCTTGCCGGAGCTGCTCTGCTAGTGATACACTCAATTACCACATGAGGGCACAACTCACAAGGAACATTAAATGTTCCACAATTGTCCAGACAATTGTAGCTGTAGCAACACCTGGCAATAAAGACACGAGAAACCGAATTTATGGGTGAAACTGAGTTGATGAATCGCTGATAGTAATCATACACATTTTGTGCTGATTGCAGCTAATAGGCCACCTAAATAGTGGAACTGGAGTTCCAGGCACCTTCACTCTGAATCCACATTTGGACGGCATTAATTTATTTGAGAGCACATCTCAAAATGGTGCTGAAAAGTACCAGGTCCCCTCCCTCTCCCCTAGAGCACACCACTTTGGTGCAGTGGTTAAGTGCATGGACTCTAATCTGGGAGAACTGGGTTTGATTCCCCACTCCTCCACCCACTCCTCCACTTGCCCCTCCACTTGATTCCCCACTCCTCCACTTGCGCCTACATAAGAACATAAGAGAAGCCAATGTTGAATCAGGCCAATGGCCCATCTAGTCCAACACTCTGTCACACAGCAGCCAAAAATACCAGGTGCCATTAGGAGGTCCAGCAGTGGGGGCTGCTGGATGACCTGCTGCATGACCTTGGGCAAGCCATAGTTCTGGCACAGCTGTTCTTGAAAAAGAGCAGTTTCTGTCAGAGCTCTCTCAGTCCCACCTGCCTCACAGGGTTTCTGATGTGGGGTGGGGAAGGGAAAGGAGTTTGTAAGCCACTCTGAGACTCCTTTGGGTAGTGAAGGGTGGGGTATAATCCAGTCTCTTCTTCTTCTTCAAAATGGTGCTGAAACAACAACAGGTTTGGTTGATGCTTAGCGGCACCAAGGAAATCCTTTTTCCAACCCAACCAATTGCAATGAGGGGCTGGTTTGGGAACAGTCCTCCTTACCTTCCTTGGGGTGCTCGCAAATTAGGCCGGCATATGCTTGTAGTAAGCAAGACTATTCCAGCCATCCCTTTTATTTAGCAAGACCCATGGTAGTGGAAGGTGCCATCAAGTCATTTTCAAGTTATGGGGACCCCGTAGGGTTTTCAAGGCAAGAGACGAACAGAGGTGGTTGGCCGTTGCCTGCCTCTGAGCAGCAACCCTGGACTTCCTTTGAGATCTCCTATCCAGATGCTAGCCATGGCTGACCCCACTTGGCTTCAGAGATCTGAAGAGATTGGGCTAGCAAGCTAGGGCAGGTCAGAGTAGCAAGTCGTGTAGACCAGCCCTAACAAAATTAACCCACAATTCATGAACATTATGGAGCATGAAAACAACAGGCTCTGAAGATGCCAGTCTGAGGGAGACACAGTCCTCAAGGGGACTGCTAACCCGATATATATTAAAAATGGGGGGTGAGGTAGCAGTGTACAGCAAAGGCCTCTGCTTACAAAACCCTTTCCAATGTCTCTGCCAATGGCCTGGGCCACCAACCCAGTTCTGCAATCATGGCTCATTTGAAGCATTGGTTCCCTCAACTTCTAATAGAGCTCAGCCTCAATCATTCAGAACCTAAGAGAAGCCATGATGGATCAGGCCAGTGGGCCATCCAGTCCAACACTCTGTGTCACACAGTGGCCAAAAACCAGGGGCCATCAGGAGGTCCACCAGTGGGCCCAGAACTCCAGAAGCACTTCCACTGTCCCCCCTGCTGAGTGCCAAGAATATAGAACATCATAGCCCCAGACATCAGAACATAAGAGAAACCATGTTAGATCAGGCCAGTGGACTATATAGCCCAACACTCTCTGTCACACAGTGTCCAACACCCAGGTGCCATCAGGAGGTCCACCAATGGAGCTAGAACTCCAGAAGCCCTCATACTCTTACCACCCCCCAGCACCATGAATACAGATCATTACTGCCCCATGCTGCATCAGGCCAGTGGCCCATATAGCCCAGCACTCTCTGTCACATAGTGGCCAAAGCCCAGGTGCCATCAGGAGGTGCCATCAAAAGGGCCAGAACTCCAGAAGCCCTCCCACTGTTGTCCCTCAAGCACCAAGAAGACTGCCCCAGATGTAATGTTCCTTCTATACCTTGTAGCTAATAGCAGACCATGGACCTCTGTTCCATATGTTTATCCAATCCCTTACTGAAGCTGCTTGTAACTGCCACCACTTCCTGTGGCACATTAGAAGAAGAAGAAAAAGAAGACTGGTTTTTATATACAGTTTTTCTCTACCTTAAGAAGTCTCACGGCAGCTTACGATCACATTCCCTTCCTCTCAAGAGGCACTTTGTGAGGTAGGAGGGGCTGAGAGAGTTCTAAGAGAACTGTGACTGGCCCCCAAGGTCACCCAGCAGCCTTCATGTGAAGGAGTGTGGAATCACACCCGATTCTTCTGATTAAAGTCTGCTGCTCTTAACCACTACACCACACTGGTTCTGACAACTGTAGCTTTTCATGTGTGTTTTAGATTGTTCAGCCACCTTGGTGGCCCTTGTGAGGGCAAAAGCACCGTATAGGAATCTTGTAAACAAATGATAAATAAATAACCTCACTTTATATAAATCTAAAATTGTACTTGATCAGCTGGTTACCAAGTGGAGGGGAAGGCTCAGGAAGGGGGCCATCTTCTCCGAAGAAATCACCAAATTTGGCGGCCAGTTAAAGACTTCATAGAACAGGACCACCAAACACTGTGGCCTGAGACGATCCAGATCCGTTGCTGGATCAAGTTTATTTCAGGGATTGCTTCCAGAACAAAATCTTCTCCTTTAGGAATCGTTCCCAGAAGACAGCATTCCACTTTCAGCTTGCACTGACCTGCATGGCCCAGGCTAGTCCAATTCTGTTAGATCTCTGAAGCTAAGCTTGGTTGGCCCTGGTTAGGACTTGGATGGGAGACCACCAAGGAAGTCCAGCATTCTCATGCCGATGCAGGCGATGGCAAGCCACCCCCTGCTTGCTTTTTTTGCCTTAAAAACCCTGTGAGATTGCCACAAGCTGGCTGCAGTTTGACAGCACTTTTCACCACTGGTCTGAGCTTTCTATGGTATGGAATGGAACCACATGTGTATACTTTTCACTGATGTTGCATGAGGGTTTTTTTTGGGGGGAAGGAGTAGAATGTGGACTGGATATCCCTGTTGGATACCCAACATTATTTTCCTGGTTATTTTTTTTAAGTGGTACACAAAAGGAGGAAAAGGGGAAGAGAAAGTGTGAATTCATCAAAAGTCTTCAAATATCATGAATACTTGCATACAACGAGTGGAATCAACTGTATTAATCAAAATGCATTGTTCGAATATAGAAGCAGCAAATAAAAACGTCATTATCAAAGTATTCAGGAATAAGTTCTACTCTTTGAAATAAGAAACAAAATATTTCCAAATATTCAGCAATGTTACAATACATTCTTTATTGAAGCACAGTCTGTTACATGTCTTGCACACATATAAGACAGATGTAAGATGATGATGATGAATAAAAACATTATTATCACAGTATTCAGGAATAAATTCTGTCTTTGAAATACGAAACAAAATATTTCTGAATATTCAGCGATGTTACGATACATTCTTTATTGAAGTATAGTCTGTTACATGCATTGCATACATACAAGACACATATAAGATGATGATGATGATGATGATGATGATGATGATGATGATGATGAAGAAGAAGAAGAAGAAGAAGAAGAAGAAGAAGAAGAAGAAGAAGAAGAAGAAGAGAAGAAAAACATCATTATCACAATATTCAGGAATAAGTTCTACTCTTTGAAATAAGAAACAAAATATTTCCGAATATTCAGCGATGTTACAATACATTCTTTATTGAAGCACAGTCTGTTACATGCATTGCATAGATACAAGACACATGTAAAATGATGATGATGATGATGATGAAGAAGAAGAAGAAGAAAAACATCACTATCACAATATTCAGGAATAAGTTCTACTCTTCGAAACAAGAAACAAAATATTTCCGAATATTCAGCGATGTTACAATACATTATACGTTCTTTATTAAAGCGCAGTCTGTTACATACATACAAGACACATGTAAAATGATGATGATGATGATGATAAATTTGATTTGTTAATCGCCCTATCCCAGCTTACGCTTATGCTTATATCCAAAGTGTACATTATTAACCCATGTGAATAATTCACCTGCATTCTCTTTGCATAACCATAGCACGAGGAACGGAATGCTAGATGCAGTGCAAGGATAACAGAGGTACAAAATGGCAGGGATGAACTTTATATGAGCTTGCTTTCTTGGTTTATTTTCAAACAATGAGGATTCGGGATAATACAAACTGGTACCACACCTTTTCGTTCATTCGTTTGTTTATGAAAACATTTATAGCTCACCTTTCCTCTTGGTTTAAGGTGGCTTGCAATGCTAATTAAAAATCCCCAGCTAAAGCCCAAGATAAAATAACATGCCCCCAATCCCCCCTTCAAATACACCTGCCGCTTAAACTCCATCAAAAGGCCAGGCAAATAGGTGGGCCTTGCATAACCTCTTGAATATATCCAAAGATCCACCCCTCCTCACCTCCTTAGGGAGCTCATTCCATAGAGCCAGAGCTGCAATGGAAAAGGCCCAGATTCACGTCTATGCCAGACAGGCCACGTCAAGTGGTGGGATAACCAGCAGATGGCTGCCTGATGACCATAGTTGGAGCACAAGGACATATGGAAGGAAATAGTCCTTCAAATATGTGGGCCCCAGGTTGTGAAGGGCTTTAAAAGTCATAACCAGCATCTTTAATTGAACTCGGAAACAGACTGGCAGCCAATGTAACTGTTTCAAAATGGGCAATGTATGTTTCTGGTGGCTAGCCCCTGATGGCATTCAAGCTGCCACATTCTGCACCAATTGTAGTTTCCAGGCTGTCTCCAAGGGTGGCCCTGTGTAGAGCACATTGCAGTAATCCAACTGTGAGGTTACATGCTGCTAATTATAAATACAATATAAATTTTAAATATAATATTTTTTTAAAAAATCAGCATAATGATGGATATTAAAAATGCATATCTATGGGAGTCATCACCACCCTGGACACACAAAGTAGAAGTAGATGGACCATTAGCCTGATCAGGGATCAGGCAACTTTGCATGCTCAGCTACCAAATTCTCTGATGTTGTAAGCATTGGTTATCACCACAAGGTGGCGCTCTCCTGAAGAAAGTTCTTTAGAGTCGTCCAGTTTTGAGAACTTCACTAACAAATGTTTCAAAAAAATGTCGAAGAAAATGTCAGTGCATCTCCTCACTGCTACAGCTGGTGCCAAATTAAAACAAGGGTATGCAGATTTATACATAAGTGAAGAGGATGGCTTTATTCTTAGCAAGCTGAGGAAGTTCATCTTATGAGACAGGGCTCAGGGTCTCATAAAAGTGCTGTATATTATCAATAATTTTGGCTTTCCCCCACTGTTTTTGTTTTACAAGAAGATCACCTGGGGCCATCAAGAAGCAATGAAAATATTATCTTTACTAGACTACTAGGTGATCATCCACATAACTTCATCAGGTCTCTATTTTGTAAAGTTGTGGTGTCTGAACAAGCATGGAAGATATCACTTCAGCAAAATTGTTTTAACTGTCGCCTTTCTGTAAACCTGGACAGTCCACAAATATCTTAGAGGGAACTTTGGTCTGACTGTTCAAACCATTTCAGAACTTTAGTTGCTGAGGATTTTCTGGGTTGTGTGGCCGTGGTCTTGGCATTGTAGAACCTGACGTTTTGCCAGTAGCTGTGCCTGGCATCCTCAGAGGTATAGCACAGAAAGTTGGAGTACTCTCTGTGTCAAGAGTACTTGACACAGAGAGTACTTGGCACAGAGAGTACTCCATCTTTCTGTGTTATATTTCTGAGGATGCCAGTCACAGCTACTGGCAAAACATCAGGTCCTACAATGCCAAGACCATGGCCACACAACCCAGAAAATCTGCAGCAACTAATGAACTCCGGCCGTGAAAGCCTTCAACAACATTTCAGAACTACCAAAAAGTCCACAGCTCCTTGCTTCAAAGGACTTTATTTTCAGGTCAAGCATTAAAGCCAGAGAGTGTATTGCTATTACAGCATGACTCAGGTTCTCATCTTCTTCCCCCAAGGCCAGGTTACAACACTGTGATAATATTGCTTAAAAATTACTGTGATAATAAATGATATATGCAATAAATCCAGTAACTCAACAGCAAATATTGAACAAATAAATAATAGGAGTGTGCTGAATGAAATTTCTGAGCTGAAGATATTTATGGAAATTGCTGGTTCTGGTTGGTATGGGGATTTCCTGGAACAGTGATACAAACCAGTGGGTTTGGTACAATAAAATCCTCTTCTTTAAAAAAATAATAATCCTTGTTCTCTTCTCAAATTCACCCCACCAAAGACTTGTGTTCTTCTTCGATTCCACTGATTTCCTGCAAAACAGTGAAAAGCCCAGAAGCACTTTTAAGACTAACAAACTTTATTGTAGCATAAGTGTAGTTATTGGCCTCCTTGGGTTGCTGTACGCATAACGTGGGAGTTTAGCCTTAATTAGCCCAATTTCTCACCCCACGCTCTAGCTTTCGTCTGGGCGTTAGTTTGCATGGAGGGTATGAAGAAACTGGCCAGAGATATATAGGTGATAAGGGGAGGTGGGATAGGATACAGAAAATGTCACGTAAATGCAAAGCAGTTGCAAAAGTTATGAAAAAGGTAGAATGCGCAATCCAGGCTGGGTGTGACCGCTTCCTTCTATTGATGAATCTGAAAGGAATACCTGAAAGGCAGTTACTTCTGGTAATAAGATAACCATCCAGATTCTCTATTCAATCCAAGCCCGACTGAGTCAGATTTACATATGAATTCCAATTCAGCAGCTTCCTGTTGTATTTTGGTTTCGAATAGTTTCTGTTGAACGATGGTGACCTTTACGTCCTTGATGGAATGTCCTGGTAGAGTGAAGTGTTCTCCTACTGGTTTCTGGATACTGACATCTGACATCACACAATCACTTTTAGAAACAAGCTGGAGACAGCTGCCCTTTCCTTTTGCTTTCTCCCTTGTAGGGGCAGAGCCATTTTTTTTCTCTGGAAAACAGAATGCTCGGGAGCACCTTGGTCAGTGGCCCCTAGATTTGGAACCTTTGGCCCAATTGACTTGAAACTCCTGGAGTGCTCTGCCCTTCTGGAATGGGAGAACAAGGAATTGAAAGCTCAATGATATCTGCTCCAACCCTGGAAAATATAGACGGTGAGGCCCAGACTCCACCAACCATCTTAGACCCAATGGCTCAGTTCACCTTCAAGGAAAATTTGTTCAAGTCCCAAGAGAGAAGTTGGAAGACTAACAGAGGACGATCATAAAATGATCGTTTTTTCTAAGGTGGCCTTCCTCTACTTTAGAAACAGGACAGAGAAAGTACCCCTCCTGCATATATAGATTGCCTATAAACATGTGCCCTCCTCCGCCAACCCCAATAATAATGGGGACAGCTTGGAAACTCCAGGAGGAAAGTAATGATAGAGACAAAATCTATCCAGTCGCAAAAAAGAACCAGTTTTGTGTAGTGGTTAAGTGTGCAGACTCTAATCTGGGTAAGTTGGTGGAAACTGTTATTCAGGAAAGAATTAGTAGGCACATTGAAGAAAAAAAACTATTGAGGCAGACTCAGCATGGGTTCTGTAAGGGAAGATCTTGTCTCACTAACCTGTTAGTGTTCTTTGAGGGAGTGAACAAACATGTGGACAAAGGGGAGCCAATAGGTATTGTTTACCTTGACTTCAGAAAGCTTTTGATAAAGTTCCTCATCAAAGGCTCCTAAGTAAGCTCGATAGTCATGGGATAAAAGGACAAGTCCTCTTGTGGATCAAAAACTGGCTTATAAATAGGAAACAGAGAGTGAGTATAAATGCGAAACTTTCTCAGTGGAGGGTGGTAAGCAGTGGGGTATCACAGGGATCAGTACTCGGTCCGATGCTTTTTAACTTGTTTATTAATTATTTGGAGTTGGGCGTATGCAGTGAACTGGCTAAATTTGCAGATGACATGAAGTTGTTCAGGGTGGTGAGAACCAGGGAGGATTGTGAGGCACTCCAAAGGGATCTGTCAAGGATGGGCGAGTGGGTGTCAACGTGGCAAATAGGGCTCAATGTGGCCAAGTGCAAAGTGATGCACACTGGAGCCAAAAATCCTAACTATAAATGCATGTTGATGGGGTCCGAACTGACAGAGACTGACCAACAGAGAGATCTTGGAGTCATAGTAGATAACTCAATGAAAATGTCGAGACAGTGTGCAACTGCAGTAAAAAAGGCCAATACTATGCTGGGGGTTATTAGGAAGGGAATCGAAAACAAATCAGCCAGTATCATAATGCCCCTGTATAAATCGATGGTGTGACCTCATTTGGAATACTGTGTACAGTTCTGCTCACCACACCTCAGAAAAGATATTATAGCATTGGAAAAATGATACAAGGGTTGGAACACTTTCCCTAAGAAGAAAGGTTAAAGCACTTTGGGGAACACTTTGGAGAAACGATGGCTGAGGGGTGACATGATCGAGGTTTACAAGATTATGCATGGGATAGAGCAGGTAGAGAAAGAAGTACTTTTCTCCCTTTCTCACAATACAAGAACTCGTAGGCACTCCATGAAATTGCTGAGCAATCGGGTTAGAACAGATAAGAGGAAGTACTTCTTCACCCAAAGAGTGATTAACACATGGAATTCACTGCCACAGGAGGTGGTGGTGGCTACAAGCATAGACGGCTTCAAGAAGAAATTAAATAAACATTTGGAGCAGAGGTCCATCAGTGGCTATTAGTCACAAAGTATAGATAGGAACACTGGAGCAAGTGATGCTCTGTATTCTTGTTGCTTGGGGGGGCAACAGTGGGAGATCTTCTAGTGTCCTGGCCCCACTGGTGGACCTCCTGATGACACCTGGTATTTTTGGCCATTGTGTGCGAGTGTTGGACTGGATGGGCCATTGGCCTGATCCAAGATTGGCTTCTCTTATGTTCTTAAATGGGTTTGATTCCCCGCTCCTCTGCTTGGAACTGCTGGATGACCTTGGGTAAGCCATAGTTCTGCCAGAGCTGTTCTTGAAAGGGCAGTTCTTGAAAAAGCACTCTCAGCCCCACCTACCTCACAGGATGTTTATTGTGGGGAGGGAAAGGGAAAGGATTTTGTAAGCCGCTCTGAGACTCCCTTAGGTAGTGAAGGGTGTGGTATAAATCCAATATCTTCTTCTCTTAAGGATACAATGAGATTTAGGATAAAAATGTGCAGCTAATTAAAAAGCAGAATTGCAAAAGCTGCACTGGGGGAAATAGAAGTATCCTTTTTTGGAAACAGATGCATCCATTGTGTTAAGTACAAGCCTAACTAACCGAAAGCTGTATGATCATGCCAGCTTTCACCCAGTTTACCAAGAAATAACTGCTTGCCACATCTAGAACATAGAAACAGAGTGATTTAACAGTGATCAGTTTTGCACAATGAGCAGTGAGACCCAGTTTGGTGTAGTGGTTAGGAGCACAGATTCTAATCTGAGAGAACCGGGTTTGGTTTCCCACTCCTCTGCATGCAGCTGCTGGTGTGACTTTGGGTTAGTCTCAAGTTCTTTCAGGGCTGTTCTCTCACAAGCAGTTCTCAAAAGAGGTCTCTCAGCCCCACCTACCTCCCAGGTGTCTGTTGTGCAGCATTAATCAAAGAACACAATACAAGAACTCATGGGCACTCCATGAAATTGCTGAGCAGTCGGGTTAGAACAGATAAAAGGAAGTACTTCTTCACCCAAAGAGTGATTAACACATGGAATTCACTGCCACAGGAGGTGGTGGCAACTACAATCATGGACAGTTTCAAGAGGAAATTAGACATATGGAGCAGAAGTCCATCAGTGGCTGTTAGCCACAAGGTATAGATAGGAACTCTCAGTCTGGGGCAGGTGATGCACTCTATTCTTGGTGCTGGAGGGGGCAGCAGTGGGAGGGCTTCTAGTGTCCTGGCCCCACTGCTGGACCTCCTGATGGCACCTGGTATATTTTGGCCGCTGTGTGACAGAGTGTTGGACTAGATGAGCCATTGGCCTGATCCAACATTGGCTTCTCTTATGTTCTTAACACTTGGGTCCCACCTGTTCTTTCTGGTGCCTTTGGCTTGAAAAGAATCCCCAGTAAATTGGCCAAAAGGAGGGAAGAATTTGATCCCTTCTCCCTATCTCCAGATCTCCATTAAATTTATTTCTGGCACGACAGTTCTGATAACAGTGGAGGTCACTTTTTTATTCATAGCAATTTGTCTGACAGTATAAATTGCAGTGAACAGAACTCTGACACAGTAATTGAAAACTTGTACTAAGCCCTCACAGTTTGTGAAAATATCACTGGTATGCTAAGAGGAGCATGATGAAATAGACAATTCAACTTGGAATGTTCCCTACCCCAGAAGCTGTCTATATAATTTCTTAGTACCTTATAACATATGAATTTCATAAGTCTGGATTCAGTGAAGATATCTTTTTGGCATATTCTTTTGGTAAGAGGAGGAGGAGGAGGAGGAGGAGGAGGAGGAGGAGGAGGAGGAGGAGGAGGAGGAGGAGGAGGAGGAGGAGAAGAAGAAGAAGAAGAAGAAGAAGAAGAAGAAGAAGAAGAAGAAGAAGAAGAAGAAGAAGAAGAAGAAGAAGAAGAAGAAGAAGAAGAAGAAGAAGAAGAAGAAGAAGAAGAAACTGTAATGTACCCAGTGCAGAACATGGGTCCAGGCCAGCCATGTGCTCGTACCGGTTCCAGCCGGTTCGCCACGAGGTTGGGCGAAGTGCCTGAGCTTCGTTCCTGAGGACAATGGACGGTCGGATCCTGGCTCCCCTCCAATCAGGGAACTGGGATCTGAGGAAATAATGCAATCAATGTATATAGGCCAATCATGGGTGTCGTGTGTGTTGGGGTGTGGGTTTTCTTGGGAATATAAGCCGACCTGCGAGCCAGCTAAGGTTGTCTTGTTTTACACCTAATAAAAGTATGAGAGCTGAAATCGCTAGTAAGTCTCAGTACTTTTCATCGCCCTTCACTCACAGTCTCAGAGAGGCTTACAAACTCCTTTCCTTTCCCCTCCCCACAACAGACACCCTGTGAGGTAGGTGGGGCTGAGAGAGCTCTTTCCAGAACTGCTCTTTCAAGAACAGCTCTGTCAGAACTGTGGCTTGTTCGAGGTCATCCAGCAGCTGCAAGTGGAGGAGTGGGGAATCAAACCCGGTTCTCCCAGATTAGAGTCCACGCACTTAACCACTATACCAAACTAGACTTTTGATCCATTAGATATCGTAGGAACGATATGTACTCTTATCTATTCATAATAGCTTTTACATATGCCAGTGTGATTTGCATCTCGTTGATACTATTTTCCATTTATTTTCCTAAGTACAGTCTGATTACTTTTAAATAAAACCTTTAATTAAAACATCGAGTGGTTTTGAGCTCGGAAAGCAAGATGTTTACATTGGACCTGGAACAAATAAATAAACTTCTGGTTTTAACTGATGTTGACTTAAAGTCGGAAGCCAGAGTGCTGTAAGTGATGGATGACATGGGGAACATTCACATATCATACAGCACTGTGACTTTGTGGTTTGTGATCTTGCTGAAATTCTGCTCTTCCAATTTGAGTCAATTAGACTCTGGCGCTTTGGCCAGGTCTGGGTTGAACATAAGAACATAAGAACATAAGAGAAGCCAATGTTGAATCAGGCCAATGGCCCATCTAGTCCAACACTCTGTCACACAGCGGCCAAAATATACCAGGTGTCATCAGGAGGTCCAGCAGTGGGGCCAGGACACCAGAAGCCCTCCCACTGCTGCCCCCTCCAGCACCAAGAATAGAGTGCATCAGAGGTTGGAAAATACTGGGAGATTTTGGGGGGTGTATCTGGGAGAGGGTGGGGTTTGGGGAGGGGGAGGGGTCTCAGCATGGTGCAATGCCATAGAATCCGCCCTTCAAAGCAGCCATTTTCTCCAGGGGAGCTGATCTCTGTCAGCTGGAGAACAGTTGTAAAAGCAGGAGATCCCCCGGGTCCTACCTGGAGGCTGGCAACCCTAGGCTAGCATGGTGCAATTGTCCTGCTGAAATTTGGAATTAAAGGGGGGGGTGCAGCTCCCCATGTACCCCACCACTGGCTACGGCCCTGGATAGCACTTTCCTCCACAAATTTGCCCACTTCCCCCTTTAAAGCCTTCCAAGTTGGCAGCCCACACCACATCCTGTGGCAGTGAGTTCCACAGCTGAAATATGCACCATATGAAGAAGTACTCCTTCCCCCTCCTAACATTCCCCGTCCTAAAGGAAATGGACTGGACAGCCATCTTTCAGGTATGTTGTAGGTATGTAGGGCTATCTTTTGGCTATGCTCCTGCAGAGTGCAGGGGGTTGGACTAGATGACCTGCAAGGTCCCTTCCAGCTCCAACATTCTATGATTCTAAATCGAAAGTCTCCTAATAGCAGCATTCAGGCAAAAGCAAAGGGCATAATTACGCAGCCCTACTCAAGACTCCTTAATCTCGGAACTTCCAAGAATCACCATCTGACGGTGCCTTGAGCGGTTTGCAGTTGGCAGACTGGGAGTCTATTTTGGCTAATCCGAGCAGGCGTTAAAACCCGTCGAAAAGCTATGATTCAGCTAATGGTCCTTCCTCGCCCTGGCCCTAGGGACAGGCACACCTTAGACGAGAGAATTAAGGGAGTGTGAGGAACGCATCCTTTCGACAGACCTCGAAAGAGCTTTGAAACCACTTTATATGTCACATTTATATGGCAATAATTTTTGCATTTTATAGGATTGCTGGAAATGTCGTTTCGATGTTCTTCCTCAGGGAACAAAATACCTTCGGCTCGTCTGCAGTTCGGGGGTTGTGGGGATCCTGTTTTTTCCAGCCCAAAACTATTGTCTAAAGCAGGAATTACCGGCAAAGGAAATACAACACAATTTGCTTCATGTCAATGAATCAGGGGTGTCAGTTTGGGATGGTGTAGAAAATGATGAGCTGCGGTGGCTCAAGTGGTTAAGACGCTGAACTGCAGGCTGTGGAAGGTCAGTAGTTCAGCAGTTCGAGACCCGTGAGTGCCGCATGACAGGGTGAGCTCCCGTCTCTAGTTCCAGCTCCTGCCAACCTAGCAGTTCGAAAGCAAGAAATTGCAAGTAGATAAATAGGTACCACTTCGGTGGGAAGGTAACAGCGTTCCGTGCACCTTGGTGTTTAGTCATGCCGGCCACATGACCACGGAAACGTCTTCGGACAGCGCTGGCTCTTCGGCTTTGAAACGGAGATGAGCACCGCAACCCTAGAGTCGGATTCGACTGGCTTTCGAGCAAGGGAACCTTTACCTTTAGAAAATGATGACGACGATGATGATGAGACTTCTGTGCTGCCTCCCCCTGTCAAGAGGCCTTGAGGCAGCTAATGATAGCTAAAATATGAGCAGATATCAATTAAAAAAAACATGATACAAGTCAAACTAAAAGGCCATCCACATAAACAGACCCAACTAACGAAAAGCTAAACAGGAGGAGAAGGAGGAGGAGGAGATTGGATTTATATCCTGCCGTTCATTATCCAGTCTCAGAGCAGCTGACAATCCCCTTTCCCTTCCCCTCCCCAAAGCAGTCACCCTGTGAGGTAGGTGGGGCTGAGAGAGCTCTCTCGAGAACTGCTCATGAGAGAACGGCTCTGAAAGAACTTGTGACTGACCCACAGCCACACCAGCAGCTGCATGTGGAGGAGTGGGGGAATCCAACCTGGCTCACCCAGATTAGAGTCTGGACTCCTAACCACTGGCCCTCTAGATAAGTCCCACAGGGCCCGTGTACCGTCTGACAGCTGGTTCCACCCTAAAGAAGAGGCTAGGCACTTCGATAAGGCTGCAAGTTGAAGAATTGAATTTTTTTGGAGGGAGGGGGACATGTTGGAAGAGGCAGTCCGTCAGGGATGAAGGCCCCAGACAGTTTAGGGCTTCGTGGAAGAGTGTCTGCTGTGCATGAAGAATGTGCCAGATTCAGTTCCCAGCATCTTCAGTTAAATGACCTGATGGACCAAATGTTGGGAAGATGTTCTGTGCCTCATGCCCTGGAGAGCTGCAGCCAACCAGGGGATCAGATGGAGCAGAATGGAGCAGAAGTCCATCAGTGGCTATTAGCCACAAGCCACTCTCAGGCTGGGGCAAGTGACGCACTCTATTCTTGGTGCTTGGAGGGGGCAGCAATGGGAGGGCTTCTAGTGTCTTGCCCCACTGCTGGCCCTCCTGATGGCACCTGGTATTTTTGGCCACTGAATGAGAGAGTGTTGGACTAGATGGGCCATTGGCCCGATCCAACATTGGCTTCTCTTATGTTCTTATCATATTAATGGTCTAAATGGAGCAATAGTGTACAGCAGGCTTGTAAGGAATTAATCCTCTTTATCCTAATTTATCAAATATTTTACCTCATTTCAAGATCTCAACATGTATCAAATTATCTCTGCAATCCCAGCAAGGAACCTGCAATATAGGTCATTATGAGAAGAAAAGCATAAAACCTTTCATGGATGTGTACCTTGTTTTGTTCATTTGTTGTTGTTTTTTCAATTTTATTTTTTATTCATTTTATAAATTAGAACGGAGCTTAATAGCAATATGAGAAAGCATTTCGAGAAGTCAGTTCAATACAGTTAACCTAACAAGCATATTCAATGAAATGCCAGTAGTACAGTTGTTCAAGATAGGTAATAGTACAAATACTACATGTGAAAACCGTTTTCATGCTAAATGGGTGATGAACAGGGCTATTTTGGGGCAGGAACACACAGGAACGGAGTTTCGGCTGGCTCCTGAGTTGGCCACGCCCAGCAGGAACTCATTAGCATAATAGGCCACACCCAACAGCAGAAACTCATTAGGATTGGCTACATTAGGGCTGTGTGGCCTAACATGCAAAGGAGTTCCTGCCCTGGGTTTTGACAACAGACAAAAATAAGAAGCAAAAGGTGGGTGTGGCTGGATGACCACACTTCTGGTAACATGGGGTGTGGCCTAATATGCTAATGAGCTGTGTTGTCAGGGCTGTGGCCTAATATGCTAATGAGTTCCTGCTGGGCTTTTTCTACCAAAAAAAGCCCTGGTGATGAATCGAGTCATCAGATAGAGCAGATCTCAATGGCTATATTCTAGATTACAACTAGAAATTGCAAGAGGAAGTAAAGGTTAAAGATAGATTAGTTTAAGATGTTCATTTGTTCAACTTCACGGCCATTATTAGGGCTGTCATTTTCATTGGTTTTAATGGAAAACATACAATTGAAACTTCTCCTCCCCCACCCAGTTGAGATGAAATTCTTACATATTGCATTCCTCACCATTTGTCCCAACTTTCTGGTGGGGTGCATTAATCATTCCCATTCTATTTTTTTTCTTTTTAAAATTTAATTCCAATTCTGGGCCCCATTAAAATGTGTTCTAGCTGATGTGACTGGAAGATAACAAAAAAAAAAAATGCCTTGGTTAATTGCTTTTTCAAGGAAGGGGTGAGGGCTGAGTGCATTCACTGGGATCAGAGAGCATCTCAGAGACTAGGAATCTGAAAGGAAATTCACCAAGGCTTTCCTAGCTATGGAAGTAGAACAATGTATGTGTTTGGTTGTAGTCGTTAAGTGTGTGGACGCTAATCTGGGTGAACCGGGTTTGATTCCCCACTCCTCCACTTACACCTGCTGGATGACCTTGGGCAAGCTATAGTTCTGGCACAGCTATTCTTGAAAAAGAGCAATTTCTGTCAGAGCTCTCTCAGCCCCACCTACCTGACAGGGTGTCTGTTGTGGGGAGGGGAAGGGAAAGGAGTTTGTAAGCCGCTCTGAGACTCCTTTGGGTAGTGAAGGGAGGGGTATAAACCCAATCTCCTCCTCCTCCTCCTCCTCCTCCTCCTCCTCCTCCACCACCACCACCACCACACAACAACAACAACAACACCGCCACCTCCTCCTTCTATGTACTTAATTTATACTCCAACTTTCTCTTCAGTTGTTACCCAAATGGGGTACATTTGTTGGGCTGTTAACATTTGGAAGAGGAGGAAGAAGAAGAAGGTTTTATGGTACATTCCTTGTAGATTTATGGCCGTTCAGGAGTGACTTTGCAGTCAGCACAGCCCCCAAGGTATTAGGATGTCGTCTTGAGCTGCACCTTTTCCTCAGTGTCAAACGAATGCTGGAAATATAAATGTAAACAAAATGTTGGCTCCTTTTTTCATGTGGTGGACCTGTGATAAAGTGAAAAAATAGTGGGCTTGCATGCATGAAATGTTGCAATTTTTTTTAGAAATTAACATACCCTTTGTACCAGAATTATTCTTATTGAATATAACATCAGAGAAGTATTTTTTTAAAAAACAGGACTTTTGTTTGTTTATACATGTTGTTACAACTGCTAGAATATTTTATGCTAAATATTGGAGAAAAGAAGAGATACCATCAAAATAAGAAACAATAAATAAATTAGTTGCTGTAGATTTTCCGGGTTGTGTGGCCATGGTCTTGGCTAAATTGCTGGAGACTGCTGAGATGGGTAAATTAACTTTGATACTGAAAGGACAAAAAGAGGATGCTTTTGGAAATACATGGTCAAGACTCTATAAGGTAAAAATAAAGGTTCCCTTGCTCGGAAGCCAGTCGTATTCAACTCTAGGGTTGCGGTGCTCATCTCCATTTCAAAGTCGAAGAGCCAGCGCTGTCCGAAGACGTCTCCGTGGTCATGTGGCCGGCATGACTAAACACCAATGTACACGGAACACTGTGACTCTATAGCTGGACTGAAAATTATATTAAATGATTCTTTTTACAGCCCAAGTTGAGCAATATAAAAAGAACTGAAAATTTATGTGCAAAAGTACAAAATGACATGTTAGGCGTATAAACTTGTTTTCAATTAGAGAGCGGGAGAAAATTAAGACAGATTAATGGATTGCATCTCCCATTAGATGTCGGTTGTGTGGTTTTGTATGTTTGTTCTCCTGTGTTGGTTGTATATGTTGTTTATAAAATTAATGTGGAGCAAATGTTGGATGCAGAATTGACCTCTGTGAAGCATCCTATGCAGAGTCATGGAGACAGAAGGTGAGCAAATCAAGGGGGGAATTGGGGCTACTTCATGTGCCGGTAATCCCATCATCTGGGGGGTTTCCATCCTTTAGGATTGGGATCGGACAATGGAAGAAAGTTTATATTTTATCGGGCCCTTTGTCTCTACCTTTGAGGCAGGGAAATGATAAACAATGGAGGTCAAACTACAAAGATACCTGTCGGAACACTGTAACTGTCAGAGTGGCGGATTTGCATAATGACCCTGGGGGAGAAAAGCCAACCAGGTGTGCCTGATAGCTGTTTCTGGGGTGGCCGATGGGTTTGCGATAAGTGTAATTACCTTGTGAATTCTTCCAGGTACCAGGGCTATTATCTGACCAAATCAATGAGGCACCTTTGGAATCTTAAATGGGGCGGAGGCTGATAACATTGCTTCCCAGTAGATCTCTTCAGGAAAATGGGCTGCTTCCCTGTCCACATGAGGGAGTGCCAAAGGCTGCTGGGATTTTACAGCCCCAATGCTAATGGGCAATAGGTTCAGGATGGACAAAAGGAAACACTAATTTACACAGGAAGTGATCCAAAATGTGGAATTCACTGCCAGGGGATGTGATGATGGCCTCAGGCATTCTACCCCTCATAGTAGTTGTCCACTGATCTCCCCCCAATGCTACTCCTGGGTGACAGAAGGACCCTTGGGAACAGCATGAGGGGCGAATTGGGGATCTAAAGCAGGAAGAGGGAATTGGTAGAAGTTATCCCACTAGTTCCATTAGAAGAAGAAGAGACTGGATTTATACCCCACCCTTTACTACTGTGACAGAGTCTCAGAGTGGATTACAAGCTCCTTTCCCTTCCCCTCCCCACAATAGACCCCGCCCCCGTGAGGTAGGTGGGGCTGAGAGAGCACTCTCACAAACTGCCCTTGGGAGAACAACTCTGCAAGAACTTGTGACTGATCCAGACTGACTCTGGGCCTTTGTTGTCCTAACTTAACATTAATCACATCTGTTGTGTTCCTAACCTTGACAAGGGTTATGTATCACATGCCTTCCCCTAGTCAACTGATTAGCTTTGGCAGGTGCTCGACATAGATAACTGTGGGGTGGTCCCTCCATTCCTTGTACTCCCACAGTAAAGGTAAAGGTATCCCTTGCTTGAAAGCCAGTGGAACTCAACTCTGGGGATGCAGTGCTAATCTCTGTTTCCAACCCGAAGAGCCAGCGCTGTCCAAAGACGTTTCCGTGGTCATGTGGCTGGCATGACTAGACGCCGAGGTGCACGGAATGCTGTTACCTTCCCTATTTATCTATATGCAGTTTCTTGCTTTCAAACATCTAGGTTGGCAGGAGCTGGGACCAGAGATGGGAGCTCACTCCGTCATGCAGTGCACTCGGGTCTCGAACTGCTGAACTACCGACCTTCCGGTCTGCAACTCCGCATCTTAACCACTTGAGCCACTGCAGCCCTCCTGTAGAAACACAAGCATTGAGATCTGAATGGAAAATCAGGCTTGAAAGGAGAGTTTGGGAAGGAAGGCGTATTTGCTGCATACCACCCTAGCTCATCAATATGACAGTCATCGTCCTCATATCCACAATGGGATCCAGCCCAAAACCTATGAGCAAATACTGCCTATTTCTTTTCTTTCTTTTAAATGAATTAAATATACACTTTGTTTAACAGCTTCTGTTCTCCACTGTCTGTTCTTGGTTTTGTAGATCTGTTTGCATTGAATGTACACTAGGGTCCCAGGTCTTATCTGGCTGCAGGTGGTGGTGGTGGTGGTGGTGGTGGTCTCATCTCTGGTCCAGGATGTCTTCAGTGACATCATCAGGCGGGGCACCTTGCTGGGTACGATTTATCACTTAAGGAAAAAAAGAAAACTCTACGTTTTTTCCTTAAACGATTGAGCGTCCCCCCTGCAACATGCCCTATGCGATGACGTCAACTCCAGATGACATATGGCTCGATCTACATCTAGCATTTGCTCCGCTGTCTTATCCAACCCACACTGGCACAAAAATTCCCCTCTACGTTGCCTGCCACTTTCACTTTGATTGAGTGTCGCATTTTATGGTTTGGTAAAAATGCAAAATGCAGATTGGCCCATAATTGCATTGGGCACATTGGCGCAAGCAAAGCACTTTGGGGATGGGGTCCCCCCCCACTGGCCAGATTAGGGCCAGCAGAGCGGGGGCTACAGAAGCAGATAAACCCCCACCCCCATGGGAGAATGGGAACCCTAATGTACACTTAAATATTGTCTTTGGGGTGGGTTTGGTGGGGGGGTTGGTTTTGGTTATTTCTTATTTTACATTTCCTTGGAAACTGTGATCAGCACCCTCAGACTTTTGTGAGGTGTTGATGAGTTGGAACATGACCAGAGGAGTGCCACGGAGAGGTGAGGGGGTCTGGTCCCAGGTTCATCATTTTATAATTTGGTGAGCCAGTTTGGTGTAGTGGTTAGAAGCATGAACTCTAATCTGGGAGAACCTGGTTTGATTCCCCACTCCTCCACATGCAGCCAGCTGGGTGACCTTGGGCAAGCCACAGTTCTCTCTGAGCTGTTCTCTCAGGAGCAGTTCTCCCAGAGCTCTCTCAGGCCCACCTACCTCACAAGGTGTATGTTGTGGGGAGAGGAAAGGAATGAGATTGTAAACCACTCTGAGTGACCATCTGTCTGTCTAGATGGTCTGTATGGCCCCTTCCAACTCTATGATTCTAAGGGTGGGGTATAAATTCAACCCCCCCTCCTCCTCTTCCTCTTCCTCCTCCTCCACTTCCTCCTCTTCTTCAGCATTGATGGTAGAAATGCCACCCAGTCATGGCCAATTTATGGGGATTCCATGGTGCTGTCGGTGGGGATATGCCCAGTAATCCCGTGGAGTTGGAATGCACTAAGTATTTGGGACCCAATTTTGATTTTCGTACTAGAAGTGATCAAAAAGTGACTGGTCCAAATTGTTTAATGCCGTGTTGAACACCCCCAAATGGTTCACAGCTCATGATTCAATCACAATTCAAATCAGGTACCATTTTGATGAGTTTTGTGCATGAGCAGCCTGCAACATTGAGAGTGGGAGCTTTTTTTTCTGAGTAACTCCTCTAAGTGGCTTCTGGCCTGAGGTGGTGTAGGACTCGGAGTACTTGAAGACTCACCTGTTGCTGTTCTGTTCAACACTTATGTTGTGTTCAACACTCATGAGCGGAGTAATTTTCGGGACAGCCAGTTTGGCGTAGTAGTTAGGAGTGCATACTGTGATCTGGGAGAATCAGGTTGGATTCCCCACTCCTCCACATGCAGCTGCTGGTGTGACCGTGGGTCAGTCACAAGTTCTTTCAGAGTTGTTCTCTCAAGAGCAGTTCTCGAAAGAGCTCTCTCAGCCCCACCTACCTCAAAGGGTATCTGTTGTCGGGAGGGGAAGGGAAAGGAGATAGCAAGCCGCTCTGAGACTTCTTCAGGTAGTGAAGAGCAGGGTATAAATCCAAGCTCCTCCTCCTCCTCTTAATCTTCTACTACTACAAGTGTTTTGCTATATTTTCTTCATATGTCTGGGGGTGGTGGTGGCAGGTTTTGTCACTGTATTCCTTCCCAACTAAGCAGTATAGTGCAATTGGCCTTTTATTAAATGACCTCCAGGCCTGAGAGGAGAGAATGGAGAGTATCAGCTTACTTTCCACAATTAGAAAAGATACCTTTACATATTTATCTGCTATTCTGACGTATTTATCGCTTTACAACTGTTGACCTTATAACCTTAGCTTGTTATTGTTTTGTCTTTGCAAGTCTTCATCGTTTTACGTGTTAATTTGCTGTTCAGCCCCTGCCTATAAGTTTGAACCTTACCTACCATTCCAAGGTATTTGAAGAAGTGTGCATGCACACAAAAGCTCGGACCCTGAATAAAAGTAAAGCATGATGGTTTAATATCTAAACATGTCACCCTATCAAGAGCAAAGATCGCAGGGCTCTCAAACACAGTTGCAACACCTGAATCAATAGTCAGTTATGGTACCTAATCATTAAGGTCAAGGAACACCTACAGTCATCGAAATGCCCATTTACTGTAATGCCATACCTCCTGCTCCATCATTTCTGGTTGATTGCCCGTACCAGATTGCTCCTTCAGCAATGTCCCAGCTACTTCCTGGCAAATGCAGATCACTTTCTTGTTTTGTGTTGAGTCTGTGATGTCAAAGGTATTTTAAAACATAACCAAACTAAGGTAAAAGGTAAAGGTTTCCCTTGCTCGAAAGCCAGTCAAATATGAATCAAGGGGGCGCTGTCCAAAAACATTTGTAATGGACATATTTAATAATTAAAAAAAGATGTAAGGAATGTAAACTTTCAAGAGTCAGGCTTTTGAGTTGTTCTCTAAAGTGCTACTGGAATAGAATCTAACCATGGAGTATATTATTCATAGACCTACAAAATGGACACCTTCCGAAAATGGACACCAGTCGGAAGGTCGGAAGGTGTCCAATATGCTACTGAGGAAGAGCAGAGGCAAGTATGAGTAACCCCAGAAAGAGTGAAGCGGCTGGGCCAAAGCCGAAAGGACGCTCAGTTGTGGATGTGTCTGATGGTGAAAGGAAAGTTTGATGCTGCAAAGAACAATACTGCATAGGAACCTGGAATGTAAGATCTATGAATCAAGGTAAGCTTGACGTGGTCAAAAATGAGATGGCAAGAATGAACATCGACATCTTGGGAATCAGTGAACTAAAGTGGACAGGAATGGGCGAATTTAACTCAGATGACCATTATATCTACTACTGTGGCCAGGAATCCCGTAGAAAAAATGGTGTGGCCTTTATAGTCAACAAGAGAGTGAGAAAGGCAGTATTGGGATACAATCTCAAAAATGACAGAATGATCTCGGTCCGAATCCAAGGCAAACCATTCAATATCACAGTAATCCAAGTATATGCCCCAACCACTGCTGCAGAAGAGGCTGAAGTGGACCAGTTCTATGAAGACCTACAACAGCTCATAGAACTAACACCAAAAAATGATGTCCTCATCATCATAGGGGACTGGAATGCTAAAGTAGGAAATCAAAAGGTAACTGGAATAACAGACAAGTTTGGCCCTGGAGAACAAAATGAAGCAGGGCAAAAGGCTAACAGAGTTTTGTCAAGAGAACACGCTGGTCATAGCAAACACCCTTTTTCAACAACCTAAGAGGCGTCTCTACACATGGACATCACCAGATGGGCAACACCGAAATCAGATTGACTATATAATTTGCAGTCAAAGATGGCAAGAATACACAGAAGAACTATACAAGAAGGACCTCAACGTCCTTGACAACCACGATGGTATAATCACTGACCTCGAGCCAGACATCCTGGAAAGCGAAGTTAAATGGGCCTTAGAAAGCATTACTAACAACAAAGCTAGTGGAGGTGATGGTATCCCAGCTGAGTTATTCAAAGTCTTAAAAGAAGATGCTGTATAAGTGCTGCACTCAATCTGCCAACAAATTTGGAAAACACAACAGTGCCACAGGATTGGAAAAGGTCAGTTTACATTCCAATCCCAAAGAAGAGCAACATCAAGGAATGTTCAAACTATCGCACAATTGCACTCATTTCACACGCTAGCAAGGTCATGCTCAAGATCCTACAAGCTAGGCTCCAACAGTACGTGGATAGAGAACTGCCAGAAGTACAAGCTGGGTTTCGAAGGTAGAGGAACTAGAGATCAAATTGCCAACATTCACTGGATTATGGAGAAAGCAAGAGAGTACCAGAAAAACATCTACTTCTGCTTCATTGACTATGCTAAAGCCTTGGATGTGTGGATCACAATAAATTATGGCAGGTTCTTAAAGAGATGGAGTACCAGACCACCTCACATGTCTCTGAGAAACCTGTATAAGGGTCATGAGCAACAGTTAGAACCGGATATCACTGACTGCTTTAGCATAGGAAAGGGTACTGGCAAGGATGTATATTGTCACCTTGCTTATTTAACTTAGTATGCAGAGTACATCATGCAGAAATGCTGGCCTGGATGAATCACAAGCTGGAGCTAGATTCCTGGGGAAAAGATCAATAACCTCAGATATGCAGACGATACCACTCTGATGGCAGAAAGGAGAGGACCTAAAGAGCCTTGCTCAGGGTGAAAGAGAGTGCAAATGGGCTTGAAGCTCAACATCAAAAACACTAAGATCATGGCATCTGGGCCCATCACCCTTGGCAAATAGAAGGGAAGTTGTAGAAGTAGTGACAGACTTCGCGTTCTAGGATCTCAGATCACTGCAGATGGTGACTGCAGCCATGATCTTAAGAGACGCTGCTCCTTGGGAGGAAGACGATGCAAACCTCAGCAGCATGATAAAAAGCAGAGATCTCACCTTGCAACAAGTCCGCATGGTCAAAGCAATGGTATTCCCGTAGCATGTATGGCTGCGAGAGTTGGACTATAAGGAAGGCTGAGCGCCGAAGAATCGATCTTTTGAACTATGGTGCTGGAGAAGACTTGAGAGTCCATTGGACTGCAAGGAGATCAAATTGAGTCAATCCTAAGAGAAATCAACCCTGACTGTCCCTGAAGGCCTGAAGCTGGATCAAATACTTTGGCCACCAAATGAGAAGGGAGCATTCACTGGAAGACCCTGATGCTGGGAAAGATTGAGGTCAAAGAAGAAGGGGACGGCAAAGGATGGTTAGACAGTGTCATCGATGCAACGAACATGAAATTGAGCAAACTTCAGCGGACGGAGGACAGGAGGGCCTGGCGTGGTCTGGTCCATGGGGTCAGAGTCGGACTCGACTGTGCGACTGAACAACAGCAACAACAAAATGGAGCTATGAAAAATAAAGCTGATTCTTCTACACAACTGAAGGAAGCTCCAGGTTTGTAAAAGTCCTGTGTGTGTTCATGTGTACACACACACACACACAAACACACACACTGGGGGATTAGAACTCCCCCAAGTAATCAAAACCACACCTGTAACTTTAACCAAAGAATGTCCACTGTGCTCTCAGTGGCCATTTTGAAAGTTGCTAGGCAACCACAGCAATATTGCTAAGCCTGCCATTCTTATCTTCTGTAAACTGGTAGCCAAAATAATTCTTGAAGTTGTCCTATCTCTCTCACATCCCCTGTTGAAGGATGGCACACTGGGGATAGGCCCAGAGGTGGCCACCAGAAACTCACTACCTACACAACTGGACATCAGCCAGAGCTGGCAGTAACTACCACACAACTGGGCCCAGCTTGGCAGTGGTGAGGGCTGCCATGCACCTGGGCCCAGCCCCAGCAGTAACCACTGAACAACTGGACTTGTCCCAGTTATGGCCACTATGGAGCTGGACACAGTCTGGCAGTGGCCACGACACCACTCAGCCATACTTTTCCTGAGGATAGGCTATCAAGGGGGTGGAAAGAGGGAAAGCTGAAGACAGGGAAGGAGATAAAGGTGGAATAGCTGTTGGTGGGAAGAATCAACAGAAGCAGGAAGAGACTATGGGGGTTACCAGCTAAGGGAAAGAGGAAATAGTGGGGGAAAATGAGACTACCCCTGCAATTCCTTGTGGGTCCCCTGTTTTTAACATTCTGTGTTGGTATCCCAAATTATTCCAGGCATATCCTACACATCCTTGTAGATTCAAGTCCCACAGCACCTTACAGACCAACAATATTTGGGAGTATGAGCTTTTGGGAGTCAAAGCTCCCTTCTTCACATACCCCTTATCAATGTCCTTCATCAGGTATTTGAAAAAAAGAAAGTTTGATTCTTGAGATCTCATACCGTGAAAATCTTGTTGGCTTCTAAGGTGCTCCAGGGTTCGAATCTACCTGTTCCACTGCAGACCAACATGGCTCCCCTCTGAAACCATCCTTTGTGCACACTCACTTATCTGTACACTTATCCCTTAGCCACCATTCTTTTCACACCAAAAGCTCATTCCTAAAATATGCCCAAGAACATGAAGACCACACTCAACAGTACAAAGTTAGCGTCCAATGGCACCTTTAAGACCAACAAAGTTTTATTATTCAAGGTAGAGAAAGAAGTATTTTTCTTCCTTTCTCACAATACAAGAACTTGTGGGCACTCCAAGAAATTTTTGAACGGTCAGGTTAGAACAGATAAAAGGAAGTTCTTCTTCACCCAAAGAGTGATTAGCACATGGAATTCACTGCCACAGGAGGTGGCGGTGGCTACAAGCATGGGTGGCTTCAAGAGGGAATTGGATACACGTAGGGAGCAGCGGTCCATCAGTAACTATTAGCCACAAAGTATAGATAAGAACTCTCAGTCTGAGGCCAGTGATGCTCTGTATTCTTGGTGCTTGGGGGGGGCACTGCTGGACCTCCTGATGGCACCTGGTATTTTTGGCCACTGTGTGATACAGAGAGTTGGATTTAATAGGCCATTGGCCTGATCCAACATTGGTTTATCTTATGTTCTTATGTTTGGTGTAGCGGCTTGGTGTAGTGGTTAAGTGTGCAGACTCTAATCTCGGAGAACCGGGTTTGATTCCCCGCTCCTCCACTTGTACCTGCTGGATGACCTTGGGCAGGCCATAGTTCTGTCAGAGCTGTTCTTGAAAAAAGAGCAGTTTCTGTCAGAGCTCTCTCAGCCCCACCTCCCTCACAGGGTGTCTGTTGTGGGGAGGGGGAAGGGAAAGGAGTTTATAAGTCGCTCTGAGACTCCTTTGGTAGGGAAGGGCGGGGTATAAATCCAATCTCTTCCTCTTCTTCTTATGGTGTGAATTTTCGTGTTTATGCACACTTCATCAGACGATGAAATGGAATTACATATCATAGTTGAATATAGAGGAGTGGTTTGTTACACTGGTACACAAAACAGTGAGGACACTTTTTTTTTTTTTAACTGATCAAAAGAATGACAAGATAGTTCCTGGTTATCATCTGTTTTGGTTCAACGGGGGGAGGGGGACAACATCGGTAATACCTCCATTTCATCTTCTGACAAAGTGTGCATGCACACGGAAGCTCACACCTTGAATAAAACTTTGTTGGTCTTAAAGGTGCCACTGGACTCTAACTTTGTTCTACTGCTTCAGACCAAGATGGCTACCCACCCTGATCTACACCCAACCGTGTTTGATATATCATGCGCTTTTTAAACCGGAGGCTGTTGTTTGATTTTCCATTGGCACCACTGCTGCCGCTGCAATAACAAACCACTTAGAAGGTCATAAAGATTTTAATCTCATCGGGTATCTTTGCTCCTTAGAAGTCCCAACCTACTCCTGAGGAAAAAGAAAGGGGGGGAGAGATGATGATCCTAAAATGTATTCTTCCCAGTGAGTGGACTGGGAGTTACCTTCTGGAGGTTCTAATTTACTCTAGCCCTAACGTGTAGTAAGAGAAGATGTCCGTCTTCTAAGAACATCACATCACATTCCAAGGCCAAAAGACACTGGATGTCCACATAAGGTAGATACCTGTCGACAGACCTCTCATCCAGAACACCCCATCTTTAAATTCCAAGAAACTGCACCCTAATAATGACCAAGCTTCCAATTCTAATTTGAATACGGCACTGTGTCCAGAGTGTCGATTGTAAATATTTCCAGAGCTGTCATGAGACAGGGATGGAGGAACCATCACATTCTTCCCCCTTCTATGCAGATGATGCTATCTCTTCCTTTTGAGTTCATAACTGCATTTTTATGACTTTCCATTTAATAACGTTTATGTTAAAGACCACTATACTAACTGTTTTTGCTGATGATTTTGACCTGTCTAGTTTCCTGCCTTGTCTGCCTGTCTACCAATGCGGTGTTGTAGTTACAGAGTCAGATTAAGATCTGGGAGACCCAAGTTCGAATCTCCACATCACCATGGAATCTTCCAGAGTGACCTTGGGCCAGCCACTCACTCCCAGTCTAAACTACTTCAGAGGGTTGCTGTGAGAACAAAATGGAGGAAAGGAAAACGATGTGAGCCACTTTGGGTCCCCATTGGAGAGTAAGGCAGGATATAACTGAAGTCAATAAGTAAGTCAGTCAATTAATCAATTTGTGTTTACCGTGTTTTTATCCCACTCTTTCTCCAAAGAGCTAAGGACAGCATGGTTTTACAATTCCATTTTACACTAACAACAACTGTGAGAAAAATCAGTCTGATGGAGTGCTTGGAAGATCGTCAAGCAGTGAACTGGAACACACTCAACCATGAACCCAGTTCCCAAATAAAGAGCTGAAACTGGCCGCACTCTCTCAAATCACTCCTCCACACTGGTTCAACGGATCTGAAATGTAACCCCGCTGAGGCAGAGTCCATCCCTTCCATATTTCAGACAATAGTAGGGATGGGCACAAACTGAACCACGAAGCAAAATTTGTTATGAATTTTGCCCTGTTTGTGGTCCGTGAACTGAAGTTCGTGACAAGTCTACCATCACAAACTTCCACAAACTTTTTTTTTTTAAAAACTTCCACAGACTTTCAAAGCAGTTAGTAATGGTTCGTGGTGAGAGAGCAGAAAGCAGGGGTTTAAAGGGACTCTGAGTTCCTTTAAAACCCTGCTTTCTGCTCCCTGCTAAAGCTGCAAAAACAGCTGAGCAGTGGGGAGCACTCCCCATTGCTCAGTTGTTTTTCAGGCTTTCTGCAAATGGACTGCGGTTCACAAAAGAAACACCTGGTTCAGTTTGTTTTGTAGTTTGGTTTGTGGTTTTTGGCCACAAACCAACATGAATCACATTTTTCCAGCTTGTGCCCATCCCTAGAGAATAGTTCCTCCCAATTATCACTAAATATGTATTTTAATAGCTGGGTGCTGTGGCTCAGTGGAAGAGTATCTGCTTTGCATGGAGAAGGTCCCAAGTTAAATCCACAGCATCTCCTCTTAAATAGGACCAGGCAATAGGTGATGTGAAAGACCTCTTGGAGAGCCGCTGCCAGTTTCAGTAGACAATACTGACTTTGATGAACCAATAGTTTAATTTAGTATAAGCTAAAAAGAGGCCCATTCTTCTATTCCCATGCTAAAAAAATCACTTTGCAAGCCGCTTGCCCCTTTCTGCTCTACATAGCATAAGTGCTTTCACTTCCCAGTTCCCTTCATTAACTTTATAATTGCTTGTTGTTGGCTGACTCTAAAAGTGATGTTTATTTTTGCGGGGCTCAAACAAGATCTCATAGCTGCAGTGTTATAGAAAGAGGACTGTCATACACTGCAACGTGTCTTAGATTTCATGTGTGTGATGTGAGGACAATCTGGCTGTGAGATCTGTCACTCCATCGATCGCCAGGGCTGATTTCATGCATGTGTGCTGCCATTTTTTTTGGAGGGGGGAAATACTGACAAGGTACATTCTCCCACCACTTGGTCATGTCATTTCTAGAGATCTCAGGGAGTGACTGAGCCTTGAGTAATGGCAAAGTTGGCAACTTGTGTTAGCTAAATTTGACAGTGCAAATCCAGAAGACAAAAGTATGAATAGAAGAAGGACAGTAGGATTCCAGGGACAGAGATCCGGACAGTAGGATTCCAGGAAGAAGGACAGTAGGATTCCAGGGACAGAGACCAGGACAAGAAGAAGAAGAAGAAGAAGAAGAAGAAGAAGAAGAAGAAGAAGAAGAAGAAGAAGAAGAAGAAGAAGAAGAAGAAGAAGAAGAAGAAGAAGAAGAAGAAGAAGAAGAAGAAGAAGAAGAAGAAGAAGAAGAAGAAGAAGAGAGACTGGATGTATACCCCACCCTTCACTACCTAACGGAGAATCAGGAGAGCTTAAAATCCCTTTCCTTTCCCCTCCCCACAACAGACACCCTGTGAGGTAAGTGAGGCTGAGAGAGCTCTCTCGAGAACTGCCCTTGGGAGAACAGCTCTGAAAGAACTTATGATGGACCCAAGGTCACGCCAACAGCTGCATGTGGAGGAGTGAAGAATCAAACCCGGTTCTCCCAGACTAGAGTTAGTGCTCCTAGCCAATACACCAAACTGGCTCTCAGAAGGAACTGTTGCAAGATATCCTGCCAATTCCTTTATACCCCACTTTTCTTCTCAATGGGGACCTTACATCATTATTCTGTCCTCTATTTTGTCATTACAACAACCCTGTGAGTTAGGTTAGGTTGAGAGAGTGTGACTGGCCCACGGTCACCCAGTGAGCTTCTAAGGAATGAGTGAGTATTGGAACCCATGTCTCCCAAGTACTAGTCCATCACCATATGAATATAGGAAGCTGCCTTATATTGAATCAGACCCTTGGTCCGACAAAATCATTATTGTCTTCTCAAACAGGCTGTGGCTCTTCCAAAGTCTTCACTTGTCTTTCATGTCACCTTTTAACTGGAGCTGCCAGATATTGAACCTGGGTCCTTCCACATGCCAAACAGATGCTCTGCCTCGGAGGTATGGTCCCTCTCCTTTCCATTGTTCAGTCACTGCTCCGATTCTACAGAGTATGATGTGGAGAGTTAATTTTATTACATATTGTTTTGGTTTCATGTTGTCATCATTCCTGCTTTGTCTATACTTTGGTCTTCCATTTATCCCAAGGAAAGGATTATTTCAAATATATATATATTTTTTTCCAAATGAAGGGAGCAGTGATTCTGAAAATGACATTGCAAGCAACTCACACTATCAAAATGCTAGCAAAAATTGCATGCAGGCAAAAGAGTGAAGAATGGGCCCCCTTTGGCTACTGAAATTGTTTTCCTGACAATTGTTGGGACATTGTTGGATGGGGGCTGCAATGGGGAAGGTTTAGGAATTATACAGTAGTCAGGTTGATAGGATCCAACCTATTGTATTAAATCATGGATATCATAAGTAGGGAGGGGCATAACCTGGCTCATGAATAAAAGTTCGTAATTAATTTTATCATGTTTGTTCTTTGCAAACAGAAGTTTTTGGCAGGTCTACCACCGTGAATTTCCACAAACTTTTAAGCAGTTCATGAAAGGCAGAAAGCAAGGGTTTAAAAGGATCAGACTCCCTTTAAACACCTGCTTTCTCCTACCTGCCACTCAGCTGTTTTTTTGTAGCAAAGGTTTAAATGGCTTAGGGTCCCTTTAAACCCATACTTCCTAATCCGTGCTCCCCAGGAACCAAAATGAACCAATTCAGTTCACCTGGGTGGATCCTGGTTTGGTTTGTGGTTCAGCCCATCCCAAGTCATAAGTCCTCTTTGGCAATCTCGTTAGGTGGAGCCTTTTATTGCAATAAGCCCATAGGGGTGAAAAAAATCACACGGTCAAGAAGGGGACTACCTACATCTTTAAACTTGATAATCATTTACAGGAATGAGGGGGAGAGCAATTTCCTAATCGCTATTCTTTTTGCAATGTCTATTAATTACGTCACATCTATCTGTGCATAAGCTGAAGGATATAAAAACCTAGGAGCTCAAACGCATCTCTCACCTCCTTACTTGACTCTTGTGATCCACAAAGAATCAGGTAAGTCAGAACAGGTTCATCTGGGAGCTGAAATTATCTGAGAAATTAGTATTCTTCAGGGGTGCTGGAGTTGTGGGTATTTGGAAAGTAGAATTCACCATCTAAAATTTGCTCTGAGAGAGGACATTGGATGTAGAAAGGGTTGGTGACATCTAGGCATGCTGGCTTGGAAGCCTTTTTTCTTGGACAAATCTTCAGTGATTTATTTGAATGTTATAAAGGGAACTTTGACAGTGGTTAGAGTTTAATTCAGATTGGCCCCTTGCCTCCTCAAAAGGCAAGAGACAAATTTGCATTCTGCTGTTGATTTCTGTCTCCTGACGGTTGCCTGAAAAGGTCTACAGACTTACGGGAGACCTTTCTTGAACTCAGCAGGGCTTCCATTTGAGCAATGCTATTCCGATTGACCCGGAAGAGAGAATCACTGGCAGTCTTTAAGCAGCGGCTGGACAAACAGTCATCAGGGATGCTCGAGGCTGATTCTGTATTGAGCAGAGGGTAGGACTAGATGGCCTGTAAGGCCCCTTCTTACTCTGTGATTCTATGATTCTATCTTTCTTGGATCTACCCAACACCAGGGTAGACTGGATATTTAAGGCGGCGGTCAGACATGCCTTTAGATTCAACTCAGCTGCAAAAGACTGATGGTTCTAAAGGGCATGATCAGACAGCACCATCTGGGAAAGGTCCCACAGTTGTTGGCATGCCGTGCTGCTCCATTACAGAAGTGGAGTTAAAAGACACTGGGGAAACTCTGGTCCTAATGCTTGCTGACAGCCCACAGATGGACATTCTCCTGTCTGGTCACTCAAGCACAAACTCAAGCCATCAGGATGGTTTGCTCATTCCATCCTGACTTGGTGTCGTCACCCCCCCTCGCTTAACAGTGTGTGCATAACTGTCTACTCTCTGGGAAACCCTCAGTGTGGAAGTGTAATTCCTCGTTTATGCGCATGGGGGGAAGGAAAAAAGAACCCACTCACCCAAGGTGGCATCTGATCACGCAGTGATGGGCTGAGTCCACAGCACAAAGGGATGTGTGCTCATGCAACTGCAGCTGTGATCATTGCCCACCACAGTCACTTCTCCCCTCCAGATCAAATCGGCATGATCAGACGCACACATCTGGCACCCGGCAGCCATCCGTATCCACCTCGTGGTAGAACGATTCCCTGTTAGCTTAAAAAACTACTGGGGAAATCTGGTGATTTCCCAGGTGAGGTGCTTCCATGGCAGCTTTTCCCGGCGTCTGATCTGCCGGACGCAC
The DNA here is from genome assembly GCA_029375565.1 of Gekko gecko. Taxonomy (NCBI): domain Eukaryota; kingdom Metazoa; phylum Chordata; class Lepidosauria; order Squamata; family Gekkonidae; genus Gekko; species Gekko gecko. Next base: position 369,485 of record JAPDNY010000023.1, on the reverse strand, counting down.
CACGGAAGTGCAGGAGGCCTGTGAACGGCCCTCCCATTTCTGGCATGGCAGTATGCTATTTTCAGCAACCCCACCAATCAGAGGGGTGCATCGGCCATGGCTCCATGCTGGTGGAGTGGTAACGATATGAACCAGCCCTCAAGGCCAGCTGCCTGATGCAGTCAGCGCTGTGGGGCTGATGTGAATGCTGTGAAGCACACCTAACTCCAGCAGCTTTTTCCTCCATGGGATACTGCCACAGCAACCTGCCTGTCTGGACACAACCTGTGAGTTAAATTCCACTGGAGGAAATAGGGGCACTTCACCTCCATGCCAAATGGCATGTGTGACCACAGCCTAAGTTATAGGGAAGTTTCCTCGTAGGCCACTGCCCTAAAGAGACATACAATGAAGTTGTCAGCATATAGGTAGAAGGCAGACAAAAGGAAAGACATCTTTACTCAATGAAGGACTGAACTATAGGGTTTACTGCCAGTGGAGCTTAGGTGGAGGAGACGTCCATGAGCACTGGTAGCTTTGAAGGTATGGGAGACAGATTCATAGGGTTGTTGATGGCTACTAGCCATGGTAGCTAAAGGGAGCTTCTATCTACAGCAGGCAGCAAACCTCTGAATACCAGCATCAGCGTAAGGCCTCAGCCTCTATCCCCGATTTGTTTGGCCTTCTAGAGCAACTGGATTACAATTTGGAATTTGCTGCCAGGGGATGTAGTGAGGGTCACTAGGAATAAACTGCTTTAAAAGGGGATTTGATAGATTCATGGAGGATAAGTCTACCAATGGCCATCAATACTGAAGGGAACCTCCATATTCAGAGGCACTAATCCTCTGAATTCCAGTGCCAGGGGACAACATCTGGGGAAGGCCTCAGCCTCCATCCCCTGTTGTTGGCCCTCCAGAGGAATTGGTTGGCCACTGTGTGAGACAGGATGCTGGACTAGGTAGACTATGGTTCTGATCCAACAGGGCTCTTCTTATGTTCTTATGGCTGATTTCTGTGTGGAACAGTATGTCGGACTAGATGGACCATGGGCGTGATCCAGCAAGACTCTACTTATGCTCTTATGTGGTGTTGACACCTGCCATTGAGCGTCTTGTTGCCGCTGTACTCATCTACAAATTTTAACGGCCATGATGAGCCACTGAAAGTTGGTTTTGGTTGTAAGAAGGCGCTTGGTGACTATAGCACCTAGGAGTTCCAAAATGTACTATAGTCATCCCAAAGCCTCTCACTACATGGTAAATCATTCAAGGACTCATCCATGATCGTGGACAGAGAGTAACTTTATAAGTGTTTCCCATAGTAGCATATTTAAAACCTGGATATGACTGTTGGACAAAATGTTGCACACTGTATTCACACATAACTGTATTCTTTCAGAACTGCCACCATCCTGGGAAGATGTCTTCCAGTGTTATGAGAGACCAGTGCTACGCCAGTTGTCCTCCATCTACTGTATGCATACAACCACCGCCCTTTGTCCTGACCATCCCCGGACCAGCAATTTGTTGTCAAGATCAACCATTCAAAATTGAACAATGCAACCCTTGCGTGGGCTTTGGTGGTGGCCGTGGTCAGGGGGGAAGTGGTGGCACATTTGGTGGTTTTATAAGTCTGGATGCTGATAACATTGGGGAAGGTGAAGCTGGGGATAGTTTGGCCAGTGATGATGCCATGGAATTGCTAAGAAGGCCATGGGGCCGTCCAGGATGGGGTAAACCGGGATGGGGTAAACCTGGATGGGGCCGTCCGGGATGGGGTAAACCGGGATGGGGTGGTAAGCCCGGATGGGGTGGTAACTCAGGATGGGGTCGCCCAGGGTGGGGTCGTCCGGGATGGGGTACTGCTTCCATGTCAAGTGGCAGAAGGGGTGTCAACACCAAACTGTTTACTGAAGATACCCTCAACTGTTCTGATTAAACCTGGGAAATGATCACTCCAAAGGCCATCGAGGAGCTGGTGAAAATGGGAGAAGAATTTGAAGCTTAAGCTTGTGGTGATGGATTGCAAAATCATCGGTCATCTATCTTAACTTTGATCTGGATTTTTGGTAGATCTACCCTTGAACAGTGTGTTTCTTTTCCCCATCAGCATGCAAGAAGAAGTAACTTCATCCCCCCCCTTCCATGATTTCGCTTTCTAGCTTATGCTGCCCTTAAGTTTACAAATATGACTTTTAGGACATGAATACTTTGGCCCTTTCCCCCTTATCTGTGGGGTAGAACCAAAAAGAGGTAATTGTGCATCCAAGTTGTCATGAGTTGTCGTGTTGGAAAGAAATCCTGGAAGAGTCAATCTGCCTCTACTAAAGTATTTGAAATTGACACCTATTGAAATTATTATGCCTGTTTCAGCCACTACCCATATTTCATTTTTCCAATGTCTGTCTTGCTGGGAAGAAATGCCAATACTTTATTCATTCACTTTGCTCTTTTCATTAAATTTTCCTTTGCATCACTGAATTCTTTTCTCTGGTTCTCATTACATTTGCAAATATATGGTTGTCTCATTTGATGCTCACAGCAGGTAATGGTTCACATGTTTTCCTTTTCATGGTTTATATCCACGCACCATTCACGTCACCTCATTACAAAGACCACTACATGGTGAAATTGCCAGATGTTTTCTATCTACTAGTACAGTGAAAGATACTCAGGGCAAATAGCAGATCCAATACATAGAACTTTGAATTCCATTTACATTAGTAAAATAAATAAATAAACCGGACGCCATTAGCCATAGCATCTCTCAACGCACAGAAAGCTTTTGATCATTTGGAATGGGACTTTATCATTAGACTGCTAAGAAAATTAAATCATAGAATTATGGAATGTTAGAGTTGGAAGGGACCTTGCAGGTCATAGCTGAAAGATAGCCCTGCAACATACCCAAAAGATGGTCATCCAGCCTCCGCTTAAAAATGGAGTCAATATTGGTCAATATTTTATGAATGCAATTCAGTCAGTATATCAAAAGTCCAAAGCTAGAATATGAATAAATGGTTTTGATTCTGCTCGTTTCCCCTGACTAGAGGAACTAAGCAGGGCTGCCCCTTGCTTTTTATCCTTTCACTAGAACCTCTGGCAATTGCAATAAGGGCTAATAAGCAAATTCAAGGCCTACAGATAAATAGGCTTGTGCATACGATTCATATGTTTACAGATGATGTAGCTGTATTAATGGTAAATCCTAAAGAAGCACTACCCGGATTACTGAAGGAGATTTGTAATTGTGGAAAAATTGCAGGATTATGTATTAATGAGAAGAAGTCTGGAATGCTATACATAAATAGAAATCCAAAAATGCAACTTGAAATTCAAAATGAGTTCGGGTTCTCCATACATCATAAATCATTCAAATATTAGCGAGTTACTATCTCAAAGGATATAAATAAATTACAGCAGCTAAATTTCCATTTGGTTATTCTACAAATAAGAAGAGATATTAAAAGATGGTCCCAGTTACACCTGACAATCATGGGTAGAATCAATGCTATCAAAATGATGGCACTCCCAAAATTAAATTGCTTTTCTCAAATGCTTCCCATATATATCACATCAAGGGATCTAGCTTGCTGGCACAAAAATCTTTACCAATTTTATCTATCAAGGTAAAAGACCAAGGCTATATGATACAAAAGGGAGGATCAATGATGATGGGGAGAACCAAATATAAGTAAATATTATGAGGCAAACCAATTGAGAGCCTTGGTGTCATATTTAAATGGAATCTCTGATAACTCTTGGGTGAGCATGGAAGCAGATGGAAAACATCTGCAATTAATTGAGAAAATCATTTTTGGAGGGGAAAAGAGAGAGACATTAAATGGGTAGAGAACCCATTCCTATATACTACATTAAAAAACTTGGTTTAAATGGAAAAAAATAAACTGATCCCAGAGATATCCCCGTTGATTCCTATCCTACTGCATCCCGATTTTTCATGTCTGCATAAATCAGAAAGGTATATTAGATGGAAAGAAAAGGGGATCTATAGAATGAGAGATCTTTATGTAGATGGGACTCCCTTTACTGTGATGCAATTAAAAGAAAAATTACAAGGAGAGTTGGAAAGCTGCAGAATCATTAACATTACACCTGTAGTATTCCGAGATATGGCAAGTCAAATTAGGATAATCAAATCCAAAGCCAAAACTGTAGACTTTGAAATGTGGCACAATTTTATCAATGCCTTAATTTGCTTGCTTTTATTTTTTTCTCTCCTTCCCCCCTTGTTCTTTGTTATGTGTACACTGTAAGTTGTTCTTCTATATGGGGAGTGGGGTGTGCACTTGTTTATGTCTGAGGTTTTTTATATTTAAATCTTAAAAATTTTAAAAAAAAAGAGTGACAGACTCTAATCTGGAGAACCGGGTTTGATTCCCCACTCCTCCATATGCAGCCAGCTGGGTGACTTTGGGTCAGTCACAGTTCTCTCAGAGCTGTTCTCTCAAGAGACAGCTCTCTCAGTGCTCTCTCAGTCCCACCTCCCTCACAGGGTGTCTGTTGTGGGGAGTGGAAGAGAAGGAGATTGCCACTCTGAGACTCTGAGTGAAAGGTGGGATATGAATCCAGCTCTCCTCCTCCTCCTCCTCCTCCAACTCCACAATGAAATCCCCAGGAGTTTCCCAATCCGGAGCTGGCAATCGTATGTTGAAAGTGGTTCATACACACTCATCAGCACCCAGACACTGGGTCATTCTACCAAAACAGAACTTTTAATTCTTGGTGGCAGCAGAAAATCTACTAAATTCATGTACACAGAGTGTATTTAAAGGAGAAACAGTCTCCCCAATAAGCAAGGACGCCACAGTAAAAGTTTCCCTTGCTTGAAAGCCAGTCGAATCTGACTCTAGGGTATGCAGTGCTCATCTCCATTTCCAAGCCGAAGAGTCCAAAGACTTTTCCAGGATCATGTGGCTAGCATGACTAAATGTCGAGGTGTGTGGAACACTGTTACCTTCCCACTGAAGTGGTACCTATTTATCTACTTGCAGTTTCTTGCTTTCAAACTGCTTGGGTGGCAGGAGCTGGGGCCAGAGATGGTTGCTCACTCCGTCACGCGGCACTCGGGTCTCGAACTGCTGAGGTGCTGACCTTCCGGTCTGCAGGTCAGCGGCTAAACCTCTGAGCCACCACGGCTCCTTTTATAGACCTGATAACTAAGGCTGCCAACCTCTAGGTGGCAGGTCTCCTGGAATTAGAACTGATTTCTGACCAGTTCCCAGGCTCCATCACCAGATCTCCAGGAATTTCCCAACCCAGAGTTGGCAAGTATACTAAGGACACTTCTGAATACTTCTGCTGCTTTCTTTTTTTTAAAAAACAACAACAATATTTTTTATTTAAATATAAAGAACAGACATAAACATCAAGTTCTCACTGTTAGGAGATGAACTTTGAAAATGCTTTTATTTGTTATTTTCTGACCTGCATGCACACCAGGAATGGTGCCAGCAAGTGTCTTTGCTTTGGGAGAATGTATGCTTGAGTTAATGTGACTCTCTGTGTAGAGGAGGTACCACACATCCTGCACTTCCATGCAAATGAGGTCACAGACATGCCTTGCACATATCTACCCATGAGGCCTTGGGAACAAGAAGCCTCTCCATTAGCATCTCCATTACGGTCCTTCAGCAGAATGTAGAAACAACAGCCTTCCCACCATTGAAGGATCTCTACCTCTCACGTAACCCACAGGATGCTTGACACATACACGTGTGAAGTTCGCCACCTGAGAATGGCCAGATCCATCTGCATACCTAAAGGTTTCCATGCCAACCCATCTTGGCACCTTGACCAGACCCATCTTGTAGAAAGGTATAGACTTTCACTATTGCCCCACCTTAGTAGGAGGGAACCCTCACATCCATTAGCCAATGGTATAGGGATGGGATGGACCCAGAGACACCCCAAGCCAGCCCCCAGACTAGCTGATAAAATGGGGTGCAACCCTTTGTTCCAGGCAAGCTGGCAAGCACGCGCTCCTGCAGCCTCCTGCAAGAAAAGCAACCTTTTGTAACTTAAGGTAACTTTCGTGTGCTCTCTTGGAATCCGGACCAAGAGACCCTTTACAATTGTTGGCAGGTTCCAACATTGTAAAGTGAGAGTTTCCCTAGTTAGAAACAATCCTTGTTCCTGAACTGTGGAAGGTCGAGACTACTGGAACAGATAAGTATATATGCTTTTCCCCCTCCTAAGCATACCTTTAGTTTAAAACCCCAAATATTGTTTTCTATTTCTACTGTAACTAAAGGAACTTGAATGTATGTGTGTGTGAATCAGTTTTGTATGCCTGTAAATAATAAGAATACTCAGTAAAGAGAAAGTGTTCTCCTTTTGGGAAAAAAGGCTTCTCTGGCACGAAGTTCACTTTCTCTGTATACATTGGCAAAAAGACCTCAAACAGGTTGGTCAGTCGACTGTGTAGATAAGCAGTCCACCCAACAACACCCCACTCCCCATATAGAACAACCTACAGTGTACACATAACAACAAAGAACAATGGGGGGGAATGAAAAGTAAAAAGCAAGCAAATTAAGGCATTGATAGAGAGCTCAACATTCAGCATAAATACCAAGAAAAGGAATTCTTCTCCCTTCTTTTTTTCTTTTCCTATAAACGTACAAAATTAATGTATAGTTACAACATGGTTAAAGTACAGAGAGAGGCTTATTTGACTCTATCCCATAATCTGGGGAAGGGCTTAAACATACTTTGGGTATTGTTCTGAGTTGTATATAAAATAAAATCGTGCCACATTTCAAAGAAGTCTACAGCTTGGCTTTGGATTTGATTATTCTAATTTGACTTGTTAATTTTTCAGCTATTGCAGTCTGCCATAACTCAGAATACCATATTAATAATTCTGCGGCTTTCCAACTTTTAGCAACTGTCCTGCGCCATTAACATAAACACTATTAGTCCTTTGGAAGCCACCTTTTCATTTTGTTTCTCCCATATTGTTAATGGGGCCAAAGCTGGTGTAGCACAGATGGTTTGATGTGCAATTTTTGCCATTTCTGCAAAAAAATTCCCCCCAGAACTGTGACACTGCTGGGCACAGCCACCACATATGAATATAATCACCTTGCTGATCACACTTTCTCCAGCATTTTTTTATTATTTGTGTTGGTTATTCTTGCAAGGCAAACTGGGGTAAAATACCACCTGTGTAATAATTTCAAGGAGTTCTCTCTAAAAGCTATTGATATAGTTTTCCTTTTTGGGGTAAACCATATCTTATGCCAAATATTTTGCTTGATCTTTATTCCAATATCTTTCTCCTGAGTTATTTTCAACCCATTCAGTGAACCTGAATCTGTCTCAATTAAATAAACGTATATTTTAGAGGTTCCTCCTTTTAGACCTATCATATGTTGCCTTAAAATCTGTTCAAATTTCAACAGCTTTCTAGTCATAGTTTGCTTTACCATAGAATTTACAATTAGGTAATGCAGTTGATACAGTGAAAACCAATTTAACTCCCCTTGTAATTTTTCTTTTAATTGCATCACAGTAAAGGGAGTCCTGTCTCTCATTATATAGCTCCCCTTTTCTTTCCATCTGATATACCTTTCTGATTTATCCAGAAATGAAAAATTGGGATAGGAATCAACAAGGATATCTCTGGGATCAGTTTATTTTTCCATTTAACTCAAGTTTTTCAAATGTAGTTCTCTACCCATTTAATGTCTCTTTCTTCCCCCTCCAAAAACAATTTTCTCAATTAGATTCAGATGTTTCCCATCTTCTATGTTCACCCAAGACTTATCAGAGATTCCATTTAAATATGACACCAAGGCTCTCCATTGGTTTGCCTCATAATATTGTTAGCCGGACTGCTTATCTACGCAGTAGGCGGACTAACTTATTTGAGTTGCTGACCAATGTATACAGAGAAAGCGAACTTCGCACCAAGAACCCTTTTCCCCAAAGAGATCACTTGACAAGGTTTCTTAAGTTGAATCAAGATTCTCTTTACTGAATAATCTTTTTAATGTACAGGCATACAAAACTGATTCTCTCACACATACACACAAGTTCCTTTAGTTACAGTAGAAATGGAAATACAATGGCCCAGGACAGACTGGCAATTTGCCGCGGGATGGGACCCGGGCTGACAACGACTCAATATCGGGGTAAATGGGATGTTCACACAGGCACATCTGCCTGGCATCCCCCACCCGTAGCCTACCGGTGCTCTCGCGCTTCACTGCCAGATTAAAAAAACACCTGTTAAAAGCCGGCACAAAGCTTGAAAGCCTGCGTTTGTCGCGCGTTTCTCCGCTTCCAGGGAGTCTGAACGCGCAGCCGAAAAGCCGGGAGCAACCCGCGTTGGGCATGAGGCAGCAGCGGTGTGATTGGCTGTGCTCCGCTCCACTGCCCAATGCGGTGCCGGCATTGCAGGACAAAAAAAAAATCGGCAAAATGCGCTTATGCACATGAGCGCATGAGCGCTCAAGCGCTCATGCGCACATACGCCCACAGCCGAAATAATGGGGAAACAGCTAATATAGCGCGCCTCCAGCGCGGCAGTCTGAATGCTCCCGCGCACCTCCGTCCAGTATCTTCCGGCAGAGGCCCCCGCTGTGTGGACGGGAAAACCCGGTATCGTTTACTCCGGGGTTTTTTTGCCGCGACTGGATGCCGGGGCAAATTGCTAGTCTGTCCTGGGCCAATATTGGGGTTTTAAACTAAAAGTATTTAGGCAGGGGAAAAGCACAATACTTATCTGATCCAGTAGTTTCGACCTTCCAGTGAAGAATAAGGATAAGTTCTAACTAAGGGAAACTCTCACTTTACAATGTTGGAACCTGCCAACAATTGTAGAGGGTCTCTTGATCCGGATTCCAAGAGAGCACACAAAAGTTACCTATAGGAAGACTTAAGATTGGGGAATGGCCAAGAAGCGTAGAACAAAGGTTACACCTCACTTTATCAGCTAGTATTGGGGGTTGGCTTGGGTTGTCTCTGGTCTGTCCCATCCCTATACCTATTGGCTATAGGATGTGGGGGTTCCCTCCTACTAAGGTGGGTCAATACTGAAAGTCTACACCTTTCTACAAGGGAGCGTTTGGTCAAGGTGCAAAGATAGGTTGGCATGGAAACCTTTGAGAATGCAGATGACTCTGGCTTGGTCCAAGTGACAATCTTAACACATGCAAATGCCAAGCATCCTGTGGGTTACATGCGAGGTAGGGATTCCTCAATGGTGGAAAGGCTGTTGTTTTTACATCCTTCTGGAGAAACATAATGGAGATGCTAATGGAGATGCTTCTTGTTCCCAATGTCTCATGGGTAGAGATATGCAAGGTGTGTGTCTGTGACTTCATTTGCATGAAAGTACAAGCTGTGTGGTACCTTCCTAGCACAGAGAGTCACATTAACCAAGGCATACATTTCTCCCAAAGCAAAGATGCTTGCTGGCACCATTCTGGTGTGTATGCAGGTCAGAAAATAACAAATAAAAGCATTTTCAAAGTTCATCTCCTAACAATATTTACTTATATTTGGTTCTCCCCATTCTCCTTGATCTGCCTTTTTGTATCTTATAGCCTTCACAAGTCTTGGTCTTTTACCAGCAAGCTAGATCCCTTAAGGTGACATATATGGGAAGCATTTGAAGAAAGTAATTTAATTTTGGGAGTGCCATCATTTTGATTACACTGATTCTACCCATGATTGTCAAGTGTAACTGGGACCATCTTTTAATATCTCTTCTGATTTGTAGAATAACCAGATGGAAATTCATAGAATCATAGAATGTTAGAGCTGGAAGGGACCTTGCAGGTCATCTAGTCCAACCACCTGCACTTTTCAGGAGCATAGCCAAAAGACAGATTCAATCTTAGGATGCATTAACAGAAGCATTGTGCCCAGATCACAGGAGGTGGTAGTTCCGCTCTATTCTGCTATGGTCAGGCCTTACCTGGAGGACTGTGTCCAGTTTTGGTCAACACATTTTAGGAAGGATGTGGACAAGCTTGAGCATGTCCAGAAGAGGGCAACCAGGATGATGAGAGGGTTTGAATCCAAGTCTTATGAGGAAAGGCTGAAAGAGTTGGGTATGTTTAGCCTGAGAAGAGAAGACTTAGAGGGGACATGATTGCAGTCTTCAAGTATTTGAAGGGCTGTCATGTAAAAGATGGAGCAGATCTATTCTCTCTTGCTCCGGATTGCAAGACCAGATCTAATGGGTGGAAATTACAAGGGAGTCGTTACTGGCTAGATATCAGGAAAAACTTCCTAACTGTAAGAGAGGTTGAGCAGTGGAACAGTCTGCCTCGGGAGGTGGTGGATGCTCTTTCCCTGGACGTTTTGAAGCCGAGGCTGGACAACCATCTTTTGGGTAAGTTGTAGGGATGTAGGGCTATCTTTTGGCTATGCTCCTGCAGAGTGCAGGGGTTGGACTAGATGGCCTGCAAGGTCCCTTCCAACTCTAATGTTCTATGATAGCCCTACATACCTACTTTTCTTAGCAGTCTGATGATATAGTCCCATTCCAAATGATCAAAAGCTTACTGTGCATTGGGAGATTCTATGGCTAATGGTGTCTGATTTCTTTATTTATTTATTTAACTAACGTAAATGGCATTCAAGGTTCTAAGTATTGGATCTGCTATTTGCCCTGAGTATCTTTCTCTGTACTAGTAGATAGAAAATATCTGGCAATTTCACCATGTAGTAATCTTTGTAATGAGGTGATGTGAATGGTGTGTGGATATAAACCATGAAAAGGAAAACATGTGAGCCATCTGTGAGCATCAAATGAGACAACAATATATTTTCAAATATAATGAGAACCAGAGAAAAGAATTCAGTGATGCAAAGGAAAATTTAATGAAAAGAGCAAAGTGAATGAATAAAGTATTGGCATTTCTTCCCAGCAAGACAGACATTGGAAAAATGAAACATGGGTAGTGGCTGAAACAGGCATAATAATTTCAATAGGTGTCAATTTCAAATACTTTAGTAGAGGCAGATCGATTCTTCCAGGATTTCTTTCCAACATGACAACTCATGAAAATTTGGATGCACAATTACCTCTATTTGGTTCTACCCCGCAGATAAGGGGGAAAGGGCCAAAGTATTCATGTCCTAAGGGGGGGGATGAAGTTACTTCTTCTTGCATGCTGATGGGGAAAAGAAACACATTGTTCAAGAGTAGATCTACTGAAAACCCAGATCAAAGTTAAGATAGATGACCGATGACTTTGCAATCCATCACACAAGTTCAAGCTTCTAATTCTTCTCCCGTTTTCACCAGCTCCTCAATGGCCTTTGGAGTGATCATTTCCCAGGTTTAATCAGAACAGTTGAGGGTATCTTCAGTAAACAGTTCGGTGTTGACACCCCTTCTGCCACTTGACATGGAGGCAGTACCCCATCCCGGACGACCCCACCCTGGGCGACCCCATCCTGAGTTACCACCCCATCCGGGCTTACCACCCCATCCCGGTTTACCCCATCCCCGGACGGCCCCATCCAGGTTTACCCCATCCCGGTTTACCCCATCCTGGACGGCCCCATGGCCTTCTTAGCAATTCCATGGCATCATCACTGGCCAAACTATCCCCAGCTTCAACTTCCACAATGTTATCAGCATCCAGACTGATAAAACCACCAAATTTGCCACCACTTCCCCCTTGAACACGGCCACCACCAAAGCCCACGCAGGGGTTGCATTGTTCAATTTTGAATGGTTGATCTTGACAACAAATTGCTGGTCCGGGGATGGTCAGGACAAAGGGCGGTGGTTGTATGCATACAGTAGATGGAGGACAACTGGCATAGCACTGGTCTCTCATAACACTGGAAGACATCTTTCCAAGATGGTGGCAGTTCTGAAATAATACAGTCATGTGTGAATACAGTGTGCAACATTTTGTCCAACAGACATATCCAGGTTTTAAATATGCTACTATGGGAAACGCTTATAAAGTTACTCAGTGTCTATGATCATGGATGAGTCCTTGAATGATTTACCATGTAGTGAGAGGCTTTGGGATGACTATAGTACATTTTGGAACTCCTACCTGGTATAGTCACCAAGCGCCTTCTTACAACGAAAAACAGTGGCTCATCATGGCCTTTAAAATTTGTAGATGAGTACAGCGGCAACAAGATGCTCAATGGCAGGTGTCAACACCACATAAGAGCATAAGTAGAGACTTGCTGGATCGTGCCCATGGTCCATCTAGTCTGACATACTGTTCCACACAGAAGTCAGCCATAAGAACATAAGAAGAGCCCTGTTGGATCCAGGCCCGTAGCCAGGATTTTTTAATTCAGGGGGGCTTTAAATAAGTTTGGGGGCACCCTGCACCCCCTCCAAGGAGTGCCACAATTTTTTTAAAAAAATAGAAGTTGGGGGGGCTGGGCTGGATGGGAAGTCAGGGGGCCTTAGCAGTAAGTCAGGGGGCCAGGCCCCGAGATGCCCCACTGTAGCTACGGGCCTGGTTGGATCAGAACCATAGTCTATCTAGTCCAGCATCCTGTCTCACACAGTGGCCAACCAATTCCTCTGGAGGGCCAAAAACATGGGATGGAGGCCGAGGCCTTCCCCAAATGTTGCCCCCTGGCACTGGAATTCAGAGGATTAGTGCCTCTGAATATGGAGGTTCCCTTCAGTATCGATGGCCATTGGTAGACTTATCCTCCATGAATCTATCGGATCCCCTTTTAAAGCAGTTTATTCTGGTGGCCCTCACTACACCCCCTGGCAGCAAATTCCACATTTTAATTCAGTTGCTCTAGAAGGCCAAACAAATTGGGGATAGAGGTTGAGGCCCTATGCTGATGCTGGTATTCAGAGGTTTGCTGCCTCTGTAGATAGAAGCTCCCTTTAGCTATCATGGCTAGTAGCCATCGACAACCCTATGAATCTGTCTCCCATACCTTCAAAGCTACCAATGCTCATGGACGTCACCTCTACCCACGCTCCACTAGCAGTAAACCCCACAGTTCAGTGCTTCATTGAGTAAAGATGTCTTTCCTTTTGTCTGCCTTAATCCTTTATGCCAACAACTTCATTGGATGTCTCTTTAGGGCAGTGGCCTACGAGGAAACTTCCCTAAAACTTAGGCTGCGGCCACACATGCCATTTGGATGACTCACAGGTTGTGTCCAGACAGGCAGTGGCCATGGCAGTATCCCATGGAGGAAAAGCTGTTGGAGTTAGGTGCGCTTCACACCATTCACACCGGTCCCACAACGCCGGCTGCATCAGGTAGCTGGCCCGTGAGAGCTGGTTCATATCGTTACCAAGCCACCAGCATGGAGCCATGGCCGATGCGCCCCTCTGATTGGTTGGGTTGCTGAAAATGGCATACTGCCATGCCATAAATGGGAGGGCCGCTCACATGCTTCCTGCGCTTCGATGGCGTGCCCAGCAGATCAGTCGTCGGAAAACCCACCATGGAAGTGCCTCACCCAGGAAACCACTGGATTTCCCCAGTAGTTTTTAAGCTGACGGGGAGTCCTTCTACCATGAGGTGGGTACAGATGGCTGCCGGGGGCCAGATGAGTGCGTCTGATCATGCCGAATTGATCCGCAGGGGAAGAGTGACTGTGGCAGGGCAAACTGCCTGTGTGATCACAGCTGCAGTTGCATGAGCACACATCCCTTTGTGCTGTGGACTCAGCCCGTCACTGTGTGATCAGATGCCACCTTGGGTGAGTGGGTTTTTTTTTTGCCTCCCCCCCCATGCAGAAACAAGGAATTACACTTCTGCACTGAGGGTTTCCCATGGAGTAGGCAGTTATGCACACACTGCTAAGTGAGGGGGGGAAAGACACCAAGTCAGGATGGAATGAGCAAACCATCCTGATGGCTTGAGTTTGTGCTTGAGCAACCAGACAGGAGAATGTCCGTCTGTGGGATGTCAGCAAGCATCAGGAGCAGAGTTTCCCCTGTGTCTTTTAACTCCACTTCTGTGGTGGAGCAGCATGGCATGCCAACAACTGCGGGACCTTTCCCAGATGTTGCTGTCTGATCATGCCCTTTAGACCCATCAGACATTTGCAGCTGAGCTGAATCTAAAGACATGTCTGACCGCCGCCTTAAATATCCAGTCTACCCTGGTGTTGGGTAGATCCAAGAAAGACAGAATCACAGAATCACAGAGTAAGAAGGGGCCACCCAGGCCATCTAGTCCTACCCTCTGCTCAATACAGAATCAGCCTTGAGCATCCCTGACGACTGTTTGTCCAGCCGCTGCTTAAAGACTGCCAGTGATTCTCTCTTCCAGTTCAATCAGAATAGCATTCCTCAAATGGAAGCCCTGCTGAGTTCAAGAAAGGTCTCCCGTAAGTCTGTAGACCTTTTCAGGCAACCGTCAGGAGACAGAAATCAACAGCAGAATGCAAATTTGTCTCTTGCCTTTTAAGGAGGCAAGGCATCAATCTGAATTAAACTCTGACCACTGTCAAAGTTCCCTGTATATCATTCAACAAATCACTGAAGATTTATCCAAGGAAAAAGGCTTCCAAGCCCTCATGCCTTGATGTCACCAACCTTTCCTCCATCCAATGTCCTCTCTCAGAGCAGATTTTAGATGGTAAATTGTACTTTTCAAACACCCACAACTCCAGCACCCCTCAAGAATACTAATTTCACAGATAATTTTAGCTCTCCGATGAATCTGCTCTGACTTACCTGATTCTTTGGTTATCACAAGAGTCAAGTAAGGAGGTGAGAGATGCATTTGAGCTCCTAGGTTTTTATATCCTTCAGCTCATGCACAGATAGGTGTGATGTAATTAATTGACACTGCAAAGGGAATGACGATTAGGAAACCGCTCTCCCCCTCATTCCCATAAATGATTATCAAGTTGAAAGATGTAGGTAGTCCCCTTCTCGTCCGTGTGATTTTTTTTCACCCCTATGGGCTCATTGCAATAAAAGGCTCCACTTAACGAGATTGCCAAAGAGGACTTATGACTTGGGATGGGCTGAACCACAAACCAAACCAGGATCCACCCAGGTGAACTGAACTGGTTCATTTTGGTTCCTGGGGAGCAGGGATTAGGAAGCATGGGTTTAAAGGGACCCTAAACCAAACCTTTGCAACAACAACAACAAAACAGCTGAGTGGCGGGGAGGAAAAAGCAGGTGGGAAATTGAGTCTTATCCTTTTAAACCCTTGCTTTCTGCCTTTCATGAACTGCTTAAAAGTTTGTGGAAATTCAGAGTGGTAGACCTGCCACAAACTTCTGTTTGCAAAGAACGAACACACTAAAATTAATTACGAACTTTTATTCATGAGCCAGGTCATGCCCATCCCTACTTATGACATTCAGGATTCAATAGAGTAGGTTGGATCCTATCAACCTGACTACTCTATCATTCCTAATCATTCTCCACTACAGCCTCCATTCAACAATGGCCCTTCAATAGCCAGGAAAACAGTTTCAGTGTCCAAAAGGGGCCCATTCTTCTCTCTTTTGCCTGCCTGCATTTTTTGCTAGCATTTTGATAGTGTGAGTTCCTTCATTGTCTTTGCTCAGAATCCCTGCTCCTTTCCTTGGGATAAACGGAAGACCAAAGTAGCTCACGGTGTAGAGAAAGCAGGAACAATGACAACAGCATGAAACCAAAACAATATCTAACAAAATGAACTCTCCACAGCATACTCTGTAGAATCAGGGCAGCGACTGAACAATGGAAAGGAGAGGGACCATACCTCAGAGGCAGAGCATCTATTTGGTGTGTGGAAGGACCCAGGTTCAATATCTTGCAGCTCCAGTTAGAAGGACCATGTTGTAGGTGACATGAAAGAGAAGTGAAGACTTTGGAAGAGCCACAGCCTGTTTGAGAAGACAATAATGATTTTTTTCAGACCAAGGGTCTGATTCAGTATAAGGCAGCTTCCTATATTCATGTGGTGTTGGACTAGTACTTGGGAGACATGGGTTCCAATACCCACTCATTTCTTAGAAGCTCACTGGGTGACCTTGGGCCAGTCATACTCTCTCAGCCTAACCTGACTCACAGGGTTGTTGTAACGACAAAATAGAGGACAGAATAATGATGTAAGGCCCCCATTGAGAAGAAAGGTGGGGTATAAAGGAATTGATAGGATATCTTGCAACAGTTCCTTCTGAGAGCCAGTTTGGTGTAGTGGCTAGGACTGCAGACTCTAATCTGGAAGATCCGGGTTTGATTTCCCACTCCTTCACATGCAACTGCTGGTGTGACTTTGGGTCCATCATACGTTCTTTCAGAGCTGTTCTCTCAACAGCAGTTCTCGAGAGAGCTCTTTCAGCCCTACTTATCTCACAGGGTGTCTGTTGTGGGGAGGGGAAGAGAAAGAGATTGTAAGCTGCCCTGAGTCTCTGTTGGATAGTGAAGGGTGGGGTATACATCCAGGCTCTTATCTTCTTCTTCTTTTTGTTCTGGTCTCTGTCCCTGAAATCCTAGTGTCCTTCCATTCATACTTATATCTGCTGGATTTGCACTATCAAATTTAGCTAACACAAGTTGCTAGCATTGCCATTACTCAAGGCTCTAGCATTGCCATTACTCAAGGCTCTAGCATTGCCATTACTCAAGGCTCAGTCACTCCCTGAGATCTCTAGAAATGACATGACCAAGTGGCGGGAGAATGTACCTTGTCAGTATTTTTTTCCCAAATAAATAGCAGCACGCATGCATGAAATCAACCCTGGTGATCAATGGGGTGACAGATCTATCAGCCAGATCGTCCTCACATTGCACACATGAAATCTAAGGCACCTTACAGTGTACGACAGTGTTTCTATAACACTACAGCAATGAGATCTTGTTTGAGCCCTGCTAAAATAAACACCACTTTTAGAGTCAGCCAACAACAGGAAATTATAAAGTCAATGAACTAGGAAGTGAAAGCACTTATGCTATGTAGAGCAGAAAGGGGCAAGCGGCTTGCAAAGTGATTTTTTTAGCACTAGAATAGGAGAATTGACCTCTTTTTAGCTTATACTGAATTAAACTGTTGGTCCATCAAAGTCAGTATTGTCTACTCAGACTGGCAGCGGCTCTCCAGAGTCTAAGGCAGAGGTCTTTCACATCACCTATCACTGGTCCTTTTTAAAAGGAGATGTTGGGGATTTAACTTGGGACCTTCTACATGCAAAGCAGATACTCTACCACTGAGCCACATCACCCAGCTATTAAAATACATATTTAGTGATAATTGGGAGGAACTATTCTCTAGGGATGGGCACAGACTGGAAAAATGTGATTCATGTTGGTTTGTGGCCAAAAACCACAAACCAAACTACATACTTTTGTGAACCACAATCCATTTGCAGAAAGCCTGAAAAACAGCTGAGCAATGGGGAGCGCTCCCCACTGCTCAGCTCTTTTTGCAGCTTTAGCAGGGGAGCAGAAAGCAGGGTTTAAAAGGAATTCAGATTCCCTTTAAACCCCAGCTTTCTGCTCTCTCCACGAACTGCCACAAACCATCACAAACTGCTTTGAAAATTTGTAGAAGTTTTAAAAAAGGAGTTTGTGGAAGTTTGTGATGGTAGACCTGTCATGAACTTCAGTTTGTGAGCCACAAACAGGGCAAAATTCATGATGAATTTTGCTTCGTGGTTCAGTTTGTGCCCATCCCTACTATTGTCTAAAATGTGGAAGGGATGGACTCTCTGCCCTGGTGGAATTACATTTCAGTTCCATTGAACCAGTGTGGTGGAGTTGTTTGACAGAGCGTGGCCAGAAAGAGCCAGCTTCAACTTTTCACTGGGGAACTGGGTTCATGGTTGAGTATGCTTCAGTTCACTGCTTGACCATGGTCCAATCACTCCATCAGACTAATTTATCTCAGAGTTCTTGTTAGTGTAAAATGGAATTTGAAAACCATGCTGTCCTTAGCTCGTGGGAAAAAGAGTGGGATAAAAACATAGTAAACACAGATGGATTGATTGATTGATTGACTGACTGACTGACTGACTTATTGACTTCATTTATATCCTCCCATACTCCCCGATGGGGACCCAAAGTGGCTTACATTATTTTCCTCTCCTCCATTTTGTTCTCACAACAACCCTCGTGGGTTAGGCTGAGAGTGTGGCTGGCCCAAGGTCACTCCGGAAGATTCCACAATGGTGTGGAGATTTGAGGCTGCCCGTTATCCCCGTTGTTGTTTATTTGGATATTGGAAATATTATTGACAGCGATAAGAAAAGATAATAGTATTGAAGGACTTACAGTGAAAGGTTTTGCCTATAAATATAGGGCATTCGCAGATGATGTAATGTTTATGATTCAAGACCCAATCGAGAAAATACCACAACTGATGGAAAAAAATTGAAGAATTTGGTTCAATTGCGGGATTTTATGTTAATAAAAGTAAAACCAAAGTGATGTGCAAAAATATGACGAAACAAAGACAAACAGAACTTCAAGAGAAAATTCAATGTGAAGTAGTTACAAAGACTAAATATCTTGGAATTGAATTAACCATGAAAAATATTGACTTGTTTAAAAATAATTATGAAAAGGTGTGGTACAAGATTCAGCAAGATATGAAGAAATGGGATACTTTGAATTTATCATTGATGGGAAGAATCGCGACTGTAAAAATGAATATTTTACCGCGTTTGATGTTTCTATTTCAGACTATTCCAATACTAAAACAAAGGAAAGTACTGGATTCGTGGCAGAAAGAATTATCCAAATTCGTATGGGCAGGAAGAAAGCCAAGGATTAAAATGAAAATTTTATGTGACTCAAGAGAGAGAGGAGGTTTACAGCTACCAAATCTAAGACTGTATTATGATGCCGTCTGTTTAACGTGGTTGGAACAGTGGATTAATTTGGAGAATAAGAAGTTACTGGCCCTGGAAGGACATGATAACAAATTCGGATGGCATGCATATTTATGGTATGGAAAAGTAAAAATGGATAAATTTTTTAAACACCACTTTGTAAGACAATCACTGTTCGAGACATGGATGAGATATAGAAAATTCTTCTCAGAAGAAAGACCACTTTGGATTGTACCAGCTGAAGTGATCAATCCATATTCAAGAAATCAAGGGCTAGACTGGCTACCTTATAAAAATCTTCTAAAATCTGAAGGGAAAAATTTTGTGTTAAAAGATAGATTTGATGTTGAATTTGAATATGATTGGTTGAAGTATAGACAGATTTATGATTTATTTAAGACCGATAAAAGAGAACACGGTTTTAGAGAAAAGAATATTGAAATTGAAACTGTATGGCTTGAGAAAGGAAAAAAAAATGATTTCTAAACTGTATAAGGTACTATTGAAATGGTATACTGAGGATGAAGCTGTAAAAGAGCAAATGATAAAATGGGCTGTAAATGTTAATAATGAGATATTAATGACATCTTGGGAATATTTGTGGAAAAAGTCAATGAAAATTTCAACGTGTGTAAATGTTAAAGAGAATTGTTATAAAATGATGTACAGATGGTATATGACGCCTAAAAAAATTGCTATTATAAATGAAAGTATGTCTAACAAATGCTGGAAATGTAAGAAACATGAAGGGTCTTTTTACCATATGTGGTGGACATGTGATAAAGCAGTAAAGTATTGGACAGAGATCCACAATGAGATACAAAAAATTTTGAAATGTACTTTTAAGAAAGACCCACAGATTTTATTGTTAGGTCTTAAAATGGAAGAAATAAATGTAGCCAAGAGAACACTACTATGGTACTTGACTACAGCAGCAAGACTGACTTTTGCTCAATGTTGGAAACAAGATAAAGTACCTGAAACATGGGAATGGATTAAAAAGACATTGTTTTTGGCAGAAATGGACAAATTAACAAGAAAATTAAACAACGAAGAAGAAGATGAAACTTTTTTTGAAGACTGGAAAGACTTTCAAAAATACTTGTTGAAAAATTGGGACATTAAACGTGGTTTGATTTGCTTTGATAGTTACTAAGAGGAAAATGAAACAGAATTAGATTTTTGAATTGTTACCGTTTGTAAGAGAAAATAAGTTTAGAAATAAATGTAACAGAATAAGAGAGATATTAATGGGGTTGGAGCAGTGCGGGAAGCCTTGTTTGGGGGGGAGAAGGGAAATTAGAAAAATGGATATGTAATTGGTTGAAAATGTATGAACATGTGATATATCCAATAATAATAAATTGTATTTACAAAAAAAAGAGATTTGAACTTAGGTCTCCCAGATCTTAATCTGACTCTGTAACTACTACATCACATTGGTAGACAGGCAGACAAGGCAGGAAATTGGACAGGTCAAAATCATCAGCAAAAACGTTTAGTATGGTCTTTAACATAAATGTTATTAAATGGAAAGTCATAAAAATGCAGTTATAAACAAAGAAAGGGATTGCATCATCTGCATCGAAGGGGAAGAATGTGATGGTCCCTCCATCCCTGTCTGGAAACATTTACAACTGATACTCTGGACACAATGCGGTATTCAAATTAGAATTGGAAAGTTGGCCATTATTAGGGTGCAGTTTCTTGGAATTTGAGCATGGGGTGTTCTGGATGAGAGGTCTGTAGGCAGATATCTACCTGGACAGCCATTCTCTTTTGGCCCTAGAATGTGGTATTCTTAGAAGAGGGACATAGACTTTACTACACCTAAGGGCTGGAACAAATTAGGACCCCCAGAAGGTAACTCCCAGTCCATTCCCCAGGGTGGGGAAAACTTTTTAGGACCATCAGGTTTTTCTCCCCTTTCTTTTTCCAGTTCAATTTATTATTAACACGGTCACTGACCAAATACATAAAAGAACCGAAAAGACATCAGCCGACAGATGTGCATACAGAATATCATTAAAATGCATACAGACGTGATCTAGAATATCAAACATTAAAATGTTAGGGATAAGAATAAAATATTATTTAATAATTAAAATCTCTATTTAAGTACAATATCCACTATCTAACTGCTAATAGTTTGCCTCCGGAATTTTGATAGCCCACATGGCAAATTTTGCCCTTTTTAAAGTAGTTTCCTGCTCTTTGTCAGCCAGCAACTTCTCTAAGTAAAATCTTTCATTTCTCCCAGGAGATCGAGAACATATCGGGTTTATGTAAATGTCTTGAATACTTTGATACATTTTACATTCAGACATCACATGTTCCCTTGCTTCTACCTTCCCCTCTTTTTCTTTTTTCCTAAGGAGTAGGTTGGGACTTCCAGGAAACAAAGATACCAGATGAGATTAAAATCTTTATGACCTTCTAAGTGGTTTGTTATTGCAGCGGCAGCAGCGGTGCCAATGGCAAAATCAAACAATACCCTCTGGTTTAAAACACGCATAATATACCAAACACTGTTTGATGTGGTCTTCATGTTTCTGGGGCATATTTTAAGAATGAGCTTCCGGTGTGACAAGAATGGGGGCTAAGAGATAAGTGTACAAATAAGTGAGTGTGCACAAAGGACAGTTTCAGAGGGTAGCCATGTTGGTCCATAGTAGAACAGCTAGATTCAAACCCAGGAGCGCCTTAGAGGCCAACAAGATTTCCACGGTATGAGCTTTTGAGAGTCAAAATTACCTTTCTTTCAAATATCTGATGAAGGATATTGATAGGGGGTATGTGAAGAAGGGAGCTTTGATTCCCAAAAGCTCATACTACCAAATCGTGTTGATCTCTAAGGTGCGATGGGACTTGAATCTACAAGGAGGTACAGGATGTGCCAGGAATAATTGAGGACACCAACTTGTTCAGTCACACAGTCGAGTCTGACTCTTTGCGCCCCCATGCACCACATCACGCCAGGCCCTCCGGTCTTCCCTCGTGCTCCGGAGTTTGCTTAGTTTCATGTTTGCTGCATTGATGACACTAACACAGAATGTTAAAAACAGGGGACCCACAAGAAATTGCAGGGGTGATCTCATTTCCCCCCACTATTTCCTCTTTCCCTTCCCTGGCAGTCCCCATAGTGTCTCTGTTTCCCTGCTTCCATAGATTCTTCCCACCACTAGCCATTCTACCTTTATCTCCTTCCATGTCTTCAGCTTTCCCTCTTTCCATCCTCTGGACAGCCTATCCTCAGGAAAAAAATATGGCTGAGTGGTGTAGTGGCCATTACTGGACTGTGTCTAGCTGCACAGTTGCCATCACTGGGACAAGCCCAGTTGTTCAGTGGTTGCTATTGGGGCTGGGCCCAGTTGTATGGCAGCTGCCACCACTGCCAAGTTGGGCCTAGTTGTGTGTTGGCTACTGCCAGCTCCAGCTGATGTCCAGTTGTGTAGGTAACAAGTTTCTGGTGGTCACCTCTGGGCTTATTCCCAGTGTGCCAACACTCAACATGGGGTGTGAGAGAGATAGGACAACTTCAAGGTTTATTTTGGCCACCAGGTTACAGAAGAAGCAGGATTAGCAATATTCCTGTGCTTACTTAGCAACTTCCAAAATGGCCACAAAGAACACAGTGGACATTCTTTGGTTAAAGTTACAGGTGTTGTTTTAATTACTTGGGGGAGTTCTAATCCAGGCTTTTAGAAACCTGGAGCTTCCTTCAGGTGTGTAGAAGAATCAACTTTATTTTTCCATAGCTCTATTTTGTAGGTCTATGAATAATATACTCCATGGTTAGATTCTATTCCAGTAGTACCTTAGAGAACTCAAAAGCTAGACTCTTGAAAATTTACATTCCTAATATCTTTTTTTAAATTATTTAATATGTCCATTACAAATGTCTTTGGACAGCGCCCTAGATTCAGATTTGCCTGGCTTTCGAGCAAGGGAAACCTTTACTTTTTACCTTAATTTGGTCATATTTTAAAATACCTTTGACTTCACAGACTCAACACAAAACAAGAAAGTGAACTGCACTTGCCAGGAAGTAGCTGGGACATTGCTGAAGGAACAATCTGATACGGGCAATCAACCAGAAATGATGGAGCAGAAGGTATGGCATTACAGTAAATGGACATTTCGATGACTGTAGGTGTTCCTTAACCTTAATGATTAGGTACCATAATTGAATATTGATTCAGGTGTTGCAACTGAGTTTGAGAGCCCTGGGACCTTTGCTCTTCATAGGGTGACATGTCTAGATATTAAACCATCATGCCTTGCTTTTATTCAAGGTATGAGCTTTCAAGTCCATGCACACTTCTTCAAATACATTGAAATGGTAGATTAGGGTCAAATGTATAGATGGGGGCTGAACATTAAATTGACATGTAACATGATGAAGATGTGCAAAGACAAAACAATAATAAACTAAGGTTATACGGTCAATAGTGATAAATATATCCAAATAGCAGATAAATGTGTAAAGGGTTTTTTTTCTAATTGTGGAAAGTAAGCTGATACTCTCCATTCTCTCCTCACAGGCCTGGAGGTCACTTAACAAAAAGCTAATTGCATTATACTGCTTGGTTAGGAAGGAATACAGTGACAAAACCTGCCAAACTCCCCCAGACATATGAATAAAATGGTAGTAGTAGTAGTAGCAGCAGCAGCAGCAGCAGCAGCAGCAGTAGAAGAGGAGGAGGAGGAAGAATAGGAGGAGGAGATTGGATTTATACCCCACTCTTCACTGCCTGAACGAGTCTCAGAGCAGCTTACAATCTCCTCTCCCTTCCCCTCCCCACAACAGACACGCTGTGGGGCTGAGAGAGCTCTCGAGAACTGTTCATGAGAGAAGAACTCTGACAGAACTTGTGACTGACCCACGGTCACACCAGCAGCTGCATGTGGAGGAGTGGGGAATCAAATCTGGATCTCCTAGATCACAGCCTGCCCTCCTAACCACTACACCAAACTGGATCTCTCAAAAATTAGGACTTTGCTCATGAGTGTCGAACACAACGTAAGTGTTGTAGAGAACAGAACAGCAACAGATGAGTCTTCAAGTATCCCAAGTCCTACACCACCTCAGGCCAGAAGCCACTAAGAGGAGTTGCTCTGAAAAAAACAAAACTGCCATGCTCAATGTTGCCAGCTGCTCATGCACAAAACTCATCAAAATGGTACCTGATTTGAATTGTGATTAAATCATGAGCTGTGGACCATTTGGGGATGTTCAACCTGGCATTAAACAAATTGGCCCAGTCACTTTTTGATCACTTCCAGTATGAAAATCAAAATTAGGTCTCAAACACTTGGTGCATTCCTGCTCCACTCTCTGAGAACTGCAATCAAATACAGTGATTACTGCACATATCCCACCTGACAACACCATGGAATCCCCATAAATTGGTGATGAACTGATGGCACTTCTACCATCAATGCAGAAGAAGAAGAGGAGGAGGAGGAGGAGGGGGGATTGGATTTATACCCCACCCTTCATTCAGAGTGGTTTACACTCTCATTCCTTTCCTCTCCCCACAACATACACCTTGTGAGGCAGGTGGGTCTGAGAGGCTCTGGGAGAACTGCTCCTGAGAGAACAGCTCAAAGAGAACTGTGACTTGTCAAGGTCACCCAGCTGGCTGCATATGGAGGAGTGGGGAATCAAACCTGGTTCTCCCAGATTAGACCATTACACCAAACTGGCTCACCAAACTATAAAATTATGAACCTGGGCCAAAAATAACAGGTGCCATCAGGGGGTCCACCAGTGGGGCCAGGACACTAGAAGCCCTCCCTCTCTTGCCTCCCCCCCAAGTACCAAGAATACAGAGCATCACTTGCCCCAGACTGAGAATTCCTAGCTATACCTTGCGGCTAATAGCCACTGATGGACTTCTGCTCCATATACTTATCTAATTCCCTCTTGAAGCTGTCTATGCTTGTGGTAGTGAACTCCATGTGTTATTCACTCTTCGGGTGAAGATGTAATCATTATTGTAAACTGTGTTATTTGTAATCGTCTTCTTTATAGAAAATATTTTATATTCTTAGATGATGATAAGTTTTGTGTATGTATTTTTTTTTAAATACTGCCAAATGTAAAGATGAAAAGCTATCTGAGCATTTCAACTAGGGAAAAAAATTGGGGGGGGGACCCAGAGAACATAGCATTATTAACTCCTACCAGCAGCCTAAGGTGGTTGTTGCCAGAGGCACTACCTTTTACTCTTGGGTAGCCCCAAAACAGGGTGCCCTACTTTCTCACCTGAATCAAAATCCCCAAAAGCCAAGCACTCTCAGCTCGAACCACAGAGTCAGGCTGCAAGTGCTCTGCAAAAAGGGATTTCATATTCAGGTTTCATAAGGTGACCTTAGAGCATGTCTCCAGTCTTCCCCCACCACCCAGCAGAGATTATGCTTATGGAATGACAATGGGTTCTATCAGGTAAAGTATCTACATTTCTGAATGTCTATTTAGAGGTCATCTGACAGTTAACTCTGTCTCTAGTAATTCTTCGTCTGAATTCTTTGTCTTTCCTGCTCTGTCCCTCAAGAATACTGGGATATTCAATTATTCAGATGTTTAGCAATCATTCCTGATGCTAATCAGGGACATCTCCCACCTTTTGTCTACTCTGGCCAGGACCATTAGTAAGTCAGATAATTCATTTAACTAGCTACCCAGCACCTGGCTTCTACTGTTAAATCCAGACCCTGCCTCTCTGGAAGCTCATTAGTCATACCTACTGGCATCACAGACCCCTGGGGCTCATCATTGGTCCAGGTAATCTATTGTTCCCACCTGAGACCAGCCCCCAGGGACGCCAATTGGTCTGCATTCTTTGCCAATGCCTATATCCCAGCACACACATGGCCTTAGACCATGTGTTTTCTGTCATGATCCAAAATGGCAGGCCACCCCTGAACTTTCTGAGTTTAGGCCAGAATCCATGTACCTCTGCACATCTGAACAGGTTGTATCACCCCTCTATAAGCCATCAATCACCTCTGCTTCCTTAGTGCTATATTGTGTGTACACTTGAGAATATTTAGTAAAGAAATCATTATTTTAGCCACCCAGTTTCTGTTTCTACTCCTGGGTTCTTGGGAATTCTAACTCTGGTATACACAGGTCAGATCCTATAGATAAGCCAATTGCATATTAATAATTACACTTCCCCATCTTTATTAAATAATAGAGCAATTTGGCTAACAAGGTACAGTGTAGATAAAGATGTAGTACATTATTCAACTGCATATGGTGGCAGCTACAAGCATGGACAGCTTCAAGAGGGAATTAGATAAGCGTATGGAGCAGAAGTCCATCAGTGGCTATTAGCCACAAAGTATAGCTAGGAGCTCTCGGTCTGGGACAAGTGATGCTCTTTATTCTTGTGCTTGGGGGGTGGCAACAGTGGGAGGGCTTCTAGTGTCCTGGCCCCACTGCTGGATGTCCTGATGGCTCCTGGAATTTTTGACCACTGTATGACAGAGTGTTGGACTGGATGGGCCATTGACCTGATCCAACATTGGCTTCTCTTATGTTCTTATAATAATTTGGATTTAAACTTCTTTTGTTTTGTTTTGCTCATTCAAGGTACTTCACTCAGTGGAACAGAATATTCTGCCCCTCATAGTAGCCCACTAATCTCCCCCAAATGCTACTCCTGGTTGACACAGGGACCCTTGGGAACAGCAAGCGGGGCAGATTGGGGGTCTACAGCAGGAATAGGGAATTGATAGAAATTATCCCATCCATTCCAATAGAAGAAAAGACTGGATTTATACCCCATCCGTCACTACCCAAAGGAGTCTCAGAGCGGCTTACAATCTCTTTTTCCCCTTCCCCTCCCCACTACAAACACCCTGTGAGGTAGGTGGGGCTGCCCTTGGAGAGGACTGCCCTTGAGAGAATAGCTCTGACAGAACTTGTGACTGATCCAGACTGACTCTGAGTCTTGGTTGCCAGAGAGGACAAAGAGCACAACTGGAGTGCAGGTTACAGAGTTTATTAACAGTGGGGAATCAAACCCTGTTCTTGGAATCTTTAAAATGAGTACCCTCTGTTTCAGTGTTTCCCAAACTATCCAATATACTTTCTTGAGCGCATTTGGCTGTTTTGGTTTCCAGAATGCAGGGATAGTATCCAAACCCCTTCATTAAACACAACAGTACTCTTCTTGAGTTTTAACTGACTTCTCAGGATTTAAAAGGTTTCTAAACACACCAGACCAGGGATCCCTCCAACTCTTCAGAGTTGTCTCCCTGTTTTAACCACTGGATGGGGAATACACTTCGGGGTAGCGGTGTATGTGAACATGATCTTGGGGTACGAGTGGACCATAAGTTAAATATGTGCCGCCAGTGTGATGCAGCAACAAAAAGGTCTAATGCAATCTTGGGGTGTATCAACAGAGGCATAACATCCAAATCATAAGATGTCATTGTCCCGCTGTTCACTGCATTGGTCAGACCACACCTGGGGTATTGCGTGCAGTTCAAAAAGGATGTGGATGGGATGGAGAGGGTGCAGAGGAGAGCAACAAGGATGATCGGGGGGCCTGGAGACCAAGAAGCCCTCTGAGGAAAGGCTGAGGGACCTGGGAATGTTCACTCTGGAGAAGAGGAGATGGGCGGGGGGGACATCCTCATCGCTCTCCTCTTCACCCTCTCCATCCTGCCCACATCCTTTTTGAAGCTGAGGCCTCCAGAACTGCACGCAATACCCCATGTGTGGTCTGACCAATGCAGTCTTGAAGTATTTGAAGAGCTGTCACTTAGAGGAGGGCAGGGAGCTGTTCCTGTTGGCAGCAGAGGAGAGGACTTGCAATAACGGGTTTAAATTAAAGGCGGGGAGGTACTGGCTGGATCTTAGGAAAACCCTTTTGACAGTAAGAGTTCTGCAACAGTGGAAGCGGCTCCCCCTCCCTGGCGGTCTTGAAGCAGCGGCTGGACAAACCCTTGTCAGGGAAGCTCTAGGCTGATCCTGCATTCAGCACGGGGTGGGACGAGATGGCCGGTGCGGCGCCTCCCGACTCTGTAATTCTACGATTCCATGGTTATCATGAAAGTGATGGTGAGAGAAGAGAGGTAGACCCAGAGGAGCTTTTCAGGAGGGGGAAGCAGGGCCCTAGCTGGAGATGCTGCAGATGTCTCTGTGAAGCCATCTAGTGGTCAGACTGACAAAGTGTAAAGGTAGCAATCATAACATAAGGAACATAAGGGAAGCCAATGTTGAATCAGGCCAATGGCCCATCTAGTCCAACACTCTGTCACACAGCGGCCAAAATATACCAGGTGCCATCAGGAGGTCCAGCAGTGGGGCCAGGACACTAGAAGCCCTCCCACTGCTGCCCCCCAGCACCAAGAATAGAGTGCATCACCTGCCCCAGACTGAGAGTTCCCATCTATACCCTGTGGCTAATAGCCACTGATGGACTTCTGCTCCATATGTTTATCTAATTCCCTCTTGAAACTATCCATGCTTGTAGCTGCCACCACCTCCTGTGGCAGTGAATTCCATATGTTAATCACTCTTTGGGTGAAGAAGGACTTCCTTTTATCTGTTCTAACCCGACTGCTTACCAATTTCATGGAGTGCCCACGAGTTCTTGTATTGTGAGAAAGGGAGAAAAGTACTTCTTTCTCAACCTGCTCAATCCCATGCATAATCTTATAAACCTCAATCATGTCACCCCTCAGCCGTCGTTTCTCCAAGCTAAAGAGCCCCAAGCATTTTAACCTTTCTTCATAGGGAAGGTGTTCCAACCCTTTTATCATTCTAGTTGCCCTTCTCTGCACTTTTTCCAATGCTATAATATCCTTTTTGAGATGTGGCGATCAGAACTGTACACAGTATTCCAAATGAGGTCGCACCAATGATTTATACAGGGGTATGATGATACTGGCTGATTTGTTTTCAGTTCCCTTCCCAATAATCCCCAGCATAGCGTTGGCCTTCTTTATTGCAGCTACACACTGTCTAGACATTTTCATTGAGTTATCCACTATGACTCCAAGATCTCTCTCTTGGTCCATCTCTGCCAGTTCAGACCCCATCAACGTGTATTTATATTTAGGATTTTTGGCTCCAATGTGCAGCCCTTTGCACTTGGCCACATTGAACCCCATTTGCCACATTGACGCCCACTCACCCATCCTCAACAGATCCCTTTGGAGTACCTCACACTCCTCCCTGGTTTTCAATCAGAGGTGAGCAGATATGTTTGGTCCGTGTGGAGCAGTCACGAATGCCAGCTGACCCCTCAAGCTGGAGGATGTTCAGAGACGGACAGACGCAAGGAGGCATCAAGCACTTCACTGCTGCATAGGCTTTAATGGGCAAAAAGTAGACAAGGAAGCACACCGCGAACATCGTTTCGGGAACTCACAGCTCATGTGCAGATGCAAGTTCTGCCTCAGTGGTATGACTTTGGTAGCAAATGCAAACACTCCCAAGGTTTAGACGTCCCTTTTCAAATAACGCCTGCCCGTTTTTTGTGGTGTTTTTTCCCCCCCCAAACAGTAAGGCTGTGAGGCGGTCCAAACACTAAATTTTGACAGAGAAAAGATAGGGCCTTCTCCACAAAACGTAAGCTGCAACTTTGAAAAAGCTGAAATGTAATTTTGATTGAACTGATCTGAATACTACCTCCGTTTGTGTTTCTGTCAACACAGAAGCAAAATCCGAGAGACTGCTTGGAACCACAGGGTGGAAGGAATAGATATTTGGCAAAAGAAGAAGAAGAGGAGATTGGATTTATATCCTGCCCTTCGCTACCCAAAGGTGTCTCAGAGCGGCTTACAAACTCCCTTCCCTTCCCCTCCCCACAACAGACACCCTGTGAGGTAGACGAAGAAGAAGAGATTGGATTTATACCCCGCCCTTCACTACCCAAAGGTGTTTCAGAGCAGCTTACAAACTCCCTTCCCTTCCCCTCCCCACAACAGACACCCTGTGAGGTAGAAGAAGAAGAGATTGGATTTATACCCCGCCCTTCACTACCCAAAGGTGTCTCAGAGCGGCTTACAAACTCCTTTCCTTTCCCCTCCCCACAACAGACACCTGTGAGGTGGGTGGGGCTGAGAGAGCTCTTGACAGAAACTGCTATTTTTCAAGAACAGCTCTTATCAGAACTATGGCTTGCCCAAGGTCATCCAGCCAGGTACAAGTGGAGGAGTGGGGGAATCAAACCCGGTTCTCTCAGATTAGAGTCCGTGCATTTAACCACTACACCAAACTGGCTTTCACTACACCAAACTGGCACTTAACCACTACACCAAAAGGAGATTTTATCAGTTCCAAGGCTCTTTAAATGCTTGCAAAATCAATTTGTCCGTCACTAGTCGCAGTCCATCAAATAGCAAAGTTGTTGGCTGAGTCCCTGTTGGAAGGAAGGTGAAATGGACCAGGCACAGATAATGTCGGGGCTTCTGTGTACTTGGGGGGTCCTCCCATAAATGGAGTCACATGTCATATGTTCTTATTAGTACTGAGCATGCTCACTGCCCTCTAGGGAGGGCAGTTGATCATCATTGGAGAGGATGGAGACAGAAGAGGAGGGAGAAACCTGTTTACTTGACCTTAAGAACTTATAGAAGAAGAAGAGGAGGAGGAGGAAGAGATTGAATTTATAGACTACCCTTCACTCCCTGAAGGAATCTCAGAGCGGCTTACAATCTCCTTCCCTTCCTCTCCCTACAACAAACACCCTGTGAGGTAGGTAGGGCTGAGAGAGCTCTTGACAGAAACTGCTCTTTTTCAAGAACACCTCTGACAGAACTATGGCTTGCCCTAGGTCATCCAGCAGGTGCAAGTGGAGGAGTGGGGAATCAAACCTGGTTCTCCCAGATTAGATTCCGTATACTTAACCACTACACCAAACTGGCTCTCAGAAAGTACCCGGGAAGAGGGAGAGTCCCCTGTCATTTCTCCTCTCCCTTAGCTTGTGGTGTTTTGTTAACAACTTTGCAAGCACGTGGCTGAAGGTCTTCAAGTGATGTGCATTTGCTCTCCTGCATCTGAACTGAGCTGTTTCCCAAAAGCATAGAATCAATTCCCCCGCCACTAGACTGCGAAACCCTGGAGGACTCTCGGTGGAATAGGTGAATGGACTCCTGTGAAGTTTGAGCGGGTCGTCTTTGAGAGGTGAACATGCATGCATGGCCCCCGTCTCTTGAATGCGAATCAGATCCAGATTTCTTCTAGGATACATCCCTTTAGCAAAAAATGAATGAGGTTAAACGATATAGTGTGAAAAGAAAGGTTCGAAGAGGGGCCTGATTTACAGAGGTGTTGAGTTCTCACAGCTCCGGTTTCATGACCCGGAGTCGTGAAGGCTCAGCATTTCCGAAACTCAGGCCTGTCTGCAAGCTTAGCCAAGCAAATGTCGAGAACTTGATATCGCCTTCCTCCATGCAGTGGCCTTCCATCTGTGTTCACCAACGGCCGTTGTAGCTGAAGCGTCTTTCAAAAGCTGGTCTGGAATAAAGGCCCAGCAGGCTTGAGCTTTTGACAGAGTGCTCGGAAGGGAGCGCCGCATAGCAGCTGCCGGTGACTCCACATGGGTTGGCACAGGGATTGTGCTGTTGAATGCACAGGGGCTGGTCTGGGCAGCAGAGAGATGGTCCTGGGATGGACACGGTGAAAGGAGGTGGCTGTATAGTCACAACTGTAGCAGGGCAGTTGGCTTGGCATGGGTTGTTGCAGTCCATCTTGGTGTATCTGAAACAATAGGAACAGGAGAGATGGATCAATGATCCTTTATTGGAACAGAATGCAGAGGTGGGGGGGGAGCCCAAACACCTAGCATTGATAGTTCAAAGTGAATAGAATCCTAGACATTCCAGCCAACGCTCCCTCTAAGCTGCGGAGTCTCGTGAGCAAAAATTCTACTTTGTGAGCTACCGGCATTAAAGTTGTGAGCGAGCGATCTGGCTGCTGCATAAATTAGTTTGCTGTGGAGCCATCCTTCCTGAGCTAAGATTAAAAATGTGTGAGCCGGAGGCTAGAAAACTGTGAGCTAGCTCACGCTAACTCAGCTTAGAGGGAACACTGATTCCAGTCCACAGACCAAGATTTGCTTTTCCAAGGAGCAATCTGCCATATAACAGAGTGATTCTATCTATCTATCTATCTATCTATCTATCTATCTATCTATCTATCTATCTATCTATCTATCTATCTATCTATATCTATCTATCCCTCCCTCCCTCCCTCCCTCCCTCCATCCATCCATCCATCCATCCATCCATCCATCCATCATCTATCATCTATCATCTATCTTTCCTTCCATCCTCTGTCCATCTATCTATCTATCTATCTATCTATCTATCTATCTATCTATCTATCTATCTATCTATCCATCCATCCATCTATCTATCTATCTATCTATCTATCTATCTATCTATCTATCTATCTATCTATCCATCCATCCATCCATCCATCCATCCATCCATCCATCCACCTAGAGGTTAGCATTAGAAAACAGATCATGGGATTTGTGGAAATGTATACCTATGCTATTAGCATTCTCAGTAGGGTTGCCAACTCACGACTGGGAACTTCCTGGACATTTGGGGACAGTGCCTATGGACAAATTTCCATCTCTCCTAGATTCCATGGTATACAATGGAGTCTGCTGTCCAAGGCTGCCATTTTCTCCGGGGGAGCTGATCTCTGTAGTCTGCAGATCAGTTGTAGTTCCAAGAGAACTCTCGGCTCCATCCGGCGGTTGGCAACCATTCTCTTCAGTAACCGCTATCTTTCTCCTAACCAAGAAAGTGTTCTTGGGATGTCACTGCAAGTACCAAAGGATGAAGGCAGAAGAGCCTGGGAAATTCCTATATCGTCTTTCTCAAGAGAAAAGCCAAGTCCTTGAACTCTATGAACTGTCCATCGACATTCCAAAAGGATAAAGTTTGGGTCCAGTGGCTCCTTTAAGTGGTCTGGTGGTCCCATACTGTGGATTGTACTAACTCTGTGTCATCTGCCTTGAGTCTGTGTAAGAAAGGTGGACTATGATAGATAGATAGATAGATGATAGATGATAGATGATAGATGATAGATGATAGATGATAGATAGATAGATAGATAGATAGATAGATAGATAGATAGATAGATAGATAGATAGATAGATAGATAGATAGATAAATGGAGGGAGGGAGGGAGGGAGGGAGGGAGGGAGGGAGGGAGGGAAGGAAGGAAGGAAGGAAGGAAGGAAGGAAGGAAGCTCCTCTAAGCTCTTGGAGGACCAATGGGATAAAAATAGAGTAATATTGAGAAAGCTTATATCCAGAATTAGACTTTGTTGGTCTTAAAGGTGCCACTGGACTCAGACTTTGTTCTGTTGCTTCAGACCAGCACAGCTATCCACTTGAATCTATTGAGAAGTCCACTTCATGTTTTATTATTATTTCAGGGGTTCCAGAATCTGGAGGAGTTCCAGATTAGGTTCTGCTTAGGGCTCACAGTAAGTTTGGAAGGCAAGCTGCTGTGAAGGCCCTTGGTAGGCTTTGTGTTTATTTCTTTGTGCATGGTGAGTGGAGGATGCAGGTGATGTGAAAGACCTTGACCTGAGACCCTAGAGAGCCACTGCCAGTCTGTATAGACAATACTGACCTCACTGGACCAAAGGTCTGATTCACTACGAGAAAGAGTGTGTTTATGTTTATTTAAGACGACTCCACAACAACAAAAGCCCCTAAGATCGTGGCACCCGGCCCCATCAATCCTCGGCAAATAGAAGGGGAAGTCAAGGAAGCAATGACAGACTTCATGTTCCTGGGATCCAAGATCACTGCAGATGGTGACTGCAGCCATGAAATTAAAAGACGCTTGTTCCTTGGGAGGAAAGCGATGGCAAACCTAGATAGCATAATACAAAGTAGAGACATCACCCTGCCAACAAAAGTCCGTGTGGTCAAAGCAATGGTATTCCCTGTAGTAATGTATGGCTGCGAGAGTTGGACCATAAGGAAGGCCAAGCGCTGAAGAATAGATGCTTTCAAATTATGGTGCTGGCTAAGACTCTTGAGAGTCCCTTGGACTGCAAGGAGATCAAATCAGTCAATCCTAAAAGAAATCAACCCTGACTGTTCCCTGGAAGGCCAGAGACTGAAGCTGAAGCTCAAATACTTTGACCACCAAATGAGAAGGAGAACTCACTGGAGAAGACCCTGATGCTGGGAAAGATTGAAGGTCAAAGAAGAAGGGGATGGCAAAGGATGAGATGGTTAGCTGTTATTGATGCAATGAACATGAAATCGAGCAAACTCCGGAGGACAGCAGAAGACAGGAGGGCCTGGTATGATGTGGTCCATGGGGTCACAAAGAGTTGGACTCGACTGTGCGACTGAACAACAACAAAAAAGAAGACCATCTGCATAATCCTGAGTGATTGCAGGATCTTACAAATAGATTTTTAAAATCTGATTTTATCCAGTCCTTCTTTCCATGTTTTATTTCATTCACACACACACAAACCCATGAGACAGGATAGGATGAGAAACCGATTGGTCCATGTTCTCCCTCAAGCATTTCATGGCAAAGTGGGGATTGGAATACAAGTTTCCTAAATCAATTCTGTCCCTTTAACTAGGATTGCCAACTTTGGTTGGGAAATTCCTGGAGATTTGGGGGGCAGGTGGAACCTGGGAAGGCTGAGCTTGGGGGAGCAACAGTGGGAGGGCTTCTAGCGTCCTGGCCCCGCTGGTGGACCTCCTGAAGACACCGGGTATTTTTGGTCACTGTGTGACAGAGTGTTGGACTAGGTGGGCCATTGGCCTGCTCTAACATTGGCTTCTCTTATGTTCTTATGTGAGATTTGGGAAGGGCAGGAACCTCAGGAGGGTAGAACGCCACGGATTCTATCCTCCGGCAAAACCGAACTCTGTCATCTGGAGATCATTTGTCATTTCGGAAGATCTTTAAGCCCCACCTGGATGTTGACAAGTCTCCCTCAAGTTAATACACTGCATCAGACCTTTATCATGTGGAAGAAGAAAACAGTCACTACTTAAAACTGTCACTACATCATTTATGAAAAATGTAATCGAGAAAGGAGCCAAGACACATCTTGGTTTCACTCCCTTGTTTATGGGAATACAATTACCAAATCAGAAGATTAGGTTCTGGGCTCCAGTTGGCTTCTGCGTATCAAACTTTTGCCAGAAGGAAACAAAGCTGCACAGCTGAATTTCCAAAAGTTACCCCTAACCATTCTCTACCTAGCACGTCCGAAATTACTGTCGAGTCCACC
This sequence comes from Gekko gecko, assembly GCA_029375565.1. Taxonomy (NCBI): domain Eukaryota; kingdom Metazoa; phylum Chordata; class Lepidosauria; order Squamata; family Gekkonidae; genus Gekko; species Gekko gecko. The sequence continues at coordinate 334,465 of JAPDNY010000023.1, read as the reverse complement.
GGACCTGCAAACGGGGTAAGTTTTCTTAATCTTCACTTTGGGCAAGTGCTACACTATTATTGTGGCTTGGTGTTTGGACGATCAACTGTCAAGCACGGGTTTTCCCGCCTGTTTCGAACAACTATTCGGGCACAATTGGGCCAAAACATCGATCAGGTTTACTATAGCTGGGTGGAATTTTTTTTTCTATTTTCTCTTTAGAACGTTTTAATGACAGGCACTATGATACAGCTAACAGTCTGTCAACAGTGACATTGTCCTCCTCGGGCACTTTATTATTTGAATTGTAGGATTAAGGATTAGTGCATGTTCTCTGTTCCATTTATATTTTGCCAGTGGGTTTCCTTCTCTACTTTTCCCTAATGGTTTTACCACCTTTTTCCACAGGGTGTGGGCATGTTGTATGGTTTTTGTATACAATTTATACAGCGGTTTATGGCCCTGTTCACAAGTTAAAATGAACTCGTGTACAATTGGTGCCCAGTGTCCAGTTGATTTTTTTCTTTATATGCATGTCGGACAATTCTCATGTTACATTTGAAGGTGAAATTTAAAGGCATTTTAGCCAGGTCCTGGTCCCCAGTTTCCTTTATAAAGTTAGTATGTGTTGACTCTTAAAAACAAACAAACAACAAATTATGTACGCATATATATCCTGCATATATATGTATACATTCTAACAGGAATAGGGCTCTTATCTTTAATGCAGGTACAATTTCTGTATATAATCTTCATACACGGTAAATGCGGCTTTGATTTCCAGGCAAAATATGCAGAAAGGAAAATGACATAAAATGCACTGTGGATCTCTTGGGGGTATTGTGTGTGAGTGCATGTGTATGTATATGTGTGTGCCTGCATGCCTGGAAGTCATGGTGACTTCCGGCCACCCCTATTGGGGGCTTGGATGTTTTTGTTTTTTTTCCAGAGAGGTGGCTTGATATTGCCTGCCTCTGAGTCCCACCCTGTTATTCCTTGGAGGTCTCTCATCCAAGTACTTGCCAGGGTCGGCCCTGCTTAGCTTCTGAGACCTGACGAGATCGGGCTTGCCGGGGCATGCCGGGGCTATCCAGGTCAGGCCAATGTAGCATGGATTTGATTTGCACAAGGGGATCTGAACTAGAAATGGGGGGTTTGGGGATTGACACAGCAGGAATAAGATTCCTCCGTCCTGACCGATGTTTTAATTTCCGTATCTGAAGAAGAGTGTGTGCACAGGAAAGGAGAACAGGCTCCAACAACTTGAAGGACAGCCGAAATTTCGTTCTCGGACATAATTCACTCCGCCCCCTGTTTACAGAATACTCTGAATTCCTGGGCAAGAGATAAAGAGAACGAATCCTTCTGCATTTTCTCAACAGGGATACTAGAGTCACCACACTGTGACCATGACCAATGCTCCCTCTAAGCTGTGGGGTCTTGTGAGCAAAAATTCTACTTTGTGAGCTATTGGCATTGAAATTGTGAGCTTTGGCTACTGCATTAATTAGTTGGCTTTGGAACCATCCTTCCTGAGCTAAGACAAAAACCTGTGAGCCAGAGTCTAAAAACCTGTGAGCTAGCTCAAACTAACTCAGCTTAGAGGGGACACTGACCATGACTTAGCCTACCAGGAAGATTGGGGAGAGGGGTTCAATTAACAGATCTTAGGCAGAGGTGCAAGGGAAAGGATAGGAATGTCACAAAAATACCTATTTAGAAAGCAATCCATCTCTCTCATGCTCTATAATCAACACTACATAATGATATTAGACCCTTACTTGTCATTTTAACAGTGAACCAAATTTCTCTAACATTTATGTGCTAGGCTGTTATAATAATAATAACAATAATAATATATAATAATAATAATAATAATAATAATAATAATAATATAATATCAGTATCAGTATCGATATCAGTATTATTATTATTATTATTATTATTATTATTATTATTATTATTATTGTTATTATTGTTATTATTGTTATTGTTATTGTTATTGTTATTATTATTATTTTCTCCACCTTGAGTGGATCTCTGGAGATTCAGCTTGTGGTTCTGGAGGTAAAAAGTGCCATTAAGTTGTGGCTGACTTATGGCGACTGAGTAGGGTTTTCAGGGTAAGAGACATTCTGATGTGGTTTACCATTGCCTGCCTCTGTGTAGCAAAACCTAGACTTCCTTGGTGGTCTCTCATCCAAGTGCTAACCAGGGCTGACCCTGCTTAGTTTCCAAGATCTGATGAGATTGGGCTATCCTGGGCCAGCCAGGTCACAGAGCTCCTGACTCAATAAATAATTGTTGAACACTGTGTTTAAATATGAGGAGCTGGGTTGATGTTACTCCCACAGTGAAGCACCAATATTTGACCTTCAAGAGCAGTATTGGACCAGAAAATATCCAGACGATGTTATAAAATTTCAAGAAATTTGCAAAAAGTTTTTTCTTCTTCTATCTCAATTCACCCCTCCATTGTTGTAAACATCCAAAGTGTTAATTAAGATGTTCATAATTCATTCAGACTTTGTCACAATCACAGAAGAGAGCAAACATTAACCCCCAAAATCTGGGCACATTTGGGTAAGGCCAGAAGAACAAAAATTCCAGTCCGGTAGTGCCTTGAAGACCATCAAAGTTTTCCATGGTATAACCTTTTGTGAGTGAAAGCTCACTTCATCCAACAAAGTGAGGTTCCAATCAGAAGAAACCTTATGCCATGGGAAATTGTGTTGGCCTTCAGACTGTTACTATTATAGCATAATATTACCACCCACCTGGGAATACCCAGGATAATTCTTGAGTTTAAAATATAACTCATATCACTGCAAATCTGAACAAGACCTGTAGTTCCACAGTGTCACTAAGATCACAAAGATCTTCTCCATACTTGTTTTCTTTGGAAACCCCTTTTCCAACATAAGCAAGTACAGAGAAGATCTTTGATCTCTGATCAGTGACAGATTGGATCATTCCACTTAAAAAAAATATTTTTTTGCCCCAGAAATTGGAGCATGTTTCTTCTGAGGAAGATTTTGGAATGAACAAAACAAGTTATGGTCACCTAGGGTCTGGCGAAGAAGTTGACTGAGTTGGCTAAAGAAGTTGATTGAGTTGGCTAAGTGAAGTTGGTCAAGATTGACCAGAAAACAATAGGACTATATAAAATGATACAAGTTTGCGTATAACCACAGTGAAAGTCTTCCCAAAAAAGAGGGTCAGAATTTACCAAAAAAAAATCCTTGAATTGTATTATAGGCATGCAAGTTCGTATGTAACCTGTAGTTACAACAGAACAACCACAGATATTAAATACTGTATGGGATTTATGGAGAAATATTAACCATAAATGAGAATCAGGTTATAGAAATGCTCATTAACAGCAGCCATTACTCATGGAGTTTTATCTATATATTACTGTCAACTCGGTGGCAGGAGAAAAACAAAAAAGAGATGCGACCAACATCAGTACATCACTTCTAAGGAAAGCTTTGAAGTTTCGGTTTTACCATAGAGTCTCCAGTGATTCCTAGAGCTACCCCACGTTACTTTTGGGTTTTTCTCAGACATGCTGTAGCAGTATCAGCAACATTACCGACCTTGTGCATCTCCTATGTCTCTGCCCCCAACCCAGGGATGGGAAGGACCCTGAACTGAGGCCATAGTGAGATGCTACCAGTAGAAGTAGTTAAACAAATGGTCTGGTTTGGCAAAAAGTAGCTTCATATATTTCCCTGAAATGACTTTTGCCGCATTCTTATCTAAAGGAATAGCTACCAAAGGACACAACTGTATGGCTCTCATCCCTTGATCACCACCACTCTGAGGTATATTGAAATACTGTTCAGAATTCCAAAACGCAACACATAAAGAGATGGTCATGAAGGTCCTACCTGGTTTCCCAAGGAAGCAGAGTCCGCAATAAGTGATTTGGAGGTTCCCGGAGACCCGGCTTTTTATACTGTTTCCTGAGTGACCTAGAACGGATGAGACACCGTCTGTGTAAAGAAAAAAAAAACTTACTGCCCTCTTACCTCACATTGTAAAAATAATTACATCCTTCATGTGATTATCGAAATGGGAATAAGCAATCGTCCCGGAGATGTTTATGAGTTTCCGTCGGATTTAACAACCTATGTTTCAATATGCCTACACCCTAAATGTCTGCTTTTATTCCAAAACAAGGGTGGCCTGGTATTTTTGGGCTATCTTTCATTCTCTCTGCATGCTCTTTGTGTCACTTATGCATTTATCTGTCTATTCAATTTTAGTCCCATTATTTATAGTCCAGCTTTCTCACTGGGGCTCCCTGGGACTGAAGTTGGATTATGTAGAATAGATCGATATGATCCACAGACCAGAGGTGAAGTGCAGCTTAAGTGTTGACAGGATACGTTAAATGGAAGCAAAAAAACCCCTATATAGTAGGAACCTGCTTAACCGCAATAGTTAGCACAAGCTATATGCTATGATATAGTCTACAGTCCCTAACCCCTTACCACAAGCTTCTTTTGGAATCATATCATTACAATGTAGCCCTGTTTCCAGTGTAAAAAGTCTTCTTGAATAATTTGGCCTTGCATAGCTTGAGGAAAGCCGGGAAGATGGGACCCTTCCTGACCTCATCAGGCAGATCATGACCAGTGTTCCCTCTAAGCTGAGTTAGTGTGAGCTAGCTCACAGTTTTTAGCCTCCGGCTCATACATTTTTCTCTTAGGTCAGGAAGGATGGCTCCAAAGCAAACTAATTGATGCAGTAGCCAAATTGTTTGCTCACAACCTTAATGCCAGTAGCTCACAAAGTAGAATTTTTGCTCACAAGACTCCACAGCTTAGAGGGAACACTGATCATGACATAAGATGGTGGTCAATGCTCCCTCTATGTTATGGAGTCTTGTCAGCAAAAATTCTACTTTGTGAGCTACTGGCACTAAAGTTGTGAGTAAGTGAAGTCAGATGCAGCATAAATTAGTTTGCTCTGGAGCCATCCTTCCTGAGCTAAGACAAAAACGTGTGAACTGGAGGCTAAAAAACTGTGAGCTAGCTCACACTAACTCAGCTTAGAGGGAACTCTAACTTTGACCTTTAAAGCCCTATATGGTCAGGGGTCTGCCTACCTAAGGGACTGCCTTTCCCCACATGTTCCCCAGAGAGCACTGAAGTCAGGATCCCAAAACTTTCTGACTCTCCCTGGTCCGAAAGATGTCAGATTGGCCTCTACCAGGGATAGAGCCTTCTCCATACTGGTGGAACAAGCTCCTGGAAGTCATCAGCATCCTGCGGGACCTCCTACAGTTCTGCGGGGCCTGTAAAACGAAGCTCCTCCACTAGGCCTCCAATTAGGAGCTGCCACTCACCCCTGACTACATACTGGTAACATCTGAACAGTTAACATCTGAACTGTCAAGGCCCTCTTTGTTAACCTGAATAACAACAGCCAGCGCAATTTGGCCCTGTGGGACACTACCGCCATCAACATTTTATCTTTTTATATGTATTTATGATTGCCATTTGTTGCATACTACATTATTGCATTGTTTCAATGTATCTGTGTTTTAACGTATTTTAGCCTACTGTGAGCTGCCCTGTAAGCCGCCCTGCTATGTAAGGAGGGCAGGATATAAATCGAACAAATAAATACAATAAACATTGTTGGCCACAAGGTCCCATCTTCTCCCCGGCAGGGGGATTTGGTGGAGCGTTCTGGGAGGGGCAGGGTCGTCCCTTATGTGATGATGTCATGCAGGGTGATGTCATTGTGTTGGGAGCACAGTGCCATGCTCACATGCCCCCTCACTTCCCCCCAACCATTTAAAGCGAACTTTCCCTTTAAATGGTTGGGGAAAAGGGGGGTGCTGTGTTCGCCTGCCCTGCAGGTCACGAATTCATGGCTTGCGGAGTAGGCATGCATGGACTTTTCAAGCAGGGCCACGGACTACTGTTGTGGTGGGGCATCACCCTACTGGCCAGGTGGCCAGCATCTGGGGGTAGCCCCCCAAATCAGGGGATCCCCCATCCCCACCTGGGGACTGGCATTCCTAGTCACAAGAGAGAATATGCTTATTGTTGACTTTGCCCATTTACAGGGTAGAGCCTGTAGAAGGCCTTGGGCAAATGACTGAAGCTTCATGACAGTGCATAGAGGGAGGGGTGGTACCACAGATAGGTGGGGCCGAGGCCATGGGGGGGCTTTGTATGTGATAGCCAGTATCTTCAACTGAGCCTGGGAGCTGATGAGCAATGGTGTGGTGGCAGAATGGAATGGCAGAATGCATGCTCCGTCAGGCTCACAATAATAACTGAGTTGCGGCACGTCCGGACCAGATTCCTCACATTCCCACTGCAAACTGTGTAGTTACTCAGGGATTAGGGAAAATTAAGACCTGTCAGCCTCTCAGATGTCATCCAGTGCCCTGGATTTTGTATGGATTATGTATATTGGTGCTGATGTGTGCTTAAAACTTGCTGGGTTCACGTGTCTTGGGGATGCCTTCATGTTGTACAGTCGGAAGTAAGGATTACTCTCATTTGGTCTTCTGTGCTGAATCGTACTTTTAATAGTTTAATCCTGGGGTATTTACCTATTCTCAGGGCACTCCCTAAAGATCATGTGCCTCAGATTCGTTGACCTGCTTAGGTCCCAAAGTTCCTTCTCCCCAAAACTTGCTGTTGAATGCGTGGGCTGGCTTCATCGCTCCTGGACAATGTAAGATTGGGAAGTGCTGTGATCTTTAGTGTGGGGTAGCCATTCATACCTCTGGCTCAACAACCTCTGAGAGACATCCAGTCACACTTTCCCTCCCCACCCAGTCTCCATGGTAAAAACATAGAATCATGGAGTTGGAAGGGGCCACGCAGGCCATCTAGTCCAACCCCCTGCTCAATGCCAGATCAGCCTAGAGCATCCCTGACAAGTGTTTGTCCAAGGTGGGCAGCTGTGTTGGTCTGAAGCACTAGAACAAAGCTAGAGTCCAGTGGCACCTTTGAGAGCAACCAAGTCTTATTCATGTTTTTGTATTAGAAGCAGGGTTGAGCAAAGAAAAGCAAATTTTATTCCTTTACTCTTTTCTGGCTTTGTGCATTGCCGTCGTCACCATCCAGCTTACTCGACTTGCAATAGCTGATGGTCATTTCAGAGAGGAGCCATGATGGTCTGTAGTGGAACGTTTTGATCAAAGTCCAGTAGAACCTTAGTCCAGTAGATACTGCCAAACGAGAGGTTGGGGGTATCAGCTTTTTGAGAACCAAAATTCCCTTCATCAGATCTAAAAGGATGAAAAGAGCGTTGACTCTCGAAAGCCTACACCCCGAAAATCTCGTTAGTCTCTGAAGTGCCACAGGACTCATACCCAGCTCTTGTTGAGGATGGTTTTGTTTCGTTTGAGCTTTTTGTGCACCACTGGCTTGTCTCCTTCACTGTAACCTTCCCCAAAAAGTTTAAAGACTTCCTGCAGTGGAAGCACTTTCCTTACAACTTTGGTGGTGTAGCTACTTCTCCTGGTGGAGGAACCACGTCCATCAGAGAGAAGCTCTTTAGGGTCAAGAATGGCTTCAAATATTGCTCAGGGGAGTGGTAGAGGGAAAGTCTATTTATGTCTGTAATTGATAAAATGCAGAAATATGCAGTTTCATGAGGGAAATTCAGAATGAGGAAGCGGAAATCGGTGATGAATTAAAGCCTCCCCCTCCCCGTTTGTTTGTTTGTTTTTCCTTTCTCAAGGAAAAACTAAAGTTGAAATGGAAATATCTGAATAGGAGCTTGTAATATTTGGTACTATCCCATCTGTAATTGTACCCCCCATTTTCCGTTGGTTAGACCTCTGGATCTTCTGGGTGTGGAACAGGGGTCACTGGGTGTATGTGGAGGGGATGTATATGTGGCTTTACTGCATTGTACAGGATTTTGGACTTAGATGACCCCGGAGGTCCCTTTCAGCTCTATGATTCTGTGATTCTCTGTGAATGCAAAGAGCACTAACACCTATAATGGGGTGGATACCTGACCATTTTGTAGGAACATGGTATGATTTCCTTCACCCTTTTATCAATTTACTAAGGGCTCCATCGCCGATCACTCCACTGGCCAGCCCCATAGCTCTTTGCACTTGCAATATTTAATGGCAGTTTGAATACTGAATAAGTAGTTCTACTACTTGAAGGGGTCTGTGTTCCACCTATAAAGTTCTTGTTGAAACCAGTTGTTATTGGTCACATTATTAAGAGGATTGTTAGTTCTTAAGAACATAAGGGAAGCCAAGGTTGAAGCAGGCCAATGGCCCATCCGGTCCAACACTCTGTCACACAGTGGCCAAAAATACCAGAGTCCGTATGATATAGTGGTTGGAATGTCAGTCTAGGAACGAGATTCAGATTAGAATCTCCTCTCAGGGGTGCCACAGAACTTCACTGGCTGACACTGAGTCACATCCTCTCAGCCAGAACTACCTCACAAGGTTGTCGTGAGGGTGAAATGGAGGACAGGAAAACGATGTAAGTCACTTTGATTGCTTATTGGGGAGAAGTGAAGAATGACCTTTATATAAATAATAAATCTGGGTTGTTGGTTGTTTTTCTGTTGCTCTATCCGGTATTGCTATAAACAGTCTGGGAACACGGCTGTAAACATGCCAAAACAAATCCCAGAACAGCGAAAACAATATATGACCATACTAAAAAATATATTTAAAGTAATAAAGTGTACATTTACAAAAAAATAAATGTGCTTTATAATGATACAACTATATGCATATGCCACCCCATTGACTAACATACAAAATGCTTCACATGGGATTAGAAAAAGTCCACTCCAACCATTACAATACCATGTTGTTGTTCAGTCGCACAGTCGAGTCTGACTCTTCGCGACCCCATGGACCAGATTACGCCAGGCCCTCCTGTCTTCCGCTGTCCACTGAAGTTTGCTCAATTTCATGTTCGTTGCATTGATGACACTGTCTAACCATCTCATCCTTTGCTATCCCCTTCTTCTTTGACCTTCAATCTTTCCCAGCATCAGGGTCTTCTCCAGTGAATGCTCCCTTCCCACTTGGTGGCCAAAGTATCTGAGCTTCAGCTTCAGGATCTGGCCTTCCAGGGAACAATCAGGGTTGATTTCTTTTAGGACTGACTGATTTGATCTGCTTGCAGTCCAAGGGACTCTCAAGAGTCTTCTCCAGCACCATAGTTCAAAAGAATCTATTCTTCGGCGCTCGGCCTTCCTTATAGTCCAACTCTCACAGCCATACATTACTATGGGGAATACCATTGCTTTGACCATGCGGACTTTTGTTGGCAAGGTGATGTCTCTGCTTTTTATCATGCTGTTGAGGTTTGCCATCGCTTTCCTCCCAAGGAGCAGGCGTCTTTTAATTTCCATGTAGTCAATCCTTAAATGAAGCAGAAATACATGAAGTCCCATAAATACAAGACTTCTTGAAATAAGATTATCCTTCTGCTTGGACTTCCTCAAGGGTCGTGAAGTAACAATGAACCAAGGACCATTAAATCCAACTGTCAGGTCTCAGGTGCAATCATTCTCACAACACTCTGGTATCAGCAAGATTTATTTATCGAGAAGTGGAAAGATTCCAAGCATGGACAGATTCTGTGTCAGAATGGACACCCAGGTGCCAGGTCTGACCCTATACTACATGCAAGACATCCCCCCTAAGCCAAACTACCCAGACAATATTCTCACTCAGTCCACCAAAGATCCAAACCTGCCCTAAAGGCTGGCCCCCCCATTCCTGGCACTAACAGTTACATTATCTAGACATTCCCTACACCCAAGGTCAGGGTAGACACTGAGATCATACATGTCCCAGGGTCTCACAGACTATTCCAAATGACACTATGCAAGCGTAAGCAGACATTCACATACACACACATACCCTGCTAGCTAGGAAGATAAACAGCATGTAGAAGAAAACAGTGTACTGGGTACTTCTGAGAAAGCAATTCACCCCTGAGACCAACAGGCATTCAATATTTGCTGTTTCAAACTCTTTTTTTCAACTACAACTGAGGGGTGACATGATCAAAGTTTATAAGATTATGCATGGGATAGAGCAGGTAGAGTAAGAAGTACTTTTCTCCCTTTCTCACAATGCAAGAACTCGTGGGCACTCTATGAAATTGCTGAGTGGCCGGGTTAGAACGGATAAAAGGAAGTACTTCTTCACCCAAAGAGCGCTTAACACATGGAATTCACTGTCACAGGTGGTGGTGGCAGCTACAAGCATGGACGGCTTCAAGAGGGAATTAGATAAATGTATGGAGCAGAGGTCCATTGGTGGCTATTAGCCACAAGGTATAGATAGGAATGCTCAGTCTGAGGCAAGTGATGCCCTGTATTCTTGGAGCGGGGGAGCAACAGTGGGAGGGCTTTTAGTGTCCTGGCCCCACTGGTGGACCTCCTGACGGCCCCTGGTGTTTTTGACCACTGTGTGACAGAGTGTTGGACTGGATGGGCCATTGGCCTGATCCAGCATTGACTTCTCTTATATTCTTATGTTCATTTTTAGTACTGCAATTCCTAGAATCATCCTGAAGCTAATAGCCAGTTTAAAGATTCCTGAACTTCTGTTGGAAATACCAGGGTTAGGGTGGTGGTGGACATTTATCACAGTAACCAGGGCAAGGACGTCCCTTTATTTTTCTCACTGTAACTCCCTTAATAATTGATTCAGGTGGATCGCCATGTTGGTCTGAAGCAATGGAACAAAGTTTGAGTCCAGTAGCACCTTTAAAACCAACAAAGTTTAATTCTGGGTATCAGCTTTTATGTGCTTGCAGTTTTTAAGCAGTCTTCACCGCCATCTCATATGTTTTCATAGACGAGCTATAGGATGGTTTTGCAGCTTCATCACGAGACCCACCACCATGCTCTCTCCAGCTGTCTAAGTTTCCGAATCATCCCACTGAGATCCTCGGTGCACCATGGAGCTGGTTTGGGGCGGGAGCGAAGAGGGTGTCGAGGACCGATTTCATCAATGGCTTTCAGAGAGAATTGCACCGTAGAGTTTTAGGTGAATCCTAGAGCTTTGCCTTAAGAACATAAGAACATAAGAACATAAGAGAAGCCAATGTTGAATCAGGCCAATGGCCCATCTAGTCCAACACTCTGTCACACAGCGGCCAAAATATACCAGGTGCCATCAGGAGGTCCAGCAGTGGGGCCAGGACACTAGAAGCCCTCCCACTGCTGCCCCCTCCAGCACCAAGAATAGAGTGCATCACCTGCCCCAGACTGAGAGTTACCATCTATACCCTGTGGCTAATAGCCACTGGTGGACTTCTGCTCCATATGTTTATCTAATTTCTTCTTGAAACTGTCCATGCTTACAGCTGCCACGACCTCCTGTGGCAGTGAATTCCATATGTTAATCACTCTTCGGGTGAAGAAGTATTTCCTTTTATCTGTTCTAACCCGACTGCTCAGCAATTTCATAGAGTGCCCACGAGTTCTTGTATTGTGAGAAAGGGAGAAAAGTACTTCTTTCTCAACCTGCTCAATCCCATTCATAATCTTATAAACCTCGATCATGTCACCTCTCAGCCGTCGTTTCTCCAAGCTAAAGAGCCCCAAGCATTTTAACCTTTCTTCATAGGGAAGGTGTTCCAACCCTTTTATCATTCTAGTTGCCCTTCTCTGCACTTTTTCCAATGCTATAATATCCTTTTTGAGATGTGGTGACCAGAACTGTACACAGCCTTGATGTGATGGTGACACTTCAGGTTTCACCAGAAATCATGTTGTCCACTGGTGCAACACAGGTGGGAGGGCAGCTGTCCCCACCCTCTCGGCTGCTTCCAGGGGACTGATAGCTGCCAAACAATGTTGTAAACTGATTTGGAGCCCATTGGAGGGGAAAGGGGAGAGATGAACAGACCTTTTTTTGAAGGCCTACTACCCTAGAATGCCACTGGGTTTTGCCCGAAATGAAACAAAATTTGCAGATTCATACTTTTTCAAAAATCTGATGATTTTGAGGAAAGCTATGCTCAGGGACATATCCAGAAATTTTTGGTTGGTGGGACTCGGGGAAATCTGGCCATGCTTGCAGCTCCTCCTGTAGCAGCAGAAGCAGTAGCTCCATCTCTGCTGAGATCACTGGTCCTCCTCTAGTCCCAAACCCAAATTGGGCCAACAACCAGTACATGTCAGAGTTAAAACGATGCAACAAAACCATACAAAAAATAAAATTGGCCTGATCTATTGGCAGCAATTAGTTAAAATCTGAACATACGATTCCTCTGCAAATTCTACAGGCTACTGAGAAAAATTTGGCATGGCTGATGGTAACCAATGCTCCCTCTAAGCTGTGGAGTCCTGTGGGCAAAAATTCTACATTGTGAGCTACTGGTATGGAAGTTGTGAGCGAGCGATTTGGCCGCTGCAGAAATTAGTCTGTTCTGGAGCCATCCTTCTGGAGCTAAGAGAAAAATGTGTGAGCCAGAGGCTAAAAAACTGTGAACTGACTCACACTAACTAAGCTTAGAGGGAACACTGATGGTAACGTGTTGATTGGCACCCATTAACAATTTCTTTAAGATGAATTCATCCGAGCACCCTGTAAGATTATTGAGAAGAGGGGAAATTATATATAAATGAGCTTTCTGATAGAAGCGAGAATAGAACATTGTTTTTATATGTTCTTATATGTTTTAATCTGTTTTAAATTTTATTGTATTTATTAAATTGTTGTAACCCACCCTGAGCCCGTTTACGGGAAAGGTGGGATATAAATGACAATAAATAAATAAACAAATTACATGCTCGACTGTTTCCACCTCATTGGAACCACACAGGCAAATCCTCTCCACCATGGAAGCCTTTTTGGCTGAGTTCAGACTGGCAGTTTGAAGCGGGAGCGAGTCGTGGCAAAAAAGCCCCGGAACAAACTGTTCCGGGTTTTCCCAGTCACACTGTGCAGACTGATGCTGGAGCATACCAGGGAGGAGGCGCGAGGGAGCATTCACACTGTTGGCCCGAAGGCGCAGCTGTAAGGCATGGCTTTCTTTGTTGCTAATCTGGAGATATGTGCTCATGTGCATGAGTGCATATGCGCATAAGCACACAATCAAAATTGTGGATTTTAACAGTCACGCTTTGTTGGTGTGGGATATATATGGGATAGACATGCTTTCCAGGGTTTGATACCACTTTTACCAGGTATCTTTTAAACTCGGGAGGGAAGCATTACAAGACAGGTTGAGTACAGCTGGGGAACGCTGGACAGATGTGCCTGTGTGAACGGCCCCTTTAATCCGGTTGTGGAATGTTGCTGAAACTTGCCTATCTCAGAGCAAACTACCAGTCTGAACTCAGCCTTTATATCTCCCCTCTAGGACTGCAGAGGGGACGACTCGCCATCTCACCAAAGTAATAGCTCTCCGTTGACTGGGTACCTCCAGGACAGAGAGATAAGGTGCCGGGGCAACTATATATTTAAGCTTCTCTGGTGTCAGGAAGTTTGGAACATGGTTAATGTCTGTTTGCCACTCTACATCCAACACCCTTTGATCATTAATTTTGCTTGGTCAAGACCCAATTGCAGAACAAAGTCAGAAGAGAAACCCAAATTCTGCAAAGTAAGACGAATGGCCTTTTCCCAAGAGGACTGAAAATGGTCTTGCAAGACTAATGCCATTAAACCCCGTGGGTTATGAGATCTTTTCAACCAATAGTTGAGGGAAGGAAGGCATACCTTAGCTTCTACCGTGATCAACCCTGACTCAAGTCGTAGGCTGGCATTAGACATACAGTTAGGTACCTGAAATAAAGCTCTCAGAAATCTCAATTGAATTATTTCCTAGAGGGGCAAAGTGGGAGGAAGGGGGTCCTAGTGTTGTTTCATGCATTAACTGAGGCAATGTTTTTGCCTGGAAAAGCCGAAGAGCTGCTAGAAATGTTCTCAATGTATAGACAGAAGTATTTCTCCATAATTGCTTGTTTGCAGTTTAAGCTGAGCAGTGCTATTATTCCATTCACCAAGAATATTGACTAATGGTAGGAACAGTGTACTGGTGCAACGGTAGCAACTTCAAAAAGGGCCCTGTAGAATAGACTGATACTGTACAGGCTTAAGAGCTGCTTAACACAAACTGTGACATAAGAACATAAGAAAAGCCCTGCTGGATCAGACCAGTGGTCTATCTAGTCCAGCATCCTCCTGCTTTCTTCTTCTTCTCCTGATTTTGCATATGCGGTGTGCACTCCTAAGTCATGGTGACTCTGGGACTACTGTGTGTTCACCTGGATGTGCATGGTGACTTGTGCGTGTGTGCACCTGGAAGTTGTGGTGACCTCTAGTGACTGATTGTGTGTGCACCTGGAAGTGATGGTGACCTCTGGTGACTAACTGTGTGTGCACCTGGAAGTCATGGTGACCTCTGGTGACTGATTGTGTGTGCACCTGGAAGTCATGGTGACCTCTGGTGACTGATTGTGTGTGCACCTGGAAGTCATGGTGACCTCTGGCGTGACCAGCCCCCTGACTGGTGGCCCTGGAGGTACGTGATCTCAGAGACGGTGGTCTGAGGATATTCAGAGAGTGGCTGATCCCCTCCTTCCACCTCTGGTGTTCCAAGTACTTGCCAGAGTTGACACTGATTAACTTCCAAGATCTGATGAGATCAGGCTTGCCTGAGCAATCCAGGTCAGGGCCCTGGGCTGACACTTTCATTGACCAGGACTAGAAGCCAGGGATGGAGTGGTCTTTTATCTTACAGGGAATATCCCTGGAGGGTAACTGCTCTAGAATTCTGGAGACGGAGATTGTGGGGGAAGAATTTAGTATCCTAATTGGCCTCCCCTGCAATTATAAGCCCTCACCCTGGAATATATGATGCTGATTTATCAACACAGGGATTTCATTGAAAAATGTGCACATGATGGGAAAATAGTGTAGATGAAATTTTAAAACATTGTGCAAGAACCTCAGGTTTGTTCAAACAAGGAAGAGGCAAAATTGAAGCATGTCAAAATAGCAGGGAGGAGAATGTTGAAATCAATCAGTTATCTCCTTGATAAACATGACATACCTTCCAAGCTGATAAATACCATCCCATTGCCACCTGGCAGTAATTTTACCTATTGTTAAAACTGATTGAAATTGAAATTGTTGTGAACCCCAGGTATTGCATAGATAAATTCTGGCGCAACTCAGCAGGAAGCTATTGGGACATGCAATGGAAGCTGCAAAGGAAGCAGCCACTGTTAACATGATCTCATGTCAAACTCCCTTCCGTTATTATTGATTTCAGATCGGCATCTTTCATCTTAGGCAACCAAGTCGTTGATAAGCAGAGATGGAACCCTTGATGAAAGACGGAATACAATGAGCAGCCCTTAATGTTTTAAATGCAAGGCAAACTAGCAGATGCTGAATTAGAATGGAACAATGGCACGATGTTGCCGACAGGATTACTGCTTAAATGAGTTTTTATTTGCTAGAGATTTGGCCCTGGTTCATGCAGGGCCAGTTCCAAGTACTGAGGTCAGTGGATGCGATACTGTCCAATGGTAAGGATAACTTTGATACAGGCAGAAAAAGCACATAAGTTAAACTGTAGCAATTGACCCCTGGTCACCGTGGTTTCTGCTGTGAGCGGTGGTGATGACTGCTAGGAACTTCAGCTATAACTCACTTATTTATTTATGAATCCTACTTGTACCTAGCCCTCCTTGCCAGTAACGACTCCCTTGTAATTTCCACCCATTAGATCTAGTCTTGCAATCTGGAGCAAGAGAGAATAGATCTGCTCCATCTTTTACATGACAGCCCTTCAAGTACTTGAAGACTGCAATCATGTCCCCTCTAAGTCTAAAAAACATCTAAAAACAATTCCATTATAATAGCACTACAGCATTATAATAGCAGTACAGATACGATTAGAGTTTCAATAGCCATTCCACACACAAAAGAACCTCCTCAAGAAACAGGAAACCTCCTCAGGAAACAATCCATAGACAAAAGAACCTCCTCAGGAAAGCTCCTCCATTAGCATGTTCACAGCCTGGAGAACTACTACAAGATAATGACTCAGCCCTACCCCACCTTCCAGGGTAGATATAAATTACCTGCCTACCATTTTTTCTGCTCAACTTGACACAGAGAGTCCTCCATCCTTCTGTGTTATACCTCTGAGGATGGCAGTCACAGCTACTGGCGAAACGTCCTGTCCTACAGTGCCAAGACCATGGCCACACAACCCAGAAAATCTACAGCAATGAATGAACTCTGGCCGTGAAAGCCTTCAACAACATAATTCCATCATAGCTAATACAATTTCATAAAGTGCTGGTGATGGTTAATTAGTTGTTCAAGATGGCGTACTTTCAGAATATACTTTCAAAGCCTAGGAGTCATTCTGCTCAAGATCTTCCTGTGATACAGGCTAGGTGTCAAAAACAAGGGCCAGGGCTCTGTAGTGATGGCGGCTCCCTAGCTGACTCATTGTCCTCTCTCCTTTTGGTTGGTGGCATCTGCCCCCAGCAGTTGGCACCTGAGCAAGTGAGTGGACAGTGACCTGCAGCAAAGGAGAAACCACCACCTCAACCAGTAATAGGGTTGCCAGACCACCAGTTGGAGTGGGGATTCCCCAGATTTCAGGGGCTCCAATCTGCCACTGGCCAGTTGGCCGGCAGAGGAAGCTCCATCCCTGAACAGCCCTCTCCCACTATGTCAGCTTGGTGACATCACTCAGAAGTGACATCATCATGCTGGGCACATTGTGCAGCGACGCTCTAGTGTTTTGACCAAAAATCTACGGTAACCATAGAGTTTTGCTCAAAACCCTAGAGCGTTTCTGCATGATGTGCCTGGGATGATGACATCATCATGTGGCTGGTTCCAAAATGGATTTCCTGTTGTCTGATCACTCTGTTGCACACCCAAGCCACCAGGCTCGGTCTGAGTGGTCTCTTGTTTTCTGGCCACCATTTTTTTTTTACTAGTTAGTGATGTGCACATAACTGCATATTCACTTCCCTCTCTCTCTCTCTCTCTCTCCCCCCCCTCTCCCTCTCCCACAGGGGCTGCTTAAAACTTTGTTTCTTTATAAAAACTTTAAAAGGAAGATGCCTCTTTATTGCAGCTTTTTTCTGTGCTTCGGGGAAGGGGTTAAACGAAAACTTTAGAGAGGGAGGACAGCAGTGAACTACATATCCCAGAAGCTTATCAGCACTTGTGCACATGCTCAGAGGATAAACCCATTTTTAAAAAAATGGCTGATGGCCCCATGAACCACATATCCCAGCAGGTTTATCAGTGCTTGTGGGCATGCTCAAAGGACAAAAAAAGAGGGAAAAATGGCCAACAGCCTCACTCCCTGCCTGCTGGTCTGATTGTTCAAGGATGCTTTGAAGAGTACTTAAAGGAGTGAGTCTGATCATGAGTCTCTGTTACAAAATAAATTGGACCAATTAGAGATGGGGCCGCAGCAGATCAAACTGCACATTTGACCGCAGCCTTAGAAGGTTGTAACTCTGCTTGGGATGGCATTATATGACACTATTAATTGCATGTATACATGATGCATAATACAAACTAATAAATAATAATAATTACAACCACCCCCCCTAAAAAGGCATCGACAAAGGATTTTGTCATAACTGCACCAGAGCTGAGGAACCACAAGAAGAAGAGTTGTTTTTTATACCCTGCTTTTCTCTACCTTAAGGAATCTCAAAGTGGCTTACGATCTCATTCCCTTCCTCTCCCCACAACAGACACCTTGGAGGAGGAGGTGGAGGAGAACTGTGACTGGTGCAAGGCCACCCAGCAGGCTTCATATGGAGGAGTGGGAAATCAAACCCACTTCTCCCAATTAGAGTCCATTGCTCTTAACCGCTACACCACACCGGCTTTGGAATACCATCCCCAAAGAGCTTCCATCTTTGCTTCCATTCTGCCATAAACTGAAGATGGTTCTTTTTTTTTGCTGCTTATTGTTACTTGGGGCACAAAAAAGAAAATAAATGAGAATTGTCTCCTCAGCACTTGTGCTGACCGCAGGAAGAAAGACGTTTATTGTTATTCATTTATTGTCCACTCTTCTCAGACTGGCCCGTGTGTTCTTAACAATGCTGGCTTTGTTGACATTGGTAAATGAAGAAACTAGAGCCGTCTAATTGTCTGATGCTTCAGTGTTCTTGTCTGGTTTTCAGTTTCTCACAACCTGCCCTCAGGATGCATTCTCCTTCCTTGATGATTAGGCAGGGTGCCCTTAAAAGCAAGTAAAGAAATAAAAATAATAAGTAAACCTCCTTCAAGAACCACCTAAACTCCTGATTGTCCCCAAAAGTTACTTATATAACAGATGAGGTAATGAAGAAGAAGAAGAGATTGGATTTATACCCCGCCCTCCACTTGGAGTCTCAGAGCATCTTACCAACTCCTTTCCCTTCCCCTCCCCACAAGAGACACCCTGTGAGGTAGGTGGGGCTGAGAGAGATCTTTTGAGAATTGCTCTTTCAAGAACAGCTCTAGCGAACTTGTGACTGACCCAAGGTCACCCCAGCAGTTGCATATGGAGGAGTGGGGAATCAAACCCAGTTCTCCCAGATTAGAGTCTGCACACTTAACCACTACACCAAACTTGCTCTCCTTTTGTCTGTCATGAGCCTACCGACCACTGATTTCATTGGCTAAATGAAGGCCTACCGACCACTGATTTCATTGGCTAAATGAAGGGAAGGGAAAGGAGTTTGTAAGCCGCTCAGAGACTCCAAGTGAAGGGTGGGGTATAAAAACAATCTCTTCTTCTCTCTTCTCTTCTCTAAATCTCAATTTCTAAAGTCATGGGGAGGGACAATTAAAAATGAACTATTGTCAATAATTTCCCTTTCTTTCTGTCATGTTTTTATGCACATATGATTCAGTCAAGCTGAAAGTGATTTATGGCAATCTGAGCCAGAGGGTGTTTTTTTTTTTTTTTTAGAAAAATGAGAAGAAAAAGTGATTTGCCTTTGCCTTCTTTGGCATAATCTTCTTTAGTGATCTCCCATCCAAGTACTAGCCCTTCCTGGCTTCTGAGATCTGATGGGATAGGTCTATACCAAGCCACCTTCCCCTGCCATGTTATTTCCACACTCAAAATCCCTCAACTTTTTAGATTTTTTTCACAGGAAAAATCCTATACCTTTTAAGCTCCCCTTTTCCTATAATTTTCCCCACCATAAGGATACCTTTTACTCAAGAACTATGGTGGAACAGGCCTGCTCTGACCCGCAGGCCCTGCTCCACCCTTCCCTCCAAGGATTTCACAACACTTGGACAGATTTCTTTCTCTCTCTCTCCGGTAAATCACCTCCACCTGACCTTTGTAGGAATTGTCTGCTGGGAGGGTCAGGACTCCCAGCTTCCCTTCCAAGTTCTGAGGCCTTGTCTCTGTGTCTCCTGCTGCCCAGCACCTGGTCACCGTGGGGACAGTTTACTGCCTTGTGCACCCCTGGAGGCAGAGCCGTTTGCCAACTGACTGCCTTCCCCTGGTGCCCCATTTAAAATAGCATGTCCAAGATGGTAAAGGTCTATGTGATAGAGAGATCCACTACCAGCATCAAAAGTTATAAATTATTTATTAAAAAGAAAATGTTCACAAGCACAGTATCAGTTTGAGCAAGGGATTCAAAAGAAATGGGTAGAGCACAATTCCTCTGTCCCTCTCTCTATACATGCCCTATCAGATGTGAAAATATAGGACAGGCTCCTCAGCAAAGGAATTTGCAGAACTCTATGGAGTTCCAGTACCTTGAAGCTTCCTTCAGATGTCCAGGCCAAGTACATGGCTAATGGCTGCCTCCTCCAGATCTCAGTTAAGAATTCTACCTGCTCTGATGGACTCCACACCAAAGAGAGTTTCCTCCTTGTTTCCTTGAGTTTTATCCCCTGTGTTTTACCAACCAACTGACCAGGTTGGGCCAGGACCAAGAGGCTTTTCCTTGAGATCTCCAGTTTCTTCCTTTCTGATGTCTCTCTAGTATTTAATTACTCCAAATCTCTGTTCCTTGCTTGGGGGTGGGGGGAGAGAACTTGACCATCCCATTGTCTAGAACTATTAGCATTTGTATGAAGGTAGGCTGGGGTAATTCTGGAAAGCAATTGAACAGTCTTCCCCTCTTTCTGCTCGTTTTCTGCCCAGGTTTTGCTCATTTCAAACCTCCAAAGAAAAATGTGTTGCTTCACAAGAACATAAGAGAACATAAGAGAAGCCATGTTGGATCAGGCCAACGGCCCATCTAGTCTGACGCTCTGTGTCACACAGTGGCAGGTGCCATCAGGAGGTCCCCCAGTGGGCCAGTAGAGATTCCCCACTATAGATTTCAAGTGTCATTTTGACACCCGCGTAGGATTGTTTCCATAATAATCCCTAACATCAGATTTTCCTTATTAACTGTCACCACCTCCAACTAAAATGCAAGAAAATTGGGCTGCCTCCAGTTCCCTCTCCGGATTTGGCTCATGGCATTCAAAACAGGCTATCCTTCTTGGATGATTTTCCTTTGACAGAAAGATTACAAAAGAGGTCACATCCTCACATACTTATTAACGACAGTGACGATGCTCTTTACCAAGGCCTGGCACATATCCCCTCCTCTAAATTTGTTCTAAGAACAAAAAAAGCAGAGTGAAACCAGCAGGGATGGTCCACAGCCTGTTGTGTCTTCAGGCACTTCAGACATGGTTGGATTACGATACCTGGTATCTGAAGCAATAACAAGATGTGGGACGTGCTTGCCGACACCACTCTGACTTTGGGGGTCAAAAACATGTGTTCATCTGAATCAACAAACTTATTTGTTGGCTGATGACTTCCACGCTGTCCCTTGGCAAAGCTCATGGTTCCTCCCCTCAATAAAATCCCTCTTGCTTGGTTCCCAGGTAATTGTTTCCTATCCCAATCTGGCGAACCATTATAGATTGCCTGTAAATATTTATCCTGGATAATCATCACAGCTTATTTTTTCCTCGTTAGGCAATTAATTTTTGGCATCCAAGGTCACCCGGCAATTATGTGTTGTATTGATCTGATATGTCAGCAGCGTGTAGGATGCCTGTTATTACCTGAGGTTTAAGCAATGCATTTCCTCCAGGTACTTATGAATTACGCTCCCAATGTGGTCCAAGTGGGCTGATCATAGTCGTCAAGGCGTAGGCAGATCTGAAGCTTAAATACCAGCTGAGGCCTGTACTCTCTGAGAGGTTTTGAGCACACCAGATAATTTTCAACCACAGTTCCCTATCTTTAGTGGAAGGACAAATGATCTGGTTCACCAGGTGGCTGATAGGAATGATACAGAAGTGTTCCAAGAGGCTTGGTCAACATCAGATCTTCTGAATTTCAGTCCTCTATCAGGATGGCACCAAACTTCCCTTACTCTCACTCCTTCCTACACAGCAAGGTGATTGCTATTTTTTTATATATATATAATACAGGAGGCCTTTTCTTTGCAATACCCTGAGTTTGTGCCTCATAGAAAGGAAGTTTTGTTTAAGTTTAGAAAGTCTGCACAAGTCCTTAACCACCTGCCTGGTTCCTTGGAATGATACCGAGAGATACCCCTTTGAGATAGACTTTGGGCCACCACATGAAAATGAGGGGGGTAGTGTTCCCTCTGAGCTGAGTTAGTGTGAGCTAGCTCACAGGTTTTTAGCCTCCAGCTCACAGATCTTTGTCTTAGCTCAGGAAGGATGGCTCCAGAGCAAACTCATTTATGCAGTAGCCAAATCGCTCGCTCACAGCTTTAATGCTGGTCGCTCGCAAAGCAGAATTTTTTGCTCACAAGACTCCACCGCTTAGAGGGAGCATTGGAAGGGGGCTGGATTTCTCCCAAAGTGGTGGCAGTGACTGCAAGATGGGGGCAAAACAGTGGCTAGTCTGGTCCTCCGATGTGACTGAGACCACAACAAGATTTGTCAGTGCAACCGCCAAATGCCACAAAACGTGAACTTATGAGGAGAGTTTGAATGCTTCTGCTTGGATGAAGCCTCCACAAAATGTTGAGGGGATGAAGAAAAGGTTATTTTAGAAAAAGGGGAATTTCTTGGGATTTGTATGTTTCAGACAGCCCCTTACCTGAAATCATTAGTGTAAACTGTTGCTGATAGGGGGAAATTAATTGATTTCATTAAAAATAATCCTCCGACGGTTCTCCCAGCTGAACACTTCGAAATGACTAAACGGGAGCTTCATACGCAGAGAATGTGTATCTCTGAATATGAACTGCCAAAAGACAATGGCTGAGTACAGACTGGCAGTTTGCCCCGGTAGCCAGTCGTAGCAAAAAAAATCCAGCTTAAACTATACCGGGTTTTCCCGTCCACACAGCAGGGGCCACTGCTGGAAGTTACGGGACAGAGGCATGCGGGAGTGTTCAGACTGCCGTGCCGGAGGCGTGCTATATTCGCTGTTTCCCCATTAATTCGGCTGTGGGTGTATGGGTGTATGTGCGCATGAGCGCTCATGCGCATAAGCGCATAAGCGCATTTTGCTGATTTTTTTTTTTTGGCCCTGCAATGCCGGCACCACATTGGGCAGTGGAGCGGAGTGCAGCCAATCACACCGCTGCTGCCTCATGCCCAACGCGGCTTCCGCCCAGCTTTTCGCCTGCGCGTTCAGACTCCCCGGAAGCAGAGAAACGTGCGACGAACGCGGGCTTTCGGATTTGCGATGGCTTTTATCAGGTGTTTTTTTAATCCGGCAGTGAAGCGCAACAGCACCGGTAGGTTATGGGTGAGGGACGCCAGGCAGATGTGCCTGTGTGAACGTCCCATTTACTCCGGTATTGAATCGTTGTCAGCCCGGGTCCCTTCCCGGGGCAAACTGCCAGTCTGGACTCAGCCAATGGCACGGCTCCTACTTACCCAGTGATTAGCAACAAAAGTGAGGGACAAAAACAGGAAAAATCCTCTGTATAATTAAACCTCCAAAAATACTCAAGGAATACACGAAATATAATGCTTACAAATTATTTGCACAATCAGCAAACACAGAAAATAATCTTAATGCAAATCTTGAAATTCATATAAATAAATTGTGCAGACAGGGGAAGATCCAAGTTATTGAGTCACAGAACAAAGGACTCAAATGTTAATTGCAAATTCAAAAGTCCACTCAATACACCAATAGTAATTCAGGTGAGTAGGATCCTCTGTTCCTGAAGACTTAAAGTTCTGTTCATATAAGCAGCTCTGCAAGTTTAGTTCCATACAACCATGGGGAAGAACACAGTGACAGAAAATATTTTATCATGCAGTATTTTTTGTTCTTGTCAAATTTATTAAAGTTCCATCCAGGATATAGCTTTGGTGAAATGAGGTGCTACAACACCGGTTCATCCCATCAGGGGGACTATATATGAACAGAACTTTAAGTCTTCAGGAACAGAGGATTCTACTTACCTGAAGTACTATTGGTGTATTTTTTAAAAAAATATATATAGATTTTTTCCACATTAAATACAGTTAGCCTAAAGTTATCCTTATATACATTTGAATCTATGTCTTCCATACATTATTAATCCATTTGTACAAATGCTCCCATCTTTCAATATATATATTATCATCTTTCCCTTGAAGTATTAAGCTTAACTTATCCATCTCTGCTATTTCTAACAATTTAAATGCTATTTCCTTTTTAGTGGTAAGTTTTTCTTGTTTCCAATACTTAGCTAGTAATATTCTGGCGGTCGTTAAGATATATATCAGCATATACTTATCATTTTGCTCCTAGAACTCCGGAATTATATTTAGCAAAGGTATTTCTGGTGACAAAACCAAATCCAAGTTCATTATTTCTAATATTATTTATTATTTATTATTTATTATTATTATTTATGCTGCGGTGGCTCAAGTGGTTAAGACACTGAACTGCAGGCTGTGGAAGGTCAGTAGTTCAGCAGTTCGAGACCCGGGTGCCGCAAGACGGAGTGAGCTCCCGTCTCTAGTTCCAGCTCCTGCCAACCTAGCAGTTCGAAAGCAAGAAATTGCAAGTAGATAAATAGGTACCACTTCGGTGGGAAGGTAACAGCGTTCCGTGCGCCTTGGTGTTTAGTCATGCCGGCCACATGACCACGGAAACGTCTTCGGACAGCGCTGGCTCTTCGGCTTTGAAACGGAGATGAGCACCGCAACCCTAGAGTCGGATTCGACTGGCTTTCGAGCAAGGGAACCTTTACCTATCCTGCCCTCCCCGAAGGCTCAGAGCGGTTAACAACGAGGCACGAAGCCAAGGTTAAAACAGATTAAAACAATCTAAAACAAAATTATCCTCTGTACCATCCTCCAATAGCTACAGACTTTTCCACATCGCCACCACATATGGAAGAAGGTTCCCACATTCGTTTCACACTATTGGTGTACTGAGTGGACTTTTGAATTTGCAATATACACTTGAATCTTTTATTCTGTGACTCCTGAACTTGGATCTTTCCCTATTTGCACAATTTATTTATATGAATTTCAATTGCATTAAGATTGTTTTGTACGTTTGCTATAGCTAATTATGCAAATAATTTGTAAGCACTGTATTTCATCTCCTTGAGTATTTTTGGAAGTTTAATTATATGGAGGATTTCCCTCCCCCCCCCCGTTTTTGTATTCACTTACCCAGTGGTGGCAGGCATTTCTACACTTTCTCTGTTGGCCCCCCCACTGCTTCCTCTGAGCAGCAGGAAAAATCGAGGAGAACAGTATTGCCTGTGTTATGACTTCATTCCCAAAGAAAACCCACAGGTGTCACTGCTACCCTGCAACGAAGAAGAAGAAGAAGAGGAGGAGGAGGAGGAGGAGTTGGTTTTTATAATCCACTTTTCTCTACCCTAAGGAATGGGAATGGTCACAAACCAAACCGGTTCATGGCCTTCCTGCAAACCCAGTAAAACTGCAGTGCCTTTCAATGGGGTTATAGAGAGCCATAAAAACAGCTCAGCAGCTGGGAGCAGCCTGCTCTCAGTCACTCAGCTGTTTTGGGCTTTCTTGTGTAGTCCCTTTAACGTTTAAGGGGGCTGCACAAGAAAGCTGGGAAAAACAGCCGAGCAGTGGGGAGCAGCACAAGAAAACCCTTGAAACAGCACAAGAAAACAGGGGTTTAAAAGGACTGTGGTCACTTTAAACCCCTGCTTTCTGCTCTGTCCATGAACCACCTTTAAAAGTTTGTGGAAGTTCATGATGGTAGACCAGTTACGAACTTCAGTTGGTGAACCGTGAACAGGGTGACATTCATTGCGAATTTTGCTTTGTGGTTTGGTTCATGCCCATCCTTACTAAGGAGTCTCAAAGTGACTTACAATTGCCTTCCCTTTCCCTCCCCACAACAGGCACCTTGTGCAGTAGTTCTAAGAGAACAATGAGTGGCCCAAGGTTACCCAGAAGGCTTCATGTGGACGAGTGGAGAGTCAAATGCAGTTCTCCAGATTAGAGTCCCACAGCTCTTAACCACTACACCATGCTAGTTTTTTTACCATAGAGATATGGGAATTCTCACAGTGTTATGCTTTGACTGTGACAACGCTTCCAGGTTTTTACTGGAAGTGGTGTCACTAGGTTTGCCAGCCATGTTGGGAAGGTATGAATGAATCCTGGTGACAATCTATTTCTAAGGAGCTTTGTGTCATCTTTGCCCAGGCACAGGACAAAAACGGGCTATCTTACCTGTGGTTCCCCCGTAGGGGTGCAAGGGCATCACATGCACTCAGAAAAACGCCAGAGGAAGTGTCACTCACATGATGTCGCTAGAGGTAAAAAACAAGGCCCACGCTCTTCCATTCAGGCAGATGCGAGGCGAAAGGAATGCATGAATGGAATGCCCTCTTCCAGAATGAACACGGGATTCCGCTGGTCCAGAAGCTTGGTGTGTTCACTGGAATTTTCTGAGCTCCCTCGATCTGGGGCAGGGTGTGATTACAAAGGCTCAGGAAGCCTGCCTTTATGATTACAATTGCCAGAGCTTGCAAAGTGAGGCAAGTGGGGGCAGCCCAGCCCGTAATGCTGATGGGCGATTGCAATTGCTTTATGAGTAGCTATTAAATCTATATTAGAGGCATCAGATTGCATCAACGGATTTGGCTCCATTGTGGCGGGAAGGCTTTTAAGCTCGGCGGGGATGCGACTGAGCCGTCTGCAGCCCTGCCCACTCCTTCTCCCACTGAGCCTCATTCTTTGATCATTTCCGGGCTCCAGTATGGCTTCATGGGTCCAATGGGGCAGTGGTACTAGTCCGGTAAGTTACCTGGGAGAAAGGTGTTCTGGCCTGTGAGCCCCTCTGAAATCCCCCAATGAGGACAGCAAATTTAGGATGGACACAACCAAGAACATATTTGCAAAATGTGCATAATTAGCTTGCAGAACTCACTGCTACAGGATGTAGCACCAGGTGCAGGCTTGGATCATGTAGGGTTTTCACATTCCCCCCAGAAACTGGTGGGGGGTACGGTTGCTAGCTCCAGGTTGGGAAACTCCTGGGGATTGAGGGATAGAGCCTAGGGAGGAAAGGGACTTCTGTGGGATACAATGCCACAGAGTCCACACTCCAAACCATGCATTTTCTCCAAGATAACTGATTTCTGTAGTATGGAGATGAGCTATAATTCTGGGGGATCCCAAGGTACTCCCCTGGAGGCTGGCATCCCTACTTAGATAGTATGAAAAGGGGATGAGACAAATTCATGGAGGATAGGTCCAGCAATCTCAATCAAGCCATGACACCTCCTTGTCCAGAGGACTTGCAGTTGCTGGGGAGTTATAATGCTGGTAAGGTTGTAGCTTCTGTATTCTGCCCAAAGGCCTTGCAAGGTGTTTGGATCAGTCGTGTGACAAGATTTTGGATCTAGGGTTGCCAGACTCCCTGGTAGAGTTGGTGGTCCCCCAGAGCCAGGCCCCACCTCCCCACTGATCAGTTGGCGGGTGGGGGGAACTTACCCTGGAAAAGAGGGAAAATCCTCCCATGTGCAACAACATGCCTACATAACTGCCCACATGACCCAGAAGTGTCACTATCACTTCCGGGACCTCGGAGGCCACACTCTGGCATTTGTGCAAAAACTATATGGCTTCACCCTGGCATCTGGGAAGTGGTAGTGTCACTTTCGGGTCTCATGGGCAGTGACATAGACATGTTGCTGTAGTTGGATGGGCCTCCCTGCTGCTCCCAGTAAGTCCCCTCCCCTTCCTCCCGTGGTTACCAGAAGAGACCTGACAATGTTACTTGGATCCAATGGACCAGTGAGCTGATCCAGCAGGGTTCCTCTTACCTTCTTAAGAATGACAGAGTCATTGTATAAACAGAACAAACTGTGGGGAGATGGAGTGTTCTGCGGAGGAATCCCAGAGAATTTCCATGAAGCATGCCATGTCTCTTGAAGGAGATGCATCTTAGGAGCTAGACATTCACACACTTCTCAGATCATAAGGGAACATAAGAGAAGCCAATGTTGGATCAGGCCAATGGCCCATCCAGTCCAACACTCTGTGTCACACTGTGGCCAAAAATACCAGGTGCCATCAGGAGGTCCAGCAGTGGGGCCAGGACACTAGAAGCTCTTCCACTGTTGCCCCCCACCCAAGCATCAAAAATATAGAGAATCACTTGCTCCAGTGTTCCTATCTATACCTTGTGGCTAATAGCCACTGATGGACTTCTGCTCCGTATGTTTATCCAATTCCCTCTTGAAGCTGTCCATGCTTGTAGCTGCCACCACCTCCTGTGGCAGTGAATTCCATATGTTATTCACTTTTAGGGTGCAAAAGTACTTCCTTTTATCTGTTCTAACCCGACTGTTCAGCAATTTCATTGGGTGCCCATGAGTTCTTGTCTTGTGAGATAGGGATTTGCATGAAATTCTATATTACTGAATGGGTTGTGCCTACTTGTTGGTAAGTACATCATGGTGGCGCCAACATTTCACAGTCTAAGAAATGATTATTTAGTTTGCATCTCTTTATGTATTTATATATCTGTGCCATGCTAGAATGTGCCAGTGTGGTTTGGCGCCTCCGATTCCCCCCACCCTAAACAAGCCCACACATATGGCACTGGGGAGCAGTTCATAACCACTGCGTTCCGTCAGCCAAACACATATGAAATGCCATCTCACGTATCAAAGTAAAATATGCATTCAAAGAAACATGTTCAGGCAAAATGCCAGCAATGATGTTCTTAAGACAGAAGCAAAATGCCAGAGGAGCAGAATTCCTTCCTGCGGGGAATCAAAGAAGCCATGTCAGAACAGTGCCTGAGGTATCAGTTCACCCTTCCCATGAACGAAATCTGTAGGAAAAACATCTGCAGTAGTTCTGGTGAAAGATAAAAGTGTGCGGCAACTGTATTAAAATCCCCCCCCCTCATCTCTAAGATGGACCACAAGGTTACCGCTAATTATTGTTCCTCTGGTTTAAGTACCATCCAGTCACTTCCAACCCATGGTGACCCTATGAATAAATGACCTCCAAAACATCATATTGTTGTTGTTGTTTTTTAAGAATTTTATTAGTTTATATATAGAAAGAGGGAAAGGGAAAAGAAAGGGAAGGAAGAGTACAAAGTGTGTATATATGTATGTATATATATATGTGTATGTATGTGTGTGTATATATATATATATATATATACACATACACATATATGTATATATATATGTATATGTATATTTTTATATTAACATTCTGAATGCAAATATTCTCCTGAAAGTCTCATAACTATTATAACCATCTTTCTTATTAATCCTTGTTTAGTCTTAGTTTCTCAGTACTTATGTTTTAATCAGTCACAAAATGCCCTCCATGGTCCCATAAATTCTTCTTCCATTTTTCCTTTTAGTATATTTGTCAATCTGTCCATTTCGGCACATTCCATAATCTTTGTTATCAACTCATTAAGCGATGGGATTTTCAATATCCTCCATTTCATTGTGAATAAGATTCTGGATGGTGTTTTAACATGCAAAATAAAGTATCTATGGTTCTTATCTAAGTCAACTGGTAGGCTGTTTAACAGGAATATTTCTGGTTTAAAAGGTATCCGCCCTGCTTCCCCGCCATGGACTATCATCCTTTGGACTTTCAACCTCTACTGAATGGCCGGATGTGCTATGCGCGGCTGGCCACCACGATGGGGGGACCAGGGCTCCGCCCTGCTTCCCCACCATGGACTATCGTCTCTTGGATTTTCAACTTCTGCCGCGATGGGGAGACCAGGGCCCTGCCCTGCTCTCCTGCCATGGACTATTGCCCTACGGACTTTCAACGACCCCTGAGTTGCTGGACATAGCGTGTGTGCGACAATATCTCATTTTAAGCCTGTTTTATGTGTTTTTTTTTTCTATGACATGCATGCACCTGCGTTTTCCAGAGTTTACTTATATTTGCTATATGATATCAATGATTGTAATTTTAAACATTCTCTGAATAAAAGTCAATCTGTTCAACACTGATTGTAAGAGAGTATGTACTCTAATCCGGTATTTACTAATCTTTTTACATGTCCACCACATATGGTAGTATGATCCAGCATGATTATTATATTTCCAGCATCTGTTACTCAAGTTTTTGTACACTTTAGCTAACCTATCTGGGGTTAGGTGCCATCTATAGACAAAACATCATATTGTTAACAGCCTTGCTCAAGTCTTGCAAACTGAGGGGAGTGGCTTTCTTGATTGAGCCCATCCATCCCATGTTGGGTTTTCTTCTTTTCCCTGACATCTTCAACTTTTCCTAGCATGATTGTCCTTTCCGGGGACTCCTGTCTTCTCATAATGTGACCAGAGGACCATAGCTTCAGATTAGTCATTTTAGCTTCTAGAGAGAGTTCAGGCTTGATTTGATCTAGAACTCACTTATCTGTCTTTTGTGGGTCATCCACAGTGACCATAAAACTCTCCTCCGATACCACATTTCAAATAAATCAACGTTCTTCTGCTCAGGTTTCTTTGTTTTCTGACTTACTACTGCACTGCTCCTTGCCCCCAGATGTCACCCATTTTCTTAGCAACCTTGTGAGATGGGATTTTGCTGTTTGTGCTGTATGGTAGACAGGGTACCAAGATATTGTGGGTTCCCTGAGTCCATCTGTAAATTTATGAAGAAGAACGGTTGGTTTTTATACCCCATTTTCCTCTGCTCTAAGGAGTCTCAAAGAGCCTTGTGATCACCTTCTCTTCCTCTCCACACAGCAGGCACCTTGGGAGTGAGGTGGGCCTGAGAGAGTTTTGAGGGAACCATGACTGGCCCAAGGTCACCCAGCAGGCTTCCTGTGGAGGAGCGGGGAATCAAGCCCGGTGCTCCAGTTTAGAGTCTGCCGCTGTTCACATGGAATTCACTGCCACATGGAATTCACTGCCATAGGACGTGGTGGCAGCTACAAGCATGGACGGCTTCAAGAGGGAATTGGATAAGCATCTGGAGCAGAGGTCCATCAAGTGGCTATTTGCCACAAGGTATTGATAGGGACTCTCAGTCTGAGGCAAGTGATGCTTTGTCTTCTTGGTGCTTGGGGGAGGGGGCAACAGTGGGAGGGCCTCTAGTGTCCTGGCCCCACTGGTGGACCTCCTGATGGCACCTGGTATTTTTGGCCACTGTGTGACATGGAGTGTTGGACTGGATGGGCCATTGGCCTGATCCAACATTGGCTTATCTTATGTTCTTATGTACACCACACTGGGTGTCTTAAGACATCCATCAAGAACTTTGAACCTTAAGACAGCAAACGCATGGGCTAAGGCTGATGCTTAGTGTTGGTCAGCCACTTCAGTGTCCTCTTGAACAAAGAGCCGTGTGCACCAGAGGTCTTTGGGTCAGCCAAGATGGGTTTAAGTGCCAAGAGCCTGGCCTTCTGCCATGTTGTTTAATTGTTCAGAAGTTTCTCACGCTGTAGTGTGCCATCAGCACCATACTCCAATGGCAGCTCATGAATACATGAAGATGCCTCACGCTGAATCAGGCCTAAGATCCAGCCAGCACCTTCCCACCCTTAATTTAAACCCATTCTTGCAAGTCCTCTCCTTTGCTGCCAACAGGAACAGCTCCCTGCCCTCTTCTAAGTGTCAGCCCTTCAGAGGCTTCCAGAGAGCAATCACTGAATGTGATAAACTCACTGAAAATGTCGAGACAGTGGGCGACTGAAATAAAAAAAAGGCCAATGCTATGCTGGGGGTTATTAGGAAGGGTACTGAAAACAGATCAGCCAGTATCATAATGCCCCTGTATAAATCAAGGGTGTGACCTCATTTGGAATACTGTGTACAGTTCTGGTCACCACACCTTAAAAAGGATATTCTAGCTTTGGAAAAACTGCAGAAAAGGGAACTAGAATGATAAAAGGGTTGGAACACTTTCCCTATGAAGAAAGGTTAAAGCGCTTGGGGCTCTTTAGCTTGGAGAAACGACGGCTGAGGGGTGACATGATTGGGTTTTATAAGATTATACATGGGATAGAGCAGGTTGAGAAAGAGGTACTTTTCTCCCTTTCTCACAAGACAAGAACTTGTGGGCACTCAATGAAATTGCGGAGTGATCAGGTTAGAACGGATAAAAGGAAGTACTTCTCCCAAGGAGTGATTAACACATGGAATTCACTGCCACAGGAGGTGGTGGCAGCTACAAGCATGAACGGCTTCAAGAGGGAATTAGATAAACATATGGAGCAGAGGTCCATCAGTGGCTATTAGCCACAAGGTATAGATAGGGACTCTGAGGCAAGTGATGCTCTGTATTCTTGGTTCTTGGGGGGGTCAACAGTGGGAGGGCTTCTAGTGTCCTGGTCCCACTGCTGGACCTCCTGATGGCACCTGGAATTTTTGGCCACTGTGTGACACAGTGTTGGACTGGATGGACCATTGATCTGATCCAACATTGGCTTCTATTATGTTCTTATGTCCCCACTCACCAGTCAGAAGGTGAGAGGGGTGTTGTAGAGAATTCTTGTAAAGGATACAAAATTACAATGTATATTGTAACCAGCCTGATTATAGCTTGGAGGCAGAAAATTAGCTTCTACAGAGAAATAAGAATGCTATGTCGACTTTGTTCACAAGTTCAGAACAATGTTACCCCCCTCCCCCATCCAGGGTTGAATAGGGCTATAACAAGTTTCTAGATCTTAAGGTGGTGTTTGTGTGAGCTTTGGTTGGATGTTGAAACCTCAGAAACCAGGAGGGGTAGGTGGATCATATTCTCAGTCGATGGAAGTAGAGCTCTAATTCAAAGTACTACAGAGAGCAGATTCTATTATGTGATATAGACATATTTGCATCATGGAAGAAGGTGATCCACAATTGACTTGGCCGTCCCATCTGCTGTTGCAGTATTTAACATGAGAGGAGGGGAGACCCAACTTAGAACATAAGAATGTAACAGAAGCCATGTTGGATAAGTCCAATGAACCTTCAACACTCTGTGTCACACAGTGGCCAAAACCCAAGGGCCATCAGGAGGTCCACCAATGGGGCCAGAACTCCAGAAGCCCTCCCACTATTGCTCCTCAAACACCAAGAAGACAGGGCATCACTGCCCAGAAATAAGAACATAAGGGAAGCCATGTTGGATCAGGCCAATGTCCCATCCATTCTGTCACACAGTGGTCAAAACCCAGATGTTATCTAAAGGTCCACCAGTGTGGCCAACACTCCGGAAGACTTCCCACTGAGGCAACCCAAATACCAAGAATACAGAGCATCCATGCCTCGGTGAGAGTGTTCCTATCTATACTTTGTGGCTAATAGCCACTGATGGACTTCTGCTCCAAATGTTTCGCCAGTCCCCTCTTGAAGCTGTCTGTGCTTCATATCCTTGTCCCTACTTAACAGTCACTGAGTTAAGAACATAAGAACATAAGAGAAGCCAATGTTGAATCAGGCAAATGGCCGATCTAGTCCAACACTCTGTCACACAGTGGCCAAAAATACCAGGTGCCATCAGGAGTTCCAGCAGTGGGGCCAGGACACTAGAAGCCCTCCCACTGCTGCCCCCTCTAGCACCAAGAATAGAGTGCATTACCTGCCCCATACTGAGAGTTCCCATCTATACCCTGTGGCTAATAGCCAGTGATGGACTTCTGCTCCATATGAGCCCGGTCATACGGGCCAGAAAACGTGGGGGAGAGGTGTGGCAGTTCGCCCCGGAGCTAAATAAGGGCAGTAGCCCAATCACACGGGCCACTGGGTTGCCATGCTCCAGCTCTGCGCCCCGATCACACCGTGTTGCTGCAGCGTGGCAAAAAAGCAACACAGCAGACCACGCAAGTGCAAAGTGTTGTGAAGTGCGCATGTGCCATTGGGGGGGCGGGCCGCTGTCGGTGTCTTGTGTGTGCGCATGTGCTGTTCAGCGTTGGTGCGCACCCCATGGAAACTTACAACATCCGGAAACCCCGGGGACATGGGCGGGCGTCGGAAGCCGTGGGATACTGGTGCTCCCACGATCAGGTGCCAGCCTTTGCCCCAGGGTTTCCAGAAACTAGTACTTCAGACCTAGTAGTTTTTTACTACGCATTTTCCACGGGAAGTCGCGGGTTGGCCATGGGAGCACTACGCCTCCCAGATGTGCTCATATGATCGCACACGGAAAGTCCGCAGGGCTCCCGTGCCTTCAGCGGGGCAAAAGCTCAGTGTGAACGGGGCCCGAGTTTATCTAATTCTCTCTTGAAACTGTCTATGCTTGTAGCTGCCACCACCTACTGTGGCAGTGAATTCCACTCCACTCTTTGGGTGAAGAAGGACTTCCTCTTATCCGTTCTAACCTGACTGCTCAGCAATCTCATGGAGTGCCCACGAGTCCTAGTATGGTGAGAAGGGAAAGAAGTACTTCTTTCTCAACCTGCTCTATCCCATGCATAACCTTATCAACCTTGATCATGTCGCCCCTCAGCCGTCATTTCTCCAAGCTAAAGAGCCCCAAGCATTTTAACCTTTTTTCATAGGGAAGGTGTTCCAACCCTTTTATCGTTCTAGTTGCCCTTCTCTGCACTTTTTCCAATGCTATAATATCCTTTTTGAGATGTGGTGACCAGAACTGTACACAGTATTCCAAATGAGGTTGCACCAATGATTTATACAGGGGCATTATGATACTGGCTGATTTGTTTTAAATTCCATTCCTAATAATCCCCAGCATAGTGTTGGCCTTCTTTATTGCAGTGACACACTGTCTAGACATTTTCATTGAGTTATCTACTATGACCCCAAGATCTCTCTCCTGACCCCATCAACATGTATTTATATTTAGGATTTTTGGCTCCAATGTGCACCACTTTGCATTGGCCACATTGAACCCCATTTGCCACATTGACGCCCACTCACCCATCCTCGACAGATCCCTTTGGAGTGCCTCACAATCCTCCCTGGTTTTCACCACCCTGAACAACTTCGTGTCATCTGCAAATTTAGCCACTTCACTGCTTACTCTCAATTCCAAATCGTTAATGATCCCTGTGGTACCCCACTGCGTACCACCCTCCACTGAGGAAGTTCCCCATTTATACTCACTCTCTGTTTCCTATTTATAAGCCAATTTTTGATCCACAAGAGGACTTGTCCTTTTATCCCATGACTATTGAGCTTACTTAGGAGCCTTTGATAAGGAACTGTATCAAAAGATTTCTGGAAGTCAAGGTAAATAATATCTATTGGGTCCCCCTTGTCCACATGTTTGTTCACTCCCTCAAAAAACACTAACAGGTTAGTGAGACAAGATCTTCCCTTACAGAACCCATGCTGAGTCTGCCTCAATAGTTTTTGTTCATCAATGTGCCTACTAATTCTTTCCTTAATAACAGTTTCCACCAACTTACCCGGTATCGACGTCAGACTGACTGGCCTGTAATTTCCTGGATCTCCCCTGGAGCCCTTTTTAAA
This sequence comes from Gekko gecko, assembly GCA_029375565.1. NCBI lineage: Eukaryota > Metazoa > Chordata > Lepidosauria > Squamata > Gekkonidae > Gekko > Gekko gecko. The sequence goes on along the minus strand of JAPDNY010000023.1, from coordinate 299,641 downwards.
GATGGGAGTGACATTAGCTACCTTCCAGTCCTCAGGAATGGAGGCAGATTTTAAAGAAAGATTACATATTTTTGTCAGGAGATCCACAAGTTCACATTTGAGTTCTTTCAGAACTCTCGGATGAATGCCATCCGGGCCTGGTGATTTATTAGTTTTTAAATTGTCCATCAGTCGGAGGACTTCCTCTCTTGTTACCACAATCTGATTCAGGTCTTTCAAACCCCCTCCCGAAATCGGTGCTTCTGGAATGGGCAAACACTTCTCCTCTTCCACAGTGAAGACAGAGGCAAAAAATGCATTCAGCTTCTCAGCCATTTCCCTATCATCCTTCACTACTCCTTTTACCCCTTGGTCATCCAAGGGCCCCACTGCCTCCCTGGCTGGCTTCCTACTTCTAATGTATTTGAAGAAAGTTTTATTGTTGGCCTTTATGTTTTTTGCAATATGCTCCTCATATTCCCTTTTTGCTTGCCTGATCACAGACATGCATTTTATTTGCCACAGCCTGTGTTCCCTTTTATCAACCTCACTGAGACTAGTTTTCCACTGCTTAAAGGAATCCTTCTTACCTTTTACAGCTTCCATTATTTTATTAGTTAACCATGCAGGCTTTTTTCTATACCTATTTGTACCTTTCCTGACCTGCGGAATATATTTTTTCTGAGCTTCTAGGATTGTATTTTTAAATAGTCTCCAAGCTTCCCCAATGGTTTTGACCTTCTCCACTCTTCCTTTCAATTTCTTCCTCACATGTCCCCTCATACCAGAGAAGTTACCCCTTTTAAAGTTAAAAGTGACCATAGTCTCTTAGCCTAACCTACCTCTCAGGATTGCCTTGAGGAAAAATGGGTGGGGGGAGAGATAGGGTTGCCAGGATGCTTAAGAGAATGTGTTTTAGAGGTCCCTTTCTGAAATGTAAGCCAGTCTCTCTTTATCACATCAGCAAACAGAAGAAGTAGAGGAGGAGGGGATTGGATTTAAACCCCACCCTTCACTACCCAAAAGCGTCTCAGAGCTGCTTACAAACTCCTTTCCCTTCCCTTCCCCACAACAGACACCCTCTTTGAGTTCGGTGAAGCTGAGAGAGCTCTGACCAAAACTGCTCTTTTTCAAGGGCAGCTGTGCCAGAACCATGGCTTGGCCAAGGTGATCCAGCAGGTGCAAGTGGAGGAGTGGGGAATCAAACCCAGTTCTCCCAGATTAGAGTCTGGGCACTTAACCACTATACCAAATAAGCCAGAAGAACAATCCCCCTCCCCTTTTTCAAATGCTCTCTGTTTTGTTTTAAAACAGAAATGAATGGAGCCTCCGTATTCAAAGGGAATATATTTCTCAATAGCACTCAGTGGGTGACAAAACTAGGGAAGGCCTGTTACCTGCATGCCGCAAAGAAGCAGAAATGAAGTTGAGCCTTTGCTCTGACTCCGAGTTTCTCTTCGTATACATCCAGTTTGGGCCTGCAGGTGGGAGTGTTATTTGTCACTGCCTCGGGACTGGACAAAACCGTCACCATGTCACCCCCCCCCAGTGATGCAGCGATGATTGTGTGGCAACAATGATTGTGTGGGACAAGGCTGTTAATAGAATCCAGCCCTGGTAGATATATGGATCCTTCCTATTCAGGGGCATAGGCTGCAATCCCAAAGGCACTGTCTTGGGAGTAAGTCCCACTGAAGAACATGATACTTACCTCTGAGTAGACCCTGTTGGGATCTCTCCCATGGTCTGTCTCACGCAGAAGACTGTAGGTGGGGAGAGTAAGGACACAGAATAAGGGAAGGAAGCGCTGACGTTCCAGCAAGGGAAGCTACTGAGTTTCTCAGCTCTGCTATTCTGACTCAAAAATCCCTATTCGATTTTGCAGCTCTCTTGTGCAAATGGAACACAGGACTTTGTGATGCTTTGTTTTGTCTTCCCTTGTGTCATCTTTTTTCATGTTGTTTTACATGGTTAGCATATTTTCTGCATCATTTGCAATTAAATGTCACCCCCATGTCATTTGACTAGCATATAGTATCAGTGGTGCCAATATAGTGTTGCAGTGGTGCATGAAAGGGAAGGAGGAGGAGGAGGAGGAGGAGGAGGAGATTGGATTTATACCCCGCCCTTCACTTAGAGTCTCATAGCAGCTTACAAACACCTTTCCCTTCCCCTCCCCACAACAGAGAGCTTTTGACAGAAACTGCTCATTCGAGGACAGCTCTGACAGAACTATAGCTTGCCCAAGGTCATCCAGCACCTGCAAGGGGAGGTGTGGATAATTTGATTCCCCACGCCTCCACTTGCACCTGGCTGGATGACCTTGGCCAAGCCATAATTCTGGCACAGCTGTCCTTGAAAAAAGAGCAGTTTCTGTCAAGAGCACTCTCAACCCTGCCTATCTCACAGGGTGTGTGTTGTGGGGAGGGGAAGGGAAGGGAGTTTGTAAGCCACTCTGAGACCCACTTGGGTAGTGAAGGGCGGGGTATAAATCCAATCTAGTATTATTGTTATTATTATTGTTATCATTATTATTGTTTTTGTTGTTATTATTATTGTTGTTGTTGTTGTTATTATTATTATTATTCAAAGCCAGTTCTCCCAGATTAGAGTCTGCACACTTAACCACTATACCAAACTGGCTCCTAAGGGACAGATTGGGAATGTCATCTGTAAACATGGTTGAAAGGAAAACAGCTCCCAGTGACGAAAGAAAGAAAGAAAAGTAATGGAAAAAAGTATCTTAGTACATCCCTAATTCTAGTTGAATCTGTCTCATGAAGTCCCTTTGTCCGTCACAGTCCAGTACTGTCTACTCAGACTCACAGTGGCTCTCCAGGGTCTCAGGTAGAGGTCTTTCACCTCATCTACAACCCAATCTATTTTTCCCCCCAAAAAAGATCTGGAGATATGGGAGATTGAACCTGGGACCTTCTGCATGCCAAGCAGATGCTCTACCACTGAGACACTACCCCTCCCCATGATGTTATAGATAAGACGAGGCAGAGAATGTAGACATGAATAAGGACTCTGAGACACTTTCTATGGGATGCGACTTGAGTTTTAATGTGAAAGCAAATGGGCATGAACAATGAGCCCAGCGAAGAGTGCAATGACCTCATAGAATAGTAGACATCATGTTTTAGAGGACCTTGTTTCCAATGAACACACGGAGGGGAAGGGCATAAACCAAGTGGAACATCGTGAAAGACAGTGCAGTTTCAATGCGTTGGTAACCATGGAGAAATGGCCAATGGCAAAGAAGGGACCATGGCTTCTTGTATGCATCTAGGCTGAGAGATCCAGCGCCCAGACCCAAAGCCACGTTCGGTAACGGCAAACTGCGCATGCATCTCCCCATAGTAGGGATAGCACGTGCACATGTCGTTCTGAACCTCTGGATCTGGGTCCAGATGTGCATTATTCCCCGAGAGTTACCATGCACACCACAAAAGCAGTGTGCAAGGCTTTTCAATGAGGGGAATAGGCAAGAGAGATATAATACTGATCACTAGAAAAGAGCCACCCACACATGCGAAAAACACAAGCAGAAGCAGGCATGCATTGTCTTTCAAGGACTCAACAGCCAGAGGCTGTGGTTGGCTCCAGATGTGATGGTGGACATTCTCAACAGAAGTGGCAGCTTCTTCAGTGGCGCTGTTGGCATCTTGCGCCTGCCCCCTCCCATGCGGTCGCTGTTTCGCCTTGGTCTAGTAACATGATCGATTGGAGCAGTAGCTGTAGTTGCTGCTTGGCAGGGCCTGAGTGTAGAAGTTGCTGCTGGCATACAGAGATCTGTTGCTGCCTCCACTGGAACCATGGAGGACGTTGGCACATGGGTTGTGTTGCTCAATCTGGAATGGCTGGTCAGGGCAATAGAGAGCAGGCCCCGGGATGGTCAGGACGAAGGGTGGTGGCTGGATGGTCACCGTTGATGCTGGGCAGCTGGCATAGCACTGGTTCCATGCTGCTCCACCACGGGTAGAAGACATCTTTGGCGGTTAGAGGTGGATCTGAAACAACATGGAGTCAGCACGGTCTGTAGTTCCCAAATGGGAATTAAGTGATTCTGACACATATTGGCTTTAGGGCCGTTTCAAGCATGACATCGTTCCTACACAGGTGCTTAGAAGTCTTAAAAACACAACCGGCTTTGGTGTGAACACAGTGGGGAAAAACAGAAGAAGCTCACCGAAGGAAACCACCAGTCTGTGACTTTAACACGCTTGGTTGTACTCTTAAGAACATAAGAGAAGCCAATGTTGAATCAGGCCAATGGCCCATCTAGTCCAACACTTTGCCACACAGTGGCCAAAAATACCAGGTGGGGGGAGCGATATTAATGCAGAGCAATGTTCCTCTGCAAGAGTCATAAGAACATAAGAGAAGCCAATGTTGAATCAGGCCAATGGCCCATCTAGTCCAACACTCTGTCACACAGCGGCTAAAATATACCAGGTGCCATCAGGAGGTCCAGCAGTGGGGCCAGGACACTAGAAGCCCTCCCACTGCTGCCCCCCCAGCACCAAGAATAGAGTGCATCACCTGCCCCAGACTGAGAGTTCCCATCTATACCCTGTGGCTAATAGCCACTGATGGACTTCTGCTCCATATGTTTATCTAATTCCCTCTTGAAACTGTCCATGCTTGTAGCTGCCACCACCTCCTGTGGCAGTGAATTCCATATGTTAATCACTCTTTGGGTGAAGAAGTGCTTCCTTTTATCTGTTCTAACCCGACTGCTCAGCAATTTCATGGAGTGCCCACGAGTTCTTGTATTGTGAGAAAGGGAGAAAAGGACTTCTTTCTCAACCTGCTCAATCCCATTCATAATCTTATAAACCTCGATCACGTCACCCCTCAGCTGTCATTTCTCCAAGCTAAAGAGCCCCAAGCATTTTAACCTTTCTTCATAGGGAAGGTGTTCCAACCCTTTTAAGGTCCAGGAGCACCTTAAAGACAAACAAAATATATGGCAGGGCAGGAGCTTTCGTGAGTCACTGCTCGCTCCTTCAGTATCTGTGACTCAGATGTGACTCAGGAAAGCTCCCACCTTGACAGTTTGATGTAGTGGTTAACAGTGTTCCCTCTAAGCTGAGTTAGTGTGAGCTAGCTCACAGTTTTTTTAGCCTCTGGCTCACACATTTTTGTCTCCGCTCAGGAAGGAGGGCTCCGGAGCAAACAAATTTATGTAGTGGCCAAATCGCTCGCTCACAACTTTAATGCCAATGGCTCACAAAGTAGAATTTTTGCTCACAAGATTCTACAGCTTAGAGGGAACATTGGTGGTTAAGTGTGTGGACTGCAGACACTGGACCAGAGAGCCAGTTTGGTGTAGTGGTTAAGTGTGCAGGCTCTAATCTGGGAGAACCGGGTTTGATTCCCCACTCCACCACTTACACCTGCTGATGTGACCTTGGGTCAGTCACAAGCTCTGGCACAACTGTTCTTGAAAAAAGAGCAGTTTCTGTCAGAGCTCTCTCAGCCCCACCTACCTCGCAGGGTGTCTGTTGCGGGGAGGGGAAGGGAAAGGAGTTTGTAAGCTGCTCTGAGACTCTGAGTGAAGGGCAGGGTATAAATCCAATCTCTTCTTCTCTTCTTCTTCTTCTTTTCTACTGCTATGGACAGACCAACGTGGCTACCCAGGGCTTTTTTTTTTTTAGAGAAAGCCCAGCAGGAATTCATTAGCATAATAGGCCACACCCAACAGCAGAAACTCATTAGCATATTAGGCCACACCCCTGACAGCTCAGCTCCCTCCCAGGATTGGCTTCCCCAGGTGCCCTGCAGCTTGTGGGGCGCCTGGGGAACCTGAGAAGGGGATGCAATTTAAACTGCCTTCCCTCCCTGGATCGGCTTGGCTTCCCCAGGTGCCCTGCAGCTTGTGAGGCACCTGGGGAACCCGGGGGGGGGGCTGTAGGTGTGACCAACTCGGAAGCCAGCCGGAACGCTGTTCCTGTGCATTCCTGCCCCAAAATAGCCCTGTGGCTACCCATCTCGATGTGTTTCTCTGCTCTCTGCTGGTTTCCTCATGCAATTGGTATGGTTTTCGACATTTAAATACGTAGTTTTGGCAGCCAGTGTACAATGATGTCCTATTGCTGCAAAAATAAAATTGCAGAATGCATCAATTTTACGGGGGTGGAGTGGAAATCAGGACAAGAAAAAGAAAACGGTGCAAAAATGAAGAATCGCCTATTTCTTTTGCTCAAGGGAGAAGGGAAAAAATGGGGTATGAGAGAGGGATAGAAACAGAGGGGAGGGTGATTTCAAAAGCACCCACAGCATCGAGGAGGCAGCTGGCACCTGAAATCAAACCCTGAGCCCTGGAAATACTCCTGCCCCAACCAAACCTGAAATCCAGCCCTGAAATGATGCTGACAGAGTTCACATCCCTTCCGGTGAGACAGATAATAAAGCATGAGTCATGAATGTTCAGGAACTGTGGTCAAGGCCTCCAGACTGCTAGGCCTCATGCCAGGCATGCCTGCCTCCATCCCTTTCCAAACAAATGACTGGGCACATCCCATTAAAAAGAGTCTCTCGTAGCAAAGCTGAGGAAGAGCTTTCTCTTTCTGAGATCATGGAAAGCCAGTGCCAGTCAGAATGGACATACTAGTTAGGTGACTGAAGGTTCTGACTCAGGGACAAGCAGTGTCAAAAGAAAGGCATTGGGAAACTGGGATTTGGAACACTATTGGAAGTCTTAGGGTCAACAGGTCCCCCTGGCCACCGGTGGGGGATGGGGGGTAGGGTTTCCCACTCCCAGTGGGGAAACTCCTGGAGATTTGGCAATGGGACCTGGGGAGGACAGGGACCTTAGTGGGGTATCATGCCAGAGAGTCCACCCTCCAAAACATCCCATTTCTCCAGGAGATTTGATCTCTATAGTCTGGCCATGAGCTGTAACGACAGAGGACCCCCAGGCCCCACCTTAGCTTCCAAGATCTGATGAGATCTAGCTAGCCTGAGCTGTCCAGGTCAGGATGTCATATAGGAAGAAGACAAAGATGAAGAAGATGATGATGAAGAAGAAGAAGAACAAGAAGAGTAGCTTTTAAAACCCCACTCCCCAAAGGAGTCTCAGAGTGGCTTACAATCTCCTTCCCTTCCTCTCCTCTCACCACAACAGGCACTCTGTGTGGTAGGTGGGCCTGAGAGAGCTCTGAGAGAACTGTGGCTGGCCCAAAGTCACCCAGCTGGCTTCCTGTGGAAGAGTGAGGAATCAAACCCAGTTCCTCAGATTCGAGTCCGCCACTCTTAACCACTACACCAAGCTACATGCATATGAAATACGAGTCAACCTGAGGGACAGAAGATGGCTATCAGAGCACATTGCTCTAATTTCAGAATCAGTTATAGAAATTTGCTTAATTAAACCACAATGCCAAATGTACTCCACATCAAAAGACTGGGGCAATTTAGGACCGTGAAAGGGAAGACCTGCTCAGCCCGTCCTGGAATGCGAAAATAGTAACTCAGAGATCCGAGTCATGTTTTCGCATTTTCGTGCTTGAGGATCAGAAGTCATGCACTTGAGAGTAGGGATGTGCAAAAAAAATCCCCACAAAAACCCAAAACCTCGGCCCGATTCGGATTCGGCCTGCCGAATGGCTCCCAAATCCCACTTTCAGCAATGGAGGCTGATATGGAAGTCATTCTGCTGGCCGAATGACTTTCGGCCCCATTATACCCTATGAGAGCACATGCAAAAAAAGAGCAGAATAAAAGATGAGACATCTCTGCCACCACATGCTACCTAACAAAGCCCAGCAGATGTGGATGCCCTCCCAGAACCCAAATGGACTTACCTTGTCCTCTGAGAAGCAGAAAGGAAGATAAGTGGTTGGGAGATGCCTGGAGGAGACGCTTTTTATACAGTGTGTCCGATCGCTGGAGGCCAATGAAGACTTTTTTTTTATTAGAGTATGATGACCTGATCAGTTGCCATAGGCAACGCCCGGTTTGCCACCATGGGGTGACGCCTCTTCCTGCATTATCAAAGCAAGGAGAATAATTACGCCACTGTCATTACCTGTTTCTACTCCACTCAGCTATACAGCCTTATGGATATTTCGCCATACGGGTTGCTCCGTGGGCATGATGCCATTTGTGTAATGCCTCTGGAATTATTCCGTGAACCAGCATTTCCAAATCATCGCATTGTTCATAGGACCGATGGTGTATCCATCACAAAAGGGTTCTCGAACATAGCAACCAAGAAGGCGAGGATCTTTGCCAACGTACAAGTGTCAGTAAAAGGCCCTCTGGGCTTTTAGTGCAACATCAGAACCTGGATGAGTTTCCTTCATGCTAGCTTGGACCTTCCTGGGTGCTCAGTCAGACATACACTCCCAACCTGGTCACGTTCACAATCCTCCTCGGTGGTCAGAGGAGTCTATGGGAGCCCCTCTGAAAAAGCGTCTACCAAGGGATACTCTGGCGGTCGACGTTCCCTCTAAGCTGAGTTTGTGTGAGCTAGCTCACAGTTTTTTAACCTCCAGCTCAAACATTTTTGTCTTAGCTCAAGAAGGAGGGCTCCAGAGCAAACTAATTTATGCAGTAGCCAAATTGCTCACTCACAACTTTCAGGCCAGTAGCTCACAAAGTTTTGTGGGGGTTTTTTACTCACAAGACTACACAGCTTAGAGGGAGCGTTGCTGAGGATGGGGCTTAATTGGAACTGAACGTTATCCAGCCTGGAAACTGATGGGAGCCCTGTGGTGGGGATAAGAACACAAGAGAAGCCAATGTTGGATCAGGCCAATGGCCCATCCAGTCCAACACTCTGTCACACAGTGGCCAAAAATACCAGGTGCCATCAGGAGGTCCAGCAGTGGGGCCAGGGCACTAGAAGCCCTCCCACTTTTGACCCGCCCCCCAAGCACCAAGAAGACAGAGCATCACTTGCCCCAGCCTGAGAATTCCTATACCTTGTGGATACAGGGGACCACAACACTGGCTGAGCCATCATGTCACTTCCAGTTGTTGTTGTTGTTGTTGTTGTTGTTTTAAAGGAATTAACAGAGGTGGCTCTAGGAATTGCTTGAAACTCTATGGAAAAACTATACAATTTCTAGAGATTTCTAGAGCTGGCCCATGTCTCTTCTTCTTCTTCTTCTTCTTTTTGAAGTGGAAATGATGTGACACCATAGCTGGCATTGGAGGGAAATATATTTTTTCTGCCACCACTGCTTGGAATGGCTGCACATGATAGGAGCGAGCAGGGACATAGCCAGGATTTTTAAAGTTGGGGGGGCATTTTAAAAAGTTGGGGCTGGCCGGTGAGCTCACGGGGTGATGGCAGGGGTGGAACTCCAGCAGGCAGGCTCGCCTCCGGTAGGCAGGCTCAGTGAGGACAATGATGCAGTGTGACCACTCACCGTGGTAAAAAAAAAAAAAGATTTTTCAGGAGGGCTGGGCTGAATGGGAAGTCAGGGGGGCCTTGGCGGGAAGTCAGGGGCCGGGCCCCTAGAGGCCCCACTGTAGCTACAAGCCTTGGAGTGAAGACTCAGTTAGGGACTTGGCAGCCCAATGGTCACCTCAAGATTACTGTACACAGCATTCTCTATGTATATGACTGCCTCGCTCCAGCCCTTTCTGCTTAGGGGGATTCTTGACTGTATCTTTCCTCAAGAGCCTCCTTCCTTCCTTCCTTCCTTCCTTCCTTCCTTCCTTCCTTCCTTCCTTCCTTCCTTCCTTCCTTCCTTCCTTCCTTCCTTCCTTCCTTCCTTCCTTCCTTCCTTCCTTCCTTCCTTCCTTCCTTCCTTCCTTCCTTCCTTCCTTCCTTCCTTTTCATACTTTTTGCAATTTTTTGTCCGTGAGCATGTGTGCGGTCTCCCATCTAAATACTTGCCAGGGTCGGCCCTGCTTAGCTTCCGAGATCTGACTGATCGGGCTTGCCTGGGTTATCCAAGTCAGGGCCTCAAGAACTATCTTTCAATTAAGGAATTAACAAATATTCTGTTTTCTTCTAATCACCACGGGTTGGGTCCTGTCTATTCATTCTGCATTTGCAATGGCAGAACGTTCTCTTGCTTGGGGGGGGGGTGTTCCACAATGAGCAGAACGGATCCGTCAGATCTAACCCCATAATATCAATTATATGTGTACTCAGTTTCGGCTTTCTTGTGTCAGATAACTGCCATGTTTCTGAATGATCTCATGCCTTGCTTGCTCGCTTTCTCGCATGCGCATCGCTTTGCTTTGGTTATAGAATTGTGGGGAACACTCATCTGCCAGCTACTATCTCTGGCCTTGAACAGAAGGGAGGGCTTAGGTTCTCAGACGGTGTGAATGTCTCGATCCTCCCCCCCTTCAGAGGGGGTTGTCTCCAGTTCATTATGTAATATCCCGCTGGGAGAATTCCCGCGCACGTGCTTGGTTTTCATTCGCTTAGCTAGCTAAAGCATCAGAGTATATACACAGCTTTCCATGCCCTATCTATTATTCCTGACAATGACTCTGCAATAATGGGCAACATTCCAATAAAGCATAACTGTCTGAGTGAAGTGTGTTTGGACTTGCTTGCTGTTGATCCTGACATCTGGCTAGCATGAAGTTATCCCCACCATTTGGGGATATATTTGAATCCCTTCTTTGAGTGAGAGACATACAAACAGGGCTTTTTTTTCTGGGGAATGTGCTGGAATGGAGTTGTGGAACCTCTTCAACAAAATTATTTTTAAAATATTTAAAGGCTCATGAGTTTTCAGTATACAGATTGAAAACGTCATTTCCCTCTTGAGAGTTCCAGCACCTCTATTTCAAAAAAACCCCAAAACAAACACAAACAAACAAAAAACAAAAGCCTTGTGTACAAACATTCCAGTTTCAATCTCCTCACTAGTAATTTGGATACCTTGGTTTACCCATCTACTAATCTTTAACTTTCTAGGTCATAAAGAAGCATTATAGCCATTATTTCATTTTAACTATTATTTTATACACTTTGATGAAAATCAGGGTCATCCGCAGTGTTCCCTCTAAGCTGAGTTAGTGTGAGTTAGCTCACCATTTTTTAGCCTCTGGCGCACACATTTTTGACCTAGCTCAGGAAGGATGGCTCCAGAGCAAACTGATTTATGCAGGAGCTGAATCGCTCACCCACAACTTTAATGCCAGTAGCTCACAAAGTAGAATTTTTGCTCACAAGACTCAACAGCTTAGAGGGGACATTGGCCATCACCCGGTCAGCCAAATATATGTGTATAAAATTTCTACAAATTTCTACAAAAGCTTACACTTAAGGATGTGGGGAAAAAAACCCATATATTTATTTATGTCTTCTAAATGCTCTCTGCAATATGTTCAACGGGGATTTCTAAAAATTAACTGCAGAATTTAAGTATATGCTGTAATTTTCAGTTCTTTCAGGTCACTTGTATCGTCATCACCTTCTATGTTACAGATGCATGGATTTGCATGGAAAACAATGCTGAGCACTGGAAAAGGTGTGTGCATGTTTTAATGCGATTTCACACACGAAAGCACTAGGTTTCTGTTTGTGGGTGTTTTACTGATGCACACGGACACTTATGAACATTAGTGAAACCACAGATAAACAAAAGCTTTCATACATTCATCTCGGGATTGCATCAGTCAGCGTTTCATCAATGGACGTGTGTACATCAGCAGCGCAGAGGATCGAAAAGTTGTATGCACACAGGCTTGTATATAAAACTTCGAAATGAAAACAGACAGACAAATCTTGGAACGTTGTGTATATTCCTAATACATCAGTTGGGAAATACAGTTGCTGTTTAGTTTGGAACTTGTAGTCTTGGAGGAATGCTCCAGATTTAGCTGACCAAAGTAGGACACGACACAGGGATACATTCCACCAAGGAGAATTACAGATGCACCCCCACTTAAAATGGCCACTTCCCCAGATTTTGGAATGCCAAAGTACAGCATAGCCTGCCTCACAGAATAGACAAAAGGAGATATTTCTTTACGCAGCGTATATTTAATTTGTGAAATTCGCTGCCACAGAATGTAGTCATCCAAACAACAAGGGGGAAAGACTAGTGTCACAGGAGTCCCAAATATACAAATTCCACTACTAGAAAACACCATCAAAGATTGCCAAAACAATATATTAAACAATTATAAAGTTGGTGGTGTCACAACAACAACATTAATGCATACTGTAACTATAATATGGCATAAGATGCAATATTTCCTCCTTTGAAGATAAGCCATAAAGTCCATGTCATCAGTGTAACTTGATAGGAGGAGTCCACATAGTCATAACATTTTCCACATAGCCTTTGCAAAGACGCCCATTCTAGATACTTGGAGGATGCATTTCCTTTGACTTCTTCAGGTTGCCGGCTGTGTAAGTGGAACCTGACTTCAGCAATTTCAACAGACCAGAAGGTTCACAGTAGAAGAAGCGGATCATAGGTTCTCCTCCTATCAAGTGGACTTTATGTCTTATCTGCAAAGGAGGAAATATTGCATCTTACGCCTTATTATAGTTACAGTATGCATTAATGTTGTTGTTGTGACACTACCAACTTAATAATTGTTTAATATATTGTTTTGGCAATCTTTGATGGTGTTTTCAACTAGTGGAATTAGCATATTGGGGACAGAATGTGGTCATGGCTGCCAATTTGGAGGACTTTAAAAGGGGAGTGGGCAAATTCATGGAAGACTGGACTATTGTCATAGTGTTGGAATGTGGAGGGAGTATTCTCAGTCTACCAGCCTCTGACCATTACTATTCAACTGTCTGTATGTTATCATCTCTGTGACCTTGTAGTGCCTCCAGCTGCAGAACTCCTTCTCTGAGAATTAATGGCTTTTAAATTGTTTTGCCCGCTTTGCCTGCTTGCTTTGCCCACGCATGCGAACTATATTCATTGGCTTCAGCTTGATTAGTTTGAATACACTATAACTTAGGGGGCCCTGTTGTTCCCGGTTATTCCTGACACAAGATGTACACGTATCTTTAGTTAGGATCTATCAATAAACAGATTCTTCTGTTGAAGTCCTGCATTGTGTGACCTGACTAAGGAGTCTGACAACTATCAATGGCTACTAACCCTGATGGGTATCTCCTCTCTTGAGTACCAGAGGTGGTATGCCTGTTTAATCTGTTGCTGGGGACCGTGAGCAGGATGATACTGTTGCAGTCTTCCTGTTTGTGGGCTTCCTAGAGGAAGCTGGTTGGCCACTCTGTGAACAGAATGCTGGAGTAGATAGCTCTATGGCCTGACCTTAAAGGTGCCTGATAAAGGGCCAATATTAAAAACCCTGTGTATGATTATTATATACAAAAAATATATGTATTTATAAGAAAAAAGCAGTTAATATATATATATAAGGGCCTTTTCTGTGTATTAACCTTGTTGCTGAAGTAAGTAATACAGACATATTTTTTTTTACCACATTGCAAGTACAAGTTATATGATTGTTCATATTCAAGGTTCTTTTTTTCTACAGCTTTCCTTTTTTGGTCCAAGGGCTGTGGTCCAGGGTCCAGTTCACACAGTCAAAATCCATTTAGAACGTGCACTGAAAGTGGACTGAAAGCGGATTATTTAGTGTGTGAGACAGCGGCCAGTCTCAACTTATTGTTTATTTCATTGTAATATGTAACATCGTGACATGTGTCTATCTGTGCCTCAAATTGTTCGACCTCTGAAGAAGAGGGACGTTTTCAAGCGGAGGCTGGACGACCATCTTTCGGGTACGTTGTTGGGCTATCTTTCAGCTATGCTCCCGCAGAGCGTAGGGGTTGGACTAGATGACCTGCAAGGTCCCTTCCAGCTCTAACATTCTATGATTCTAAGGCCCCCAAGGGGCCAAAACATATCAGGTCACTGGTACTGGCCCTTGTGTTCAGATCACTTGTACTTTATAGTGAGGCCTTCATTGGGCCCTTATAAGTTTTTAATTGTTTTTTCTAATAAATACATGAATTTCTGTATATAATAATTACACACTAGGTTTTCAATATTGGCCCTTTATTCGGTTTCTTTCTGACCCTTGTGGTTCTTGATTCCACATACTGAGTCAAGTTTGTTTTCCCCTCCCTCTGTCTCACTGATCTTAAAGGTGCCACCGGTCTCGAAACTTTGTTCTGTGTTCTTAATACTGGGCGAATGAATCAGCTGAGGCAAAATGAATTTTAAATCCTGGAATCCACCTGTTCCGTGATGCATCGCTAGAAAGAACTCCTTCGCACAGGCTTTCTCATGCAGTGCCTGCCAGCTGAGATTTTTCCACTGGGGAAACGCCTCAAATTAGAGTAATTAATTGGCCATTCTGTGTTGGAGTTTCACACAAACCGTGCAGTAATAACACACACTTGTTACAGCCTACAGGTTCTTTTCCTTTTTCAGCCAAGAAAGCCACATTCTCCGGTTAATCACTGGTTTCTTGGGGTTCAAGCAATTAGAAGACGCCAAATTACCTTCACGATTCTCACTGCTTCCATGAATCCATCTTTTCAGGCACAGAAGGATCAGCTCCACCAGGGAACATCTAGAGATGTTTTTTGCTGAATCATGATAGCCCAACAAACAGGAAGTGCAGCAAGTAATTCACTTGTTCTCTGCACTCCATTCTACTGATGTATGCATGGATATTGATAAAATATTGGGGAGGGGAAGCTGATGAGTTTACATGTATGTGTGATTGCATCAGGATTTGTAAGTGTATGCAGTGTGTTCCTGAAATTCACATGTACTATGATCCATCAGTAAATAGGATTACAGACTCTGAGTTAAGAAATTCTTGGAGATTTGGGAGATGGAGCCTGGGGAAGAAATGGTTTGGGGAGGGGAGGGGACCTCAGTGGAGTATAATGCCATAGAGTCCACCATCCAAAGCAGCCATATTCTCCAGGGGAATTGCTCTCTTTTGTCTGGACATCAGTTGTAATTCTAGGAGATCTCCAGACAGCACCTGGAGGTTGGCAATCCCATCAATAAAGGAACAAACACAGTACATACAGACTCACACATATTCAGATCAGGGTTGCTAACCACTATATGGGGACTGGGGATCTCTCACACTACAGAGATCAGTTTCCTGGCAAAAAAGCCTACTTTGGAGGGTGGACGTTATAGCAGTATACCCCAATAAGGTCCCTCCCATTCCCAAACCCCTCATTCCCCAGATCTGCTCCAGGAATTTCCCAACGTGGAACTGGCACACACACAGACACACAAATCTCGATTTCCATTGGACAAGACCAGGTAATTCAGATGTCCAAACTCCATGGAGAAATAATGATCAGCAGAATTAGGAAAGCATCTCTGCTTCAGATCATCTCTCTTTCCTCCTTTTCTGCTTTCAAACACTACTTTGGATTGTAATGTGATCCAGGATCACTGCAGATGGTCACTGCAGCCATGAAATTAAAAGACGCCTGCTCCTGGGGAGGAAAGCAATAGCAAACCTAGACAGCATAATAAAAAGTAGAGACATCACCCTGCCAACAAAAGTCTGTAGTCAAAGCAATGGTATTTCCAGTAGTAATGTATGGCTGCAAGAGCTGGACCATAAGGAAAGCTGAGCACCGAAGAATAGATGCTTTTGAATTATGGTGCTGGAGGAGACTCTTGAAAGTCCCTTGGACTGCAAGGAGATCGATTCAGTCAATCCTAAAAGAAATCAACCCTGACTGTTCCCTGGAAGGCCAGATACTGAAGCTGAAACTCAAATACTTTGGCCACCCAATGAGAAGAGAGAACTCACTGGAGAAGACCTTGATGCTGGGAAAGACTGGAGGTCAAAGAAGAAGTGGATGGCAAAGGATGAGATGGTTGGATAGTGTTATCAATGCAATGAACATGAAATTGAGCAAACTCCGGAGGACGACGGAGGACAGGAGGGCCTGGCGTGATGTGATCCATGGGATCGTGAAGAGTCAGACTCAACTCTGGGTTTGAACAGCAACAACAACACAATTCTTCTGATGCAGTTCCACTGGATTGCATCTCTCTCTCTCTCTCTCTCTCTCTCTCTCTCTCTCTCTCTCTCTCTCTCTCTCTCTCTCTCATTTAGTTTGATTATTTTGTAAAGCACTAAAAGATCTCATAGCATGATTGTGGATAGTCTGGCAATGATTTGTTGACGAGTCCTGATTTCACAAAAAAACAGGAGAAACGTCTGGATGCCTTTGGGTGACACGTTCAATTCCCAGAGAAGGACAGGACAGGCAGAGGAGCCCATGGAAAGAAAGGAAGAAAAACCAGTTCAGGCTCCAGGAAAAGAAGCTGTCAGAGAAGGCAGTAGGCCAAGCAAAGCTGAAATTCCTAGGAAAGGGAGGGTTGGAATAGTAATTGCCCCAGAGGAAATATCATGAGAGTAACCACCCTGTTGAGTAAGAAAGAAGTTAAACTGAGAAACTTTCCAGGACTAGTTGTTGTTGTTGTTCAGTCGCACAGTCGAGTCCGACTCTTCGCGACCCCATGGACCAGATTATGTCTGCAAAGCCAGAAAATGGAGTCAGGAAGAAGGCTGCCAAGTCTGATAGCAGACCTCTAGAAACAAACCTGAGGGAGTTGGACTAGATAATCACCAAGGCTTCCTCCAACTTGAGACTCTGGCTGAAAACCTTTTAATTTTGTAAGCTACTTTGTTTCATGAGGAAGTGGGATGGAGGAATCAGGATGTACTGTTTAAATTTTATTTCAATGTTTAAATCATAGAATCATAGAGCGATAGAGTTGGAAGGGACCCCCAGGATCATCTAGTCCAAAGCCCTGCACAGTGCAGGAAATTCACAAATAGTTCCCCCCCTGTTCCATGCCCAGAATGAAACATTTTAATGCCTGATCTGTGCTTCCATGGGGACCTTATTTGGGTGGAAAGGCGGCATATAAAGAAACAAAGAAACCAATAAATACATAACAAAAAACAAGGTTCTCCAAACATAGGCCATAGACAGAGCATGGTTGATTTGCATGTGGCATTTTCAAGGTTCAGTTCCCAGCATTTTCAACTCCATTAATAAAGTATGTTAAATTAATTTGATTGAGGGTCTGTGCCTTTTGGAAATCACCTGAATTGCATTGAGAAAGTCCCAGATTCAGTCTCTAATATCTCTAATTAAAAAAGTATAAAACAGCAGGTGTTGGGATTAGGGATGGGCACAAATCGGAAAAATGCAGTTCATGTCAGTTCATGGCCAAACCACAAACCACACCACAAACCAAATCAAAGTGGTAGGTTTGATTGCAAACTGAGCCAGTTTGTGCTTCATGACCTCACAAACCCCACTGAAAGGGATCACAGTCCTTTTCAACTGAGTTTGCAGAAAGTGAGCAGCGCTTCCCATGGCTCAGCTGTTTGGGGCTTTCTTGTACAGTCTGCTTAAACTTTAAAGGGACTGTACAAGAGACCCTGGAACAACAGGAGCAGGCTGTTGCCAACCACTCAGCTGTTTTTGTGGCTTTTGTGGGGAACAGAAAGCAGGGGTTGAAAGGGACTCTAAGGCCCCATTCACACGCAGAAATTGCTGTGGATGAGACATGAATGTCAGGCAGATTATAGGGGCATGATCACACTGGAACATCTGGGAAGTGTAGTGCACCCGTTGACCACCCGTAGCATCTGGCTGAAGATGTGGAATTAAAAAGTACCCAGGAAAGTGTATGAGCAAACCATTTGCGACAGGCCGTGGACAGAATTCCTACATGTGATCATTCCAGCGCGCTCCTCTTGCCTCGTTGAAGTGCAATGAACAAAAACCCGATTCACTGCCATCACATCTGATCACATTCTGGCAGGTCAAATTGTGCCAGTGCAAAAAGCCACACCTCCCCCCCCCCCGCATTATCTGGCCCATGTGACCGGGGCCTAAGTCTCTTTAAACCCCTGCTTTCTGCTCTATCCACAAACTGCTTTAAATGTTATGGAAGATCATGACACTAGACCTGTCACAAATTTTGGTTAGCGAACCATGAACAGGGCAAAATTCGTGATGAATTTTGCTTCATGGTTCGGTACATGTCCAACCCTCGTTGCGATAGACCTTTCCATGCCTTGGAGGGGCCGTGGCTCAGAGTACAGCATCTGCTTTGTGTGCAGGAGGTCCAAGGTTCAATTCCTGTCATCTGCAAATAAAGGATGGGGCAGTAGGTGATGTAAAAGACCTCTGCCTCAGTACCTTGGAGAGCCACTGAACAGGCAAGATTAATGATGGATGGAGTATAAGAAAACTTTATGTGTTTGTGTGCCTTAGATTCTGCTAGCCAGAGGGGACGACATTGGTTTAGGTGGGCCAGCGCTCTGATTTAGGAGAAGGAAAATTCATTTGTAGCATGGGTACTCCAGCTGTATTCTGAATGGAAAATTCGAGGCATGAGAAACTGTGCTTGTTTTTACCGGGGTGTTTAATTACACAAGCGTTTTTAAAGTTTATAACATGTTTTCACACCTAAATCTGCAAGATGAACTCCAGAGCTTCCCTTCTATCTCCCGACAGGCTTTGATGAACTCCCACTGCATTAGGAAGGCCCCGTTCTACCGAAGCCCAGATCACACGCTGGTATGCTGTTGAACATGACTTTCAAGCACTCACTGGGGAAGTCTTTTTTGATCTGGTATGTTGTCAGCTGGGGATGTACAAGATACTCATCATTCATCATTGGCTTGGGTTGCCTCTTGCTACAATCATCCTGCCGGAGGGATCCCCACCCAGTCATGCCACAAACAGTCTCACTGAATGAAAAAATGCAAAGCTTCTTGAGGTCAGCTTTCTTCAGGAATCTTTCCTGAACAGTTTCTCCTCATTTGTGATGTACCCACCTTCACCCATAAGTCTGGACCTGGGGTGGGAGTCATAGAGTTTCCTGCTGTGTCTTGGACTACATTTTTAAAAACTGTTTCTTAGAAGGATCTAGGTGCATCCATTCAGGGCCCACACCTCCTTCTTCTCTTTGCTTGTCCATTCATAGGAACAGCAAAATGCTGGATGTTTTCAAGTGAAGGCTGGGTGACTGTCTTTCGGGTATGTTGTAGGGCTATCTTTCAGCTATGCTCCTGCAGAGTGCAGGGGTTGGACTAGACGACCTGCAAGGTCCCTTCCAACTCTAACATTCTGTGATTCTATGCAGTAGCCAAATAGCTTGCTTTAATGCCAGTAGCTCACAAAGTAGAATTTTGGGTATGTTGTAGGGCTCTCTTTCGGCTTTGCTCCTGCAGGGGGTTGGACTAGATGATCTGCAAAGTCCCTTCCAACTCTAACACTCGATGAGTCTATGATCCTTTATTAGCAAAGGAAGGGCTCTTCCTGTCCCATGACTGTGATGTCACATCAAGGTCTGGAAAGTATGGGAAGTTCTGTTATGCTGCTAGGTCTGCCCCAGACCATTGAGGGTTGGGGTGTGGGGTGACTTTCCTAGCTCCTCAGTGGGGCCCACACTTTAAAGATATTAATTGGTTTTTTTCTTAACATGCCATCAGGAAGTAGCCATGTTGGTCTGAAGCAGCAGAACAAAGTTTGAGTCTAGTGGCACCTTTAAGACCAACAATGTTTTATTCTGGGTATTCTGGGTATAAGGTTTCATGTGCACCCATGAAGAAGTCTGTGTGCGCATGAAAGTTTATACCAGAATAAACCTTTGTTGGCCTTGAAGGTGCCTCTAGATTTAAACTTCATTTGTCTTAATACATTATTACCATGCTGTAAGGAGCTGCGGTGGCTCAAGTGGTTAAGACGCTGAACTGCAGGCTGTGGAAGGTCAGTAGTTCAGCAGTTCGACACCCGAGAGTGTTGCATGATGGGGTGAGCTCCTGTCTCTGGTTCCAGCTCCTGCCAACCTAGCAGTTCGAAAGCAAGAACTTGCAAGTAGATAAATAGGTACCACTTCAGTGGGAAGGTAACAGCGTTCCATGCGCCTTGGTGTTTAGTCATGCTGGCCACATGACCACGGAAACGTCTTCGAACAGCGCTGGCTCCTCGGCTTTGAAACGGAGTTGAGCACCGCAACCCTAGAGTCGGATTCGACTGGCTTTCAAGCAAGGGAACCTTTACCTTTGCCATGCTGTAACCTTTTATGGATGTTAATTTATTTTTCATACGCTTCGTACTCCACCTTCCTTGTTAAGATGTCATTTATGCTAGTTTATTACACGTTGTTTATCTGTATCCCATGACAGGATGGAATCTCTGACCTCTCTCACCATTCGTTATGTCTAAGAACCACATTGGTTCCAGTCACAGGCAAAAGAACTCGCATCTGAATTTTCGACGACAGTTCTCTTTCTGTTCCAATTTCTCCTCTCCCCCTCCTTCAGTGATTTTGGCTATGAAAAACTCTTCAAAAAAGTTTTTTCCATATCCTATTTTGCTCTGACCTGGATAGCCGAGTCTAGCCCAATCTTGTCACATCTCAAAAGATAAGCAGGGTCTACTTTGGTTGGTATTTGGATGGGAGACCACCATAAGGACATAAGAACCTAAGATAAACCATGTTGGATCAGGCCAATGACCCATCCAGTCCAACACTCTGTGTCACACAGTGGCTCAAACCCAGGTTGCCATCAGGAGGTCCACCAGTGGGACCAGAACTCCAGAAGCCCTCCCACTGTTGCCCCCCCAGCACCAAGAATACAGAGCCTCACTTGCCGCAGACTGAGAGTTCCTATCTATACCTTGTGGCTAATAACCACTCATGGGCCTCTGTTCTATATGTTTATCCAATCCCCTCTTGAAACTGTCACCAAGGAAGCACAGAGCTGATATGTAGAGTGGGCCATGACAAACCACATCTGAACAACCTCTTGCTTTGAAAACCCTATGGGGTCTCAGTAAGTTGGCTGCAACTTAAGAGCAATACGTAAATAAATATATGGACTTCTCAAGGAAAAAAAATATTAAATCATTAAAAGTATTAAAACAAACTTTAACATAAGGTATATATAAAATATTTAAACAATTCAGTGAAAGAGTCAATAAAAACACATCACAACACAATCAGGGAACAGTTGGCTTCAAAGGAGGAATGGATAAGCATATGGAGCAGAGGTCCATCAGTGGCTATTAAACACAAAGTCTAGAGATGATGAAGAAGAAGAAGAGGAGGAGGAGGAGGAGATTGGATTTATACCCTACCCTTCACTTGGAGTCTCAAAGCAGCTTACAAACCCCTCTCCCCTCCCCTCCCCACAACAGACACCCTATGAGGTAGGTGGGGCTGAGAGAGCTCTTTCAAGGACTGTCCTTGAGAGAACAGCTCTGACAGAACTATGGCTTGCCCAAGGTCATCCAGCAGCTGTGAGTGGTGGAGTGGGGAATCAAACCCAGTTCTCCCAGATTAGAATCCACGCACTTAACCACTACACCAAACTGGCTCTAGATGGAACACTCTGTCTGGGGCAGTGATGTTCTGCATACTTGGTGCTTGGGGGATGACACCTGGTTTTTGGTCACTGTGCGACACAAAGTTTCAGTTGCCAGACCCCAGCCCAATCCTTTGATTTCCAGGCTGGTGGAGGAAACCCCACCCCCAAACAGGAACATCAGTGGCCCCACTGCTGGACCTCCTGATGGGACCTGGTATTTTTGGCCATTGGCCTCATCCAACATTGGCTTCTCTTATGTCCTTGTGTCCATATGACATCCCCAACATGATGACATCACCCGGAAGTAACATAATTGTGTCATCAATGTTGTGGATCGACACTCTAGTTTTTGGCCAAACTGTATGGTTTTGAAGCAAAGCATGCATGGCAGAAGATCCCAAGCTGGACCCAGGAGCCCCCGATCAGATCACAGGTAGGACGTGGCAACCATACACAAACTGTTGGACAGGATGGGCCATTGGCCTGATCCAACATGACTTCTCTTAGGGCTTGTAGAAGACAAAGGAGACAGATGACTCTCCCTGGGGAGATCATTTGCATACGATAAAGTGAGCTCTGGCTTACAAAATCGCATTTTTGGTTTCTTGAATGAACTCTCTTCCTGTAAAGCTTTGCTTGCCATCTTTACAAGAGGAAATAGGTATTAAGTCCAAACCCATTTTAATGAAAATGACATTTTAGATTGGGCGAACGGGGTTGCCTCAGTCAGTCCAGATAATGTGATTACACAGATTGTCTAAATCTTCTGAGTAGGGTTGTCATCTGCCTACCGGCAGCGTAACACCTTCCGCCTACTGCCACCACTCCCAACTGCTGCTCAGCTGGCTGGTGAGAAGGAAACAGTGGGCAAGATCTTTTCTTTCTTTCTTTTCTATGACACTTCATTCATCCCAGTGGTCCTGAACAGCTGCTGAGAGTTTGTTTAAGCAGCTAATGGAAAACTACCTGCATAATGGGATCTCCCTGGCAAAATATGATACGGTTTATGCAATTACATAAGAACATAAGAAAAGCCAATGTTGGAAAAGCCCATCTAGTCCAACACTCTGTTACACAGTGTCCAAAAAATACCAGGTGCCATCAGGAGGTCCAGCAGTGGGGCCAGGACACAAAAACCCCTCCCACTGTTGACCCCCTTGGAGAAACAATGGCTGAGGGGTGGCATGATCGAGGTTTATAAGATTCTGCATGGAATAGAGCAGGTAGAGAAAGAAGTACTTTTCTCCCTTTCTCACAATACAGGAACTCGTGGGCACTCCATGAAATTGCTGAGTAAGGTTAGAACAGATAAAAGGAAGTCCTTCTTCACCCAAAGAGTGATTCACACATGGAATTCACTGCCACAGGAGGTTGTGGCAGCTACAAGCATGGACAGTTTCAAGAAGGAATTAGATAAACATATGGAGCAGAAGTCCATCAGTGGCTATTAGCCACAAGGTATAGATAGGAACTCTCAGTCTGGGGCAGGTGATGCACTCTATTCTTGGTGCTGGGGGGGCAGCAGTGGGAGGGCTTCTAGTGTCCTGGCCCCACTGCTGGACCTCCTGATGACCCCTGGTATTTTTGGCCACTGTGTGACAGAGTGCTGGACTAGATATGCCATTGGCCTGATTCAACATTGGCTTCTCTTATGTTCTTATGTTCTTAAGATTGGCGAAATGAGTGCAAAAACTGGTGTGCTCATCGAGGCTATGATGATGTTGGACTTTGCTTTGTTAATGTCAGAATTTCCTAACTATATCGTAAGATTAATAGCTTCACAAATTGTTGCTCATAGAATTATTAAATGTGTCATTGTTAATTTTATCACAGTGGTTCTTTGTTTGTTGGCATACATATTTATTAACCAGTTATGGTAGATGGATCCAGAATCTGGGCAGTTCAGCCTGGTCTAGGAGGTGGGCAACAGCTCATATTGCCAATCCCCAACCCCCACTCCTACAGAGATCGGTCCCCCTGAAGAAGATGGCTGTTTTGCCCTGACCGGGATTGCCCAGGCAAGCCTGATCTTGTCAGATTTCAGAAGCTAAGCAGGGCCTACCCTGGCGAGTAAGACTTCCAAAGAATACCAGGATCGGGAAGCAGAAGCAGGCTAACAAGCCACTTCTCTGAGCATCCTCCATGCCCCAGTAGGACCAAAGGTCGCCATGACTTCCAGGCATAGGCACGCACACAAATGCAAAAAAAAGAGAGAGATGATGGCTGTTTTGAGGTTGGGCTGTGTAGCGCTATATGTCACTGAGGTCCCTCAGTGGAAGGGCTTCTGGTGCCCTGACCCCACTGCTGGACCTCCTGATGGCACGTGGTATTTTTGGCCACCGTGTGACAGAGTGTTAGACTGGTTGGGCCATTGGCCTGATCCAACGTTGGCTTATCTTATGCTCTTATGTTCTTAACCCCACTTTCCCAGGCTCCACTCCTAAATCCCCAGGAATTTCCCAACATGAATTATGGTGCTGGAGAAGACTCTTGAGAGTCCCTTGGACTGCAAGGACATCAGATCAGTCAATCCTAAAAGAAATCAAGCTTGACTGTTCCCAGGAAGGCCAGATACTGAAGCTGAAGCTCAAATACTTCGGCAACCCAATCAGAAGGGAGCACTCCCTGGAGAAGACACTGATGCTGGGAAAGACTGAAGGTCAATGAAGAAAGGGACAGAAAAGGATGAGATGGTTAGACAGTGTTATTGAGGCAATGAACATGAAGTTAAGGAAACTCCAGAAGGTGATGGAGAACAGGAGGGCCTGGCGTGATGTGTTCCATGGGGTTGCGAAGAGTCGGACTCGACCGTGTGACTAAACAACAGCAGCAGCACCACCACCGAAAGAGTGAGTACATCTTACACAACATATGCTATATGGGATGGGGGTATTCATGGGTGTGAGCTCCACTGTCAAATCAGACTCAGTCTGTCGACTCTTCCATGGGGCATTGGAGCCGTATCTTAAAAGGGGACATTTGCTCATAGTTACTTTACTGCCTTGCCTTGTCTCAGGGTTCCATCTTCAGTTCCCAAAACTGACATGGAGCAATCAGTAGCTTGCCTGCTATAAGAAACTCCCCTCCCAAACAACGTAGCCCAAAACACTCTGTTTCTTCACGCCAACAAGGAGTTGCCCCATAGACAACATCTCAAATTGCTGTAATTAATTAACTCCATTCTTAGGCTCATGAGTCAACAGTCCCTGCAAGTGTTACATCTCAGAAGTGTTTGATAGTGTAGAGTCCGAAGGCCTGAATCACCAGCATTGGGACATTCAAACCCACAGATTGGAAGATATACCCAAATAATGGACTTGTTCCTAATCCCCATGGTTGAGGAGAGACATTAATATATCGAACCCTTGGCATGTCTCCATTTGTGGATACTAAAATCTGGAGACTGGGGCCGTGGACTGAAAAGACGGATGTTTCAACATGGAAAAGCTCTCATTTTGCTGGGAAAAAAATCTGAAATCTTAGAAAAAAACACATCGAGGAGTTAATGACAGAAGCAGAACTGAAGTTTTAAGAAATGAAGGCCCTCTCAGTGGCTGCTGTGACACTTGTTAGGCAACAATTACATTACCTGCAGCCTCAAACCTTGATTTTGCTCCGAAAAAGCCAGGGCCTTTTCCAAGGCTGTTTTGGCCTTTGAGGAGGAGGAGGAGGAGAAGAAAAAGAAGAAGAAGAAGAGGAGGAGGAGGAAATTGGATTTATACCCCACCCTTCACTACCCAAAGATTTCTCATAGCAGCTTACAAACTCCCTTCCCTTCCCCTCCCCACAACAGACACCCTGTGAGGTAGGTGGCGCTGAGAGAGCTCTTGACAGAAACTGCTCATTTTCAAGAACAGCTCGTAGCAGAACTACAGCTTGCCTAAGGTCATCCAGCCAGGTGCAAGTGGAGGAAGTGGGGGAATCAAGCCCGGTTCTCCCAGATTAGAGTCCGCGCGCTTAACCACTACACCAAACTGGCTCTTTCATGGGGAGGGAGGACTGATCGAGGCTAGGCCAAGTGATGTGTGTGACTCACCCAGGCCCTGCTGCTTGCTACTCTTCAATGGCAGTCAACTACAAAGGACAGTGTGGTGTAGTCCTTAGAGATTCAGACAGATTCCCCACAAGCAGCTGCGCTGCGCTCGCCCTTCTGTTTTCCCCGCTTGCATTGGTCAATTTCACACTATTCACCACGCGGCAGCATTTTGACCCACAGCCCCACTCCCACCCCGATTTCCCCCGTGTCTTCTCGATCTCAAAAAAAAAAAAAAAGGATCGAGAAGACACGGGGGAAATCGGGGGGAGCTGCAGGTCAAAATGCGACTGTACAGTGAATAGTGAGAGCCAGTTTGGTGTAGTGGTTAAGTGCACGGACTCTAATCTGGGAGAACTGAGTTTGATTCCCCACTCCTCCACTTGCAGCTGCTGGACGACCTTGGGCAAGCCATAGTTCTGGCACAGCTGTTCTTGAGAAATGGCAGTTTCTGTCAGAGCTCTCTCAGTCCCACCTACCTCACAGGGTGTCTGTTGTGGGGAGGAGAAGGGAAAGGAGTTTGTAAGCCGCTCTGAGACTCCTTTGGGTAGTGAAAGGCAGGGTATAAATCCAATCTCCTCCTCCTCCTCCTCCTCCTCCTCCTCCTCCTCTTCTTCTTCTCTTCTCCTCTTCCCCTTCTTCTCCTTCTTCTCTTCTTCTTCTTCTAGTGTGAAATTGACCAATGCAAGTGGGGGAAACAGAAGAGTGAGGGCGGTGCAGCTGCTTGAGGACAATTGGTCTCAGACTAGGATCTTGGAGACCAAGATTCGAATTCCCACTTTGCCATGGAGCTCACTGAGTGACTTTGAATGGTTTTGTAGGCATTTTATCATGTATGTTTTTAAATATTTAGCTGCCTTGGCGGCCCTTTGTAAGGGGAGAAGGGCAGGATATAAACCTTGCAATTTATTTATTTAGTTCATTTGATCGATGACTTACCCTCCCCTGCTACTGCAGGGCTCCGGGCAAGTGACAGCATATTATAATAACAGCCATAATTTAATATTAAAACAATTCTTGGAACTGATCATACTCATAGTGAAACTAATCATTACAAACATAGTCAAATAAATGGCATATGGCAATACAGAATAATTACAGAGGCGGGAGAGAGAGGGAGCAGAAGGGCCAGTTGGATGAAGCTGTCATTCTCACCCACCAGAAGCTTCGACTATAGGCCTGGTGGAACAGCACGGTTTTGCGGGCCCTGTGGACCTGTAACAGGTTTGTGTCGTGTGAGAGTTAGGGATCTCAAATTCTGCATATTGTAAGTTCTAGGTTTGCCAGCCTCCGGGTCACACTTGGAGATCTCTCAGAATTACACCTGATCTCCAGGTTACAGAGAATAGTTCCCCTGGAGAAAATGGCTTCATTGGAGAATACAGTCTATGGCATTATGCATAAGAGCGTAAGAACGTAAGAGAAGCCAATGTTGGATCAGGCCAGTGGCCCTTCCAGTTCAACACTCTGTGTCACACAGTGGTCAAAAAATACCAGGTGCCATCAGGAGGTCCAGCAGCTGGGCCAGGACACTAGAAGACCTCCCACTGTTGACCTCCAACAAGCACCAAGAATACAGAGCCTCACTCGCCCCAGACCGAGAGTCCTTATCTACAACTTATGGCTAATAGCCACTGATGGACCTCTGCTCCATATGTTTATGATAGGGTTTATGCAGTTACATAAGAACATAAGAGAAGCCAGTGCTGGATCAGGCTAAGGGCCATCTAGTCCAACACTCTGTCACACAGTGGCCAAAAATATCAGGTGCCATTAGGAGGTCCACCAATGGGGCCAGGACACAAAAAACCCTCTCTCTGTTGCCCCTCCTCCAAAGCACCAAGAGTACAGAGCCTCACTTGCCCCAGCCTGAGAGTTCCTATCTATAACTTGTGGCTAATAGCCACTGATGGACCTCTGCTCCATATGTTTATCTGATTCCCTCTTGAAGCCGTCCCTACTTCTAGCTGCCACCACCTCCTGTGGCAATGAATTCCATATGTTAATCACTCTTTGGGTGAAGAAGTGCTTCCTTTTATCCGTTCTAACCTGACTGCTCAGCAATGTCATGGAGTGCCCACGAGTTCTTGTACTGTGAGCATTGATGAGGTCCTACCCCTCCCCAAACCCCATCCTTTCCAGGCTCCTCCCCCAAATCGTCAGGAATTTACAAACCCGGAGCTAGCAACCCTACTGATTGTGGTTGTGGTTGGCAGCAGGGCTTTATGTCAGCTGTCCACAGTTTTGTGATGAGTTGCCCCTTGGAAATCTGTGGCCCCTTCCCCTTCACTGCAATTAGGAGGCACTGCTGGACACACCTCTGTCACCAGCCTTTTGGGTTCACTTTATTACCTTATTGTTGACTTGTTGCTTTCGTTGATTTTTATCATGGAGTTAGTACTTAGGTATTACATTATTACAGTTTTGAAAGCCCTCCCTTGAGATTGGGACAGGTGGCATATGAAGCATTATCTCTTCCCTGCCTGATAGAAGTATCAAGGATTTAATGTGTGTTGAGGCACCTGTTCAATTCCTTCAATCACATCCTTCCTCCAGGGATCTCGGGGTCTCCCCTGCTCCATTTCTTTCTCACAACAACCTTGGTAAGGGAAATTATGCTGAGACCGAGTGACTGTCCAAAGTTCACCCAGTGAGTTTCCTAGCAGAGCCATGAACTCAAGTCTTCAGTGGCTGGATAGAATCATAGAGTTGGAAGGGACCTCCAGGGTCATCTAGTCCAACCTCCTGCACAGTACAGGAAATTCACAAATACCTCCCCCTCCACAGTGACTGCTGTTCCATGCCCAGAAGATGACAAAAAGCAAACAAACACTGAGATCTCCAGCCAAACTGGCCTGGAGAAAAAATGCTCCTTGACCCTAAAGTGGCGATCAGCATTCCTCTGGGCATGTAAGAAAGGGCCATGAGAACTAAGCACTGAGGCAACCCTTCCTGCCCTCCCTCTCATGATCTGCCTAAGTTCACAGAATCAGCATTGCTGACAGATGGTCATCTAGCCTCTCTTTGAAACCCTCCAAAGAAAGAGAGCCTACCACCTCCCAAGGAAGCCTGTTCCACTGAGGAACCACTCTATGTCAGGAAGTTCTTCCTAATGTTTAGCCAAAAACAATTCTGATTTACTTTCAGCCCATTGGTTCTGATACAACCTTCTGGGGCAACAAAAAACAACTCCATACCATCTTCTGTACCATGACATCCCTTCAAGTTCTTGGAGACAGTGATCATATCACCTCTCAGTTTTCTCCTCTCCAGACTAAACATACCCAGCAACCTTTCCTCACAGGACTTGATCTCCAGAGCCCTCACCATCTTCCTTGCCCTCCTCTGGACACATTCCAGCTTGTCTAAATCCTTCTTAAGTTGCGGTGGCCAAAACTGAACACAGTACTCTAGGTGAGTTCTAACCAGAGCAAAGTATCCATCTGTTATTTCAAGCACGATGGAACTGTTTTCTCCTTGGTCCAGTTCCTCCTCATTCCAATATTGTCTGGATTCAGGAAGAAAATTTAGAAGATGCTAATAACCTAATTTCTGGAAAATGAACAATTTTTTCTTACGGAAGGAAGAGCATAATTTACCCTGGCAATGTGCTTCCTCTTCCCAGAGCTTCCCAGAAAACCATGAAATGAGATGATAAGGAAAAGGCCCTAAGTGTCACTGTAATTATATATGAATTGAGCCATCAACACCCAGCTCCCTGGATTCATATGGACAAGGTCTGGATCCTTCTCAGTCTCCTCCCATGATTCACAGATATTTTGTACCAATCCAATTATATATTAGTTGGGGCCATCTTTTCACTTGGTAAGAAGAGCTGAAGGTCCAACAGAAGATGGACAGACTCAGTCAAGGAAGCTGCAACCCTCAGTTTGCAAGACCTCTGTTAACGATAGCATGTTTTGGGGTTCATTAATTCACAAGTGGTTAAGATGCTGAACTGCAGGCTGTGGAAGGTCAGTAGTTCAGCAGTTCGAGACCCAGGGTGCCATATGAATGAGTGAGCTCCTGTCTCTAGTTCCAGCTTCTGCCAACCTAGCAGTTTGAAAGCAAGAAATTGCAAGTAGATAAATAGGTACCACTTTGGTGGGAAGGTAACAGCGTTCTGTGCACCTTGGTGTTTAGTCGTGCCGGCCACATGACCACGGAAACATCTTCGGACAGCGCTGGCTCTTCGGCTTTGAAATGGAGATGAGCACCGCAACCCTAGAGTCGGATTCGACTGGCTTTCGAGCAAGGGAACCTTTACCTTTACCCTAATTCACAAGGTTAAGAACATAAGAACATAAGAACATAAGAGAAGCCAATGTTGGATCAGGCCAATGGCCCATCTAGTCCAACACTCTGTCACACAGCGGCCAAAATATACCAGGTGTCATCAGGAGGTCCAGCAGTGGGGCCAGGGCACCAGAAGCACTCCCACTGCTGCCCCCTCCAGCACCAAGAATAGAGTGCATCACCTGCCCCAGACTGAGAGTTCCCATCTATACCCTGTGGCTAATAGCCACTGGTGGACTTCTGCTCCATATGTTTATCTAATTTCCTCTTGAAACTGTCCATGCTTGCAGCTGCCACGACCTCCTGTGGCAGTGAATTCCATATGTTAATCACTCTTTGGGTGAAGAAGTATTTCCTTTTATCTGTTCTAACCCGACCGCTCAGCAATTTCATGGAGTGCCCACGAGTTCTTGTATTGTGAGAAAGGGAGAAAAGTACTTCTTTCTCAACCTGCTCAATCCCATTCATAATCTTATAAACCTCAATCATGTCACCTCTCAGCTGTCGTTTCTCCAAGCTAAAGAGCCCCAAGCATTTTAACCTTTCTTCATAGGGAAGGTGTTCCAACCCTTTTATCATTCTAGTTGCCCTTCTCTGCACTTTTTCCAATGCTATAATATCCTTTTTGAGATGTGGTGACCAGAACTGTACACAGTATTCCAAATGAGGTCGCACCAATGATTTATACAGGGGCATGATGATACTGGCTGATTTGTTATCAATTCCCTTCCTAATAATCCCCAGCATAGCGTTGGCCTTCTTTATTGCAGCTACACATTGTGTAGACATTTTCAGCGAGTTATCCACTACGACTCCAAGATCTCTCTCTTGGTCCGTCTCTGCCAGATCAGACCCTATCAACGTGTATTTATATTTAGGATTTTTGGCTCCAATGTGCATCACTTTGCACTTGGCCACATTGAACCCCATTTGCCACGTTGACGCCCACTCACCCATCTTCAACAGATCCCTTTGGAGTGCCTCACAATCCTCCCTGGTTGCCATAAGTCAGAAATTATTTAGTAGCACATAGTCAACACACATATCATTACACTGTTCAGGGCGATTGGAGAGGAAAAAATCCTTGACAAATGTTTTCCAAACCACTTTTTGTTTCCTTTGAAATCCTCAGCCATTCTTGCCAGGCAATTGGTAGCTGTCAGGCTCCTTCTCTCGCTGAGGAGCAGTTCATAGCTAGATAACCATAAATACCCTTCCTACAATAACATCTCAGATATCAGAAGTGCAATACACTGCCTGGCCCCAAAATGACACAAAACAGATACCAGCCGAAAACAACTCCGGATATGTAGTTTAGAAGTGTGAGCACAAGCTAATGACCTCCTTCCCACCCTAGAGAGATGCCTAATTTAAGACAATGGGTTTCCCAAGAACCTATGGCCTCACCTCATAGTAATCTCGTCAACACCCAACCTCACTTCCCCTCACCCATTTACCCTAATTAAGGAACACTTAACACTATTCACCTAACCTGGTAGTTTTTCCCATCGTGTACTTACAGTGTCATCAAGCACCATTAACATCTATAGTCCACCTCAGGTAAATCCATCAAGCTTCTCTCAAATCATTATCCACCTCCAAAAAAACCATTGAGTTATTGTTTTGGGGGTAATACTTCAGCTTGTCTGAGGGAGCATTTTGCCCTGTATCTGGATTCCCTAGCCACCTGTGTGTGTGTGTTCCAGATCCATAAATTACACCCACAAATCCATTTGGGCCTTCTCTTTGTCTCTCTGTGAAATGCTGGTCATTTTGCTGCTGCCTCCATGGACCTCTTTCTTTGATTGCTTTCTCCCCTTTCCTCCCTGATTTCCTCTTAGCCAGCCTTGTATGTTTTGTTTAAGTGTGTGTTTTGTGTGAGTGAGTGTGCATATGTGTTGCCTTATTTAATAAAAACCTTTCTGGCTGAACATCTGCCTGGTTTATTTGAGAGTTCTCTTAAGGGAAAAAATTGCCATAAACATAGGTGGAGAATCCCAGTTACCCCCTCTCATTCCCCCTATTAAATAAGTGTCTGCCTCTTTGGGTAACACAGGAGCCTTCCTTTGAATTTTGGAACAGCCACCAGAAGGTGGGCAAATTTGTTTTGGGCAACTTTCCAGAGCCCCAAATTGCTGCTCCACTTAGAAGCTTCATTTCATTTTAAAAATTCCAAAGTTGGAGAAACCAGGCAACCTCCTCTTTTCTTATAAAATCTAAGGATACCAAGGACAAACTTTTCAAGGTTATGCATGGCTTAGTCAATATAGGTTGTCCAGGAGCCCAACTGATGTTATGCTACCCCTAAATACTGAAAACTAGACAAAACTTCTCATCCATTGTCCAATACAACAGGTGTTGGCTAGTGAACTAATCACTGAGCTTGGGGGGATATTGTGGCTCAATACACTGTGGCTGCCCTGATACTATATGGTGAATTAATTGAATCCTTGAGGCTCTTCTTGACTAAGAATGTTAGAATATCAAATGGGAGAGGGCAATTTAGGAACAACTGGTTAAGGTATACTGTTAGGGCATACAAGCAGACCCAAATCACCTGCTTACCTAATTCCTTTTTTGAGCCATGTAATAAATATAAACAATGACTCTTTCGTTCTTTTTAAAAGACTTGACAGGCTATGCTTTCGTTTCCATTTCTTGTTGTTGTTCAGTCGCACAGTCGAGTCCGACTCTTCATGACCCCATGGGCCGCATCATGCCAGGCCCTCCTGTCTTCCGTCGTCCTCCAGAGTTTGCTTAATTTCATGTTCATTGCATCTTGTTTCAGTTATTTCCCCTTAGAAAAATCTGTCATTGGAACATAGGAAGAGCCTTCCTGGATCAGATCAGTGGTCCATCTAGTCTGATATCATGTCTTTCACAGTGACCAGCTGGTTATGCTGGATGGCCAATGACAGAGCATGGAGGATGAGGCTTACCCCTGATGTTTCCTCCTGGTCCTGGAATTAAGAGGTTTACTGCCTCTCAATGTAGAGTTCCCCTTCAGTCACCATGGCTAATAACCACTGATAGACCTCTCCTCCATGAACCTCTCTAATCTCCTTTTAAAGCTGTCTATGCCTGTGGCCACCACAACATCCTTTGACAGTGGATTTCATATTTTAATCATTCATTGAGTAAATAAGTATTTCTTTTCTGTGTGCCCTGTATAAACCCCATGGAAATAAATTTGGCACTATCCATTAACTGTTCCTAGCCTTAACAGACTGGAGCATAACCTCTCAAGGGCCTAAAAGTAGTATTTGCCTAAAGGCAGCATCTCAGATGAACCTCTAAATTTGCTTCGAAAGTTTGAGGTTAAATATATGGCAATATTATCACTCCCCATGGCTATTATTATTATTTCCTTCTTGATTTACACACAGGGGTGGTCCCAACCAATAAGGGGTCACATCAGGCCTGTAGCTACAGCGGGGCATATTGGGGCCTGGCCCCCTGACTCACTGCTAAGGCCCCCTGATGTCCCATCCAGCCCAGGCCCCCTGACTTCCATTTTTTTATTTTATTTGTGCCACTCTTGGGGGAGGGTGCAGGGTGCCCCCTGACTTATTAAAAGCCCCCCTGAATTAAAAAAAATATATATCCTGGCTACAGGCCTGGGTCATGTAGGGAGCAAGGACTGCATAAGCAACCAGATTTCACTACATGATGATGACGTCAATGAAGGGCAATGTAGTCAAATTGACAGTGAGGGCAAAGCTTATTGGATTGGTTGCATGAATCATATAGCCAATCAGAGATCAAAGAATCATCGAGTTGGAAGGGACCTCCAGGATCATCTGGTCCAACCCCCTGCAGAATTCAAGAAATTCACAAATACTTCCCCCTCCACACGCCCAGTGACTCCTGTTCCATGCCCAGAAGATGACAAAAATACCCTCCAAGATCCCCAGATTAACTGCCCTGGAGAAAAAATTGCTTCCTGACCCCAAAGTGGTGATTAACATTTCCCTGGGCATGTAAGGAAGGGCCACAAGACCTAAGCACTGATGCAAGCCTTCCTGCCCTTCCTCTCATGATCTGTTTAAGTTCACAGCATCAGCATTGCTGTCAGATGGCCCATCTACCCTCTGCTTGAAAACCTCCAAAGAAGGTTCATATGCTGAATAAGATGATGCATTCTGTAGAGAGATTTGCTACGATCTGTTTTGAGCTTCTATGCTTTTATGATGCTATGTCTTTCATACTGTGTTGGCAACTTCTTGTTGCTTTGAGTCTGAAGAGGCAACGTGAGATATCATTTTCAGTTAACAAATAACCACGATGATGAGAGAGAGCAATGTAAACAAAAGGGCTTCTTTTTTCTTTTTTTTTGGCGAGTGGCAGAGAAACATAATGAAAAGGTGGAGACCCTCCTTACGCCACTGCAAAATTACATGTAACTTTAGGTGATCTCTGTCAGTCAGAGGGAAAGGATGCTGGGCTAGATGTGCTCAATACATTCCAGTAGCAGAGAGTGCTAATGGAATGCCTCTGGGTGTGTGTGTCTGAATTGAAGTAGAAAATGTTATGTGTCCTCACAGGGGTATTTTTGGGCAGGAACGCACAGGAACGGAGTTCCGGCTGGCTCCCAAGTTGGCCATGCCCAGCAGGAACTCATTAGCATAATACGCCACCCCCAACAGCAGAAACTCATCAGGATTGGCTACATTAGGGTTCTGTGGCCTAACATGCAAAGGAGTTCCTGTTCCAAAAAAAAAGCTCTGGGTTTTGACAACAAACAAAGTAAACAGAATAAGAAGCAAAAGGTGGGTGTGGCTGGATGGCCACACTTCTGGTAACGTGGGGGTGTGGCCTAATATGTTAATGAGTTTCTGCTGTTGGGTGTGGCCTACTATGCTAATGAGTTCCTGGTGGGCTTTTTCTACACAAATAGCCCTGGATTCTCAGGCTTCGGCAGGAGTCAATCAGGGCTTGGGGAAGCTGGAAACACAACACTCTTCATGTAATTTCCATGCTGGATGGTACCGTGGGCCCAGACTCACTGGACATTAGTTATTTTATGCAGAAGGTCTTCAGCTCGATCTCTGGTACCTCAAGCTAGATGATCTTCTGCCTCAGGTCTTGGGAAAGAACGATTGTTCTCTTCCTGAAACCCCGGAGAGATGTTGCCAATCAGAGTGGATTATACTGAGCAAGGTAGACCCACGGTCTGACTCAAAGTCGCTGTATCATATATACCTGACTCCTAGGATAATTTTCAAGATGAGAGTTTAATGAAGTGAAACCCGATAACTGGTATTCTATCATTTTTTAACAGGATTAGCAAACCTAACTCAACAAGGGGCTATTCAGGCCTGATTTATTTATTTATTTTTTGGTTGACTTGCCTTCATCACAGCTGACTTAGGGCGACTCAGTGGGGTTTTCAAGGCAAGAGATGTTCAGGGGTGGCTTGCCATTGCCTTCCTCCACTTCATGGCCATGGACTTCCTTGGTGGTCTCCCATCCAAGTACTAATCAAGGTCAACCCTGCTTAGCTTCTGAGATCGGATGAGACCAGGCTGGCCTTTGGGTTCCTAAGGACCAGATCAAATGCCCATCTAATGACATCCCCAAATGCTTTTTCTCTCTTCTTATACATGAGCTGTAATTGCAGGAAAACCTGCCCCCCTGAATCATAGAAGGGACCTTGCCGGTCATCTAATCCAACCCCCTGCACTCTGCAGGAGCATAGCCAAAAGATAGCCCTACAACACACCCAAAAGATGGTTGTCCAGCCTCCGCTTGAAAATGTCCAGGGAAGAAGCATCCACCACCTCCCGAGGCAGTCTATTTCACTGCTCAACCACTCCTACAGTTAGGAAGTCCTAATACTAGATACTCCATCCCTCCCTGCCTGTGATCCCAGAATGCAACACGTCTCCCTGTAAATATCCATTTCCTGCTTCCATAATTACCCCCAAATCCATAGCTATTTAAAAGCCCTCTGCACACTTCCTTTAAAAGTGAACATTTTTTTTAGTAGTTAAATGTGTGAAAACAAAAACCAGCAGACAGGTAATTGAGATGCAAGCATATTAATATTTTAATATGAACAAAGAACAAGAGTGACCAAATTCCATGACGGCTTCACAAACTAAAATGGCATTTGTAAACATTCAGATCTCCCGCAACTGAGCTAAAGACTGCTATCATGTGGAACATGCTAACAGGAATAGTTTGACCCCTTTTTTAACAATCATAGAATATGTCACACTTGGATAAGAGGAAGAGTTCTTGACATTTTTGGATTCATGCAAAGTTACCCAAGCTTCATTGACATGCATGTATAGGAAGTAAGACATGGAGGTGACAGAAATGTGAAACATAACACACGTGTTGAAAATTTGCGACTGAAGCACAAAGCTGCTGAGCACCCATGTTTCAGGGCTTCTTCAAGACATGCGGCTATGGAGGTTCAAGTGTTCTGCAAGTGACACCGGCTGTGGAACTGGAGCATGGTCTCCTGGTTCTTTCTTCATCCCCGTGGTCAATACCGGTAGGAACTGGAGCTGAAAGAACTGCTTGGCAGAGCCTGAGAGTAGAAACTGGAGCCAAGAGAGCCACCAGCACCAGAACTGCTCATAGGATAGCCGCCTCCATGGGCACATGGATTGTACTGCTCAATGGCCAGAGGCTGGTTTGGGCAATAGAGAGCAGGTCCTGGGATGGTCAGGACAAAGGGCGGAGGCTGGATGGTCACGGTTGAAGCTGGGCAGCTGGCGTAGCACTGGTTGTATCCATAACCAGACATCTTGGAAAGGTTGGAGAGTGATCTGAAACCACAGGATTGGGGGACAGGATTAGTATGGTGTATTAAGCGTTAGAGTCTACAGCATGAGGACCTTAGAAAGACCAATTGAGGAGGGCAGCCATGTTGGCCCATGGTTGAATATCAAGATTCAAGTCCAGTAACACTTTGAAGATCACCCAGATTTCTGGGGTATAAACACATGAAACATATGAACACATGGACCTGCCTTATACTGAATCAGACTTTTGGTTCGTTAAGGTCAGTGTTGTCTACTCAGACAGGCAGCGGCTCTCCGGGATATCAGGCTGTTGTCTTGCACATCACCTTCTGCCAGATCTTGTAACTGGAGATACCAGGGACTGAACCTGGGACCTTCTGCATGCCAAACAGATGCTCTACCACTGAGGCACAGCCCATTAAAGCTTTTGAGAAGCAAAGCTCCCATCAGTTCTCATGAACGAGCTTTACCTCTCAAAAACGTATCATCTGGAAATCTTGTTGAAGGTGCGAGAGGATTCAAATGTCGGTACTAGAAAGATCAACCTGGGTGGGCAGCCGTGGTGGTCCAAAGCTGTGGAGCAAAGTTTGAGTCCAGTGGCACCTTTATGACCAACAAAGGCATACCTTGAGTACAACTTTGTTGATCTTGAAAGGTGGCACTGGACTCAACCTTTCTTAGAAAGATCAAGTTATGCCAATCCATATCTATAATTATGCCATTTGGGGCACTTGGAATCCACCTGAGAAGCAGACATATCTTACGAAAAGTCTTCATACTTTCCACAAAGGAATCTCCAGATTTAGCAAATATGGTGGTATTCTGGATCTTAATAGCATTGAGAGTGCTGTTCACCAGCATAGATTCCTAATAGTTATCTCAACTAATATCCACAGTAAAATTGATAACAGCATGCATTATTGAGTTTGATAAGTCCCATATAGGGATATCCAGACCCACATACACACATCAAGAAACTGGGCTTGCCCTATGGAAAATCTCCAAATTCTTCAGATGTTATTCCACTGCAGAAAAGACCTGTTTTAAGTGAAACTTGGTAGCAACACTCCTAGGTTCCATTTCACCCATTCTTACACTTTCTTTTAGCTGATTTTCTTAGAAACGAACCCTTGACCTACAACTGCATATAGATAGCAAAGCTTTAGAACCTCCCCATCTGCTAAGACACCAGAGAAAATCCATTTGGCTTTGAACTTGGACCATTCAAATTCTTTGTTTGTTTCATCCTTCACTTTGATTTTCTCCTTTCCCCTTGGACCACAGCTAAATGTCTGAGCAACAGCTTTGTATGCAAAAGATCCAGGGATCTATCCCTGGCATCTCTAGTTAAAAGGATCAGGTAGTAAGTGATATGCAAGACCTCTGCTTGAAACTCTGGAAAGCTGCTGCCAGTCAGAGCAGTCAATACTGACCTTCTGAGGCCAAAGATCTGACTCTGTAGAAGGCAACATCATAGGTTCCTATATTCAGTTTACAGTTATTCCCTTTCCAATTGTCCTGAACCACCTCTAGATCCACCTAAGCTGCATTCTCATTACCCATGCATTCTAAAATCTCCCTGTGCCAACAACAGACAATCAAAAGGTATGTTAAAAAAAACCAAGCAACAAAAGTTTCCTTTGTTAAAATGCATGACCCCTCCCAAAGAAGCCCTTTGGAACTTACCAGTTCTCTAGAGGACAAATGTCAGAGAAGAATCGATGTAGAACGTCCCTGGAGGATCAGCTTTTTATATGTGCTGCTCCGTGGCCTGAAGGAGATGAGACATCCAGTGTGAATTTCCTAATCTCTGTTGCCATATGGGGAGACACCTCAGATCTTTGTAAACAGTTACCCTCCCAGTGGATGATTACTAGCCGGCGAGTGAGACAAAAAGAAAAGAGAGGGAAAAAAATGGCCCTCCCAGCTTAGTGACAATTAGTTTCTCCCCGCTCAAAACAATGTCTTTGGTACGTTACACCCTAAGGATTGTTTCAGAGTTTACATCTGTCTGGGCTGAGAGGGAACAACAAAATTGTTTCCGGTCAACATTTCACCAAATGCCTTCGGAACCGCATCACTGGAGGATTTCCTCAGGCGGACAGCGCAAGTCTTTTTTAAAGCAGAAAATGTTTTTGCCTTCCCTTATGCGGGGAATAGAAACAGATTAAAAAATAAAAATGGCCACCAAGTCCCATATAGGGATATCCAGTCCCACATACACACATCAAGAAACTGGGCTGACTTATGGTGACCCCATGGAGTTTTCAGGGCAAGAGATGTTCAGAGGTGGCTTGCCATTGCCTCTACGTCAGGACCCTGGTATTTCCTGGAGGTCTCCCATCCAAAAACCAGCCAGGGCTGACCGCATTTAGCTTCTGTGATCTGACGAGATCTGTATAGCCTGGGCTGTCCAGGTCAGGGCAAAAACAGAATAGATGGGCACAAATAAGCAATATTTGGTGTAGTGGTTAAGTGCGTGGACTCTAATCTGGGAGAATGGGGTTTGATTCCCCACTCCTCCACTTGCACATGGCTGGATGACCTTGGGCAAGCCATAGCTCTGGCACAGCTGTTCTTGAGAAAGAGCAGTTTCTGTCAAGAGCTCTCTCGGCCCCACCTACCTCACAGGGTGTCTGTTGTGGGGAGGGGAAGGGGAAGGAGTTTGTAAGCCGTTCTGAGACTCCTTTGGGTAGTGAAGGGTGGGGTATAAATCCAATCTCTTCTTCTTCTTCTTCTTTGAAGTATAAGAAGACCCTGATGCTGGGAAAGATTGAAGGAAAAAGAAGAAGGGGACGGCAAAGGATGTGATGGTTAGACAGTGTTATCAATGCAATGAACATGAAATTAAGCAAACTCCAGAGGACAATGGAAGACAGGAGGGCCTGGCATGATGTGGTCCATGGGATCGCAAAGAGTCGGACTCGACTGTGTGGCTGAACAGCAACAATGAAGTAGCACACAACAGAATGGCATTTGAGAAATCAATTTTATTTGGTATGCTATATCAGTGGAGGTAACAAAGGTGCCCTCTCTCGGTATAAGGCAGTCCTCAGTGTTCAGTCTGCAATATGTCTGACGAAGAGGATCCAGGATGAACATATGTAATGTGATGCAATGCTCCCTCTAAGCTGTGGAGCCTTGTGAGCAAAAATTCTACTTTGTGAGCTACTGGCATTAGAGTTGTGGGTGAGCGATTTGGCTGCTGCATAAACTAGTTTGCTCTGGAGCCATCCCTTCCTGAGCTAAGGCAAAAAAAATGTGTGAGCCGGAGGCTAAAAAACTGTGAGCCAGCTCACACCTACTCAGCTTAGAGGGAACATTGAAGTGATGGATAGTTGCTGAACTTGGACTTTGTGACTCTTCCACCTGGAATGTATGTGAAGCTGCCCTCCACTGTGTCAGACCATTCATCTATCAAAGTCAGAACTGCCTGATCTGAGCGGCAGAGGCTCTCCAAGGTCTTCACCCACTATCTGATCCTTTTAACTGGAAATGCCAAGGATAGAACCCGAGATCTTCTGCATACAAAGCAGGTGCTCTGCTACAGAGCCACAGTGCCACCACGGGAGACATGAGAAGAAGACTGACCCTTGGATTACTTATTATCATCTATAGTTGAATGTAATGTTAATTTGGTACTCTGGTTTCCTCGTACTATGGATAAACTATGGATAAACATATGGAGCATAGGTCCATCAGTGGCTATTACCCACAAGGTATAGATAGGAACTCTCAGGCTGGGGCAAGTGATGCTCTGTATTCTTGGGGCAACAGTGGGAGGGCTTCTAGTGTCCTGGCCCCACTGCTGGATTTCCTGATGGCACCAGGTATTTTGGGGGCACTGTGTAACAGAAAGTTGGACTGGATGGGCCATTGGCCTGATCCAACATTGGCTTCTCTTATATTCTCATGTAAGGCTAAAGATGGTGTAGGTTGCCTGGTTAATGTGAACATTAAGAAAGAACAGGAAGGAAACTAGAGCTAAAAACTGTAGGGTGGAAGATGCAGAGATCATAACAGTCAGAGGGACACAGAGGAGAGACTTGGGAAAGATGTGGTGTGTCCATGCTAAGCTCAATGGATTTATTTTTATTGCACATATATGTTCATCTTTTGGAATTTAATACTCTACAAATACCTACTTTGCCCCTACATTTTACATATGTCAGAACAAATATACATGATTGGACAGGTCACCTGATAGCAGTGAGCTAGGTCAAATAAAGTAGCCAGACACTGTTGTCATGGGACCTCATTTCTGCAACCCTCACAGAAGGTCTAAATGTTGACTGTAGGTGTGTGTGTTAAGTGCTTCCCAGGAACACCCCCCAAATCCCCCCGCTGGAGCGATGAGGGGACCTGACAACCAATGTTCCCTGTAAACTGTGGAGTCTTGTGGGCAAAAATTCTATTTTGTGAGCTCCTGGCATTAGAGTTGTGAGCGAGCAATTTAGCTACTGTATAAATTAGTTTCCTCTGGAGTCATCCCTTCCTGAGCGAAGACAAAAATGTGTGAGCTGGAGGCTAAAAAAACTGTGAACTAGCTCACACTAAGTCAGCTTAGAGGGAACACTGCTGACAACCCTATTTGTCTATGGAAGATCTTCTGCCAGTATCACATGTCCCTTCTGCTGCTGCCCAGTAGATACCCATCAAGGATTCCTCTGCCCCCATCAAAACTGTCTGTAGGAGCTGACTTCATTCTCAAGCTAGGGCCATCAAGATCACTAGATGAAGGAGCATGTCTTCTTCTTGAAGGTACCCCTAAGTTCTACCTCTTCAATTTCTTTCATACAACTGCATGATTGCATTCAACTCTTGAGTGAGAAGAGAAACCCATGTTCTTAGGAACATTGTTGTGGGAAGATCAAATCCAGTCCTCCTCCAGTCCCTCAGATGATTCTGTTTCGGGGACTGTGATAGTATGATGTGTCTTAATGTTGCAATATACAAGTCTTCAGAATGAGGATCCATATTTTGTTGTTAGCTGAGCATATTATGCCTTTGATTTGTATGTTGAGAAGGCAGCTGGGATGTGTTATGCATTGGAACACAAGAATGCACGAATCCACCTTATACGAAATCATACCATTGGTATATTTAGGACTAAATTTGATTAATTTGGTGACAGTCTAACATTGTGGTTTTAAATTCTGGCTTTTATTATTGTTATTTTGTTTATCTTGTAAGCTGCCTTGAGTTCCATAAGGTAGAAAGTTGGCAGATATATGTTTTAAATAAATACACCAACCAACAGTCGATCAAGGTCAACACTGTCTATTCAGACTGGCAGGAACACTCCAGAGTCTCAGGCTGAGGTCTTTCCCATCACCTGGTCCCTTTTAATGCTCTATCACTTAGCCACAGCCCCTCATTGCTCTTACCAAAACTCTCTTACCTACTTTCATGTATTTTATCATATATTATTAGAGTTGAGGTAACACACACCAGATAAAGCAGAGGGGAAGTGAGGCTATTTCCTCTGGAGGAATAGACCCACAGTTGCACAATCACACCTCCCTTTGAAGCTGCGGGCACAGCCCATCAGTGTGTGATCAGACGCAACTGCGGGTGAGTCAGTTTTTTTGGTGTGGTTTGTTTCCCATGCACTTAAATGAGGAACCAATGAACAGCACCTCCATACCGAGGTTTCCCTATGGAGTTTGCAATTATGCGCATACTGCAAAGGGGGGAAAACAACAACAATGGCACAGTCAGGACGGCCTGATCAGACCATCCTGACGGCAGGAGAGCACGCTGGAGCGATCACATGGGGAAAGTTCATTCATGGCCCATCACAACCCATTTATTACCAGATTTCCCCCGGTGTCTTTTAACTCCACTTGTGCGGCAGAGCAGAATGGGTTGCGGATGGCTGCGGGGTGCTTCCCAGATGCCATTGTCTGATCGCACCCTTTGAATCAGCCTGGCATTCACACCTATGTTGGGTCTAATTGTGTGTATCATCGCAGCCTACATATTGTATTTTACATCTTGTATTTATGTTTTAGAATGTTTTCTATTATAACGTTACCAGCTCTGAGCCTGGCCACAGGGAGTGCAGGATGGAAATCCAATACAATAAATAAAAGTCCTTGCACTTTGTCCACCAGAGAAGCATTGTGTCCTACTTGTAGAATGTAGAATTGTGAACATACACCATGATATATATTCTCTCTTCTCTTCTTCATAGTTCTCTCTTCATAATTCTTTCTTCTCTTCTTCACAGTTTTCCTTGAGTACTCTGGAAGGTATTGGCTACAAGCATTTTTTATAAAATATCCTAAG
This sequence comes from Gekko gecko, assembly GCA_029375565.1. NCBI lineage: Eukaryota > Metazoa > Chordata > Lepidosauria > Squamata > Gekkonidae > Gekko > Gekko gecko. The sequence continues at coordinate 256,978 of JAPDNY010000023.1, read as the reverse complement.
TTTAATTGCCAGCATTTTAAAGGGTAATATTAAGTAATTACACAGCTGGTCTGTAATTGCCTGCTGCCACGCAAGTCCAGAGACATTAACAGTGGATCAATGCAAAGAACACCTGACACTGCAGACTATTGGATCAGGTAAAGTATGCTCTGACCTGGATGGCCCAGGCGAGCCCGATCTGATCAGATCTCAGAAGCTAAGCAGGGTCAGCCCTGGTAAGGACTTGGATGGGAGACCGCCAAGGAAGTCCAGGGTTACTATACAAAGGACAAGCAATGGGAAGTCACCTCTGTTCTCTCTTGCCTTGAAACCCCTAGAGCAGGGGTGTCGAACTCATTTGTTATGAGGGCCAGATCTGACATAAATGAGACCTTGTTGGGCTGGGCCATGTGTTTCATAAAATGTAACACCATGTAGCACAGATATCAACTTTATAAAGGATGCAAACACAAGGTTGGGGTTTTTTTTACTTAAAATAATAAAAAACATGCTTAAAACATTAGCACTCTTTCAATATTTTGCTTATTTAACAGTGTCTGATAATTGACACCTCTTGCTCTGAATTATTGCATCAAAATGTCTGTGCTGTTGCAATCTTGAGTATGCTGTTCAGATGTGCATCTGTAAGCTGCAAACCTACAATGATGCAGCAGCAGCAGAACTGGAAGAAGAAGCAGAAGACAGCCGGTTCCACTGTGGACCTGACAGAAGCCCTCCATGGGCCTGATCCAGCCCCTGGGCTGCATGTTTGACACCCCTGCCCAGTTAGCTATGACTTGATGCCAGTTTCCACCAAAGGTATGACCAAAAACCGCTCACCTAACATGAAGTTTGTTGGTATCCAGAGTACTGTGCCAACTGTATGCTATCTTGCCTCCAATAATTCCAACAAGTGTTCTACTCTTAGTTTGATCTTGGATCATGCCTGGATTTCCAGCATTGGGAGATGGTGTGATGGACAGGTTAGGTTCTTCCATTCCCTAAGAGTGACCAATGAAAGGGTGATGGAATATTAGTGAGACACAATTGGAAAAAAAAAAAACAGCAGTTCAGAGGGCTGCGAAGCAGTTGGCAGTGAGGGAGTTGAAGGGTAAAGACTGAGGCTGAGTTCAGACGGGCAGTTTGAAGCGGGAGTGAGTCATGGCAAAAAAAGCCCCGGAACAAACTGTTCTGGGTTTTCCTGGTCACACTGCATGGACTGATGTGGGAGCATACCGGGGAGGAGGTGCGAGGGAGCGTTCAGACTGCTGGCCCAGAGGCGAGGCTCTAAACGACCTTTTCCTGGTAATTCGGCTATGTGTGCATGTCTGCATATGCGCTCATGTGCACAAGCACATCAGGGTGACTTGGGGGGGGGATCCCATTGTGCTGGCACTGCATTGGGTGGTAGAGCAGAGCACATCCAATCATATCGCTGCTGCCTCTCCAGGGCAATCAGGTGCACCCTATGCATTACTGCGGGTTGTTCCCGGCTTTTTGGGTTAGCGTTCACACTTCCCGGAAGCAGGATGAAGTGGGATAAATGCGCTCTCCGAGATGTTCTACCACTTTCAACAGGTTATCTTTTAAAAGCGGGAGTGAAGCAGTACAGGACAGGGTGACTATGGGTGGGGAACACCAGACAGATGTGCCTGCGTGAATGCCCCCTTTAATCCGGTTGTGAAACGTTTCTGAAATGTGCCTATCTCAGGGCAAACTGCCAGTCTGAACTCAGCCTGAGTACAGCTAAGTTGAAGAGCAGCTTAAAACAAAATGGAAAGAAAATTTCCATTTGTAACAATTTGTAACAAAAGTCCCAACACTGGCATAGGAAAACAGTTCAGAAGTTCAAGGGAAAGAAACACTGCAACCTCTACCTTATTCTCTTCAGTGTTACATTCAATCCATAAATTAAAAAAAAAGACCTCTTTGTTTATTTAACACTGTGGGCCATGTGTCTTGAGGAAAGAAACACACACAAACTCACATACACACATCAGAGAAGATCTTTTAGAAGGATATTTGAGCATTGGAAAAAGTGCAGAGAAGGGCAACTAGGATGATAAAAGGATTGGAACGCTTTCCCTATGAAGAAAGGTTAAAATGCTTGGGGCTCTTTAGCTTGGAGAAATGATGGCTGAGGGGTGACATGATCGAGGTTTATAAGATTATGCATTGGATTGAGCAGGTTGAGAAAGAAGTACTTTTCTCCCTTTCTCACAATACAAGAACTTGTGGGCACTCCATGAAATTGCTGAGCAGTCAGGTTAGAACAGGTAAAAGGAAGTACTTCTTCACCCAAAGAGTGATTAACACATGGAATTCACTGCCACAGGAGGTGGTGGCAGCTACAAGCATGGACAGTTTCAAGAGGGAATTAGATAAACATATGGAGCAAAAGTCCATCAGTGGCTGTTAGCCACAAGGTATAGATAGGAACTCTCAGTCTGGGGCAGGAGATGTTCTATATTCTTGGTGCTTGATGGGGGAGGGAACAGTGGGAGGGCTTCTAGTGTCCTGGCCCCACTGCTGGACCTCCTGATGGCACCTGGTATTTTTGGCCACTGTGTGACAGAGTGTTGGACTAGATGGGCCATTGGCCTGATTCAACATTGGATCCTCTCATGTTCTTATCTCAGTCTGAATGCGTTTAGGACAACGTTCGAGTTCACTGGTGCCTTTAAGACCAACAGCTTTGTTGGTCTTAAAAGTGCTACGGGATTTGAACATTGTTCTGCTGCTTCAGACCAACACAGCTACCCACCTGAATGTATGTACATGTTTAGGATACGAATAAACAGTGGCAGAATGTGAATGGAACAGGGTAGGAACCCCCAACCCCTATAACTCAGTGAAGTATTTGAGACAGGGACTGATTTCCCACAAGCCACTGCTCTGCCCTCACTCGTCCTTTCCCCCCCGATTGTATGTGTCAATTTCCCACTACTTGCTACACAGCTGCATTTTGACCCGCAGCTTCACCTGATTTCCCCCGCATCATTTTGATCCTCAAAAAACAGGATTGAGCAGACACGGGGGAAATCGAGTGAAGCTGTGGGCCAAAATATGGCCACACAGCAAGTAGTTGGAAATTGACACATGCAATTGAGGGGAAAGGAAGAGCAAGGCTGGAGCAGCGCCTCGTGGGAAATCGATCAGGGCTTGTTATTAAAAGTGGCTGGGCTCCCCTGTCTTTTGGTGTCTGTGTGAGTGAGAGGGAGGAAGTGAGAGGTGAAATAATCATGGTTTTCTAAATATTTTTTTAAAAAAGACAAGAAGGGTAATGATATGTGACAGCCTGACCAGGGTGTTGGATGAGATGACCCTGGAGGTCCCTCCCAACTCTATGATTTTATGATTCTATGAACTACCTGTAACCCTGAACCTGAGAGAGAGGTTGTGGAGGGTGGTTGGCAGTCTGTGCACAGTAAAGGGCCATCACAGATAATTTAAGTTTCTTTAGCTGACCACTACAGCTAGATGTTGCCTGAAGGAACATATATACTTGAATTTATGAAGCAGAAGTTTATCCCCTCTGATATCTTGCTTAAAAGAACTAAACCTATTCAATATCAGCAACAATATCAGAACCACAATGAATGTGCTTCATTTGTCAATTTAAGGCAGACACTCACAATTCCTACTAGATCGAAGAAGAAGAAGAAGAAGAAGAAGAAGAAGAAGAAGAAGAAGAAGAAGAAGAAGAAGAAGAAGAAGAAGAAGAAGAAGAAGAAGAAGAAGAAGAAGAAGAAGATTGGATTTATACCCTGCCCTTCACTCGGAGTTGCAGAGCAGCTTACAAACTCCTCTCCCTTCCCCTCCCCACAACAGACACTTTGTGAGGTAGGTAGGGCGGGGAGAGCTCTGACAGAAACTGCACTTTTCAAGAACAGCTCTGACAGAACTATGGCTTGCCCAAGGTCATCCAGCAGGTGCAAGCGAAGGAGTGGGGAATCAAACCCGGTTCTCCCAGATTAAGAAACACAACAAAAACAGCAGAGCATCCATCCATGGCATCATATTTTGTTCCTGTTTCTAGAGAGCCATTGATATTTAGCTGTGTGCTAAGGTTACTGAGGTAAAAGAGCAACATACATAAACATGGGGGATTTGTTCTCTGGAATGCCTGAGAAGCAGTCTGAAAAGGGAGGTACTTTTGAGCACTGCCCAAAAAATGTTCCAGAAATAAAACACCGGTGGGTCATTTTCCCCTCAGATGTGTCAAAAGCTTGCCGTCTTCAGGGGTTAGTATGGATCACAGCCAATGAGTAAACCAGGTAAATATATCTGGTGGAGTTCGAAACACATGCCAAAAGACTGATATATTTAGAAAGGACTGAAGAAGAACAAGAAAGAATGCAGTTGCTGTTCTCAGAGTGAATGCTGAACAATGGTACAGCCCATTGGATCATAGCTCTTATCTTTTCTTGGTGTGTTCCCATCCCCCCAAAAAAACAACAACAACAAACAAACAAATATTCAGAGGACTCAAAGAGGAGGAGTTGCCTTAAAATGAAAGTGTAAAAGAATTAGGTTATGCGTTGGGAGGAACTGCATGTGGCCAGACGGGTTACCGAGGGAGTCCCGATCGCTGACTCTTTAAAAAGCATGCTAGATAAATATCAAGAGGATTAAGAATAACTGATTATGTTTATAGGGAGAGGTTGGATTAGCTAAGACATCCACAAAGCCGATGTCTGCAAACAGTGTCGACATTGGCACCTCCATCCCCTGTCCCTCCTCCACAACTTAGAGGGAATATTGCATCCCCGTCCCTCCTTCATTTTTGTTGTTGCCCAGAAATACGTTTCCAGTCCCCAATCCAAATGTTGCCTATTTTATTGAAAACCTCAGCACTGGGAGGGCTTCTGGTGCCCTGGCCCCACTGGTGGACCTTCTGATGGCACCTGGTATTTTTTGGCCACTGTGTGACACAGAGTGTTGGACCAGATGGACCATTGGCCTGATCCAACATTGGCTTCTCTTATGTTCTTATGTTCACTGGTAAACATCCCTCAGATGCTTTGTCCAAACAGGAAGCTGAAAATCGGCCTCACGTTTCACATGAACGCATGAGGCTGCCCTATACCGAATCAGACCACTGGTCCATCAAGGTCAGTATTGTCTGATCAGATCTCAGGCAAAGGTCTTTTACCTACTACCTGGCCCTTTCCACTGGAGATGCTGGGGATTGAACCTGGGACCATCTGCATGCCAGGCAGATGCTCTGTCATAGAGCCACAGCTCCTCTCATTTAAATTGTGCTGAAATTCATTGCCAGCCTACAGATATTGAAAGTCATTTATCCCCTTCAGAAGTTGCATTCCTATTTTGGCAGCAGAAAGTGCTGTCAAGTCAAAACTGATTTAGGTTGACCCCATGGGGTTTTCAAGACAAGAGAGATGTTCAGAAGTAGTTTGCTATTGTCAGCCTCTGCGTCACAACCCTGGTATTCCTTGGTGGTTTCCCATCCAAATCCTATCTTTACCTTTATCTTTACCTTTCTTCGGTGAACATCATCACTAAGTATATAAAAAGGCTATCCCGCTAAGATGGGGAAGTCTTTCAGGGAGTGTCTATACCTTCCTGTTTGTGATTGAGAATAAAATTAATCTCCAAACACTCAAATAGGAATTGTCCTTCTTTGTTGTGTACAAAGGCTTCTCTTCTTATTTCAAGGTCTCACAGAAGACCTCACACAAAGAAGATGAAGATCATGGGTCAATGGCAGAACAGGAAACAATTGCCTCAGCAATCAAAACACAGAGACGTTGATACCAGATGCCAATCCCAGAAATTATCTGATTGTTTGTTGTACACGTGGCTGAACAAACACTTTGTCAGTATTGCTCAAAATCCAACCATGTTCTGGGACAAACATGCAGGCCTTTCTGTGAGGTGGTGAGCCAAGGAGATGTGAAAGATCACACATCAATGGGAACGCCACAAATTTAAATCATTTTCAGAACTGTTCAGAATGACACAACTCCCAATGAAGAAATATTAGGAACTATGGACAGGGGTCTTTCCTGTTCCCTATCCCTATCACAGTCCAACTTATTTCAGACATAGAATCATAGAGTTGGAATGGACCTCCAGGGTCACCTAGTCCATCAAGTCCATCAAGGTCAGTATTGTCTGATCAGATCTCAGGCAAAGGTCCCAGAAGGTTCCATGCCCAGAAGATGACAAAAAACCTCCAGGATCTCCAGCCAAACTGGCCTGGAGAAAAATTGCTTCCTGACCCCAAAGTGGTGATCAGCCTTTCCCTGGGTGTGTAAGAAAGGGCCATTAAGAACTAAGCACTGATGCAACCCTTCCTGCCCTCCCTCCCATTGTATTGAGATGCTGAGGTGTTGTGCTGAGATACCAACAATGTATGTCATGATACTGTCAATTGTAACATGATCTATGTTGATTTCCAGCATTTTGAGGAACTTTGGGTAGGAAAATTCTTGGAGATTTGGAGGTGGAGCCTGGAGAGGATGGGATTTGGAGGGGTAAGGGACAGGGACCAGGCTCTTGGCCAGCTCGCTGACTCCCATATGGATCTGTCCATCGGCTAAGGCACAGATGTTGTGCTCTCAGTACAGCCATCTTCAGAGGTAAGGCAGACAATCATCAGACTCAAGACTTTCTGTGGTGATATCCTTCCTCTATGCAATCATTTTTTAAAAAATGGTCTGATGCTCCGTTGAGATTGTGCTTTATTTTCAGACAGGGGGCCCTGCCCCTGCTTGCCCCATTTGACAACTCCTTAGCCTCCCACTGTTGTCATCTTGAACGGTAGCCTGAATACTGAAAGAGCAGTTCTGCCTCCTGCCAAGAGAGCTGCAGCAAGACCAGATGGAGCAACAGCGATCAAACTTTTGTTTGCCAGCCGTAGCCACAACGAGATGCATGACAAATGTCACATCCCTACAGGGCTTACACGTGTTCTCCTGCCCTCCCTTTCATATGCTCAACAACAGACCTCTGAAGAAGGTGCAGCTAAGAGGCTGTGACCAGACAAAGATGCCAGCCTCCAGGTGGGACCCTACTCCTCATCCCCCGTTGGTGGCCAGGGTGAACTTGGCAAGCCTATGAACAGGGCTGGTACCAGGTTTCGAGGGACCTGGGCAGACAGGATCTAGAGACTCATAAGAATGTGAGAGAAGTCAATGTTGGATCAGGCCCATCCAGTCCAACACTCTGTCACACAGTGGCGAAAAAAAACACCAGGTGCCATCAGGAGGTCCACCAGTGGGGCCAGGACACTAGAAGCCCCCCCCAGATGCTCCCATCTGCCCACCACCAGCCCCCTCCCATCCTATCTCCTCACCACCCACCAGTGTGCCTCCCATTTTCTCCTCTTTGTAAACCTCCCATTGCCCATGCTTCGTTGGCCTGTACCCCCTTTCCCCGACTACACTGCCATGACCACCACCAGTGTCAACTTTGTGCACCACATGCATTTCCCCAAAGATGTTGGGCAGCTATGAGAGTGGGTGGCAGAGCGCTTCAAGAAAACAGATGGGAAAGGGCATGTAGACAGTAGTGGGCCCCACCAGGAGCCCTGGGCCCTGTCAGATGCCCCACCTCAGGCTATGCTGATGGTAGCCCTGGCTGTGACTGGCTTTAAGTTAGCTGGAAAACATCCATGGCAGAGTGAGGGTCACCAGGATCCTAGCCTATATTCTGGCCTATATTCTAACCAATGCCCCCTCTAAGCTGTGGAGTCTTGTGAGCAAAAATTCTACTTTGGGAGCTCCTGGCGTTAAAGTTGAGAGTGAGCAATTGGGCTACTGCATAAGTTAGTTTCCTCTGGAGCCCTCCTTCCTGAGCTAAGACAAAATTGTGTGAACTGGAGGCTAGAAAATTGTGAGCTAGCTCACACTAACTCAGCTTAGAGGGAGCATTGATTCTGACTATATTCTCTGAATGACACCGAGTCAGGCAATGGCAAACCACCCTGCCTTAAAAAAAAAAACTAGTCTAGCTCACCACCTAGTGGTGCATAATGATAAAAGAGTTAGAACTTGTGGCTGCCAGACAATCTTAGGATCTCCTGGCTATACTACACACACTGCCTGACGATGACGATGACGATGACGATGATGATGATTGGGACAGGGAATTTTGTTAATCCCCCTTTGTTTTGTCAGATAGGGGATATTTTTCACCCTCTCTTGGGGCTGATGTTATTGATGGTCACCTATGAGCAAAGTGTTTCTTCCAAAGCTTTTTCTTCTAAAGGATCACTTGTGTGATGATTGCTTCTTATGCTCTTATTGACAAACATATTTTTTTTTCCTCCTTCTCCCAAAATACTAGAACTCAAAGGCATCCAATGAAGCCGAAGTGGGTTCAGGCCAGACAAAAGGAAATACTACTTCACACAGAGGATGATTAAAACGTGTAATTTGCTGTCCGAGGATGGAGTGATGGCCACAGGAATAAACGAAAAGGGAATTAGAGAGATCCATCCTCCACGAATCTGTCAATGGCTAGTAGCCGTGGTGACCGAGGGGAACCTCCATATTCATAGGCATTAATCTGCTGAATCCCAGAGTCAGGAAGCAATATCAGGCCTCTGTGCCCTGTTGTTGGACATCCAGAGGAACTGGTTGGCCACTGTGGGAGACAGGATGCTGGATTAGGTGGGCCCCTGCTCTGATCCAGCAGGGCTCTTTACATTCTTATGAGATTTTCTGTGACAGAATGGCACAATTCATGTTTGGCACCAATACTACCACAATCATCCTGAAACTAGTGTCCAATTTTCAAGCACCCACCTTTAATTGCGGAGGAGTTATGCCTGTCACAGATGGACGGATGGACAGATGGAGAGCCAGTTTGGTGTAGTGGTTAAGTGCGCAGACTCTTATCTGGGAGAACCAGGTTTGATTCCCCACTCCTCCACTTGCCCCTGCTGATGTGACCTTGGGTCAGTCACAGGCTCTGGCACAGCTGTTCTCTCCAGGACAGTTTCTGTCAGAGCTCTCTCAGCCCCACCTACCTCACAGTGTGTCTGTTGTGGGGAGGGGAAGGGAAAGAAGTTTGTAAGCCGCTCTGAGACGCCTTTGGGCATCTCCAAACTCTTCTTCTGCTTCTTCCTGTTTATACAGATATTGCCTATCCTTTCTCTACCACAATTATTCCTTTGACTTTTGTTTTATTACATGTTGTTTCTCCCCATCTGCTTTTGTGGCTTAAGATGCTGTTTTATTCTCTGCTGCTGTTTGAATGGGGCGGGGGGGGCGGGGAAGCATGTTTCTCCATTGCTCCGGAGGGAAGAACTAGAACTAATTGACTTCAGTTACCATAGAGGAGACTTTGGTAGAACTTCCTAAGAGGGCCAATAATTTTAAGAATGGAACCCATTTCTGCAATCCCTAATCCCAGAGCTCTTTTGGTAGCAGGAACTCCTTTGCATATTAGGTGACACACCCCTAATGTAGCCAATCCTCCAAGAGCTTACAGTAGCTCCTGTAAGAAGAGCTCTGTAAGCTCTTGGAGGATTGGCTATGTTAGGGGTGTGTTGCCTAATATGCAAAGGAGTTCCTGCTACAAAAAGAGCCCTGCCTAATCCTATTACATTGCTTAACAGATATATCCTATTATTGATTGCATTGATTTACATACTACTGACTGCGTTGATTTACATACTACTGATTGCATTGATTTACATACGACTGATTTTATTGATTTACATCCTTCTTGAGTGTCAGTGAGGAAGGTGGACTATAAATACCATAAATCAAGAAACAGTAAGCACCTAGACCTGAAGGTCACTCGGAAGTGGCCAGTCACTCTCCAAACAATTAATTGTAGGTCTCCAGCCCCGATCCAGTATTTTCCTATCTCCCCATTTAAAATTAACATAGCACCTTTCTCTTTCTCTTTCATGTGAAGGAGATGGAGGCACACACATGCATGCACACACACACACACAACCGACAACTTTGTTCTGGAGTCACTCTCCAAACAATTAATTGTAGGTCTCCTCCCCCCAATCTTTTCCTATCTTTCCATTTGTAGCACCTTTCTTTCCTCTTTCTCTTTCATGGGAAGGATATGGAGGCATGCACACAGATGCACAGAGGCACACAATTTTGTTCCAGATGAGAAAACCACAGCCCCAGTGCCCTTTCCCATTCACCTCTCCTTCTGCTTAATGTACACACATGTCCCCTTGCTCTCTGAATAGGACAGGAGAATGCCGTTTACAGCTATCTGTGTCTTGCATGAAAAAGCATGGTGGTAATTGTGCGTCTCCCCCTTGGCTTTGAGAAGATGACAGAGGCATTTTTTTTCCGCAACATGAGCATGACAACACTGTGATTTGTGTGTGTGTGTGCCAGCACAGTCTCCTTGCCTGCTGCCTCAAAATCAATGCTACCTCTTGCCTCTCCTAACCTCCACCAGGCCTCTTCCTGGCTGGTGCAACCTTCAGAGAGCTGTCTCCAGCTGATGACCTCAGCAGCAGGTGGGCCTGGATGTCCTGCAGCTCGGTCCTGGCTACTGTTGCCTCTTTCGCCTCCCCTATGGCTGTAGCTGCCTCCGATTTGCCCAGCCTCACAGTCCCCGCTGCCTCTTGCTTGGCTCTGGCCAATGTGCCGCAGATGAACTGGAGGCAGCCTTTTGTCTGGCAGGGGTGGGATTGTGGCTGCGCCAAGCCCTGGCGCCCGACAGGGATGGACTAGTTAGTGTTTTCCATTTCGGGAACCACAGTACACCTCGTTCTATTAGTTGACACTTGTTGTTTCTTTTTGTTGGCATATCCTTTCATATATATTTTGATTGTTTTGACCTGCATAAAAGATTCCACATTTATAAACATTGAAATGCAGAAATGAGAGCTGCTGAATATTGGAACAGCAGCATTGCGTCTGTTCATTAAGGCAGTCTGAACATTGTGGCTTGTGGTTTCTTTCAGGTTCAGAACACCTGTCTGGGGGAAGGAGAAAAGGTATTTCTCAGACCTTGAGGTTCCTTCCAATTCTATCGTAAGAACATAAGAGAAGCCAATGTTGGATCAGGCCAATGGCCCATCCAGTCCAACACTCTGTCACACAGTGGCCAAAAATACCAGGTGCCTTCAGGAGGTCCACCAGTGGGGCCAGGACACTATAAGCCCTCCCACTGTTGTCCCCCCCAAGCACCAAGAATACAGAGCATCACTTGCCCCAGACTGAGAGTTCCTATCTATACCTTGTGGCTAATAGCCACTGATGGACCTCTGCTCCATATGCTTATCTAATTCCCTCTTGAAGCTATCCATGCTTGTTGCTGCGGCCACCTCCTGTGGCAGTGAATTCCATGTGTTAATCACTCTTTGGGTGAAGAAGTATTTCCTTTTATCTGTTTTAGCCCGACTGCTCAGCAATTTCATGGAGTGCCCACGAGTTCTTGTATTGTGAGAAAGGGAGAAAAGTATCTCTTTCTCAACCTGCTCTATCCCATGCATAATCTTATCATCCCTCCCAACTCTATATCCAAGACATTGCTGAAGATACCATCTTATGCAGCCCAGACTATACAGCGTTGGATTTCAGCAGCACCAGTATTGGAGACTGTACACACTGATGTATGTTGTTTTAATGGTTTTAGCTAATCATTATTATTACTATTTAGTTGTAATGTCGTAAGGCCTAAGTATGACTTTTGATCCGCCCTGAGCCTGTTCACGGGTATGGTGGAATATAAATGTGAAAAATAAATAAATAAATTAAATACTAGTTACTGTAGATTTTCCGAGTTGTATGGCCATGGTCTTGGAATTGTAGGACCTGACGTTTCACCAGTAGCTGTGACTGGCATCCTCAGAGGTATAACTCAGAAAGATGGAGTACTCTCTGTGTCAAAGTGAGAAGAAAAATGGTAGGCAGGTAATTTTTATCTACTCCAGAAGGTGGGGTAGGGCTGAGTTATTATCTTGTAGGAATTCCCCAGGCTATGAACATGCTAATGGAGGAGCTTTCCTGAGGAGGTTCTTTTACATATGGATTATTTCCTGAGGAGGTTGACAGTTTAGCAGTAGAGATGTGATGTGTTCACTCTAGAGATGCCAGTCTCCAGGTGGGACCCGGGGAACCTCCAGAATTATAGCTAGTCTCCAGACTACAGAAATCAGTTCCCCTGGAGAAAATGGCTGCTCTGAAGAATCAAATCTATGGCATTGTACCTCTGTCCTCTCCAAGCTGCATCCCTAAATCTCCAGGAGTTTCCTAACCTATATCTGACAACCCTACACCCTCAATCCCCCATCAGTAGCCAGGGGATACCTGGCAACCCTATTTCACTCAAAGAGTTCCACCTTCAAGAGTCTACTGAGAGGAAAATGTGAGACCCGATCAAAGCAGTACATGTCTATCATAGTTATTCATTTTGTTTGTTTGTTTGTTACTGAGGAACTTATCACTAGTTTGCCTATTGATCAACCCAGATATTTCTTTTCCAACAAAGGGATGGTTAAATCTAGTTTCTACAAGATTTAGACAACAGGAAGAAGCAGCCAGAATTCTATATGCCAGTATGTGGGGAAAAGAAGATATGCCATCAAAAGAAGATACGATCCACAAATTAATGGAAACAGCCGAAATGGACAAATTGACTATATTACTCCAAGGAAGAAGAGATAACATTTTTAAAGACGTCCGGTCACGATTCTACAACTGGATCGAGAATTGTATTAAATCTGGATTATACCAATAAAATGCTAAAATCAACCTATGTAATAATGCTAGGTGCAACGAAATAAGAGAAGAAACTCTAAATAAGCTGGACGACCGTGGGATGGAAACCCATTTATGTTCGTATTCTGTAATTAGTGGCTTTGTTTGTTTGTTTCATTAGTAATTCAATTAAAAAATTAAAAAAAAATTAGAAGACAAAGCACTCTTAAGTGAAATCTGGATTTTTATTTTTATTGGATGGACCAACCCATTTGAGAGTCATTGAGAATTCTCTGCCACAGGAGGTGGTGGCAGCTACAAGCATGGACAATTTCAAGAGGGAATTAGATAAGCATATGGAGCAGAAGTCCATCAGTGGCTATTAGCCACAAAGTATAGATAGGAACTCTCTGTCTGGAGCAGGTGATGCACACTATGCTTGGTTTTGGGAGCGCAGCAGTGGGAGGGCTTCTAGTGTCCTGGCCCCACTGCTGGACCTCCTGATGGCACCTGGTATTTTTGGCCACTGTGTGAGAGAGTGTTGGACTAGATGGGCCATTGGCCTGATTCAACACTGGCTTCTCTTAGGTTTTTATGTGACCGGACATAGTTCTTCTTTGCATGTACTTCTCACTGTCATTGTATGGGGGGGGGAGTGATTTCTAAAGCCAGTTTTACCAGTGAGGTTTGTTACTTGAAGAGAGATGCGGCAAACTCTTGAGAAATGTCCCTGCTGTTGCTGAACAGGTGCTTTCTGCTCCCTTGACTATTTTCCCTCCCAAAATCAGGTGACTAAACCTCTTCCAAGGAAAGTCATCTGAGCTACCCTGTTGATTGTTGTCCCGAGAGGGAAAGAAGCCCTGATCGAGGTTCAAGGGAGAGGACACATCCTGAACAAACAGAACATGCCCAATGTGTGAGATAATTCAAATGCCTCATTTTCTAGTCATGTTCCTAGGATGAGACATCTCCCTGCCCTATTTAAGTGTGCATTGCTTACTTTTCCAGTAGGGATTCATTATGTTTCCAAAATGGCGGATGAAAAGCTAGCTCAAAGGGCAGGCCGAAAGCCAAGAAGAACAATTCTTGGCCGAGGACAGACTGGCAATTTGCCGCGGGATGGGACCCGGGCTGACAGCGACTCAATATCGGAGTAAATGGAACGTTCACACAGGCACATCTGCCTGGCGTCTCCCACCCGGAGCTTACCAGAGCCCTCGCGCTTCAGAGCCGGTGCTTAAAAAACACCTGTTAAAAGCCGTTGCAAATCGTGAAAGCCTGCGTTCGTCGCGCGTTTCCCCACTTCCGGGGAGTCTGAACGCGCAGCCGAAAAGCCGGGAGCAACCCGCATTGGGCATGAGGCAGCAGCGGCGTGATTGGCTGAGCTCCGCTCCACTGCCCAATGCGGTGCCGGCGTTGCAGGGCAAAAAAAAAAAATCGCCGAAATGCGCTTATGCGCATGACCGCATGAGCGCTCATGCGCTCATGCGCACATATGCCCACAGCCGAAATAATGGGGGAACAGCGAATATAGCGCGCCTCCCGGCGCGGCAGTCCGAACGGTCCCGCGCGCCTCCGTCCCGTTTCTTCCGGCAGAGGCCCCCGCTGTGTGGACGGGAAAACCCGGTATCGTTTACTCCGGGGTTTTTTTGCCGCGACTCGATACCGGGGCAAATTGCCAGTCTGTCCTGGGCCCTTGTTATTATTCTGCATAGTCAGGAAGTGTGTGATTTATTTTTATTATTATTCTTTTATTAATCCCGGTTTATATTCCACCCTCCCCGCAAATGGGGCTCAGAGCGGATGACAACAAAAGTGGAAACATTTCACAATAAGAATTAAAGCCTTCATAAAAAAAAACCATCCATAATAAAGAATTTAAACTAATTGGAACTCAGCTATAAACCAAACAGATGGCACAGTGGTTTAATAAGGTAGCCACAAAAACTGGAGTCGCTAGGCTGTAGACCAAACTATGGGTCTTCACCGGTTGGGCCATTCGAAGATGGAAGGTTCAGCAGGGGAGACCAGTAGACGGAATGCCACCTTTCTGGTGATCAGTTGATCCAGGGTTGGCCATTGTTCTTTCTAGAACTGGGTGGCTTTCTGGAAACCCTATCTATATTTGCATCCAAACATCACGTTGATCACATGAAGTTGCCTTAGTCAGGCCCTTGGTCAGTATTGTCTACACAGACTGGCAACAGCTCTCCAGGGTTCTGTTAGTTGACTTTCATATCACAGAATCACTGAAACACAGAATCATAGAGTTGGAAGGGTCATCTAGTCCAACCCCATAAACAATGCAGGAAATTCACAAATACATCCCCCCACCCACCCCCGGTGACCCCTGCTCCATGCCCAGAAGATGGCAAAAAAAACAAAAACCCAAACCCTCCAAGATACCCAGTCAAATCAGCCTGGAGAAAATTGCTTCCTGACCCCAAAGTGTTGATCAGCATTTCCCTGGTTGTGGAAGAAAGGGTCATGAGAACTAAGTACTGAGGCAACCCTTCCTGCCCTCCCTCTCATTATCTCCATGAATTCAGAGAATCAGCATTGCTCTCAGATGGCCATCTAGCCTCTGTTTGAAAACCTCCAAAGGAGAGCCCATCACCTCCCAAGGAAGCCTGTTCCACTGAGGAACCATTCTAACAGTCAGGAAGTTCTTCCTAATGTTTAGTCGGAAACTCTCGTGATGTAATTTCAACCCATTGGTTCTGGTCTGACCTTCTGAGGCTGGAGATGCTAGGAACTGAACCTGGGACCTTCTGCATGATAAGAAGACACTGTATCATTCATAACTGCTACATTTAAGTCCAGTAGTACTCAAGTGACCAACAAGATTCTCAAGGGTATGAGATTTTGAGAGTCAAAGTTCTTTTGTCAGGTACCAGACACAGGGAGCTTAGACTCTTGAAAGCTGATACCCCAAAAATCTTATCATAGAATCATAGAGTTGGAATGGACCTCCGGGGTCATCTAGTCCAAACCCCTGCACAATGTAGGAAATTCACAAATACCTACCCCCTACCCCCGGTGACCCCTGCTCTATGCCCAGAAGAGGAGGGGAACTCTCCAGGATCCCCAGCCAAACTGGCCTGGAGAACAATTGCTTCCTGGCCCCAGTGTGGTGATCAGCATTTCCCTGGGTGTGTAAGAAATGGCCACAAGAACTAAGCCCCGATGCAGCCTTCCTGGACTCTTAGGTGCTTACTGGACTTGAATTCTAGCCCGTCTGTGTGAGATAACAAGGCCACCTTCTGAAACTATATTCATATTTATAGTTAACATAAGAACATAAGAGAACATAAGAACATAAGAGAAGCCAATGTTGAATCAGGCCAATGGCCCATCTAGTCCAACACTCTGTCACACAGTGGCCAAAATATACCAGGTGCCATCAGGAGGTCCATCAGTGGGGCCAGGACACTAGAAGCCCTCCCACTGCTGCCCCCTCCAGCACCAAGAATAGAGTGCATCACCTGCCCAAAAAACTGAGAGTTCCCATCTATACCCTGTGGCTAATAGCCACTGATGGGCTTCCTGCTCCATATGTTTCCTGTGCAGACAAGACAATCCAGTAGCACACTATCCAATGCATTCAATCTTCATCACCTCAAGTTCTGCAATGGAAGAAAGACTAACTACAAAGGAAATTGACTCAGGTTGCGGTCACACACACGAGATAACATGGGGGGGTGGGGAAGCAAGGCTATTTGCTCCATAGGAATCTGACCCACAGTTGCGTGATCACACAGTCCTTGGAAGCTGCGGGGGCGGGCAGCCTGCCACCACATGATCAGACGCAACCACGGGTGAGTCATTTTGGGGTTTTTTGCCGCTTGTTCCCAATGCACTTAAATGGGGAATCGATGAATCGCATCTCAGCATGAGGGCTCCCTAGGGGGAGATGACAGCATGGAGTTGGGATGGCCTGATCAGACCATCCCGACAGCATGAGAGCGCGCTGGAGCGATCACACAAGGGAAAGTCTGTCTGTGGCTGGTAGCAACCCCTTTGATAATGGACTTTCCCCAGTGTCTTTTTACTCCGCTTCTGCGGCGGAGCAAAACGGGTCGCCGACAGGTGCCGGACGCTTACCAGATAAGAACATAAGAACATAAGAACATAAGAGAAGCCAATGTTGAATCAGGCCAATGGCCCATCTAGTCCAACACTCTGTCATACAGCGGCCAAAATATACCAGGTGCCATCAGGAGGTCCAGCAGTGGGGCCAGATGTTTGTGTCTGATCATGCCCTTTAAATCCGCCCAGCATTCGTGCCTATGGCACAGCTGATTGTGTGTGTGATCACAACCACAGTCCATCAGATTCACTTTCAGAATGCCATTGATATGGGAATATTCGACACCGAATTGAACAAACATCTCCTCTAGCATTAGCTGCTCACATTTCTCCTAGTGAAATGAATGGGTTCTTTCTTTTTTTAAAAGTGCATATCTCCGACTGGATCGCGATGGTTATTACTTTAATTGTTTTGTGCTTATGTTAAGTGAGACTATTACATCGTTACTTGGGGGGGGAGTGTACAACATGCCATGTTGATTACAGAAATATGCGGGAGACATTTGTTTATTCATAAAAGGTGACCACACCCGTGCAAAAGATCCAACAATTGATCCAGTCCAGTGAGTGCACATGGAGGCACATGGAAGGCACGGTAGAGTCTGCTTCCCTTCCTCCTCCCTTGGTGCATGGGCAATCCATGTTTCACACATGAACACACATGAAACTGCCACATATTGAATCAGACCCTTGGTCCATCAAGGTCAATATTGTCTACTCAGATTGGCAGTGATTCGCCAGGATCTCAGGCAGAGGTCTGTCATGTTACCTGCCACCTGGTCCATTTAAGTGGAGAATATGGGACCATAGGGGAAGGGAAGGGAAGAAGGGATTGGATTTATACCCTGCCCTTCACTACCCAAGGGAGTCTCAGAGTGGCTTACAAACCCCTTTCCCTTCCCCTCCCCACAACAGACACCCTGTGAGGTAAGTGGGGCTGAGAGAGTTCTGGCAGAAACGGCTAAGAGAGCTCTGGCAGAAATGGCTCTTTTTCAATGACAGCTGTGCCAGAACTATGGCTTGCCCAAGGTCATCCAGCCAGATGTGCATGGAGGAGTGGGGACTCCAACCCGGTTCTCCCAGATTAGAGTCCGCGCACTTAACCACTACACCAAACCACTACATGCAACACATGTGGGGAGGGGGAGGGAAGGAGATTGTAAGCTGCTCTAGGACTCCGAGCAAACGTTAGGGTATAAATAATATTTCTTCTTCTTCTTCTTCTTCTTCTTCTTCTTCTTCTTCTTCTTCTTCTTCTTCTTCTTCTTCTTCTTCTTCTTCTTCTTCTTCTTCTTCTTCTTCCTTCTCCTTCTTCTTCTCTAATCTGGGAGAACCAGGTTTGATTCCCCACTCTTCCACTGCTGGATGACCTTGGGCAAGCCATAGTTCTGTTACAGCTGTTCTTGGAAAAGAGCAGTTTCTGTCAAGAGCTCTCTCAGCCCCACCTACCTCACAGGGTGTCCGTTGTGGGGAGGGGAAGGGAAAGGAGTTTGTAAGCCGCTCTGAGACTCCTTTGGGTAGTCTTCCCTTCCCTTCCCTTCCCTTCCCTTCCCTTCCTTCCCTTCCCTTCCCTTCCCTTCCCTTCCCTTCCCTTCCCTTCTTTTCTCCTTCTCCTTCTCCTTCTCCTCCTTCTCCTTCCTCCTCCTCCTCCTCCTCCTCCTCCTCCTCCTCCACAGTGATGGCTTTCCATGTTAAGCAGAAGTCCACAATAGGGTTGCCTATGATCAAGTGGAACGTGGGGTCCTCACGGAATTACAACTGATGTCAGAGGTTAGTTCCCCTGGGAAAAAAACTGGTGGCTTCAGAGGGTGGGCTCTAAAGCATCATATCCTTGCTGAGCTTCCTCCAAAAACATCCATCCTCCTCAAGTTCTGACCCTAAATCTGCAAGATTTTCCCAACCCGGCCTGGCAACACTTGTCCGGTGACACTTTAAACACTGCTGAAATTTATTCCGGCATCAGCTTTCTCCTTAATCAAATGCTGGGATAAATGTCATCAGTCTTTATGGCACCACTGGACTTCTATTTAATTTTCATGCAGCAGGACTAGCATAATTACGCTTTGGGGCTTCCATATGTAGATCTTCCCCCAAATCAACTAGTCGACTCGCTTGAGCCAAACCTCATCTCCATGCTAAATAAGCCACACCAAAGGACAATCTCCCTTTGCTGGTGTCTCCTCGGGTCTTTTTTGATAGACAGCTGGCTCAGTAGCTTTTAGGTAGATTTCTTTCTTTAAGGTAATTATTTTGCAAAGGTTCCCAAAGTGGTTAAATGTAAGTAATCTTAGGCAGGAAGCCAAGCGCTAAATTTTCACTCCCTGTTGAAAAGAGATGTCAAAAGAACGTTGATTCATTCTTTCGTAGGCGGTAGGCCCATGATAGAGTTAAAAGATTCTGGGCATGGATTCATGAAATGTTACAAAAAACGTTGGGACGTACCATCCCGTTTGTACCTGATTTGTTCCTTTTGAATATCATGCCACCAAATTGTAAAAACAAGATTTTTATCTTATTATACACGTAATAACTACCGCAAGGACTTTATACGCCAAATACTGGGGGAAGAAAGAAGTACCTTCAAAAGAAGGGACTCTAAATAAAATGCTCAAGACGGCTGAAATGGATGAACTGACTTTAATTCTCAAGAGATGAAGCAAGCTTTGAAAACACCTGGGTAAGATTTTACATTTGGTTAAAAGACTATAATAAATGAACAATATTGGCATAGTAATTAATTAGAATGAATTATAAAATGTATATTAAACTATAATGCAAAATATTCTTCAAAATATATGGTGATTTAGATGCATTTCAAAATATATGGTGATTTAGATGAATTTTAAACAGTTAATGTATAAGGTAATATAGAAGTTAAATCAAAGATTACATAAGAACATAAGAGAAGCCAATGTTGGATCAGGCCAATGACCCATATAGTCCAACACTGTCACACAGTGGTCAAAAATACCAGGGGCCACCAGGAGGTCCAGCAGTGGGGCCAGGATACTAGAAGGCCTCCCATTGTTGCCCCCCAAGCACCAAGAATACAGAGCATCACTTGCCCCAGACCGAGAGTTCCTATTTGTACCTTGTGCTTAATAGCCAAGGATGGACTTCTGCTCCATATGTTTATCTAATTCCCTCTTGAAGCCGTCCATGCGTGTAGCTGCCACCACCTCCTGTGGCAGTGAATTCCATGTGTTAATCACTCTTTGGGGGAAGAAGGACTTCCTCTTATCTGTTCTAACCCAACCGCTCAGCAATTTCATTGAGTGCCCACGAGTTCTTGTATTGTGAGAAAGGGAGAAAAGGGGACACCCTGCACAGACGGCCCGCAAGGGAGGACCGCAAATAAAATAAAAAATGGAAGTTGGGGGTCCTTGGCAGTACATCGGGGGGCTGGGCCCTGAGATGCCCCACTGTAGCTACAGGGCTGGACATCATCATGTTACTGGCCATGTGGTGATCTTCTGATATTTTGGCAAATACTCTACGTAAAAATGGCTCCTACCATTGAGTTTTTGCACAAACACCAGAGCGTTGCCACTGCCCCAATGATGCAATTATGTCATGTCTGGCATGCAACAAAAGTGAGTTTTGGACTCACTGGTGACAGGCTGGTAAGTCCCCCTGCCCCCCTTGTCACCTGACAATCCTATCAAGTGTTTAGGGTTACCAGCCTCCAAGTGGGATCTGGGGATCCCCCGGAATTACAGTTCATCTCCAGGCTCCAGAGATCAATTCCCCTGGAGGAAATGGATGCTTTGGAGGGCAGACTCCATGACATCGTACCCTACTGAAGTCCCTGTGTTCCCCAGGCTATGGAGATCAGTTCCCCTGGAGGAAATGGATGCTTTGGAGGGTGGACTCTATGACATTGTACCCCACTTAGGTCCCTGTCCTCCCCAGGCTCCATCCCTAGATCTTCAGGAGTTTCCCAACCTGGATCTAGCAACCCCACTCCCCCCCATCCCTCACTGGTGGCCACGGGGGACTGATAACCCTACTAGTGGTGGTCGTGTTTGACCAAGGTCTTGGAAGATCCAGTTCAGAGCACAGCTTTGCCATGGAATTTGAGACACCCATTTCCATATGCAGTGCAGTTGTTCGAGTGTTGAACTAAGATACAGAAGACCAAGGAGAAAAGCCCTACTGTGCAATGGCAATTAGCAGGGGAAGTTTACAGTCACCATTTCTCAACCTAAGCTACTATACAAGATGGTCAGAATATAAAGTTGGAAGTGGGGAGAATCGTACATCTTGTCTAGAGCTCCTTGGAGGAAAGGTGAGGTAAACAATCCATGAATGAGATCAGCTTTTCAATATTTGTGAACAACCGTAAGAACATAAGAGAAGCCAACGTTGGATCAGGCCAATGGCCCATCCAGTCCAACACTCTGGCACACAGTGGCCAAGAATACCAGGTGCCATCAGGAGGTCCGCCAGTTGGGCCAGGACACTAGAAGCCTTCACACTGTTGCCCCCCATACCAAGAATACAGAGCATCACTTGCCCCAGACCGAGAGTTCCTCTCTATACCTTGTGGCTAATAGCCACTGATGGACCCCTGCTCCCTATGCTTATCTAACTCCCTCTTGAAGCCACCCATGCTTGTAGCCACCACTACCTCCTGTGGCAGTGAATTCCATGTGTTAATCACCCTTTGGGCGAAGAGGTACAGCAATTTCTTGGAGTGGCCACGAGTTCTTGCATTGTGAGAAAGGGAGGAAAGTACTTCTTTCTCGACCTGTTCTATCCCGTGCATGATCTTGTAAACCTCGATCATGTCACCCCTCAGTCATCCTTTCTGAGGGGTGGTGACCAGAACTGTACACAGCATTCCAAATGAGGTCGCACCATTGATTTCACCGACTGGGCCTCCCCCACGGTTGCATTGTGAAACCTTTCCAGGGACTCATCGGCAAAGGTGAAGCAAGGAGTGGGAGGACAGGGGAATCAAACAGGCGAGGAAAGAGCTGCCTTAATGTTGCGTTCTGCAATTCGGGAAGGACCTGATGGTCTTTTGCAATGGAATGTGTGGCGGGCAGGGTTCAATGGCTGAATGGCTTGTAATATTCATTATCCAGGAAGTCATTAAGCCTTTCCACTTTGAAATGTGACCGGTGATACAATTGAGGGCTGGAACCGGATTATGCCACTCAAAGGAGTCATGGGCTGCAAGCTATTGCCACAGAAAGCATATAAAAAGCATCAGGTTATACCCATTCCCATCACTTGCATGCTGCTTCTCCAACCGCTTGAACCTCAGAGAACCAGGTACGTCCGATCCGTGGTTTTGTGAGTATGAAAGTCATCCTGTCACTTCAGTTTGGGATCCTGGAGAAATATCTTTTCTCCTCCTCCTTTGGAGCCATGTTTGCTTCTTGTTCTTCTTCTTTTTAAATGAATCGGTTGACTACTATTGGTTGACCAGAGAGCCAGTTTGGTGTAGTGGTTAGAAGCGCGGACTTTACTCTGGGAGAACCCGGTTTGATTCCCCCACCCCTCCTCCACATGCAGCTGCTGGTGTGACATCGGGTCCATCACAAGCTCTCTCAGAGCGGTTCTCTCAGGAGCGGTCCTCAAAAGAGCTCTCTCAGCCCCGCCTACCTCACAGCCAAAGCACCCTCTAGGGCTGTGGAGTCCTCTGAGCAAAAATTCCACTTTGTGAGCTACTGGCATTAAAGTGGTGAGCAAGCGATTTGGCTACGGCATCAATTAGCTTGCTCTGGAGCCACCCTTCCTGAGCTAAGACAAAAAGGTGTGAGCTGGAGGCTAAAAAAAACTGTGAGCTAGCTCACACTAACTCATTTTAGAGGTGGGGTTCACAGGGTGTCTGTTGTGGGGAGGGGAAGGCAAAGGAGATTGTAAGCCACTCTGAAATTCCTTTGGGTAGTGAAAGGAATGGTATAAATCCAATCTCCTCCTCCTCCTCCTCCTCTTCTTCTTCTTCTTCCTTTCCATTCAAACACTCTGGTCCTCTAACTAGCCTGTGTTTCTTCCCTGGATGGCCCAGATTAACTTGATTTTATCAGTTCTGGGAAGCAGTGTCAGCTCTGGTTAGTAATTGGATGGGAGACAAAGAAACAAGTCCAGGGTTGTCAAGCAGAGGCAGGCAACGACAGACCACCTCTGCTTCTCTCTTGCCTTGAAAACCCTATGAGATTGCCGTGAATGGTCTGTGACTTGACAGCACTTTCCACCACCAACTACTTATTTGAAATATTTATACCCCAGTCTCCTTCTCCTCCAATTTGGTGTAGTGGTTAGGAACATGGACTCCAGTCTGGGAGAACCAGGTTTGATTCCCTACTCCTCCACCTGTAGCTGCTGCTGTGACCTTGGGTCACTCACAAGTTCTTTCAGAGCTGCTCTCAAGAGCAGTCCTTGAAAGGGCTCTCTCAGTCCCACCAACCTCACAGGGTGTCTATTGTGGGGAGAGGAAGGGAAAGGAGTTTGTAAGCTGCTCTGAGACTCCTTCAAGTAGTAAAGGGTGGGGTATAAATCCAATCTCCCCCTCCTCCTCCTCTTCCTCCTCTTCTTCTTCAGTGAGAGGGCTGCTAGTGTCCTGGCCCCACTGGTGGACTTCCTGATAGCACTTGGTATTTTTGGCCACTGTGTGACAGAGTGTTGGACTGTATGGGCCATTGACCTGATCCAACATTGGCTTCTCTTCTTGTTGTTCTTCTTGTTGTTCTTCTTGTTGTTGTTGTTCTTCTTCTTCTCCTCCTCCTCCCATCAAGGGGGTTCAAAGCAACTTAAAAAAAAAAAAGCATTCACCATCTAATAGGTATAGGGCAAAAAGTATCCATCCAGAGAGAAAGAAAGACCCAAAGTCATTCAGGGAGGTGAGCAGGACACCATGTTTTCTTTTCTTTAGCACCCCTAAAAGTCTCCTGTCCCTTAACAGATTCTCCATGTCTCACTGGCTGTCCCTTTGGTGTAGTGGTTAAGAGTGGTGGACTCTAATCTGGGAGAACCGGGTTTGATTCCCCACTCCTCCACATGCAGCTGGTGGTGTGACCTTGGGTCAGTCAAAGTTCTGTCAGAGTTGTCCTGTCAAGAGCTGTTCTCAAAGAGCTTTCTCAGCCCCATCTACCTCACAAGGTGTCTGTGGTTGGTGGGTCAAGAACTCTCCAGTTGAACACCCTGTGCATCAGCTGCCAAAATGAGGGTCCCAGTTGAACCCCCCACTAGATGACACAGTCCTTAAACAAGATGTTAAGAGCCTACGATTAAGGTTCAAGCTCCCCAGCAAGGCAGTTTTGCTTCCCTCCTTTGCTTTCCCCGCCATTTGCACGCTTCTTCCTCTAGAGGCTCTACCCCTTCCTGGCTCATTCCATTCCCAGCTAGGGGTTACGCCAGCACAGCAATCTCCTCCAGAGGAATTGATCCCTGTTCTCTGGAGAGCAATGGCAATTCCAGCAGATTGTCATGCCCACCTGGAGGCTGGTAACCCTACCACTGGTCTGACCCAGCAAGGCTCTTCTTCTGTTTTCCACATGTCTGAACAGGCCTGTAGCTACAGTGGGGCATTTCAGGGCCCTGACCCCTTAATTAAGAGCCCTGCCCCCTCAAATAGCCATGTCAGAAACATTATTTTGGACCATGACCTAGGTGGTGCTGGGCTAACAGAAAGGGGGATTGTTGGAGATGTGTTGAAGGTGCCCTTCTAGGCTTCCTTGCCCTGTGGGAGAGGACTTAAAAGGCATTTGAATTAAAAGGGGGCCCTGCCCCCTTAATTAAGAGCCCTGCCCCTGGCCATGCCAGAAACCTTATTTTGGACCATGACCTAGGTGCTACTGGGCTAGCAGAAAGGGGGATTAAATGCCCTCTGAGCTGTTCCCCCCCCAGGAACTGACCCTTGAAAGGAAGGGCTAGAAACAGGCTCAGAGTCTCTCCCTTTAAAGACAGGCATTCAGATTAATTTAATTGTAGAGACCGTACAACATATTCTACTACAGTGTACCTGGTATTGAGGAGCCACGCACGAAACTTTTCCTTGATATCCAGAGTAAAATTTATCTAACTAGCTCGGATTGGATTCAACATTTTATTCTCTCAGACGTGGACTTAGAGGTTCCTCAGACTGCTGCTAGATTTTGGGCAGCCTGTCTCGCAGTACGTAGAGAGAAGATGACCCTTACCCCATGATTCCTATATTCCAATCTTCAACTATTTTATTACATATTACACCAGTTTAACTCATATTTTCTCCCGCATATTCAGTTTTATCCTTCGTATTATGAGCTGGTGAAAGCTGTTAAATAAATACACTTTGAAACTTAATTAACTGTCGTTTAACTCCCCCCTTGAAAATTTAAATGCCCCTCAAACAAAACAAAGCAAAAATCCCTGGCTACAGGCCTACCTCTGAAGCTCATAGACATTGCGATGGGTGCAACTGTATGGTGGACCGTTCTGATATCTGAAGGTTTACAACCAATATGTTCTTTCAGAGGGACCTCCCCACTTCTTCAAAATGTCTTACGGAAACGAAGTCTGCTACGCCAGCTGCCCCCCATCGACAGTGACAATTCAACCACCACCCTTCGTGCTGACCATCCCGGGGCCATCCCTCTACTGTCCTGACCAGCCTTTTCAGATCCAGCAGCACAATCCATGTGCCACCGGAGGCCTGAGTGGCGCCAACCGTGCGGAGGCCCTGTATGCCAATGTGCCTTCTTTATCCAGGTTTTCCACCTTTTACACTCAGGGTCCACTGCCTTGCAGTTCCAACAGCTGTTTCTCTAAGCCCTTTTAAAGCCCAGCGGGAAGGATGTCAAATCGGCCATCTCGGAAGCTCGCAAGAACCCGGATCCAAAGGCGGACCGTCGGCGCAGCGTCCAGAAACCGAAGACAATCCAGAATTCTATTAGCCGCACGTCGTGCTCTACTTTCAATTTAATCAACCAGATCCCATTTCCGATTCCAACGGTGAACCATCAGCACAGCATCCAGAAACAATCCAGAATTCTATTAGCAATGCTTCATGTTCTACTATCCATTTAATCGACCAGATTCCGTTTCCGATGAAGGATCTTGTGATGCTTAAAAGTTTTGTGCATTTATCCCTGGTTATAACAGCATCTGTTTATCCTGGGACAAGTGTGGGGTGAAACTGGGGTGACCTCAATGTAATGTGGAAAGAAAAAATACCCTGAGATAATTACAGGGGTGAACTTGAGTATAGTGTAGAATGTAAGTTTGGGGACAGGGTTGAACCAGGATTTAAGGTCTAGTGCGGAATCAACCTATATCTGTCTGTACTAATATTAATCGATTCACTCAATATTCCAACATTCTGTCTTTAGATTTCCAAAGTCTTCCTGTGAATATGCTTGTACTGATCTAGAAAAGAATTTCTGATACCGGTTAGGAAGTTGCATATGTAAAAAACAAACAAAAAAACAAACCAAAAAGCACTTTGTCCCAATTTTGCACTGACAAGGGACTTGAAATGCCCCTAAAAGAAGCTGAAACGTACATTTCAAATTGGGATTTGGGACATCCACATGCATTGCATTTCATCCTATAGCTGTATATAAACCCTATAGCTGTGCTGCTGCTGTTCACTCCCTGTATCTTTTCAATAAAACTACTCCTGCATCTTACAATTATTGTGTTTGGCCTCTGCCTTTTCACTACGGGGTTGTTCCTGGTTTATAGCTTGTGGGAAGGAAATCCAGGGCTCTTTCTGTAGAAGAAGCCCAGCATGAACTCATTAGCATAATAGGTCACACCCAACAGCAGAAACTCATTAGCTTATTAGGCCTCACACCCCATGTTACCAGAAGTGTGGTCATCCAGCCACACCCACCTTTTGCTTCTTATTCTGTTTACCTTGTTTGTTGTCAAAACCCAGGGCTTTTTTGGTAGCAGGAACTCCTTTGCATGTTAGGCCACACACCCCTAATGTAGCCAATCCTAATGAGTTCCTGCTGTTGGGTGTGGCCAGTCATGCTAATGAGTTCCTGCTGGGCGTGGCCAACTCGGGAGCCAGCCGGAACTCTGTTCCTGTGCATTCCTGCCCAAAAATAGCCCTGAGGAAATCTATCTGCAAACCCCCCCCCCCCATTCCTTGACATTTCCAGCTAAAAGGATCTTTGGTTCTAGAAAATGTTCTGCCTGGGAGCCTGTTTGGTGTAGTGGTTAAATGTGTGGACTCTAATCTGGGAGAACTGGGTTTGATTCCCCACTGCTCCACATGCAACTGCTGGCGTGACCTCGGGCCAGTCACAGTTCTCTTAGGGCTGTTCTGGAAAGAGCAGTTCTCTAAAGAGCTCTCTCAGCCCCACCTACCTCACAGGGTGTCTGTTGTGGGGAGGGGAAGGGAAAGGGACTGTAAGCCACTCTGAGACTCCTTTGCGTAGTGATGGGTGGGGTATAAATCCAATTTCTTCTTCTTCTTCAGTGGAGAACAGGAGCTTGTAGAGAAGGCTTTGACAGGAGACGTAAGTGTGACACAAGTAATAGAAATAGAGAAAGAAGCAGCAGAGCTGTCACGAAGGGTGAGGGGTTGGCTGCTCAAAATCCCAGAGTCCTGAGTTGTTCTGGGAACCTGTAGAGATAGTAGTTAGCCACAATATACTCTATGAAAGAGCCTGAGATATTCTTGGCACCCCTGTAAGACGGTGTTTCCTGGGAGAAGGCAGCTGGACCATGGAATCCAAGTCAGGATCAGAGTGAACCCAAAGTGGCAATATGAAGATAAGGGGAAGTATGGGTTCAAGAGAGCTTGACCCAAGAATGGAGGCTATCGTAATTTTGACAGAACGTCTAAGGAATGAGAGGTGTAACTGAAGTAAAATGAGAGGTGTAACTGAAGTAAAATGTTAGCAGGTAGGAAGGATGTCATTTTGATTTAAAAGAGGGACATCCTTCAAGGAGCAAACAGGAAGCAATCAAGATGTATTCGTTTCAAGATGGCAGCACTTCCTGTTCATTTGGAATACTGTGTACAGTTCTGGTCACCACATCTCAAAAAGGGTATTATAGCATTGGAAAAAGTGCAGAGAAGGGCAACTAGAATGACAAAAGGGTTGGAACACCTTCCCTATGAAGAAAGGTTAAAACGCTTGTGGCTCTTCAGCTTGGAGAAACAACGGCTGAGGAGTGACATGATCGAGGTTTATAAGATTATGAATGGGATAGAGCAGGTTGAGAAAGAAGTCCTTTTCTTCCTTTCTCACAATACAAGAACTCGTGGGCACTCCATGAAATTGCTGAGCAGTCGGGTTAGAACAGATAAAAGGAAATACTTCTTCACCCAAAGAGTGATTAACATATGGAATTCACTGCCACAGGAGGTGGTGGCAGCTACAAGCATGGACAGTTTCGAGAAGGAATTAGATAAACATATGGAGCAGAAGTCCATCAGTGGCTATTAGCCACGGGGTATAGATGTGAACTCTCAGTCTGGGGCAGGTGCTGCACTCTATTCTTGGTGCTGGAGGGGGCAGCAGTGGGAGGGCTTCTAGTGTCCTGGCCCCACTGGTGGACCTCCTGATGTCACCTGGTATATTTTGGCCACTGTGTGACAGAGTGTTGGACTGGATGGGCCATTGGCCTGATTCAACATTGGCTTCTCTTATGTTCTTATGTTCTGTATAGCGTGGCTAGTGGTGGGCTGAGATAGCCCCTGACTCAACTTCATTCATGAAAATCCCAGCCCTTTAGCAAGGTATCTCAGCAGTTTGCCTTCGGTGACACCCTTTTCCTTCCCTTACTCAGACTTGGCGGATCTAGTCTCTGTGAGCTGCAACAGCAGAGGTTCCTTCAACAACTCCTTTGTCTGAATTCTTTCAGTGGCGGCGCACATAAAGAAACCCTGACTTAAATGACCCAGGCTAGCCTGATTTCATCAGATCTTGGAACCTAGGCAGGGTTAACCCTGGCAAGTATTTGGATGGGAGACCACCAAGGAATTCCGGGGTTGCTATGCAAAGGCAGGCAATGGCAAATCACATCTATTCGTCTCTTGCCTTGAAAGCCCAAGGGGTCACCATAAATTGGCTGCAACTTGATGGTACTTTACACCAGGGGTCATTTTGTAGAAAAAGAGGTGCAGGAGCTTATTAGCATGACTCATTAGCATAACTTATTTGCATATGCCACACCCCCTGACATCACCGGAAGTGTGTCAGA
Source organism: Gekko gecko (assembly GCA_029375565.1). Lineage (NCBI taxonomy): Eukaryota > Metazoa > Chordata > Lepidosauria > Squamata > Gekkonidae > Gekko > Gekko gecko. The sequence goes on along the minus strand of JAPDNY010000023.1, from coordinate 228,104 downwards.
AGGCAATGCCCACCGCTCAGGCTCCACCCCTAGGGACTGTCTTTCCACTCTGGGGGCTGTCATTCCAGTCCCAGAGTAGCCTATCTGGGTGCAGGAGGAATGCTACACGTGCTGCTTTGCGCTCCTGCTGGGAGCTGGGGGTGGGGCCTGCTGCCGCCTGTGCTTCTAACTGCTGGAGCTCCACTCCTTTTGATGTTTAATGATAAGTTCCAATATAGAATTATCAGAGGAAGACTACATGAAATGAAAGACCTGGGACTACCTGGGATCTGAATTAGTAGTAGTTCAATTTAAAGAGTCTAAGGATTGCCACACCTATGTGGACATATTGTGGAACTCTAAGCCTTGCCGAACTCATTTTGGCACACAGTGGATGTTCTATGGCTTTTGAAAATATTGGTCCAGTTCATGGTCTAAATCTTTATTGAAACCATTATTTAAAAAGGTCCTCTTCCCCCCCCCCTTCGGTGACTTTATAAATATACACCCCAGTCTTGTAATCCATGAGCTTTCTGTCTTGTGATTCATAGAATCATAGAATGTTAAAGTTGGAAGGGACCTTGCAAGTCATCTAGTCCAACCCCCTGCACTCTACAGGAGCATAGCCGAAAGATAGCCCTACATACCTACAACATACCTAAAAGATGGTCATCCAGCCTCCGCTTGAAAATATCCAGTGAAGGAGCATCTACCACCTCCCAAGGCAGTCTGTTCCACTGCTCAACCACTTTTATAGTGAGGAAGTTTCTCCTGATATCTAGCTGGTAACGACTCCCTCATAATTTTCACCCATTAGATCTAGCCTTGCAATCTGGAGCAAGAGAGAATAGTTCTGCTCCATCTTTTACATGACAGCCCTTCAGATACTTGAAGACTGCAATCATGTCCCCTCTAAGCCTTCTCTTTCCCAGGCTAAACATACCCAACTCTTTCATCCTTTCCTCATAAGACTTGGATTCTATCCTCTCACCATCCTGGTCGCCCTCTTCTGGACACGCTCATTGATTTGTTTTGGTCATTGTGTGTGTATGAATCAATAGAAGATGGGATATTAGAATAATGAATATTTCATAATACAAAAAAAAAAAAACCCTTGGACTTCATATTTGAATATTCATTGTTTAAAAAAGCATACAGCATTTAGCTTAGGCTATTAGATTAGATGAGACCACTCAATGAGACACTCAATGAAATTGCTGAACGGCCGGGTTGGAATGGATAAAAGGAAGTACTTCTTCACCCAAAGAGTGATTAACACATGGAATTCACTGCCAGAGGAGGAGGTGGTGGCAGCTATAAGCATGGACGGCTTCAAGAGGGAACTGGATAAACATATGGAGCAGAGGTCCATCAGTGGCTATTAGCCACGAGGTATAGTGGGGCAAGGGATGCGCTGTTTTCTTGGTACTTGCGGGGGGGGATCAACAGTGGGAGGGCTTGTAGTGTCCTGGCCCCACTGCTGGACCTCCTGATGGCACCTGGTATTTTTGGCCACCGTGTGACACAGAGTGTTGGACTAGATGGGCCATTGGCCTGATCCAGCATTGGCTTCTCTTATGTTCTTATGACTTTTGGAGAGCCGCTGCCAGTCTGAGTAGACAATACTCACTTTTATAGACCGACGGCCTCATTCAGTATTAGGGAGCTTCCTGTGTTCATGATTTCACAAGGCAACAGGTCAAACGTGGAAAATTGATAGACTCTTGAGGCAGTGAAACGGGCCACACTAATTCAAACTTAAATGGGGGAAGTGACCTTTTTTAATGCTTTCCCATGTGAAAACTCCCTGTAAAAAATATCAGGGAGGAAGAATCTATCCTCCCTCTTCATAAGGTGTGCTAGTTTTCCACTTACATAGACTTGTTAATATAGAGTGTAGTGGCTAATGTGGCTAATCATTCATTCATTCATTCATTCATTCATTCATTCATTCATTCATTCATTCATTCATTCATTCATCTACATTATTTGTAATCTGCCTTTCCCACTGAGACTCAAGGTTGATTGTGCAGTGTAAATGAATACAGGACAGGGCATCCAATAAGACCTGCAATCAGATTAGGATGGCTGAAATCTGAAACAGATCTGAAATAAAGCATAAATATTAACATGATATGTTAAACAATACAGAAATTGCATAGTAGGATTATACACACAGCACCAGATGGTATGCACTATACACAGTCGTACAGTACCCCGTCCCTCTCCCTTTACTGAAGCCTCTTTCTGAACTATTCCATTATAGGATAGCTCTACTGCTGGTGTAAAAAAAATGTCCTTCTGAAAAATCAGTTTTGCAGAAGTATCAAGGGGACCTGGGTTCAGATTCTAATTTAATGCACTGACTGTTGTGAGGATAAAACAGGGGAACGGGAGAAGCAGTTTGCTGTACTGGTTAGGAGCACAGACTCTAATCTGGGAGAACTGGTTTTGATTCCCCACTCCTCCGCATGCAGCTGCTGGTGTGACCTTGGGTCAGTTACAAGTCCTTTCAAAGCTGTTCTCTCATGAGCAGTTCTCTAAAGAGCTCTCTCAGTGCCACCTGCCTCCCAGGGTGTCTGTTCTGGGGAGGGGAAGACATTGGAAGTCATTCTGAGACTCCTTTGGGTTGTGAAGGATGGGGTATAAATCCAATCTCTTCTTCTACAGATGGGCACGAAATGGGAAAATGCAGTTTTATTTTGTTCATGGCCAAACCACACAAAAAATCATGAACTGGACCAAATGGTTCATGGTGAACAGAAAGCAGGGGTGTAAAGGGCCTCCAAATTCCCTTAAATCCATGTTTTTCTGCACTACAAAGAAACTTCAGTTTGCGAAGCACGAACCCGCTAAAATTCATCGAAAACTTTAGTTCGTTAGCTGGTTCGTGCTCATCCCTAGTTGCCACCTACAGGTGTAAAATGGCAACAGAAGGTGTCAGAAAAATCACCCTGTGGAGAGAGTTCCAAAACTCTAATCCGGGAGAAGCAGGTTTGATTCCCCACTCCTCCACATGCAGCAGCTAGTGTGACCTTGGGTCAGTCATAAGCTGTTTCGGAGCTGTTCTCTCAAGGACAGATCTCGAGAGAGCTCTCTCAGCCCCACCTACCTCACAGGGTGTCTGTTGTGGGAAGTGGAAGGGAAAGGGAAAGGAGATTGTTAGGTCACTTTGAGACTCTTTTGGGTAGTGGAGGGCAGGGTATAAACCCAATCTCCTCCTCCCGTTGTTGTTGCTGCTGGTGGTCCTGCACTTCTTCTTCATCATCATCATCCTGAAAGTTGTGCAAGAGGAGAATCAGCTGCCTAGGGAGGTGATGAGCTCCCCCTCCCTGGCAATCTCTAAGCAGTGGCTGGACAAACCCTTGTCAGGGATGTTCTAGGAAGATCCTGCATTGTGCAGGGGGTTGGGCTAGATGGACTGTATGGTTCCTTCCAGCTCTGTGACTTTGTGATTCTATGCCAACTGAAGTTCCCTACATACAGCACATTGCAATAATCTAAGATAGATATAGTAATGTATGGCTGCAAGAGTTGGACTATAAGGAAGGCCGAGCGCCGAAGAATAGATTCTTTTGAACTATGGTGCTGGAGAAGTCTCTTGAGAGTCCCTTGGACTGCAGGGAGATCAAACCAGCCAATACTAAAATAAATCAACCCTGACTGTTGCCCTGGAAGGCCAGATCCTGAAGCTGAAGCTCAAACACTTGGCCACCAAAAGAGAAGGGAACCCTCACTGGAGAAGACCCTGATGCTGGGAAAGGTTGAAGGTCATAGAAAAAGGGGACGGCAAAGGATGAGATGGTTAGACAGTGTCATCGATGCAACGAACATGAAATTGAGCAAACTTCAGAGGACAGTGGAAGACAGGAGGGCCTGGCGTGATCTGGTCCATGGGGTCGCGAAGAGTCGGACTCAACTGTGTGACTGAACAACAACAAAAAATATAGATATAACCAGGGCAAGTATCATAGTGGCCAGATCTTTTCTGCCCAGGAAAGGATGCAGCTGTCTAACCCACTGAAGCTGGTAGAGCCAGTTTGGTGTAGTGGTTATGTGCGGATTCTAATCTGGGAGAGCGGGTTTGATTCCCCACTCCTCCACTTGCACCTGCTGATGTGACCTTGGATCAGTCACAGCTCTGGCACAGCTGTTCTTGAAAGAGCAGTTTGTGCTAGAATTCTCTCAGCCCCACCTCACAGGGTGTCTGTTGTGGGGAGGGAAGGAAAGAGTTTGTAAGCCACTCTGAGATTCCCAGTGAAGGCGGTATAAATCAATCTCTTCCTCCTCCTCCTCCTCCTCCTCCTCCTCCTCTTCTTCTTCTTCTTCTTCTTCTTCTTGGCTAAAGCCACCACTTATTCAACAGGAGCCCGGCATCTAAGAGTAGCCCCAGGCTATGGACATGGCCTCTCAAGGGGAGCGCAACCTCATCCAGAACAGGCAACACCTTAAATCCTGGGTCAGACCTTCTGTCTACCAATAGCACTTCCATCTTGTCTGGATTAAACTTGAGTTTGTTAGCATGCTTACCAAATTGGCAGATGACACAGAACTGAGTGGGATTGCCAATACTGAAGAAGACAGTCAGGGTTTGAACATGCAATTCACTAGAGATCAGCTGCAATTTATGTGAGCATCCTGGGATGCAAGTCATCAGCTCTGGAGATCTGAGTATTTAAGGCAGCTAGATGCTTTCTAATCATATCCTTAGCTTACTCTGGACTGGCATTTCCTCCTTCCTTCATATGTCCTGCATTCTTCAGTTTGCATGCAGATCGCCTTACAGTTAAAGACTGATGCAAAGTGAGAATTGAAGAACTGTTAAAGAGCATAGAGAACAAGATGGAACCTTGCAACACCCACAGGCCAAGGTCAAGTGGTTGAGCAACAGTCTCCTGCCACCACCTTCTGAAACCTACTAGAACCACCACAGAATGCTGTCTCTCAATCCCAATCTGGATAGCTGGTCCAGAAGGATACCATGATTGATGGTTCTGAAAGCCACTGAGAGGTCCAGTTGAATCAACAGAGTCACTCTGGTCCAATCTGCATTTAGCATTTGCTCCACTATCTTACCAAACCCACTCTGGAACTGAAATCCTCCTCTACATTGCATGCCACTTTCAGTCTGATAAGAACATAAGAACATAAGAACACAGAGAAGCCAATGTTGAATCAGGCCAATGGCCAGTCTAGTTCAACACTCTGCTCACACAGCACTCAAAATATACCAGTGCCATCAGGAAGTCTAGTGGGGCTAGGACACTGAAGCCCTCACTGCTGCCTCCAGCACCAGAATAAGTGCATCACCTGCCCCAGACTGAGAATTCCCATCTATACCCTGTGGCTAATAGCCACTGATGGACTCACTCCAGATGTTTATCTAATTCCTCTGAAACTGTCCATGCTGAGCTGCCACCACCTCCTGTGGCAGTGAATTCCATGGATGGATTGTGGCTATTAGCCACAAGGTATAGATAGGGACTCTGGGGCAAGTGATGCTCTGTGTTCTTGGTGCTTGGGGGGGTCAACAGTGGGAGGGCTTCTACTGTCCTGGCCCCACTGCTGGACCTCCTGAGGGCACCTGGTATTTTTGGCCACTGTGTGACACAGAGTGTTGGACTGGATGGGCCGTTGGCCTGATCCAACATTGGCTTCTCTTATGTTCTTATTGTCGGATTTTATGGCAGTGTCCAGACTGCATGCTACTCTCATCTTTATGGTAGCTATGGTAGCATAGATTTATGGCCGTTTGCTGACCCTTCAGGGGTGATTCTGCAGTCAGTATGGCATTGGCCCAGGGTATCTGAATCTGGTTTCGAGCCACATCTTTTTCTGTTCCAGTGTGGATTTGGTAAAATAATGCAGTGAATGCTAGATGCAGATCGAGCCTCTGTCTCTGACCTTCCACCAGGACCACCACGTCCCATAACCAGGCCTGGATCCAGATTGGAAGAGATCTAAACCATTTGCTTCATCCAGGAAAACTTGAAGTTCTCCATCACAGGAGAAGCCACAGACATTTGCTTGTCTTCTTTGTAGCAGTGTTCAGTGCTCAGTCTTTCTGCTCACTGCAGTGCAGGATCCAGTTCTTCGATGAGTTGCTTAGCTGTTTGTAGGGTTACTGGGTCCCTACCTGGCATCCAGCAGGGGGGAGAGCCTGCATGTCTGGGAGCTTTGCATGTGTACATAGCGCACATACGCCGTGATGGCATCACCCAGAAGTGACACCATCATGCTGGAGATGTTGTTGAGAGATGCTCCAGCATTCGGGCTTGAAACTCTATGGTACCATAGAGTTTTAAGCCCAAATGCTAGAGTGTCCCCCGATGACGTGCCCAGAGTGATGACGTCATCTCCCGGTGATGTCAGCGTGCTAGGCATGTTGGCCCAATTCAGGCACCTTGGGGGCGGGGTTCCCCCCGGCAGCCGGATCCGGGCTGCCAGGTTGGAGGCCCTTAGAGTGACCAAACCCCTCCCCCCCGGAGGGGCCTGGAAGCCCTGGCTGCTTTGAGTACTGCTTGAGCCTGTTGATTGGGATCCTTTCCACCAATTGCAGCAGTACAATACAGTGCGATCGGCAGCGCTGCATTTGTGTGCTTGCTCACAGAGCCCGAGTCCTGCTGCCCCCACAGACCTGTCTTCATTGTTCATTGCTCAATGACATTAACAGTGAGATAATCAGTCTGCCGGTGCTTATAAATGAAGACTGTTGTTGTTTTAAAGTCTTACTTTTTGGTGTTTGGGGTCCATTTTATCATTGAGGTTCTTTTACATGTGACATATTTACAGACTTGGGGAACATGGTACCCCTCATTCTCTTTAAAGGGGAAAACAGGCTATGCACTGGGAGAAAGGGAGTTAAACTTCTCCCTGTATCCTTTTCTTAATACAGGTCATCCTCCATAAGGGACCAATGTTAAATTACATAGAGGGAACATTATAGATAACACTACGTCTGGGGCCTTCCTTATTCTTGGTGCTTGGGGGGCAACACTGGGAGAGGTTCTGGAGTTCTGGCCCCACTGATGGACCTCCTGATGCCCCCTGGCTTTTGGCCACTGTGTGACACAGAGTGCTGGATTGGATGGGCATTGGCCTGATCCAACATGGCTTATCTTATGTTCTTATGTCTGAGGCAGTGATCCTCTGTATTCTTGGTGCCTGGGGGGAGCAAAAGTGGGCGAGATCCTGGAGTTTTGGCCCTGCTGGTGGACCTCCTGATGACTGCCTGTGTTTTGACCACTGTGTGACACAAAGTGCTGGAATGGATGGGCCATGGGCCTGATCCAACATGGTTTCTATTACATTCTTACGTTTAATGTACAGATGGAACACTCTGCATGGAGCAGTGATGTTCTGTCTTCTCAGTGCTTGGAAGGCAACAGTGGGAGGACTTCTGGAGTTCTGGCCCCACTGGTGAACTTCCTGATGACGCCTGAGTTTTGATCACTGTGTGACACAGAGTGTTGGACCGGATGGACCACTGGCCAGACCCAACATGGCTCCTCTTATGTTCTTATGGAATGGAGGAGGGGCATTATACCCTCTGTCAACCAGCACTGCTTACTCACCTTGGTTAAGGGTGACCTGCTTGATCACCTTGCTCAGAAAAAGAACATAATTATCGAGATCGCCCAAGTCAAGGATAGACTTCCTTAGAGTACTGTGTCCAGTTTTGGGCACCACACTTTAGGAAGGATGTTGACAAGCTTGAGCATGTCCAGAAGATGGCAACCGGGATGGTGAGAGGGTTGGAATCCAAGTCTTACGAGTAAAGGCTGAAATAGATGGGTATGTTTAGCCTGGGAAAGAGAAGACTTAGAGGGGACATGATTGTAGTCTTCAAGTATTTGAAGGGCTGTCATGTAAAAGATGGAGCGGATCTATTCTCTCTTGCTCTGGATTGCAAGACTAGATCTAATGGATGGAAATTACAAGGGAGTCGTTACCGGCTAGATATCAGGAGAAACTTCCTAACTGTAAGAGTGATTGAGCAGTGGAACAGTCTGCCTCGGGAGGTGGTGGATGCTCCTTCAAGCAGAGGCTGGACGACCCTCTTTCAGGTATGTTGTAGGTATGTAGGGCTATCTTTCGGCTATGCTCCTGCAGAGCGCAGGGGGTTGGGCTAGATGACCTGCAAGGTCCCTTCCAACTCAAACATTCTATGATTCTATAAGCAGACAAACCACAGTCTGTTAGTATACATGACGGCTAAATGAAAACTCTAAGTTCAGACGCAGTGTACCTCTGAATATTTTTTTGCAATTGGGAAGAAGGATTTCAGTTTCAGGCTAAGTCTGATGCCTTTTTTTTTGAAAGATCCACTTCCCATTCATAGAGATAGGATGTGGACCAGATGTGTGTTTGTGCAGGCATGTATACGGTGCTATCAAGTCCCAGTCAATTTATGGCAAGCCCATAGGGTTTTCAAGACAATCTACAGCACATAGATGATTTTCCATTGCGTTTTTCTGAAAAGTTTCCCTTGAGGAGTAGGGTGAACCAGACAGAACTTATATATCTATTATCTTATCTGTTTGGACTTCTGTTCTCCACCATCGCCGTTTAAGAGAAAGATTCTGAAAAGACACTGGGAGCATGAAGGAAACTCCACGCAACTGGAAAGAAAGGCTACTCGCCTTCCGTCGCGATGAGAAATCACGTTCCATTCCCAGCAAATGCCAAGCAAGTGAACAAGAAAGAGGGCGGTGTTGACTCTCCAGATGTATCCCTGTAAATTAGACGGTGAGGATTGATCAAAGCACCGGCAGAGGAATCACAGGTCAGAAGACTGAACTAACCATGCAAGGGTTAGAGTGAAATTTTTTAAAGTTAATAATCACCTGTCAAGGGTTTTGAAATTTTATGGTCTTCGGGCACCACCTTTTTTTTACATTCCAATAGTGTTTGTTGGTCAACATCGCATGCCTCTTCCCCCTTCCCTTCCAGACTGGATGGGTAAAAAGTTGGTCTGTAAACTGACTACAGAACCTCAGGGGGGATGAATGGGACCGGCCATATCTGGGTGAGCAGATCTGCCCAGCAGGGTTCCAGAATTTCTGTCTGAGCCGCCTCCCAAATTCTTCATCCTGGTGCCACTCGAAGGCCTGAAATTAAGTCTGGGATTGGAGCCTTCATCTCTTTTATTCTACTCTTACTCTACTTCTGTCCCGTCCCCCTCCCATCTCCTCATTACCAGCTTCCACTTTCCTGGCTTTTCACAAACTATGCAAAACTGAATTATACAAGAGGACTTTTCTACACAGACAATTGAGTTGCACTGTTCTAAATGATTTACAAAATTGCTTAGATAGATTATTAGGGACTGTGGTCTATACTACTGCATATAGCTTGCTGGAACTAGGACCTTCCTATAGAATTTTATATCATTTCCCGTGTCATGTTTGGTGTAGTGGTTGAGTGTGCGGACTCTAATCTGGGAGAACCGGGTTTGATTCCCCACTCCTCCACTCACAGCTGCTGGGTGACCTTGGGAAAGCCATAAATCTTTCAGAGGTGTTCTTGAAAAAGAGCAGTTTCTGTCAGAGCTCTCTCAGCCCCACCTACCTCACAGGGTGTCTGTTGTGGGGAGGGGAAGGGAAAAGAGTTTGTAAGCTACTCTGAGACTCCCTTGGGTAGTGAAGGGTGGGGTATAAATCCAATCTCTTCTTCTCTCAGAGCTGTTCTTGAAAAAGAGAAGTTTCTGTCAGAGCTCTGTCAGCCCCACCTTACCTCACAGGGTGTCTGTTGTGGGGAGAGGGAGGGAAAGGAGTAAGCCGCTCTGAGACTCCCTTGGGTAGTGAAGGGTGGGGTATAAATCCAGTTTCCTCTTCTTTTCTTCTTCTTAATACTTTTGCTTTGCTGCAGTTCTGTTTTTAGGCTTCTGGTTGATTCTACAACCCTAATATTTTGTCTCTCTTTATGTATTGTCTCTCTTTATGTAATCTGCCTTTGAATACAATCCAGAAAGGAGAATGATAAATATCGTAAATAAATTAATAAATGTTCATTTTTTAAAAAAATACTGCAATATTGATGTTCCATGCACAGGATTGTGTCCAGAGTCTTTTTGCAGGTTACACACATGTTCATCGGTAATGAAAGGTGCAAATGTGTTGAAGGAACATCCCCTGTGGTGGCTGTAACATCCAGAAAATAAAAGAGAAGGAAATTTAAAAGATAATTTAAAGAAGAAGAAGAAGAAGAAGAAGAAGAAGAAGAAGAAGAAGAAGAAGAAGAAGAAGAAGAAGAAGAAGAAGAAGAAGAAGAAGAAGAAGAAGAAGAAGAAGAAGAAGAAGAAGAAGAAGAAGAAGAAGAAGAAGAAGAAGAAGAGGAGATTGGATTTATACTCTGCCCTTCATAACCCAAAGGTGTCTCAGAGTGACTTACAAACTCCTTTCCCTTCCCCTCCTCACAACAGACACCCTGTGAGGTAGGTGGGACTGAGAGAGCTCTTGACAGAAACTGCTCTTTTGCAAGAACAGCTCTTATCAGAACTATGGCTAGCCTAAGGACATCCAGCCAGATGCAAGTGGAGGAGTGGGGAATCAAACCCGGTTCTCCCAGATTACAGTCCGTGCACATAACCACTACACCAAAGGGGAATTGATTCTACTTGAGAAGCTAGAAGGGGTAATTCATAAATTGGGGACTGTGAGGAGAATTTCAGAACCGTCTCTATATATTTTTTTTTTTTTGCTTTGCTCTCATTTGAGACTTAAAGAGCAGCATCGGAAATTCCAGGAAAAACCTCTTCGGGCTCCATCACAAAGATCTCCTAAACGTTCCCTCAAAGCACCTAGCCCCAACCCTTATGAAGTACAAAACACATCACTTGACTGATTCTATCTACCTCACAGGTTGGGTTGTCATGTTTCCCACTACGGCAGACAAGCCTCAAAATCCCGTCACACTCAGTAGGCCAATGGGGGGAGGGGAAGAAAAAAGAAAGAAAACCCCACCGTTGTGACAATGGCATGAAGTCATCTCCAAGGTCAACCCAGAAGTGATATCACACAGCGCTGGGACTCAATGCAAACTCTATGGTGAAATTATAAAGTTTCCACTCATGTCCCTGCCCCTCACTCCTGCCTACTCCCAGGGTAAACAGGACTGCAGAATATTGGCCGGTATCCAACCATTTTCTGAAGGGTTAGGGCCAAACCAGATGATATATGTGGCGCAAGTTGCCTCAACCCTACATGCAGTTGCACACAACCTTGGGGAACTAATTTCCTCAAGTGTTCTAGGTGCCCCGTTTGGCTTGAGAGCCTGGCATGGGGGAAAGGGCTTCAGCCTCCCCTCCCAAGCCATTTTCTCAAGCCAAAACAGCTGCAGGGTCTTCTCTGCTCCTCTGTGGGGCTCTACGTGGATGATCACATGTCAGATGCATCATCGAATGTTGATACAAAGGACATAGGTTATCTTAAGAGAGAAGAAGAAGAAAGAAGAAGAAGAGTCGGATATACACCCCACCCTTCACTCAGAGTCTCAGACCTGCTTACAATCTCCTTTCCTTCCTCTCCTCACAACAGACACCCTGTGAGGTTGGTGGGGCTCAGAGAGCTTTTGAGAACTGCTCCTGAGAAAACAGTTCTGAGAGAACTGTGACTGACCCAAGGTCGCCCAGCTGGCTGCAAGTGGCGGAGTGGGGAATCAAGCCCAGTTCTCCCAGATTAGAATCCTCTGCTCTTAACCACTACACCAAACTGGCTCTCAGAACTGACAGAACAGAGAGGTCCTATGACTTCCTGTCCTTCCTCCTTGCAGTGCAGATTCTCCTATTCTGTTCCTGTGGACTCATGGAAATCGCTGTCCCCTTTTTAAGAAAATAGATGATACAGGCCTGGTAAAGAATTAACTGTCTTCTGTGGAATTCTCTTCCCCTTCAGGCTTGTCTGGGCCTGCCGCACTGTCTTTTAGGCGCCAAGAACGTTTCCTGTTATGCAGGATTCTAATTGATGAAAAAGAGTATCTTAAAGGCTAGCTAAATTTGGGGCAGGGGATGAGCTTTCGTGAGTCTCTCCTTACTTGTTCCGATTCCGGAGCTGGGATTCAAGTGACTCATGAAATCTCCTCTCCTGCCCCACATATTTTGTGAGCCTTGAAGGTGCTCTTGGTCTCTCGCCCTTTTCTACTGATACAGACAGACTGACAGGGCTACCCATCTTTAATTGATGAGTTGATCTTTTAATAACTGCTTTAAAAGACTTGTTTTAAGCGGCTTTACACTGCACTACAGTTTGGTGTAGTGGTTAACTGCGCGGACTCTAATCTGGGAGAACCGGGTTTGATTCCCCACTCCTCCACTTGCAGCTGCTGGATGACCTTGGGCAAGCCATAGTTCTGTCAGAGCTGTTCTTGAAAAAAAGAGCAGTTTCTGTCAAGAGCTCTCTCAGCCCCACCTACCTCACAGGGTGTCTGTTGTGGGGAGGGGAAGGGAAAGGATTTTGTAAACCACTCTGAGACTCCTTCAGGTAATGAAGGGTGGAGTATAAATCCAATCTCCTCCTCCTCCTCCTCCTCCTCCTCCTCCTCCTCCTCCTCCTCCTCCTCCTCTTCTTCTTCTTCTTCTTCTTCTTCTTCTTCTTCTTCTTCTTCTTCTTCTTCTTCTTCTTCTTCTTCTTCTTCTTCTTCTTCTTCTTCTTCGTTTGGGTTGGTTTGGGTTTCTAATTTTGAGGTTTAATGCTCTGCTCAGAATAATTTATTAATTGTTAACAGCTTTTATTTAGCATTTATTTTATGCATTTGCTTCATTAATACCTTGCCATTGTCCCCAGTGAGGACCAAATGGCTTGTCCCCCCCCCTTATTTTATTCTTACAACAACCCTGTGAGGTAGGTTAGACTGAGAGAATGTGACAGGGTTGCCAGACCCCACAGTGGAGGCAGGGGTCCCCCACTGCCGGGCCGCAACTCCCCGCTGTCCATCAGCTGGCTGGCAGGGAGAACTTTCCCCCTCAAAAGGGAGATTCATCCAACATGCAGTGACATGTCTATATGCAGTGCAGTGACATGCCCACATGACCTGGAAGCTGACATTATAACATCTGGGACATTGGGGGGGGGGGTGATGGTCTAGAATTTGAGCAAAAACTCTATGGTAGAAACCAAATTTACCATAGAGTTTTTGCCCAAATACCAGAGTGTCGCCCCAACATCCTGGACACGATGACATCACTTCTGGGCCACATTGGCAGTGACACAGACATGCCGCTGTACATCATATGGGCCCCCCTGCTGCTCCCATGAAGTCCCCCTCCACCCTCGCCAGTTGCGGGAGGGACTTGGCAACCCTAGCCTATCATCCAATCAGCTTCAGTGGCAGAGCAGGGATTCAAACTTGGGCCCAAGAATGTCACTACACCGCACCGGCTCTCCACACACTCTGTTACTGGCTATCTTACAGTGTTTTATATTTGATTATGCTTTAGTTTGTAATCTGCTTCCAACAGGTGCCCCAGAGAAGGGTGGCATAGAAATTGAATAAATCAATTAATCCATTTCGGTATTGGATTTGCAAAGATGTGAAGTCACACAGTCAGCAAAATCACAGGACGTGGTTTGCATCACTTTGGAGAGTAATTAGAAAAATCACAAACTGGAACGCTCCCCCCTGCAGAAAAAGGAAACTTCCTTACACATGTAATTAACCAGCTGCTAAGTTTAAAAGCGCTGGCAGAACCCTGTGTCCTATTTTAGAATACTAGAGTGCTGCCATTAAAAGGGTTTTAAAATATATTTTTATTACCTGACATGTTAATTTTGTAAAAGTAGAGAGGCGGGGCTTTTTTTTTTTTTCCCCTGGGGGAACGCAGTTCCGGAACCTCTTTGACAAAATCCTTTTTAAAATGTTTAAAAGTTCATGGGTTTTCAGTATGCAGATTGAAAACTTCATTCCCCTCTTAAGTGTGTCGGCACTTCTTTCCCCCCAAAAAAGGCCTGCAGGGAGGCATTACACAAGACATCTGCACAGTAACATTAAAAATTTAGATAGTCCCCCTACCTATCTGCAGTCTGAAAATGATAACTAAAGTCCTTTATATGGGGCCTCCTGATCATTTAGAGCCAGTTTGGTGTAGTGGTTAAGTGCGCGGACTCTAACCTGGGAGAACCGGGTTTGATTCCCCACTCTACCACTTGCAACTGCTGGATGACCTTGGGCATGCCATTGTCCTGGCACAGCTGTTCCTGAAAAAGAGCAGTTTCTATCAGAGCTCTCTCAGCTCCACCTACCTCACAGGGTGTCTGTTGTGGGGAGGGGAAGGAAAGGAGTTTGTAAGCCACTCTGAGACTCCTTTGGGTAGTGAAAGGCAAGGTATAAATCCAGTCTCTCTCTTCTTCTCTCTTCTCTTAGCCTTGCTCCCATTTAAATTCTTGCCTAACATTTTACGAGGAAGCAATTGCTTAGTTTCCACCCTGTTCATTCTTTCCAAATTCTCCCGAACACCGGAGAGATAAAAATCCATCTATAGGGAGGATCAACCTTGTGAAACTGAAGAATGATTCCAAATGTGACGTACGGCCACTCTAGGAAACCAATCACTGCTTGTCCTTCAGGAGCTCATTTCCATGGTCGCAGGGAGACGCCAAAATAAACACAAGGACAAGAAACCTGAGAAATAATTGCGTGCATAATGTTTTGCTATGTAGTTAGGAGCCAGAGCTGCATTCTGAGTTGGGTTGCCAACCTCCAGGTGAGGTGCGGCATTCCCCCCAGAATGAAAACTGAACAACAGACTACAGAGGTCACCTCCCCTGGAGAAAATGGCTGCCACGGAAGGTGGACTCTATGGCATTATACTCAGCAGAAGTCCCACCCTTCACCAAATCCTGCCCAACCCCAAATCTCCAGGGATTTCCCAAAGGAGAATTGGAAACTCCACCTCTGAGAGAATTACTTTACTATTAAGTAATACCCCTCCCCCTTTGTTATACCTGAGAAAACGCGGTGGCCCTCTTGTACTCAATGAATCTCTTCAGACAGGTATGCCTACGAATAGGGAACTTTTCCTGAATTTCATGTGCCAAAAAAGAGTGAGAGAAAAAAACAAACAAACTGAATTTTGAGAGCAACAAAACTGTGGGATGGAGTAGACAAAGTTGTGATTCCTGTCAGGACAGAAATCTTTATTACGGTTCGTAATCAGCACGAACAGTCCAACCAAGCATCCATCCATCCACCTCAAAACAATTCAAAATCATTTTCAAGATCATACACTGCATTAGACTAAGAGTCTTTAAGTTATGCTTTTAAGAGATCTTTCCTAATTCTGCAGGCTGCTGCCAAAAAATTGGCACATTCTAATCTCCTCTGTGGATTGGCATTTATCATAAGCAAAATACTAATATCAGAATCCGAAGGGCCTGAAAGCCTTTCCCGTATGTCGCTCGTATATTTTGACAGAACCCACACGCAAGCAAAATATGGTTGATAGTATCAGCCTCACCAATACCATAAGGAAAGACATGCTCAAGCAGAGGTATCTTCTTGTAGCGACCTGTTACGACCACAGAAGGAAAAATATTACAACGAGCCAAAGAGAAGGCCCTTCAATGAGACGGAATTTCCAAATTCATCAGATATGGAGCTGGAGAGACTACATATCTTATCTGAGAGGGAGCCAAAAACTAGGAGCTCTAGTAATATCATTTTGTCTCTCTACATTCAGAACTCGTGGGCACTCCATGAAATTGCTGAGCAGTCGGGTTAGAACAGATAAAAGGAAATACTTCTTCACCCAAAGAGTGATTAACATATGGAATTCACTGCCACAGGAGGTGATGGCAGCTACAAACATGGACAGTTTCAAGAGGGAATTAGATAAACATATGGAGCAGAAGTCCATCAGTGGCTATTAGCCACAGGGTATAGATGGGAACTCTCAGTCTGGGGCAGGTTATGCACTCTATTCTTGGTGCTGGAGGGGGCAGCAGTGGGAGGGCTTCTAGTGTCCCGGCCCCACTGCTGGACCTCCTGATGGCACCTGGTATATTTTGGCCGCTGTATGACAGAGTGTTGGACTAGATGGGCCATTGGCCTGATTCAACATTGGCTTCTCTTATGTTCTTATGTTCTTATGTACATCAAATAGTCGCTGAATTCCTGTCAGCAGATCCTGATCTTTGTGATTAGTGTCAAAGGAGAACCAAACTGGGGGAAATTGATATCTGTGGATATCGATTTCATATTTGTTATAGGGTGGCTAAAAGAATCCTCCATATTTAGGGGCAGTCAAACTCTAAATCCCAGTGCCAGGAGGCAAGTCAACATCAGAGGAAGGCCTCAGTCCATGCATTGTGGTTGTCTGTCCAGAGGAGCTAACTGTCCACTGTGTGAGACAGGATGCTGGAGAAGATGGACCAGAGCTCTTCTTATGTTCTTAGGTACATATACACCTGGGCAACATGCTCCAACCCAGGCTTTTAAAATCATATATGTCTTTCCCTCCCCCCACTCCCTTTTTAAAAAAATTAAGCAAGTCAGGAACTAAATGGTAACACTTATTGGAGAAACGTGTTGACCTTCTAGGTCTACATTCTGAGAGACTTTTTGCCTACTTCACTAGCAAAATGCAACAGTCCCCCCTTTCTCACACAAGTTGTTTAATCAGAGTGTCTTCTTCTTCTTCTTCTTCTTCTTCTTCTTCTTCTTCTTCTTCTTCTTCTTCTTCTTCTTCTTCTTCTTCTTCTTCTTCTTCTTCTTCTTCTTCTTCTTCTTCTTCTCCTCCTTCTCCTTCTCCTTCTCCTTCTCCGTCTTCTTCTGGAAAAAGATTTGTTGGAACTCCCAAGAGGGCAAATGAAGTTTTCAACCTGCATCCTTGGCAAATAGAAGGGGAAGTTGTAGAAGTAGTGACAGACTTCACGTTCCTAGGATCCCAGGTCACTGCAGATGGTGACTGCAGCCATGAAATTAAAAGACGCCTGCTCCTTGGGAAGAAAGCGATGGCAAACCTAAACAGCATGATAAAAAGCAGAGACATCACCTTGCCAACAAAAGTCTGCATGGTCAAAGCAATGGTATTCCCCGTAGTAATGTATGGTTGCGAGAGTTGGACTATAAGGAAGGTCGAGCGCCAAAGAATAGATTCTTTTGAACTATGGTGCTGGAGAAGACTCTTGAGAGTCCTTTGGACTGCAAGGAGATCAAATCAGTCAGTCCTAAAATAAATCAACCCTGATTGTTCCCTGGAAGGCCAGAGACTGAAGCTGAAGCTCAAATACTTTGGCCACCAAATGAGAAGGGAGCATTCACTGGAGAAGACCCTGATGCTGGGAAAGATTGAAGGTCAAAGAAGAAGGGGACAGCAAAGGATGAGATGGTTAGACAGTGTCATCAATGCAACGAACATGAAATTGAGCAAACTTCAGCGGAGAGCGGAAGACAGGAGGGCCTGGCGTGATCTGGTCCATGGGGTCGCAAGAGTCGGACTCGACTGTGCGACTGAACAACAAACACTGAAAAGTCATGAACTTGTTAAACAGTTTTCAAAAGAATTTTGTCAAAGAGGTTCCGGAATTCTGTTCTGGTACATCCCCAGGGGAAAAACACACACACACACGCGTGTTTAATCCATTTTCCTTCTAGGTGTTTTCCATTTTTATTTTTATTTTGTATTCCATGGTTTTCCAATCTTTGAAGAAATGTTTCCTCAGTTACCTGATGGCCCATTGTTCAGATTGTTCCCTTATATAGCATCACCTCTGCAAACCTTAGTTCTCTTTGCAGAGTTGGTCTCCTAGCAACAAATTAGCTGAGTGAAGGGGCTGCTTTGCCTCTGCAGGCTAATCTGGGACTTCTGAAATGTGTTCCTTTTTAGGGACTGACATCCTGTTTCTCTCTCTTTCTTTGAAACACTGGATATTCCCACACAGTTATCTGCCCCAGCTTCAATACTCTTGGGAAGTGGGTTATTTCCTGATTCCCCAAAGTGTTTTGGTGTATCATGGACCTCTCAGGACTTGGATTTTCTGTGATCTTTTTCAAGTTTCTTTGCTGTGAAATTTCAGGAAAGACCACAATAAAGTCAAGGTTGTGAGTGGGAATGTTCAGATGAAACAATAATTTCCTTCTGACCATGTACCTGTGGTGGTTGTTCCTCGCCCCACAACCAGGGTTTTTTTTAAAAAAGCCATTTCGTATGCAAATTTTTTGCTTTCAATCAAACAAACCCAGTGTCTGAGTCTCACAGGGGAAAGGCATATCCCTGTAACACAACTTTTTATTATGATTATTTGGTTTAATGAAGCCTGGAAATTCACAGACCTTAGGTTTGCCAGGCAGGGCCGGCACTGAAAAGAAAATGAAAACCTTGGCTTCTTACTAGAAGTTCTTTCCATAGAGATCCTGGTGACCTACCCCGTAATGACAAACATAGCTCTAACAAACCCCAGAAGCTCCAGGTTAATCAAGTTTGTCATGATTGCTAGAGCTACCGTTGCACTTCCAGGTCATTCTAGGAATTGTCAGGAACTCTATAGTCAGAACTTCTTGAAGGTAGACTAGCCCCACCCCAAGGATGATTACACACCCCACCCCCTTGGCCCCAGTTTCTGTCCACCAATCAGCTTAGCATCAGCAGTCAAAGGCTACTATTGGCCAGGGGTTTCCTGCTACAAGCAGGCAAATGGGAACCCTAATGAAACCTGTTACACTTATTGTGGCCCAGAGGAATTGGGGATGACCGCTGCTCAGGGACTGGACCAGGGAAACGTCCTGGAAACCTTTCCTGTGGAAGCCCCATTGCCTCTACATTGTATCAGCAGCCATGTTGGCCATGGGGAAACCACACAAGCCTGTTCCCATGCGGAAACCACTGCCATCTGATCTCTCCGTTCCCACCTGACTCCAGAGGAAAAAATACGAGGCAGAAATGAAGGGGAGGGGGAAATCGGGGGTAAGATGGCAACATGAAGGTGCGCCGGGCCTTTCCGTAAGCAACATAAAAGTCCCCATACTTCAGCAGAAGTGTTCCAAAGGGAAACTTCAGACTGAATCTGCTGAGCACAGATCTTCGCCCGATATTACGTGGCTAGATGCCTGCCTAGAGTAATTGTCCCTCCACTCACCTTACTTCAGCAATTCATCAGCGGTTGCCGTTCCACACCCACTTTGATTGGGCAGTTTATTATATGACTGGTTCTCGTTTTTAATGATGCTCTGCGTCGTAATGTCACACGCCTTGGCCTGGGAAACTGGGCCTTCTGACCTCTCCGTGGATTCATTCTCCCATGCCACCCTCCCTTTGATTGCACATTCATGCATGTTTGCATAGATAGCAATTATTTTTGATGTTAAGTGTCTGCTGCTCCCTGTGTTGATAATGAACGCTGCATAATTGGGCCACTGATAGATAAGGTAGGCAGGGTCTCTGCCTACTCAGAGGACGTCCCAAGTATACGGGGGGGGGGATTGTGACTTTGAAATTAACTGCAATTAATAAAAAAAAATTAAAATGTTCTGATGAGGACTGTGCATGCCTCAGGAGTTGCAAAACCTTGACAGCAGCTGGGAGTCATCTGCATGTGGCTAAAGTGCCATCAGATCTGGTGTAGTGGTTAGGAGCACGGACTCTAATCTGGGAGAATGGAGTTTGATTCCCCATGCCTCCACATGCAGCTGGCGGTGTGACCTTGGGTCAGTCACAAGTTCTTTCAGAGATGTTATTTCAGGAGCAGTTCTCGAAAGAGCTCTCTCAGCCCCACCTCCCTCACAGGGTGTCTGTCATGGGGAGGGGAAGGGAAATGAGATTGTAAACTGCTCTGAGACTCCTTTGGGAAATGAAGGGCGGGGTATAAATCCAATCTCTTCTTTTTTCCAGGCAACGTATGGTGACCTCATGGGGTGTTTGAGGCAAGAGAGGCATGGAAGTGGTTTGCCATTGCCTCCCTCTGAGTGGAGACTCTGACCTTCCTTGATGACCGTATGGTGACTTGCCTGCCTGGTGCGAAGGTAGCGGACATTACGCGTGTTTTAGATAGGCTGGTAGATAGTGCTGGGGAGGAGCCAGTGGTCGTGGTGCACGTCGGCACCAACGATGTGGGGAAATGCAGTCGTGAGGTCCTGGAGGAGAAATTTAGGCTGCTGGGCAGGAAACTCAAGGCCAGGACCTCCAAGGTAGCCTTCTCGGAAGTGCTACCTGTTCCACGCGCAGGGCCGGAGAGACAGGCACAGATCAGGAGTCTCAATGCGTGGATGAGACAAGGAAATGGATTACAATTGTCCACTGAGACTGTGGCTAATGATAGGAACTGCCTGGCAAGGTCTCGAGGCAGCAAGAGGAAGGCTGTGGGCTTAACAAACGTGGGAAACTATAAGTGTTTATACACAAATGCTAGAAGTCTCCGAGGTAAAATCGGGGAGTTGGAATGCTTGGTGTTGGGGGGGAAATAGACATTGTGGGTATTTCAGAAACTTGGTGGGATGAGGAAAATCAGTGGGATACGGTGATTCCTGGTTATAAATTATATCGGAAGGATAGGGGGGAAAGGGTTGGAGGTGGGGTGGCTCTGTATGTCAGAGAGGGTATACCATCCAGTAAGATTGAGAGGGTAAGAGAATTGGATTCCCTTCTGGAAAGGCTATGGGTTGAAATAGTGGGTCCAAAAGGAGGCTTAACAGTGGGAGTTTGTTATCGCCCACCAGATCAAAAGATAGAGGAGGATTATAAAATGATGAATGAATTAAAGATAGCGGCTAGACGAAATAACTGTGTTGTAATAGGCGACTTTAACTACCCACACATTGATTGGGTCAATATGAGTTCTAGTCGGGAAAAAGAGATTGCGTTCTTAGACACTCTCAATGACTGTGCTGTGGAACAGATGGTCACAGATCCTACCAGGGGAGAGGCGATCCTGGATTTGGTCCTAAGTAACACCCAAGACCTGGTGAGAGATGTAAAAGTGACTGCACCACTTGGAAACAGTGACCATAATGTCATTGAGTTTAACATTTGTACAGATAGGGAGTTGCCCAAAAAGACTGACGCAACCACTTTTAACTTTAAAAGGGGTAACTTCTCTGGTATGAGGGGACATGTGAGGAAGAAATTGAAAGGAAGAGTGGAGAAGGTCAAAACCATTGGGGAAGCTTGGAGACTATTTAAAAAGACAATCCTAGAAGCTCAGAAAAAATATATACCGCAGGTTAGGAAAGGTACAAATAGGTATAGAAAAAAGCCTGCATGGTTAACAAATAAAGTAATGGAAGCTGTAAAAGGTAAGAAGGATTCCTTTAAGCGGTGGAAAGCTAGTCTTAGTGAGGTTGATAAAAGGGAACACAGACTATGGCAAATAAAATGCAAGTCTGTGATCAGGCAAGCAAAAAGGGAATATGAGGAGCATATCGCAAAAAACATAAAGACCAACAATAAAACTTTCTTCAAATACATTAGAAGTAGGAAGCCAGCCAGGGAGGCAGTGGGGCCCTTGGATGACCAAGGGGTAAAAGGAGTAGTGAAGGATGATAGGGAAATGGCTGAGAAGCTGAATGCATTTTTTGCCTCTGTCTTCACTGTGGAAGAGGAGAAGTGTTTGCCCACTCCAGAAGCACTGATTTCGGGAGGGGGTTTGAAAGACCTGAATCAGATTGCGGTGACAAGAGAGGAAGTCCTCCGACTGATGGACAATTTAAAAACTAATAAATCACCAGGCCCGGATGGCATTCATCCGAGAGTTCTGAAAGAACTCAAATGTGAACTTGTGGATCTCCTGACAAAAATATGTAATCTTTCTTTAAAATCTGCCTCCATTCCTGATGACTGGAAGGTAGCTAATGTCACTCCCATCTTTAAAAAGGGCTCCAGGGGAGATCCAGGAAATTACAGGCCAGTCAGTCTGACATCGATACCGGGTAAGTTGGTGGAAACTGTTATTAAGGAAAGAATTAGTAGGCACATTGATGAACAAAAACTATTGAGGCAGACTCAGCATGGGTTCTGTAAGGGAAGATCTTGTCTCACTAACCTGTTAGTGTTTTTTGAGGGAGTGAACAAACATGTGGACAAGGGGGACCCAATAGATATTATTTACCTTGACTTCCGGAAAGCTTTTGATACAGTTCCTCATCAAAGGCTCCTAAGTAAGCTCAATAGTCATGGGATAAAAGGACAAGTCCTCTTGTGGATCAAAAACTGGCTTATAAATAGGAAACAGAGAGTGAGTATAAATGGGAAACTCTCTCAGTGGAGGGTGGTAAGCAGTGGGGTACCACAGGGATCAGTACTCGGTCCCATGCTTTTTAACTTGTTTATTAACGATTTGGAATTGGGAGTAAGCAGTGATGTGGCTAAATTTGCAGATGACACGAAGTTGTTCAGGGTGGTGAAAACCAGGGAGGATTGTGAGGCACTCCAAAGGGATCTGTTGAGGATGGGTGAGTGGGCGTCAACGTGGCAAATGGGGTTCAATGTGGCCAAGTGCAAAGTGATGCACATTGGAGCCAAAAATCCTAAATATAAATACACGTTGATGGGGTCTGATCTGGCAGAGACTGACCAAGAGAGAGATCTTGGAGTCGTAGTGGATAACTCGCTGAAAATGTCTACACAATGTGTAGCTGCAATAAAGAAGGCCAACGCTATGCTGGGGATTATTAGGAAGGGAATTGATAACAAATCAGCCAGTATCATCATGCCCCTGTATAAATCATTGGTGCGACCTCATTTGGAATACTGTGTACAGTTCTGGTCACCACATCTCAAAAAGGATATTATAGCATTGGAAAAAGTGCAGAGAAGGGCAACTAGAATGATAAAAGGGTTGGAACACCTTCCCTATGAAGAAAGGTTAAAATGCTTGGGGCTCTTTAGCTTGGAGAAACGACGGCTGAGGGGTGACATGATCGAGGTTTATAAGATTATGAATGGGATTGAGCAGGTTGAGAAAGAAGTACTTTTCTCCCTTTCTCACAATACAAGAACTCGTGGGCACTCTATGAAATTGCTGAGCAGTCGGGTTAGAACAGATAAAAGGAAATACTTCTTCACCCAAAGAGTGATTAACATATGGAATTCACTGCCACAGGAGGTCGTGGCAGCTGCAAGCATGGACAGTTTCAAGAGGAAATTAGATAAACATATGGAGCAGAAGTCCACCAGTGGCTATTAGCCACAGGGTATAGAATGAGAACTCTCAGTCTGGGGCAGGTGATGCACTCTATTCTTGGTGCTGGAGGGGGCAGCAGTGGGAGGGCTTCTGGTGCCCTGGCCCCACTGCTGGACCTCCTGATGGCACCTGGTATATTTTGGCCGCTGTGTGACAGAGTGTTGGACTAGATGGGCCATTGGCCTGATTCAACATTGGCTTCTCTTATGTTCTTATGTTCTTATGATGGTCTCCCATCCAATTACGAACCAGTGCCAAACCTGCTTAGCTCCTGAGATCTGATGAGATCAGGCACTCAATGAAGTTGCTGAGCAGTCGGGTTAGAACAGATAAAAGGAAGTCCTTCTTCACCCAAAGACTGATTAACACGTGGAATTCACTGCCACAGGAGGTGGTGGCAGCTACAAGCATGGAAGACTTCAAGAGGGAATTCGATAAGCTTATGGAGCAGAGGTCCATCAGTGGCTATTAGCAACAAGGTATAGATAGGAACTCTCAGTCTGGGGCAAGGGATGCTCTGTATTCTTGGTGCTTGGGGGGGGCAGCAGTGGGAGGGCTTCTGGTGTCCTGGCCCCACTGCTGGACCTCCTGACAGCACCTGGTATTTTTGGCCACTGTGTGACAAGAGTGTTGGACTGGATGGTCCACTGGCCTGATCCAGCATTGGCTTCTCTGATGTTCTTATGTTCTTGCCTGGGCCATCCAGGCTAGGGACAGAGTCATTTAAAGGGGGAAGGAAAGGGTGAGGATGGAAAAATCAACCTGTTAAGCCCTTAAAAACTTAAAGAAGCCCAGAAATGATTATTCTGAAGGAATGGTGGGATTTCCAGAAGGTACCTACTTTCTGCCTTATTATTATTTTATTTTTTTGCAGGTGCCTAGTTTTTGATTATATCTAGAAGTAAATGAGTTGATTCTGGTGTTGTTTTGGAGAGATTCCCCCCCCTGAAAAAAAAATCACTTAAAAAAAAGAAGAAGATCTAGCCATCAATTCCTATTATTCTCTTGTTTCACTTGTACATGAAGGATCCCTCTTTAATTCATCTTTGATTCTCCCTGGACAGAAATCAATGCACTTTATTAATATATTTTTTGTATCTTTAGTGCTTGCAGCTGACTTATGTTCTGCACCACAGACTGGTGCTCCTGCTGGAGGGCAGAGAGGTTTGGGAAGACATTGTCTGCCTCTGAGCATCTAAAGAGGATAATCCTGAAGTTTTGCAAACTCTCCCTGCCCCTCCTCTCTTTGAAATCATCTTTTTTTTTAGTACTTTTTTATAATGAACAGACAAAGACAAACAAACAAAAGCAAACATAATATTGATCTAGATCAATGGTCTAAGATATGGAAAACAAATATGAACATTACCCGAGCAATTTCTTACAAAGAAAATATTTATAAAATAGTCTATAGATGATATATTTCACCAGATAAGGTATCCAAATTTTATCCTAATGTGTCAAATGACTGTTGGAAATGTCAAAAAAAAAAATATTGGTTCTTTCTTTCATATGTGGTGGACTTGTGAGAAAAGTAAAAGTTTTCGGTTTGGATACATGAAATATTGCATTTTTTTTTAAAGTAGCATACTCTTTGTACCAGAATTGTTTTTATTGAATATACTTCCAGAAAAATGTAAAAAGCAAGATACTTATCTTATCTTACATGTAGTTACACCTGCTGGAATATTATATGCTAAATATCGGAGAAGAAAGGAGATACCTTCCAAAGAAGAAATAATAAACTACTCGGAACTGCTGAAATGGACAAACTAACTTTAATTTTGAAAGCACATAAACAGGACACCTTTATAAATACATGGTCAAGACTGTACAGATGGATGGAAGAATACATTAAATGAAACGTGAACTCAACCGAAATAGAGGACAATGAGAGCCTCCATAACAAAATGTGCAAACAGTACATTCAACATTACAAGATGTAGAAACATACTTTTATTGAGAGGTGTATGGACAACTTAACAGCTAACTCAAAGAGTCAGAGGCTGAGTTCAGACTGACAGTTTGCCCTGCTATAGCCATGTTTCGCAACTGGATTAAAGAGGGCGTTCACACAGGCACATCTGCCTGGCGTTCCCCACCCGTAGTCAACCTGTGCTGTTCCGCTTTGCTCCCATGTTTAAAAGATACCTGGTGAAAGCGGTAGCAAATCCCAGAGAGCGCCTTTATCCCACTTCATTCCACTTCTGGGAAGTGTGAACACTAACCTGAAGAGCCGGGAACAACCCGTAGTAACGCATAAGGTACACCTGATTGCCCTGGAGAGGCAGCAGTCATCTGATTGGATGTGCTCCACTCTACTGCCCAATGAGGTGCTGGCGCAATGGGATCCTCCCCAAAATGCTCTGATGCACTTATGCACATGAGTGCATATGTGCTCATGCACACACACACATAGCCAAATTACCAGGGAAAAGCCATTTACAGCCACACCTTTGGGCCAGCAGTCTGAACGCTCCCACTTGCCTCCTCCCGGTATGCTCCCACATCAGTCCGCGCAGTGTGACTGGGAAAACCCGGAACAGTTTGTTCCAGGGCTTTTTTGCCACGATTGGCTCCCATGTCAAACTGCCAGTCTGAACTCAGCCAGAGATTCTCCCACTGAATGTTTGAAATCGTCGATGATCAGTACAAAGGTGATTGGAAACTGACTCCAAATTCCTAGATAGGCGGGGAAAACAAGATTGTTGGATTTCAGGGAGAAATGGGGTGAAGAGGAGTTAAAGGAAATTTATCGGTGTTCGTTGGCTCCCCCTCTCCCTTGGACAATGAAACTCAGTAAACCAGGCGACTCAGATAAAGTAGCAGGACGAATTCAGAGCCCAGTGGCACCTTGCAGACCAACAAAGGTTCATTCAAGGTGTGAGCTCTTCTGTATTTGAAAAAGTGTGCCTTGCACTCAAAAGCTCCTACCTTGAATAAACCTTTGTTGGTCTTAAAGGTAGCGCTGGAGTCTGAATTTGTTCTGCGGCTTCAGACCGACACGGCTGACCACCTGGTTCAGATAAAGTAGGACCCTGTACCTATTTCCCACCATACAACAATTGCTTAACTTCGCAAATTAACCAAAACTGTGGGAGAGGGACTAAAAATGTCTCACCCAGTGAAAAGTATTGAGACTGACTAGTGATTTCAGCTCTCATACTTCTTTATTAGATCAGGAACAAGGCAAGTGAAGCCGGCTCGCAGGCCGGCTTTTATTCCCAAAGAGAACCACACCCCCAACACACACAACACCCCGTGATTGGACTATTTACATTGATTGAGTTATCCCCTAGGATTCTGGCTCTCTGATTGGAAGGGAGCTAGGATCCTACTGTCCATGGTCCTCTGGAGCAAAGCTCAGGCACTTCGCCCGGCCACATGATGGAACCGGCTGGAACTGGTCCGAGCACATGGCTGGCCTGAGGACATGTTCTGAGCTGGATACCTTACACCCAGAACTGAGCATGCCCCACAAAGCATGATATGTGGAGAGAGAGAATGAGAGAGATTCTGGAGTTCTGCCCCCCCCAGTGGACATCCTGATGGCACCTGAGGTTGGAGCACTGTGTGACACAAAGTGTTGGACTAGATGGACCACTGGCCTGATCTAGCATGGCTTCTCTGATGTTCTTAATCAGTCGAAGGAAAGGCCAGTCTTTAAACCTTGGGCCGTTTTAAGAACTGGAATGTTTGGGGTCCTTACTGTGAGAGGAACATGAGAAGAAAAGAGCTTGTAATGGTTAGAATCATGGAATCATGGAGTTGGAAGGGACCTACGGGGTCATCTAGTCCACCCCCTGTGCAATGCAGGAAATTCACAAATACCCCCCACCCCACCCCCAGTGACCCTTGCTGTATGAAGAGAAGAAGAAGAAGAGATTGGATTTATACCCCGCCCTTCACTGCCCAAAGGCATCTCAAAGAGGCTTACAAACTCCTTTCCCTTCCCCTCCCCACAACAGACAACCCAGAAGGTAGGTGGGGCTGAGAGAACTTTTGACAGAAACTGTCCTTGAGAGAACAGCTGTGCCAGAGCTTGTGACTGACCCAAGGTCACATCAGCAGGTGCAAGTGGAGGAGTGGGGAATCAAACCTGGTTCTCCCAGATAACAGTCCACGCACTTAACCACTACACCAAACTGGTATGCCCAAAAAAGGGCAAAAAAACCCCCAAAACAACCCTCCAGGATCCCTGGACAAAGTGGCCTGGTGAACAATTGCTTCCTGACCCCAAAGTGGAGATCAGCATTTCCCTGGGCGTGTAAGAAAGGGCCGCAAGAATTAAGCACTGGTGCAACCCTTCCTGCCTGGCCTCTCATGATCTGCCCAAGTTCACAGAATCAACATTGTTGTCAGATGGCCATCTTAGCCTCTGTTTAAAAATCTCCACAGAAGGAGAGCCCACCACCTCCCGAGGAAGCCTGTTCCGAAGAAGAAGAAGAAAGAAGAAGAAGAGATTGGATTTATACCCCGCCTTTCACTACCCAAAGGAGTCTCAGAGCAGCTTACAAACACCTTTTTCTTCCCCTCCCCACAACAGACACCCAGTGAGGTAGGTGGGGCTGAGAGAACTTCTGACAGAAACTGTCCTTGAGAACAGCTGTGCCAGAGCTTGTGACTGACCCAAGGTCAGATCAGCAGGTGCAAGTGGAGGAGTGGGGAATCAAACCCGGTTCTCCCAGATCAGAGTCTGCACAATTAACCACTACACCAAACTGGCTCTCTAAACCAAAGTTCAGGAAGTTCTTCCTAATGTGTAGCCAAAGATTCCTTTTAATTTCAACCTGTTGGTTCTGATCTGACCTTTTGGGGCAACAGAAAACACCTCCCAAGAAAACCTGTCCCACCAAGAAACAGCTCTAGAGGGAATCAAATTTAGCATATTTTACTACTTTACGGGGTGTGGGTGGGGGTGTGGGGGTGCATTTTTCAGATTAAAGACGACAAAAGTTATCATTGCTTAAAAGGCTATTAACAGAATGTTAAGAGAGAACTCTAGTTAACCATCAAAAGCACCCATTCTCTGAGAGCCTGAAGGAGGCTTTCTTCCCAGCAAAACGGTACTCTTTAATTACCTTCGTAAATGTTTAATGCCGCCAATTTGCTCTTTTATAGCTGCTGGATTCTTATAATTGCTCCTTTGCTGTCCAAGAAGAATTCCAGTGTGGTTATCAAAGCCACAGGGCCATCTCAGGTATGGGGAAATAGCAGATTACAGTGAGAAGTTAAGAAGAAAGACCACAGATCAAAGATAAGTGGTATACTTTGGATGCACGAGGTTCCACATTCCATCCTTTCAGTCTCTCAACTAGGACTGCTGCCAGTTTGGTGTAGTGGTTAGGAGAGCAGGCTCTAAACCGGGAGAACTGAGTTTGATTCCCCACTCCTTTACATGCAGCTGCTGGTGTGACCTTGGGTCAGTCACAAGGTATTTCAGAGCTGTTCTCCCATGAGCAGTCCTCAAAAGAGCTCTCTCAGCCCCACCTACCTCATGGGTGTCTGTTGTGGGGAGGGGAAAGGAAAGGAGATTGTAAGGCACTCTGAGACTCCATCGGGTAGTGAAGGGCAGGATATAAATCCAATCTCCTCCTCCTCCTCCTCCTCCTCCTCCTCCTCTTGAAAAACAAGGAGGAGGAGAAGAAGAAGAAGAAGAAGAAGAAGAAGAAGAAGAAGAAGAAGAAGAAGAAGAAGAAGAAGAAGAAGAAGAAGAAGAAGAAGAAGAAGAAGAAAAGTTGGATTTATGCCCCACCCTTCACTTAGAGTCTCAGAGCAGCTTACGGTCTCTTTTCTTCCTTTCCCCACAACAGGCACTTGTTGAGGTAGGTGGGGCTGAGAGAGCTCTGAGAGAAACTGCCCTTGGGAGGACCCCTCCGAGAAAACTGGCCCAGCGGTCTGCATGTGGAGAAGTGGGGAATCAAACCCGGTTCTCCCAGCTTAGAGTCCCAGTTGGTGATTGTGTCAGAAATTTCTGTGATCTGAGGCCGAAAGAGGGGCACGGGGTCAGCTGTCACAGGAAAACCCTGAAGATAGATTCAGGCAGGGAGCTGCATCGGTCCGAGGCGACGGAACCAAGTTCGAATCCAGTGACACCTTTAAGAATGACAAAAAGGCTCCACTCAACTCAGACTTCATTCTGAAAGCCATGGCATATTTTAACTACGGTTAATGTGGCTATGTAAATGCAGGCCACTCCGCTAATTACAGTAGGGATTCATTAGGCCGGGATCTGATAACTAAATTGAGGCAGTAACCACAGCTCATCTTCACTAATCTTTCAACCTGGCATATAAATACAGAATCCTGGCTTGATCCTGGTTTGTTCTCTAGAGCCAATTGCAGCATAATTCAGGCTGGGACACTAGCTGGGTCTCTTGCAAAGGAAGTCAGGGAAAATGAAGAAGAAGAAACCACACACACATACACATTCATACATATTGAATCAGACCATTGGCCCATCAAGATCAGTATTCTCTACTTAGACTGACGGTGGCTCTCCAGGGTCTCAGGTAGAGATCTTTCACATCACCTACCACCTCATACTATTTTCTCCTTTAGCTTGGAGAAACGATGGCTGAGGGGTGACATGATCGAGGTTTATAAGTTCATGCGTGGGATAGAGCAGGTGGAGAAAGAAGCACTTCCCCCCTTTCTCACAATACAAGAACTCGTGGGCACTCCATGAAATCGCTGAGCAGTCTGGTTAGAACGGATAAAAGGAAGTCCTGTATAAATCATTGCTGCGACCTAATTTGGAATACTGTGTACAGTTCTGGTCACCACATCTCGAAAAGGATACTATAGCATTGGAAAAAGTGCAAAGGAGGGCAACTAGAATGATAAAAGGGTTGGAACACCTTCCCTATGAAGAAAGGTTAAAACGCTTGGGGCTCTTTAGCTTGGAGAAACAACGGCTGAGGGGTGACATGATCGAGGTTTATAAGATTATGAATGGGATTGAGCAGGTTGAGAAAGAAGTACTTTTCTCCCTTTCTCACAATACAAGAACTTGTGGGCACTCCATGAAATTGCTGAGCAGTCAGGTTAGAACAGGTAAAAGGAAGTACTTCTTCACCCAAAGAGTGATTAACACATGGAATTCACTGCCACAGGAGGTGGTGGCAGCTACAAGCATGGACAGTTTCAAGAGGGAATTAGATAAACATATGGAGCAGAAGTCCATCAGTGGCTATTAGCCACATGGTATAGATGGGAACTCTCCGTCTGGGGCAGGTGATGCACTCTATTCTTGGTGCTGGGGGGGGCAACAGTGGGAGGGCTTCTAGTGTCCTGGCCCCACTGGTGGACCTCCTGATGGCACCTGGTATTTTTGGCCACTGTGTGACAGAGTGTTGGACTGGGTGGGCCGTTGGCCTGATCCAACATTGGCTTCTCTTATGTTTTTATGTTCTTATTTTGTAGCTGAAGATAACAAGGATTGAACCTGGGACCTTTTGCATGCCAAGCAGATGTTCTACCACTGAGCCACGATCTTTGGTCCATCAAGGTCAGTATCGTCTACTCAGACTGACAGTGACTCTCCGAGGTCTCAGGCAGAGGTCTTTCACATCGCATACTGCCTGGTAATTAGCATTCAAATAATAGTCTGTGAGCTGAAGACCGGTTTCGCAAACTCACCGTTGTTAAAATGAAAGGATTTCTTTCATGATAGAAAGAAAAGGAGGACACTGAACACCACCTTGCAGCAGAAGCAGGATGCCTAGAAAGGGAGTATCAGCTGAGGATTTCTCCTCCTAGGTGACAGATAGATCTATACCCTATTATCATACCTTTTTCATTCCTGCTTTGGCCAACCCTCAGAGCATCACCATCTTCAAGTATTTGAAGGGCTGTCATATAGAGGATGGTGTGGCGTTGTTTTCTGTTGCCCTAGAAGGGCAGTCCAGAACGAACAGATTGAAATTAAATCAGGCTCCAGTCACACGGAGAATTTGCTGCGCGGAAGGCACAAATGTCAGGCGGATTTTCGGGCGCAATCACACCACAACATCTGGGAAGCATAGCGCTCCCGTAGCCAACCCGTGGCATCCCGCCGAAGATGCAGAGTTAAAAAGTACCATGGAAAGTGCACTAGTATCTGGAAAATGTGGGGCAAAGGCGAGTGTCTGATTGTGGGAGCGTTAGTATCCTCTGGCATCCGGTGCCTGTCCACGTCCCATCACAAACCAGATGTTTTCCGTAAGTCTCCATAGGATTTGCACAAACGCCGAACTGCGCATCTGCACAAATGCAAAACCAAGAGCAATGCCACTCTGTGGAACTGCGCATGTGCACAAATGTGACCTGATCATGCCGTGTGATCAGAAGCTAATGGCCTAAGCATGGAGACTCGGGGGACTGTGTGATCAGGTTAAAAAGGTAAAGGTAAAGGTTCCCTTGCTCAAAAGCCAGTCGAATCCGACTTTAGGGTTGCGGTGCTCATCTCCGTTTCAAAGTCGAAGAGCCAGCGCTGTCCAAAGATGTTTCTGTGGTCATGTGGCCAGCATGACTAAACACCAAGGCGCACCGAATGCTGTTACTTTCCCATCGAAGTGGTACCTATTTATCTACTTGCAATTTCTTGCTTTCGAACTGCTAGGTTGGCAGGAGCTGGGGCTGGAGACAGGAGCTCACTCCGCCATGCGGCACTCTTGGGTCTTGAACTGCTGAACTACTGACCTTCTACAGCCTGCAGTTCAGCAACTTAAACACCGCAGCACTTCAGGTAGAGAAAAGAGAGGTATAAAAACCTACTCTTCTTCTTTGATGAATTTGGACTCTCTGTCAGAGGCAGTGATGCTCTGTATTCTTGGTCCTTGGGGGGGGCAACAGTGCGAGGGCTAGTCAGGAGTTACCAAGACAGCATGTTTGCTCCAGGGCAAACAGCCACGCCTCCCCCTGCGTTATCTGGCCTGTGTGATCGGGGCCTCAAAAGAGTTTCCGGCTAAACATTAGGAAGAACTTCCTGACAGTTAGAGCGGTTCCTCGGGGGAACAGGCTTCCTCGGGAGGCGGTGGGCTCTCCTTCTTTGGAGGTTTCCAAGCAGAGGCTAGATGGCCATCGGACAGCAATGCCGATTGTGTGAACTTAGCACAGCTGTGGTTCTTTCATTATTTCCACCGACTGTGTGAACTTAGGCAGATCAGGAGAGGGAGGGCAGGAAGGCTTGCCTCAGTGCTTAGTTCCTGTGGCCCTTTCTTGCACGCCCAGGGAAATGCTGATCACCACTTTAAGGTCAGGAAGCAATTGTTCTCCAAGATAGTTTGGCTGGAGATTCTGGAGGGTTTTTTTGTCATCTTCTGGGTATGGAACAGCAGTCACTGGGGTGTGTGTGGGGAGATATTTGTGAGTTTCCTGCATTGTGCCGGGGGTTGGACAAGATGACCCTGGAGGTCCCTTCCAACGCTATGGCTGAGTTCAGACTGACAATATGCCCCACTATAACCACGTTTCAGCCACATTTCCCAAGCGGATTAAAGGGGGCGTTCACACAGGCACATCTGCCTGGCGTTCCCCACCCATAGGCAACCCGTGCTGTTCCGCTTCCCTCCCGGGATTAAAAGATACCTGATGAAAGTGGTAGCAAATCCTGGAGAGTGCTTTTACCCCACTGCATCCTGCTTCCCAGAAGTGTGAGTGCTCAGCTGAAAAGCCGGGAGTAACCCGCGTTGAGGATAAGGCAGAAGCAATATGATTGGTTGTGCTCTGCTCTACTGCCCGATGAGGTGCCGGTGCAATGGGATCCTCCCCAAATTGAGCTCATACACACATAGGCATCCACCCAATTTACCAGGAAAAAGCTGTTTACAGCCGTGCCTCCAGGCCAGCAGTCTGTACACTCCTGCATGCCTCCTCCCGGTATGCTCCCGCATCAGTCAGCCCCGGGAAAACTCGGAACAAACTGTTTTTTATCACGACTGGCTCCCATTTCAAACTGCCAGTCTGAACTCAGCCAATGATTCTACAATTCATACCAGGTAGTATAATCTACTGCCACCGCTCTTATTTGGGTGTTTTGTAAGGGGGGGGGGGTTTCCAGCTACCCCTTTCTCTTTTAATTCCTTTGTCATTGCTTCCTTTATCAGGAGGAAAACATAGTGTAGATGAAACAGCGAGTGTGAGATGTTAAACACTCCGGCAGAGTTTTCCAAACCTTGTTAAATGTTGGAGTGCCAAGTAGAAAAAGCTAAAGGTGTGTGTGTGTGGGGGGGAAGTGTTAATAACACAGAGGAGATAAAGGCGCTTCAAAACAGTGGAAAATGCACACGATCAGATTATGGCGAGCCGTTGCAAAGTTCTGTGGGCAGCTACGCACGGACACATCGAGCACACAGCAGTTGAGTGGTTGCACCTGAAAAACCGGGGCTGTGCCTTTGTAGGACAGGATTCAAACTGCTCACTCAGCAAAAGAGACTCAGTGGTGCGGGCTGAAATTGAAGAATGCCCAGGGCAGATGGTGCAAAAAAAGCAAAGGAAAGACAGCAAAAAGAAATTCTCCTATCATTAAATCTGAACTGGCTCCTTGTTCAGATTTAGGTGTGTAGGCATACTCAAGGTGTGGGCTTTCGTGTGCATGCACATGACAGGTTATACCTTGAATTAAACTTTATTGGTCCTAAAGGTGCCACTGGACTCAAACTTTGTCCTATCCCTAGTTCAATTAAGGGTAAAGTAAAGGTTTCCCTTGCTCGAAAGCCAGTCGAATCCGACTCTAGGGGCCTGTGCTCATCTCTGTTTCCAAGCCGAAGAGCCGGTGCTGTCCGAGGACATTTCTGTGGTCATGTGGCTGGCATGACTAGACGCCGAAGCGCACGGAACGCTATCACCTTCCCACCAAAGCGGTGCCTATTTATCTACTTGCAATTTCTTGCTTTCGAACTGCTGGGTTGGCAGGAGCTGGGGCCAGAGACGGGAGCTCACTCTGTCACGTGGCACTCGTGAACTATGGCACTCATGAGCTATGTCATGTGGCACTCACGAACCATGTCATGTGGCGCTGCTGAGCTATGGACCTTCTGGTCTGCAGCTCAGCATCTTAACCTGTGAGCTAATCCAGTCTTTGAACACACATGAAGATGTCTTATACCAAATCGGACCCCGGGTCCATCATATTCAGTACTGTCTTCTCAGACTAGCAGAGGCCCTCCGGGGTCTTTCACATCAGGTACTGCTTAGTCCTTTTAACTGGAGATACAGGGGACTGAACCAGTGAACTTCTATGTGCAAAGCAGAGCCCCTCCCTTACGGTTTCAATTGACAGGGCACACGCTCCATTTGGAGATGCACGTTCCATTGTCAACAGCCATCCTTCTTATCTTTTCACTCAGTCCCCTATGTTCATTGTGTCCATCCTTTTGAGGTGGGGAGGGGGAGATATTACGTTGGTTATATACCGGGGTGTATATTAACTGTATCATCAAGGGCAGATTGCAACTTGTATCAAACATCTGCAGAAAAGTGTGCAAAAGTTGTATCAAAATGAGTATCATGTCCCCTGACCTGCATATCCCAAGGCAAGCCCAGTCTTGTCAGATCTGGCAAGAACTTGGATGGGAGACCTCCTTGGAATATCAGAGGTGGGAGGCGGGGGCAGGCTTCATTCAGCCACCTCTCTGAATATTCTCCATGCTCCTAGTAGGGGTCAGTCAGCAGAAGTTGCCATGACTTCCAGGTGCACACACACAGACACTCACACACATGAAAACATAAAAATACAAAAAAAACCCAAACAACGAACTGGGGAAATGGTGGTTTGTGGTGGTTCCTTGTTCGTTGGGTCCCACGAACCATGGAATTTCATGAACTTTCCGGTTTGCCGAACTGGTTGATGGTTTGTCTGGTTTGTGAGTTCGGGAGATGGTAGAAAGGCCCCCTCACGATGCCAGACTCACAGGGAGTTTTCAGCAGGCTCTCTTTCACCTGCCCTCCAAGTTTGGTGAAGATTTTTAAAGGGGGGAAAAAGAGCTTGCTCCCCATCTGGCACTGGCAGAGAGAAGCAAGTAATGCCGAATCTGCATTTGCATTTCCCACCAGTGTCCCCACCTTTTGACTCCATCTTCAAAAAAGCTGTCCACTTTTGGTGCCATTTTCACACCTCAGCAGTGCTAGCATACTTTTGCACATCCACATGTTTATCGTCCTTTCGGGGTGGCTCCACTGTCATTGCACTTCCGCACTGCTTTAAAAGAATCTTCTCCAAACAACATTCAAATAAGTATAGAGAAAGACAGCATCATAGCAGTACACAACTGATTTAAAAATGCAAATGCAGATTTGACCTAAGTGTGCAGCTCTGATCCATGAAACCACAGCAAGGAACACCTACCCACTTGGGACACATGTTTAAAAAACTGTTCCACTTTGTGGGGGGAGAAGGAGTCCCACTAAGGTCGAATCCGTATTTGCATTCTTAAATCGGTCGCGTGCTGTTGTGACACTGTCTTTCTCTATGCTTGTTTGAACGTTGTTTGGAGAAGATTCTTTTAAAGCAGTGCGGAGGTGCAGTGACAGTGGAGCTGCCCCGAAAGGACAATAAACATATGTGGAGTGCAAAAGTATGGCAGTACTGTTGAGGTGTGAGAACGACATCAAATGTGGACAGTTTTTTTGAAGACGGAGTCAAAAGGCGGGATACTGGTGGGAAAGACAAATGCAGGTTTGGCCAAAGCCTCCCCTTGAATCAGCCAGGCGCAAGCAATTTTTCTTCTACTAACTCTGTCTAACTCGATGACTAACGCCTCTTCTTTCTCTTTCTGCTACAAAGTGAAAACAGCTGAGTAAGGGTGTGGTATAATCTGCTCCCACAGAGTCTTTTTGCCTGCTTGATTTGATACCATGAGGCTGTGAATTTGCTAAGAGGCCTTAGATGCCTCTCGAGACAAAATAGCATTTTGATTTGTGCAGGGCTCTTTTGTAGCAGGAACTCCTTTGCATATTAGACGACACCCCCTAATGTAGCCAATCCTCCAAGAGCTTATAGAGCTCTTCTTACAGGGGCTACTGTAAGCTCCTGGAGGATTGGCTACATTAGGGGGTGTCACCTAATATGCAAAGGAGTTCCTGCTACAAAGAGAGCCCTGGGTTTGTGCATGGTCATTATACCTACCTTAACTCACTATATCCTTTGATGAAAGATTGCCTTCAAAACTGTCTTAATATTATGTACAATACCGTTGGGGTATCCTGGGCAGTATTTTCTCTGTGGACTGTTATTGCCCCTAGGAGGGCTTGTGCTTTTGGACTATTTTGGATTGTATTACTTTAAGAATCTCATCCTGTGGTTTATGTGACTTTATGATGTGCATTGCATTCTTTTGAAGCACTGTATGTATTTACATATTCAATATATTTAGTATATTCCTATGAGTATCATTACTTGTCTTAAAAACTTTTGGGAGAGTTTCCACCTTCTCATTTTTAGATTTACACTCTCCCTTCCCGGTTAGTTTAGAGCTGCCAATCAAGCTATGGACAACTATCTTTGGGTGTTTCTAGGGCCCTCCATGTCTATCCCCAGTGTTGCCTAGGAATTGATTGTATCAGCACCAGGCTGTCTGGCCAATGAACCACTCTACCACACTACCCGAACCTCAATGGGGGAGAAATGGCAGTTTGATATTGACCAGGTCAAAATGAACCACAAACTGGACCAGTTTGAGTAAATATTCAGTTCATTTTGTGGTTTGTGCCCATCCCTAATATTCATGAACAGAACATTGGGAGAAAATCATAGTGGATCATGGGGGGGAGGAATGTGGAATGGAATTAAACACTTGATGCAACAAATGTTAACATCGAGTACCGAATGGATGACATTCATCCAGCCCAACAAGTGGTCTATTCAGGGACCAAGATCTACTCTCTATCTGCCTCTAATCTAAGGTATGCTTACATATCTTTTATAGTGACTAACTGAAGCTGGTATCTCGAGCAGCCCTCTGGGTTTCACCAAGATCAGTGGACTGCCTGTCATGGGGTCTGTGCTCAGTTACCTACTCAGCTGATGAAAGAAGCACAATTAAAGAACTTTTTTTTTCCCCCAGAGGGTAGCCATGTTTGTCTTCAACAGAACAGCTCGATCAGATCCAGTGGCACCATAAGGACCAAAGAGTTTTTTGAAGGTGTAAACTTTTGAGAGTCAAAGCTCCCTTCACATATGATGAAGGTAGCTTTGACTCTTGAAAGTGTAAGCCCCCAAGACTTATTGGTGTCTAAGGTGCTATGAGATTTAAAACAAAAGAACTTGATATTCTAATGCTTCTACTTGCTATAGTTATATTAAATATCAATTCACCCACTATTGGGGAATGGTTCAATGCTGTCTTGTTAGTCCATTTTTGTTATTCTTAAAAATTATTTTTTAAAAAATATCTATGTTTCAAAAATACATTAAATGATCGTTGTATTATGGGTTGTATTATAAATGGGTTGTATTAAAAGGGCCACAGCATTGAAATTGCAGGAGGTCATGGCCCCTCTGTATACTGCCTTGGTCAGGCCGCACCTGGAGTCCTGTGTGCAGTTCTGGAGGCCTCACTTCAAAAAGGATGTGGACAAAATCCACATCCACAAAATCCACAGAAGAGAGCGACGAGGATGATCAGGAGTCTGGAGACTGAGCCCTACAAGGAAAGGCTAAGGGCCCTGGGAATGTTTAGTTTGGAGAAGAGGAGACTGAGGGGGGACATGCTTGCTCTCTTTAAATGTTTGAAAGGCTGTTCTTTGGAGGAGGGCAAGGAGCTGTTCCCTTTGGCAGCAGAGGATAGGACCCGAAGCATCGGGTTTAAATTACATGCAGAAAGGTTTCGGCTGGATATTAGGGAAAACTTTTTCCACGGTCAGAGTGGTTCAAAGGTGGAATCAGCTGCCTAGGGAGGTGGTGAGCTCCCTTTACTGATGGCTCTCAAGAAGAGGCTGGACGAATATTTGTCAGAGATGCTTTAGGCTGGTCCTGCATTGGGCAGGGGGTTGGACCAGATGGTCTGTATGGCCCCTTCCGACTCTGTGATTTTATGATTCTATGAACATAGAGGATATTCGCTGCTTGGTACACCATTCTGGAATAGAATTCCAGTGGGCTTATGGGACAGAGAAACTGTTAGTCATAGTCATCAAGGTGAAAAGGACAGCTTTCTCATGAAGGCTTGTGGTTTTCCAGGGAAAGGAGGTGAGGCTTTAAGAGTGTAGGAAAAGGGACAGTCCCCTTGTCTTCGTTGTTGTTGTTTGTTCTCTGTCTTGGGTTGGTGGAGCCCAGGCAGGTTTGTGTGCATGTTTTCCTCCAGTGTCAATTTAACGAGAACCCAAAACTGTCTACGTGTGCAGTTATGACAAATTGATTTGTTTTCCTGCTTAAGAACATTTGCTTATCGCCTAAACCCATCAGTATTCTAAGCGCGTTGAGGTTTACTCTCCAGTTACGTATTTATTAATTTATTAATTTATTTTTGCATCCTGCCCTGCCCCCATGAGCTCAGAGCTTCCCACATGGCTCGTCTCGCCTCCATTTTAAACCTTGCAGCAGATCTGTTTAAGTAGGGTAGGCCGAGGGAGAGTAATTAGCCCAAGGTCACAAAGGAATTTGTGGTAGCAAAGATCTGAATCTGCGTCTTTCCATATCTAGTTCAACCACTAAGCCATCATGATACACCAGCGTTTGCTGTTCCGATTTTTTTTTTTTTTTAATTAAAGGCACTCTGCTATGGTTACCGTATTCTGAAAAGCAAAGAAGAGGACGCATTTCCTGACTGACTCCTTCAGTCAAGTGATCACTATGGCAAATCTCCTTTTTAAATACCCCTCCTATTGAAGCTGTGATATTTAATATTAATGAGGAATTAATACCAACTAGGAATATTCCTAACTTCCCATCCCGAATGGAGCCAGTTTGGTGTAATGGTTAAGAGTGTGGGCTCTAATCTGGGAGAACTGGGTTTGATTCCCCACTCCTCCACATACAGCTGCTAGGTGACCTTGGGTAAGCCACAGTTCTCTCAGAGCTGTTTTCTCAAGAGCAGTTCTCAAAGAGGTCTCTGAGCGCCACCAACCTCACAGGGTGTCTGTTGTGGGGAGAGGAAGGGAAGGAGATTGTAAGCCACTCTGAGTGACAGGCAGGGTATAAATCCTGTTAGCCGAACTGCTTATCTACACAGTAGGCGGACTAACTTATTTGAGTTGCTGGCCAATGTATACAGAGAAAGCGAACTTTGCACCAAGAACCCGTTTCCCCAAAGAGAACACTTGACAAGTTTTCTTAAGTTAAAATCAAGATTCTCTTTACTGAATGTCTTTTTAATATACAAAAACAGATTCACTCACACATACACACAAGTTCCTTTAGTTACAGTAGAAATGGAAATACAATATTGGGGTTTTAAACTAAAAGTATTTAGGCAGGGGAAAAGCTCATAATACTTATCTGGTCCTGTAGATTCGACCTTCCAGTGAAGAATATAAGGATTGTTTCTTAACTAAGGATATTCTTACTTTCACTGCACGCAGTTAGAACCAGCCAACATGTGTGAAGGCTCCTTGGTCGCGACTCCAAGTAAGCACAGTAAGTTACCTATATTAGATGTAAGGTAGGGGATGGCAGGCAGGAGGCTGGGAAGCACCTAGAACAAAGGTTACATCTCGTTTTATCGGCTAGTATTGGGGCTGGCTTTGGGGTGTCTTTGGTCCGTCCCATCCCTATACCTATTGGCTATAGGATGTGGGAGTACCCTCCTACTAAGGTGGGGCAATATTGAGAGTCTACACCTTTCTACAAGGGAGCGTTTGGTCAAGGTGCAAAGATAGGTTGGCATAGAAACCATAGATGTGCAGATGACTCTGGCTTGGTCCAAGTGACAGTCTTAACACACGCAAATGCCAAGCATCCTGTGGGTTACATGCGAGGTATGGATTCCTCAATGGTGGAAAGGTTGTTGTTTTTACATCCTTCTAGAGAACCATAATGGAGATGCTAATGGAGATGCTTCTTGTTCCCAGTGTCTCATGGGTAGAGATATGCAAGGTGTGTGTCTGTGACTTCATTTGCATGAAAGTACAGGCTGTGTGGTACCTTCCTAGTGCGGAGAGTCACATTAACAAAGCATATATTTCTCCCAATGCAAAGACGCTTGCTGGCACCGTTCTGGTGTGTGTGCAGGTCAGAAAATAACAAATAAAAGCATTTTCAAAGTTACATCTCCTAACAATCCTACTACCACGACCACCACCACAACCTCCCTGCTCCTGCTCCTGCTCCTCCTGCTCCTCCTCCTCCTCCTCCTCCTCTTCTTCTTCTTCTTCTTCTTCTTCTTCTTCTTCTTCTTCTTCTTCTTCTTCTTCTTCTTCTTCTTCTTCTTCTTCTTCTTCTTCTTCTTCTTCTTCTTCTTCTTCTTCTTCTTCTTCTGACCAAAAGAGGATAGACACCAGACATCCTCTAAAAAAGGGACATCTGATAACCCTACACGCTGCTTTACACAGTTGATATTGTAGATTTGTTTGTATTGTGATAACGCTACACGCTGCTTTACACAGTTGATATTGTAGATTTGTTTGTATTGTGTCCAATGCTCCCTCTAAGCCGTGGGAGTCTTGTGAGCGAACATTCTGTGTTGTGAGCTACTGGCATTAAAATTGTGGGTGAGCGATTTGGCTGCTGCAGAAATGAGTTTGCTTGGAGCCATCCTTCCTGAGCTGAGACAAGAATGTGTGAGCCAGAGGCTAAAAACCCCTGTGAGCTAGCTCACACTAACTCAAGGAAGGTGAAGGTAGCTATGCAGAGGAATGACAAACCAACTCTGTTCATCTCTTACCCTGAAAACCTTATGGGGCCACCGTAAATTGGCAGTGCCCCAAGGACACTTTCCTCCACGTGCAGCTGCTGGTGTGACCTTCAACAACAGATTAGAGGATTGGTCCTGAACAACACAAGCAGAACTGACATGTTAATTTCTAGAAAGGAGCTCACTAAATAATATGCTGCGGTCGCAACAGCAGGTGTGACAAATCAGAGGTCACCTAAATACATTTTCCTGCTCTGGGGAGAAACCATTTGGGACTCAGTGTGGCTCCCTCTTCCTTCTGCGTCTCAAGTGAGCTGACTTGGAGACCGTATCGGCGGCACAATCTGACTCTCTTGCATTTAAGTATCGGTTGGTGATTCCTGCCTCTTACTCACTGCTAACTTTGCATATCTCGGAGTGGTTTGGTGGCTTTGTTCTTCCCTGCACCGTTCTCACTTCCTACCTCTTCACCGCCGGCTCACCTGATTGGTTTTGATATCCTCCATACCTACATACCTTCCTTGTGAATCCTGTAGGCTGGCTGAATGAAGGTTCTCTCTAATAGTTATCTGGTTAACACATGGAATTCACTGCCACAGGAGGTGGTGGCAGCTACAAGCATGGACGGCTTCAGGAGGGAATTAGATAAGTATATGGAGAAAGGTCCATTGGTGGCTCTTAGCCACAAGGTATAGGTAGGGACTCTGGGGCAAGTGATGCACTATATTCTTGGTGCTTGGGGGGCTCAACAGTAGGAGGGCTTCTAGTGTCCTGGCCCCACTGCTGGACCTCCTTAGGGCACCTGGTATATTTTGACCGCTGTGTGACAGAGTGTTGGACTGGATGGGCCATTGGCC
The DNA here is from genome assembly GCA_029375565.1 of Gekko gecko. Lineage (NCBI taxonomy): Eukaryota > Metazoa > Chordata > Lepidosauria > Squamata > Gekkonidae > Gekko > Gekko gecko. Next base: position 186,389 of record JAPDNY010000023.1, on the reverse strand, counting down.
TGATCCAACATTGGCTTCTCTTATGTTCTTATTGGACGGTACGGCTTCAAAGAGTACTTTGTTCAAGTCTCTCTGCTGCATTCCTTGCCATAATCTCCTCCTTTTGAATTAACTCTGCTTTTGGGTGGGTCAAAACCCACCAAAGGAGTGTGTGTGTGTGTGTGTGAAGTGCCACAAAGGCCCAATCTGCATCTAACATTTGCTCTGCTGTTTTACCAAACCCACACTGGAACAGAAAAAAGATGCAGCTCAAAACAACACTCAAATACCCTGGGCCAATGCTGTACTAGTCATGCCGGCCACATGAACACAGAGAAGTCTTCGGACAGTGCTGGCTCTTCAGCTTGGAAACAGAGATGAGCACTGCCCCCTAGAGTCAGATTCGACTGGCTTTCAAGCAAGAGAAACCTTTACCTTTTACCTTTTACGAAACCCACACTGGAACAGAAAAAAGATGCAGCTCAAAACAGCATTCAAATATACTGTACTAGTCATGCCGGCCAATGACCATAGAGAAGTCTTCGGACAGCGCTGGCTCTTTGGGTTACATAAGAACATAAGAGAAGCCAATGTTGAATCAGGCCAATGACCCATCTAGTCCAACACTCTGTCACACAGCTGCCAAAATATACCACGTGCCATCAGGAGGTCCAGCAATGGGGCCAGGACACTAGAAGCCCTCCCACTGCTGCCCCCTCCAGCACCAAGGATAGAGTGCATCACCTGCCCCAGACTGAGAATTCCCATCTATACCCTGTGGCTAATAGCCACTGATGGACTTCTGCTCCATATGTTTATCTAATTCCCTCTTGAAACTGTCCATGCTTGTAGCTGCCACCACCTCCTGTGGCAGTGAATTCCATATGTTAATCACTCTTTGGGTGAAGAAGTATTTCCTTTTATCTGTTCTAACCCGACTGCTCAGCAATTTCATGGAGTGCCCACGAGTTCTTGTATTGTGAGAAAGGGAGAAAAGTACTTCTTTCTCAACCTGCTCAATCCCATTCATAATCTTATAAACCTCGATCATGTCACCGCTCAGCCGTCATTTCTCCAAGCTAAAGAGCCCCAAGCTTTTTAACCTTTCTTCATAGGGAAGGTGTTCCAACCCTTTTATCATTCTAGTTGCCCTTCTCTGCACTTTTTCCAATGCTAAAATATCCTTTTTGAGATATGGTGACCAGAACTGTATACAGTATTCCAAATGAGGTCGCACCAATGATTTATACAGGGGCATGATGATACTGGCTGATTTGTTTTCAATTCCCTTCCTAATAATCCCCAGCATAGCGTTGGCCTTCTTTATTGCAGCTACACACTGTCTAGACATTTTCATTGAGTTATCCACTATGACTCCAAGATCTCTCTCTTGGTCCGTCTCTGCCAGTTCAGACCCCATCAACGTGTATTTATATTTAGGATTTTTGGCTCCAATGTGCATCACTTTGCACTTGGCCACATTGTACCCCATTTGCCATGTTGACGCCCACTCACCCATCCTCAACAGATCCCTTTGGAGTGCCTCACAATCCTCCCTGGTTTTCACCACCCTGAACAACTTTGTGTCATCTGCAAATTTAGCCACTTCACGGCTTATTCCCAATTCCAAATTGTTAATAAACAAGTTAAAAAGCATCGGACTGAGTACTGATCCCTGTGGTACCCCACTGCTTACCACCCTCCACTGAGAAAGTTTCCCATTTATACTCTCTCTGTTTCCTATTTATAAGCCAGTTTTTGATCCACAAGAGGACTTGTCCTTTTATCCCACGACTATTGAGCTTACTTAGGAGCCTTTGATGAGGAACTGTATCAAAAGCTTTCCGGAAGTCAAGGTAAATAATATCTATTGGGTCCCCCTTGTCCACATGTTTGTTCACTCCCTCAAAAAACACTAACAGGTTAGTGAGACAAGATCTTCCCTTACAGAACCCATGCTGAGTCTGCCTCAATAGCAGGTTGGAAGCAGAGGTGAGCACTGCTCCCTAGAGTCAGATTCGACTGGCTTTTGAGCTAGGGAAACCTTTACCTTTTACCTTTTACGAAACCCACACTGGAACAGAAAAAAGATGCAGCTCAAAACAGCATTTGAATACCCCGGGCCAAAGCCATACTGACTGCAGAGTCACCCCTGAATGTCCATAGAATGGCCATAAATCTATGCAGATGGCAACCATGAAACCGAGAGATCAAACAAAGTGGAAGCAGCATGCAATCTGGACACAGCCATGAAATCTGACAATCAATCAAAGGGAAAACGGCATGCAACGTAGAGGGGAATTTCTGCTCCGGCGTGGGTTATGGTAAAACAGTGGAGCAAATGTGAGATGCAGATTGGACCAAAGTCACTTCCAACATTCCCTGCCCTGTATAGCCCAGGCAAGCCCTATCTCACCGGATCTCGGAAGCTAAGCTGGGTTGACACTGGCAAGTACTTGGATGGGAGACCTCCTTGGAATACCAGAGGCATGAGGTGGGGGCAGGCTTTATTCAGCCACCTCTCTGAATATCCTCCAGGCCCCCCAGTAGGGGTCAGTTGCCAGAGGTTGGCATGACTTCCAGGTGCACACACCCTCACACCCTGGCAACAGGTGGGTGGCGAGGGGGAGTAAGGTTGCCAGATCCAGGCTGGGAAACTCCTGGAGATTTGGGGATGGAGTTTGGGGAGGACGGGGACCTCCAAAGCATCCTTTTTCTCCTGAGAAACTGATCTAGAGGAAGAAGAAGAGATTGGATTTATACCCCGCCCTTCACAACCCAAAGGAGTCTCAGAGCAGCTTACAAACACCTTTCCCTTCTCCTCCCCACAACAGACACCCTGTGAGGTAGGTGGGGCTGAGAGAACTCTAACACAAACTGCTCTTTTTCAAGAACAGCTGTGCCAGAGCTATGGCTTGCCCAGGGTCATCCAGCAGCTGCAGGTGGAGGAGTGGGGAATCAAACCCAGTTCTCCCAGATTAGAGTCCACGCACTTAACCTACACCAAACTGGCTCTTAACCACTACACCAAACTGACATCTACATTGTCTGGAGATGACTTATAACTCTAGGGGGTCCCCAAGTCCACCTACAGGCTGGCATTCCCACTCTCCACACACTGAGTGAGCATGCAGGAGGGGAGGTCATGTGCCCATGTGCCCCCTCACATTGCCCAGTCAGGAACAGTGCATAAATGAAGGGAGGAGGGGGGGGCTGTAGTTGCATCTGTCAATCACAGGCTGTGGGTCATTCCAGCCGTAACACAGGCCCATAGCCAGGATTTTGTTTGTTGTCCGGGGACATTTTAATTTTTAAGGGAGCAGTTAAACTACAGTTAATCTAAGTAATCTGAATGCCTGTCTCTAAGGGGGGACCCTGCCAGCCTGTTCGTAGCCCTTCCTTTCAAAGGACAGGGCAGCGAGCATGGAAGAAGAAGAAGAAGAAGAAGAAGAAGAAGAAGAAGAAGAAGAAGAAGAAGAAGAAGAAGAAGAAGAAGAAGAAGAAGAAGAAGAAGAAGAAGAAGAAGAAGAAGAAGAAGAAGTGGAGGAGGAGATTGGATTTATACCCCGCCCATCACTCAGAATCTCAGGTTTACAAACTCCTTTCCCTTCCCCTCCCCACAACAGACACCCTGTGAGGTAGGTGGGGCTGAGAGAGCTCTGACAGTAACTGCTCTTTTCAAGGACAGGTCTTGACAGAAATATGGCTTGCTCAAGGTCACCCCAGCAGCTGCAAGTGGAGGAGTGTGGGATCAAACCCGGTTCTCCCAGATTAGAGTCCGCACGCTTAACCACTACACCAAACTGGCTCTCCAAAGAAACTCTTTGAAGAATCTTTAAAGAATCAACATGCCACTAGTTCTCTTTCAGGCTAACCTTCCACAGAGGGTTTGATTGTCAATTTTCAGGTTGAGAATATGACCCTGTATACTGCCTTAATCTGGGTGGAAGAAAAGTATGGGACAAAAATGTAACAGGTATGTAGATCTTTACATTATCTCCCGGGCAGCATACGAAAGTAATGCAGTCAAGGGTGTGCCCTTTCCACTGCCTAAAGCAGCCAAAGCTCTACTGCCTTACAAACTGGTGCTCTCTAGTGGTTGTTCACTGCATTTGGATCCCACTGCTCTGCTTAGGAAATTTCAAGTGTATAAATTGTTGGAAATACGTGTGTGTTGCAAGGTCTAATTCAGTCATTATAGGGTTAATCTGTTGTTTACCTTGTGGGCAATTGTTTAGCCTGACCTGGGAGGGAAACTTGGCTCAGAGCCAATGGAAAGATAGCCCGGGAAAACTGAAGTCTGTTTTGTAACTTTGTTCGGTTAACGTAGTCAGGTGATTTCCTTCTAGGGGTCAAGAAGAAAGAGAAATTTCCATTGTTGTGTGACCATGTGGTTCTGTCTGTTTGTAGCTGTAACGATGTGAAGATGGAGTTCTAGGTATCTCTTTTATTTTGTAGGCTCCCTGTGTACCCTTTTCCCTTAGAAATAAAGGTTTTTATTCAGAAAGAAATACCTCCTCTCCAGTAAAGCAAAGATCCATTGCAGACTCTGAATATGTGCATTTTTGACCTCCAGACTTACCGCATGCCGGCAGGGGATGGATACGTCCTTGCAGGACCATCCCCGGGGAAAGGACAGGCGCGGAGCACTATGCCATCGCCAGGAAGTGACGCTAGGCGACGTTCTGGCAATGCAGCTGGAAACTTGATGGTACCATCGAGTTTTCAGCCCCATTGCCAGAGCATTGCCTGGTGTCACTCCCTGGCGACAGCATGGAACATTACAAGGAGGACTGGTCCGGCTGGGGAGCATGCGTCCCCCACTCCCATGTGGTAAGTACTTGGGAACCCTATTTTCCCCAACATAAATGAGGCAATTTTTTGAGACTTCAAAATGTTTCAGGAGCATGACCTCATACCAATGGATATCATTCATCTCCTGGATCTTCTTGAGAAGGTAGAATAACATCAAGGTTGTTGTCCTCCTCCCACATCTCTGCATTTCTTCCCCTTGTTGCTCTATCTCCACCAGGTTCTGGCAGGATAATTGTCCCCAGCCTTCCACAACACCCCAGTGTGGTAGGCAGGGATGGTCTGGCCATTTAACTTACAGGAAAAAAAAATCCTGGTGGGCCTCTGCCCTAGATGGCCATCGGTATCCAGGACATGCAGAATCAAGCCCCAGCAACTCTACCAATGTCTCAGGGGACAGACCCTTTATCAGCAATAGCAGTTAGTGTCGGCTCACGAAGTATCTTGGGACTGAGGCCCATCCTGCATCTAGCATTCACTCTGCTGTTTAACCAAACCCGCGTTGGAACAGAAATCCCCTCTACATTGCATGTCACTTTCACGTTCTTTGATTGTTGGATTTTATGGAAGCCTCCACACTGCATGCCGGTTCCACTTCCTTTGATCTCTCAGTTTTATGGTACTGTCTGCATAGATTTATGGCCATTTTATGGCCATTCAGGGGTGACTCTGCAGTCAGTACAATGTCGGCCTGGGGTATTTGAATGTGGTTTTGGGCCGCATCTTTTTTTTCCTGTTCCATTGTGGGTTTGGTAAAACAACGGAGCGAATGCTAGATGCAGAATGGGCCAAAGTGTCCCTGCAGTATGAAGAACATAAGAAGAGCCCTGCTGGAACAGACCAGTTGTCCATCTAGTCCAGCATCCTATCTCACACAGTGGCCAACCAATTCTTCTGGAGGGCCAACAACAGGACATGGAGGCCAAGGCCTTCCCCTGTGAAGAACATCAGAGGAGTCCTGCTGGATGGGACCAGTGAGGGTCCATCTAGTCCAGCATCCTGTCTCACACAGTGGCCAACCAGTTCCTCTGGAGGGCCAACAACAGGACATGGAGGCAGAGGCCTTCCCCTGTGAAGAACATCAGAGGAGCCCTGCTGGATCAGACCGATAGTCCATCTAGTCCAGCATCCCATCTCATATAGTGTCTATCCATTGATCTTATCGCCCACCTGATCCAATTTCAGTTCTGCAGATGCATCTTAGCTCTGAGTGGACCCTCCTACTGGTTGCCCCCCACCCTCTTTTTTCCCCTGTAAGTAACCCTTGAGGAGATTCTATTCCATTTGTCTGAAGAGGTGTGCCTTGCACACAGAAGCTTACACTTTGAACAAAACTTGGTTGGTCTTAAAGGTTCCACTGGCCTCAAATTTTGCTATAGTGGCTAACCAGTTCCTCTGGATGGCCACCAAGAGGGCATAGAGACCAAGGCATTCCCCTGATGTTGCCTCCTGGCCCTGGGATTCAGAGACTTAGTGCCTCCAACTGTGGAGGTTCCCCCTCAGTCACCATGGCTAATAGCCATTGATAGACTTATCTTCCATGAATCTATGTAATTCTCCTTTCAAGCTGTTTGTTCCTTTGTCCATCACAACATCTTTTGGCAACGAAGGATTTCTCCCAGCAGGCTTTGTTGAGGTATTCCACTATATATGCTGGGGGGCAGATTTAATCCCAGAATGGATAACTTTGCCTACTTCTTGGAGAGTTTCTCCACCATCCTAGGAATCTTGTGTGGTGATCAAGCAGAACCCATACCACAGCTTGTTAAAAGAATGTTTTATGGGAATCAGAGGAACAAATCTGTACCCCCTCTACTTAGAGCAATCAAAAGAGGTTAAGAACTTAAGAGATGCCATGTTGGATCTGGCCAATGGCCCATCCAGTCCAACACTGTGTCACACAGTGGCCCAAACCCAGGTTTGTTGATTCATTTCTATCTGCTGTACACCTAGCACAGGCACACATACATATGTATTATCCAGAAGATGGAACACTCTGCCTGGGGCAGTGATGCTCTGTATTCTTGGTGCTTGGGGGGCAACAGTGGGAGGGCTTTTGGAGCTCTGCCCCCCACTGGTGGACCTCCTGATGGCAGCTAGGTTTGATAGCACCACCGGCCTGATCCAATATGGCTCCTTTTATGTTCTTATGTCCTCATGTATGTAAGTGCCATCAAATTGCAACCAACTTACAGCAACCCCAGCAAGGGGCTTTCAAGGTAAGAGAGGAGGAGGAGGAGAAAGTGGTTTGCCATTGCATTCCTCTGCAGTCCTCCTTGGTGGTCTCCCAATCCAAGTACCAACTCTGCTTAGCTTCCAATATCTGGTGATTGTCTTACCCCACCCTGGCTTCAGGCATCCATAGATAGTCCATAAAGGAGGGTAGCAGCCCTTAGAAATGTATCCAGAGACCATGACTGAATACAGTAAGCTACTTTTCATGGGCCGATGTCTTACAAAATGAAGGTATTTGTAACTATATCTATTAGTAAAATGGGAAGTGGGCTTCTTTCCTCCAATGACTCTAGGCACAAGGCCATGGCAGAATGGCTGAGGTTGCTGTGGCTCGGCTGATGGCTCTCTATGCTATGCTTTGGTGGCTCCTAATGGGCTGGCGCGGGGCAACAGTGGGAGGGCTTTTGGAGTTCTGGCCCTGCTGGCGGACCTCCTGATGGTTGCCTGGGTTTTGGCCACCATGTGACACAGAGTTTTGCACTGGATGGGCCACTGGCCTGATCCAACCTGGCCTCTCTTGTGTTCTTATAGATCAAGAGGGGAAGCCATGCTAGTCTGTCTGTAGCAGTAGAAAAGAGCAAAAGTCCTTTAGCACCTTGAAGACTAACAAAATATATGGCAGGGGATGAGCTTTCTCACTTTTTTGGGTATCTCACTGCTCATTTTTTCAGGTATCCCATGAAAGCTCATGCCCTGCAACAAGCTGTGTTAGTCTTTAAGGTGCACCTGTATCAGAATGCCCCTTGCTCTTTTCTACTGCTTATATTCTTATGTTCTTATATGAACCACAAAAATGCCCCCAAACGATGCACACCAGGATTGAACATGTTCCAGGAGGCCCAGCACATTGAGAGTATCTGCCGGCTGAAGGGAGGGGGAATAAATACATACACAGCTCCCAAGAGCTTAGAGACTTCCCTCCCAATTAAGTGCTTTAAAATCTTTCTTCCTGATCTGTTTTCTGTGTTAGAGGAAGTTAAATAAAATAACAGCGTGAGGAAACAGAGGCTTTGCTGAGGTAGGAGGTTTATTTTGCACGAGAAGAAATACACAGTCCCCCGGTTTGTTTCCTCGGGGTGAAAATCAAAGAGGTCTGTTCATTCAGCACATCACATGTAAAATGCTGAAGGCCGCCACCATCTCGATATAGCTTGCGGGACAAAGAGCCAACTAGCACCATGACAAGATGGTTTTGGAACCCCTTTAAGTGAAATAACTATATTTTTAGAAGCAATCACCCATCATATTTGGTTTTCAAATTCTGCTCTAGAGACCATTGGTGTCCTTCAGATGACTATCAAGGGGTTCTTCAATCAAAAAAGTGAGTATTACATGGTAGGCTGCCCTAAAGGAAACCACTACTGATAGTTCCCTGCAATCCACAGCCATGGAAGAGTGCTGTCTGTGTATGTTGTACATCGCAGCCCAAGTGGAATCCTCACACAAGCCCCAGAATCAATGGAGCCTTGCTACAATCCCATGGCAACTGTGCAGGCTCTCTCAGCGATGTGATGAAGGACCCTCTGAGCAGCAGAAAAGTGGAAACCGTTTGCCTATAGAAGAAGGGTTTGATATCTCGAACAAGAAGCTGGACCTGTGCACCTGACGAAGTTTACAACTGAATTTTCTGTTTCCAGGTCTCCATCTTTCAGTGGTCTGTGACTTCTGGGCTCACCGTCACGGGCACGAGCGACATTCACTTTGCCCTCCTTGCTGAGTCTTCTGGAAATGTGCTAGTCCGGTTGGGACCGGAGCATGCACCAGAGAAGGACTCGTATCCAGAACTGCCTGCCATGTTTGGGTCTGGAGCACAAGGGTTGTTTTGCTCGATGTAAAATGGCCGGTCGGAACAGTAGAGCGATGGCCCTGGGATGGTCAAGACGAAGGCTGGCGGCTGAACAGTGATGGCCACGGTAGGACAGCTTGAGTAGCATCGGTTTGGCCAGTCGCAAGACATCCTGGTTCACTTGGTGAGGAAGCCTAAAGGCACCTGAGAAGGGGGAGGGATTTATTTGTTTGTTCATTTACATAATTCTTGTTCTCAAGGTGTATTACACTGGGCCAGCCAATACAATTGATAGACAATCAATAAACAATGCAATAGAGTTAGGGTTTGGGGAACCAACTAGCAGTCAAAAATGGGAGGAGGAGGAAGAAGAGGAACAAGAAGAAGAGGAGGAGGAGGAAGAAGAGGAGGAGGAGGAGATTAGATTTATACTCCCCTTTCACTACCAGAAGGAGTCTCAGAGCGGTTTACAATCTCCTTTCCCTTCCCCTCCCCACAACAGGCACCCTGTGAGGTAGGCGGATCTGAGAGAGCTCTCTCATGAACTGCCCTTGAGAGAACAGCTCTGAGAGACCTTGTGACTGACCCAAGGTCATGCCAGCAGATGCATGTGGAGAAGTAGGGACTCAAACCCGGTTTCTCCCAGATTAGAGTCTGCACTCCTTACCATTACACCAAACTAGTTCCTAATCATAACATAAGCAGGGCTATTTTGGGGCAGGAACGCACAGGAATGGAGTTCTGGCTGGCTCCTGAGTTGGTCACACCCAGCAGCAGGAACTCATTAGGATTGGCTACATTAGGGGTGTGTGGCCTAACATGCAAAGGAGTTCCTGCTACAAAAAAAGCCCTGGGTTTTGTCAATGAACAAGGTAAATGGAATCAGAAACAAAAGGTGGTTGTGGCTGGATGACCACACTTGTGGTAACATGGGGGTGTGGCCTAATAGGCTAATGAGTTTCTGCTGTTGAGTGTGGCCTATTATGCTAATGAGTTCTACAAAAACAGTCCTGAGCATGACACATTAAATGATGTAAAAAAATCAACGGTAGGATCTTGTTTGCAGCAAGCTATACACAATGGAATAAACCACAGTCCCGAGTGAGAACTTTCTGAGTCATTTAGTACAGTGCCGCTCTATTGCCTGTGTAAAACAGGTCCTCTTGAATAATTCAGTTTTGCAGAGATTAGGAAAGCCACGCTAGTGGTAGCCTTCTTGACCTCCTCACGTCCGCTGTTACACAAGGCGGAGGCCTAGATTAAATGGAAGTGCCAGTGTTTATAATGTAGGGAGGGCAGGAAGGGTTCCATCAGTGCTTAAGTCTTGTGGTCCTTTCTTATACGCCCAGAGAAATGCTGATTGCCACTTTGGGGTCAGGAAGCAATTTTTCTCCAGGCCAGTTTCGCTGGAGATCCTGGAGGTTTTTTCTCAACTTCTGCGTATGGAACAGGGGTCACCGTGGGTGCGGGGGGAGGTATTTGTGAATTTCCTGCATTGTGCAGGGGGTTGGACTAGATGACCCTGGAGGTCCCATCCAACTCTGTGATGCCTAGTGCTCTGGGTCACCTTTCCAACAGCTGTGTGAGTATGTATGATACTTCCCGTACAGAAATGCATGGCAGCGTGGTGTAGCGTTTAAGAGTGGCATTCTCTAAACTGGAGAACCAGATTTGATTCCCCACTCCTCGACATGAAGCCTGCTGGGTGACCTTGGAACCAGTCACAGTTTGGCGTGAGAGCCAGTGTGGTGTAGCGGTTAAGCGTGCGGGCTCTAATCTGGGAGAACCGGGTTTGATTCCCCACTCCTCCACTTGCTGCTGCTGGATGACCTTGGGCAAGCCATAGTTCTGTCAGGTCCCAGGTATTATTGTTACGTCTACCTCAATACTGGTTGATCTCTGAAGAAGGCCCCAGTCGGGTGGAAACACGTCAGGTCATGTGTATTGGCCCTTGTGTTTAGGCCATTTGAGTTTTTTAACGAGGCTTTCATTGGGCCCTTATATGTTTTTAACTGTCTTTCTAATAAATGCATGGTTTTTTTGTATATTATAAATTTCAACTAGGTTTTTAATATTGGCCCTTTATCAGACTTCTTTCCTACCCTTGTGGTTCTTGGTCCCAGGTTCTGGCGTAGCTGTTCTTTGAAAAAGAGCAGTTTCTGTCAGAGCTCTCTCAGCCTCACCTACCTCACAGGGTGTCTGTTGTGGGGAGGGGAAGGGAAAGGAGTTTGTAAGCCGCTCTGAAGGGCAGGGTATAAATCCAATCTCTTCTTCTTCTCTTTTTCCCTCAGAATTCTCTCAGCCCCACCCACCTCACAAGGTACCTGTTGTGGGAAGGGGAAGGGAAGGAGATTGTAAGCCACTTTGAGACTCCTTAAGGTAGAGAGAGGTAAAGGTAAAGGTTCCCCTGCTCAAAAGCCAGTCAAATCTGACTCTAGGGTTGTGGTACTCATCTCTGTTTCAAAGCCGAAGAGCCAGGGCTGTCCAAAGACGTTTCTGTGGTCATGTGGCTGACATGACTAAACTCCAAGGTGCACGGAATGCTGTTACCTTCCCACTGAAGTGGTACCTATTTATCTACTTGCAATTTCTTGCTTTCGAACTGCTAGGTTGGCAGGAGCTGGAACTAGAGACGGGAGCTCACTCCGTCATGCGGCACTATTGGGTCTCGAACTGATGAACTACTGACCTTCCACAGCCTGCAGTTCAGCAACTTAACCACTGCAGCACTGCAGGTAGAGAAAAGAGAGGTATAAAAACCTACTCTTCTTCTTTGATGAATTTGGACTCTCTGTCGGAGGCAGTGATGCTCTGTATTCTTGGTCCTTGGGGGGGGGGCAACAGTGCAAGGGCTAGTCAGGAGTTACCAAGACAGCATGCATGGATTGATTTGGATGCATCAAATTTGATTTTACAGCACTTAATACTTGGACAGTACAAAATAAGCGCTTTAGCTAAGGGTCATGTGTAAAAGGACTTTGAACTTGGTGAGTTATTTCTGATTCATATAGGCTAATTGCAAAGGGGTAGCCATGTCAGCCTGCCCCGGCATAATAAAACAAAAATCCTGTGGTGCTTTAAAGACTAACAACAAGGACTAAATCAAGACCAAGGTTTCCTGTCTCATTACCAATGCTGTTTTCTCCATGCCTACTACCCCTCTGCATGTCACACCTAATACAAGCACACCTTCTGTTGTCATTTGCCTGCTAATATCATTTGGCATCTGAAATCACTGCACTTTCCAATAGATAGGACAGATGGACTCACATTCTGACTGTATCTGAAGAAGTGAGCAGTGACTCACAAAAGCTCATACCCTACCACAATTTTTGTCAGTCTTGAAGGTGCTACTGGACTCTTAAAAGGTTGAATCTGCATTTGCATTTTTAAATCAGTTTCGTGCTGCTGTGACGCCAACAAGCATAGAGGAAGACAGCATCACAGCAGCACGAAAGTGATTTAAAAACGCAAATGCAGCACGAAACTGATTTAAAAATGCAAATGCGGATTCAACCATACTCTTTTCATCGCCCCCCCACCCTTGTTGATCACAACAGCTTATAATGTGTAACCCACCTTGAGTGTCATCAATAAAGGGGGGACTAAAAATGTAATTCAACAAATAAGAAACCAACAAATAGCATCTTACAATTCTAACCAGAACACATATAATTCCCCACGAACATTACAATTTATTTTAGAATGATCGAGGATTTCAGAGGAGGGAAAGATTCCTCCTCTCCTTCTTTCCCTCAGTTCTTGCTTTTTTTCAGATATGTCTGAGGCCTTGGGTCGGATCCAGAATAATTTTCCTGCTGATGCAAGACACTTCCCTTACCAGACCAGTGGTGCGATCACACACGCTAAATAAATATTCCACTTTCGATGCAATTTCAAACTGGATTTTGCCAGTTCACACAGTAAAAAAAATCCAGTTGGAACATGCATTGAAAGCGGACTGAAAGTGGATTATTGAGTGTGTGTGATCATAGCCCAGAACTTTTCCTGCCTCCTTGCTCTAGTTACAGGCAGCTCTCTGGTCTCCCCCAAAATGTTGGTACTGGGGAACAGAAGTCCCCCATGAACCCCATGAACCTCAAATTGTGGCTCCGCAGCAGGAAGGGAGAATTGGCAGAAAAGAAATCTGCTTCTGTTAGCCTGCCACACCTTGGTGCAAGCTGGGGGAAAAAATAGTTGTCAAGATATCTGATCCTTCCAGTGGCAAAATAAGTTAATGTAATGACAAGAAGCAATGGGGTTAATCACAAATGAAATGGAAAAAAAATGACATTGTTGAAAATAAGAACTGGGGAAAAAAAGAAATTGCATACATATACCTGATTGGTTATCAAATAAGGATCAGCACGAACGGAACCACAAAGCAAAATTTGTCATGAATTTTGTCCTGTTCATGGTTCACAAATAGAAGTGTACGATGGGTATACCGATGTAAACTTTTAAAGCAGTCTGTGGTGGTTTGTGGATGGAGCAGAAAGCAGGGGTTTAAAGGGACTCTGAGTCCCTTTAAACATCTGCTTTCCATTCCCCATGAAAACCACAAAAACAGCTGAGCATAGGAAGACATTTCCCCATGGCTCAGCTGTTTCAGGTTGCCTTGTGAAGTCCCTCTAAACTTTAAAAGGACTGCAGAAGACAGCCAGAAACCCCCCAAAAAAACAGCTGTGTGGCAGGGATCAAATTGTTCCCCATCACTCAGCTGTTTTTTGTTGCTGTTGTTGTTTTTGCTTTCTGCAAACCCCATTTAAAGAGACTGTGGTCCGTTTTAATGGGCTTTGCTCGGCTACAAACTGATTCAGTCCACGAACAGACCTCCTGGTTTGGTTTGTGGTTTGGTTCATGGTTCGGTGATGAACCACGAACCAAAATGCATTTTCCCAGCTTGTGCCCATCCCTATTATCAAACTCAATAATAAAAAAATGTGTGGAAAGAAAATCAAGCAAAATTGCCTGATTTTTTTATCCCATCAAATTAAAAATATATTTCAATGAACTTACTTAGTTCTCCAGTGAAGAAAACTCAATGGAAGTGCCTGAGCGCTCAGAGAAGTGGGTTCTCTACCTGTATGCCCTCTGTGCTTTTATACAGTTTCAGCGACTGATGTCTTTTGGTTTAATAAGTCACTAATGCATTCTAATCATGTTTCTCTCTCTGTAAACACCCCAATGACTTCCGCAAGTCATTTGACTGTTAGCAAGCCTTCTTCCTCATTTGCTCATGTTTCTCCCGATGTGTGATGTACTTGTTTTTGGAAGTGATTATTGGGGTAAGCATTTCAAAACCGAAGCTCTGCAATCTTACCAGAAGTGGAATTTAAAGGCAATGTAAAGGTTCCTTTAGGAAATTTCAAGAAGTTGGGAGAAGGCTAGGAGAGAGTGTAACATATCCTTAACCAGCTTAAAATTCTGTAAAGTACAACAAGCTCCCAGATTGGGGGATCTTGTTGTTGTCGTTGAACACCCTCACAAGTGTCTTTTCAACATGATGAGGGGTGACATGCAAACTGAGACTGATTTCACACAAGGAACTACACTGCCATCACGCCTCCCTTTGTCCCATGTCCATTGGTCAATTTCCCACTCGAAGCCACGGGGATGCATTTGACCCCTGGCTTTGCCCGATTTTTCCTGTGGTTTTGTGATCCTCAAAAAAACAGGATCACGAAACCGCTGGGGAAATCGGGTGAAGCCACGGGTCAAAATGTGGCCCTGTGGCTTCGAGTGGGAAATTGACCAATGGAAACGGGACAAAGGGAGGCGTGACAGCAGCACAGCTCCTGGTGTGAAATCAGTCTGAGAATTGACCTATGCTGATTTGGACCTTCTTAGGTGCTCTATGAGAAAGGATGGGTGGCCTTCCCTTGATCTGATTTAGAATTAGGTCAACATCTAGAAACCTTTCTTGTTCCTCTTTGGAAGTGTCTTACTTCATCCCATTCTCTGCTCCTGTTTTTGTATTGTGTTTAGAACATTTTCTTGCTGCCTCTCCAGACACGTAGAAGCTCTGGAGCTCAGAAGAAGAGAGAAGTAGGACAACCGGTGCTAAATGGATCTATCCTAGGATGATTCTTTCCCCTGTTCCTCATCACCACTAAGAAGGCAGGAGACAATTCCATTGATCTTTCACCCAGCTTTTCAGTTCCTGATTTCATCCTTTTTTCCCATTTCATGGTCATCTTATTTGGCATTCTGGCTCCTTGTACTTGTGTGCACAAGATACACCAGTACATCTATCCAGTGACCACAGACATCGAGATACTTGCTATTAGGGGGTACTTTTTAGGTTGAAGGAAGTGATTTGCTACAGGTGTAATGTGGGCCTCTGTTATTTCATTGATTATGCCACTGATTAATTGTGATCTCCCTCCCATTCCAGTTTTCCCTGTAGAACTTTGGGTCATGGCCCAGATTTTGAATGCCTCACAAAATCCCTTGAGAATAAAATATAAATACCAACAGTAGGGGGGGAGGGACTTCTAGTGTCCTGGTCCCACTGGTGGACCTCCTGATTGCACCTGCTGTTTTTGGCCACTGTGTGACAGAGTGTTGGACTGGATGGGCCATTGGCCTGATCCAACATTGGCTTCTCTTATGTTCTTTTGTTCTTGTGTATTCATAGTATGATCATAAGCAAATCAATTTCCCCCTAGAAGCTCCTGGTGTTCTTCTATATTATAGATATATATGGGGCTACCAAGCCCCTTCTTCAGGGGGAGGGGGACTCACTTGCATTATGTGTGATGATATCACTTCTGGGAAACCTGGAAGTGGTGATTGTAGCCCTAGGAATTACTCGAAACTCTATGGTTTTACCAGTTTGGTGTAGTGGTTAAGTGTGCGGACTCTAATCTGGGAGAACCGGATTTGATTCCCCACTCCTCTACTCACAGCTGCTGGGTGACTTTGGGCAAACCATAGTTCTGGCACAGCTGTTCTTGAAAAAAGAGCAGTTTCTGTCAGAGCCTTCTCAGACTCACCTACCTCACAGGGTGTCTGTTGTGGGGATGGGAAGGGAAGGGAGTTTGTAAGCCACTCTGAGACTCCTTTGGATAGTGAAGGGCAGGGCATAAATCAAATCTCCTCCTCCTCCTCTTCTGGGTTTTCCACTCACATGACATTATCACACACATGATGCCTTATACTTTTTCATGAGCTAACATGTGATAACTACCACAAATGTGAAATCAAGATGGGAAGCGATCATCTAGCACTGATGACCTGCATTTTCATTTGGAATATATTTGATTTTTATTTAACCTGTATCCCACTCTCCCCTGCAAGCGAGCTCAGGGTGAGTCACAACATAGATATAAACAATAAAACAACATCTTAAAACCATAACAATAAGAGACCTGAATAAAAGACAGATGGTAGGCCAACAAGAGACATCTGTGCAGCTTGTGTTAAAGACCAGGTGGGCAGAAATATGATAAACAATCCCATTATACTTGATGGTGACAACTGTCATCTGCCCCATAAGGCAATTTGAGGGCAGTTTGGGCAGGAGGGGTCTAAATGAATGGATGCCCATCAGTAAGCTGAAAACCTGGCACAACAGCTCTGTTTTGCAGGCCCTGAAGAACTGTAATAAATTCTGCAGGGCCCTGATCTCAATTGGGAACATGTTCCACCAGACTGTGGCCAGGACAGAAAAAGCCCTGCCCCTAGTCAAGGCCAGGTGGGTGTCTTCTGGGCCAGGGACTTCCAGTTGATGTTGCTCTGCTGAGACTAAGGCTCTTTGGGGCACATATGGGGAGAGATGGTCCTGCAGATTTGCTGGTCCCTGGCTAGATAGGGCCTTAAAGGTTAACACCAACACCTTGAACTGGACCCAGTACTCAATTGGTAGTCAAGACAATTGACAGAGCACTAGCTGGATGCACGCCCACACAGATATCACAGTCAGAAGGCATGCCACCACATTTTGCACCAGCTGGAGTTTCTGGATTGTATTCAAGGGCAGCCCTTCATAGAGCAAGTTGCAGTAGTCTAACCTGGAAGTGACCATTGAATGGATCACTGTAGCCAGGTTCCAGGGGGAGAGATAGGGGACTAGCTGCAGAGCCAGTCAAAGATGGTAAAAGTCTGATTTGACAGCATTGGTGACCTGGCCCTCCATGGTTGATGAGGCATCCAGTATCACTCCAAGATTCCTCATCCTCAGTGCTGGCACTATGGTTCCCCACCAAGGGTTGGGAGCCGGATTCCCAAATGCACTCCCCTGTATGACTCAGGAACAGGATCTCCATCTTGGATGGGTTTAATTTCGGGTGACTCTGCTGCAACCTACCAACCACAGCCTCCAATGCACTGTCTAAGATATCCAAGGCTGAGTCTGAACATCCATCAACAGATACAGCTGGGTATCTTCAGCAAACAGGTGACAATCTGTATGGGCAAGGGGGTGCATGTAAATGTTAACATAAGAACATAAGACAGAAGCCAATGTTGGATCAGGCCAGTTTCCCATCTAGCCCAACACTCTGTGTCACGCAGTGGCCAAAAATACCAGGTGCCATCAGGAGGTCCAGCAGTGGGGCCAGGACACTAGAAGCCCTCCAACTGTTGACCTCCCTCAGCACCAAGAATACAGTGCATCACTTGCCCCAGACTGAGAGTTCCTATCTATACCTTGTGGCTAATAGCCACTGATGGACCTCTGCTCCATATATTTATCTAATTCTCTCTTGAAGTCGTCCATGCTTGTAGCTGCCACCACCTCCTGTGGCAGTGAATTCCGTGTGTTAATCACTCTTTGGGTGAAGAAGGACTTCCTCTTATCTGTTCTAACCCAACTGCTCAGCAATTTCGTTGTGTGCCCATGAGTTCTTGTATTGCGAGAAATGTTAAATAACATTGGGGAGAGAATTACCCCCTGAGAGACAATGCAAACCAGTTAGTTAACTTACGTGGGTTGTTGCTGTTGTTTGTTGTTATTTTCAGTGGGATTTCTATTCCACCCTCCTGTGCAAGCAGGCTCCGGGCCACTTACAGTAAGCAAGTTAAAACAAGTAAAACGATGCCATAATTCCAGTTTAGAGTCCATCTCTTCAGAGCTGCATGCTTATGACTACATACAGCACACCGCATGACATATACCTACTGGTCTGTGGATATGGGATAAAGGGAATCAGGCAACCCTTTTCCCACCCCAGGGTATCCATGCCCCCTCAATGTAAAATTTTTGGCTACTGATCTGGATGTGGAATCAGAAATTTGCCTGTACGAATCAGAACCAATGTTCCCTCTAAGCTGAGTCAGTGAGAGCTAGCTCACAGGTTTTTTTTAGCCTCCGGCTCACGCATGTTTTGTCTTCAGCTCATGAAGGATGGCTCCAGAGCAAACTCATTGATGCAGTAGCCAAATTGCTCGCTCTCAGCTTTAATGCCAGGAGCTCACAAAGTCGAATTTTTTGCACACAAGACTCCACAGCTTCGTGGGAGCATTGATCAGAACTGTGCCCATTTCTTAATACTGGAATTGAAGGGAATTGCCAACGAAAGGGAGGCAAGATCTACATCCTCAGCCCCAATTTAGACAACCCACCCCCTAATTGTATCCTTTCAAACCTTGTTTCCTCCTGAATTGTATTCTATGTTGGTGGGAGATTAATAAAATAACAGGACCAGGAAACTGAGGCTTTGCTGAAATAGGAGCTTTATTTTGCAAGAGAAGAGGTGCACAGTTCCACAGTTTGACATTTCAGGATGAAAATCGGAGAGGTTTGTTCGTTCAACACATGCTGATGAAAAGCTGGAAGGCTCCACCATCTTGATGTAGCTGTAGAATAGAGAACTGACTCTCCCAATGCCAAGATCATTTTGAAAGCGTTTTAAGTAGAATAATTATATGTTTAGAAGCAGTCACCCATAATATTTGGTTTCCAAGTTCTGCTCTAGAGATCCTTCTTGTCCTTCAGAAGACTATCAGGGGTTCCTCCATCATTGTCAGATCTCAAAAGCTAAGCAGGGCCCACCCTGGCAAGTACATGGATGGGAGACCTCCAGAGAATAGCAGGGTCAGAAGGTAGAGGCAGGCTATCAAGCCATTTCTCTGAACGTCCTCCATGTCCCAGTAGGAGTCACCAGAGGTGGCTATGACTGCCAGGCATGGACACACACACACACAGAAAACAAAAATGTGAGTATTGCCAGATAAGTTACCCTGAAGGATACCACTACTGATATCCTGCAATCCACAGCCATGGAAGAATACTGTCTGTTTCTCTCTGTGTTGTACGTCACAGCCCAAGTGGAACCCTAACAAATGCCCCGGTATCAATGGAGAGTTGCTACGATTCCATAGCAACGATGCAGACTCTCTTGGGAAAAGTGATGAAGGATTCTGAGCAGCAGAAAGGAAGAAACCATTTGCCTACAGAACAAGAGTTCTGATATATTGAACAAGAAGCCAGGCTTATGAATTTAATGAAGTGAATAGCTGAATTTTCCATTTCTGGCCCTCCGTCGTTCAGTGGTTCGTGACTTCTCGGCACAGCATCACTTGCATGAGTAGCAGTCACTTGGTTCTGGCTCAGGTGTCTTTGGGAAATAAGCAGTATTCACACTGGGACTGGGACTGGTGACTACACTGGAAGAGAAGGAGGAGGACCCGTATGTACAACGGCCTGCTGTTCTTTGGTCTTGAAGACAAGGGTTGCATTGCTCGATGTAAAACGGTTGGTCGGGGCAGCAGAGCGTTGGTCCTGGGATGGTCAGGACGAAGGGTGGTGGCTGAATAGTGATGGTCGAGAAAGGGCAGCTTGGGTAGCATTGGTTCCTCCAGCTGCAAGACATCTTGGTTCGACGGATGTGTAAACCTAAAGGAGCACACAAAGGTGGAAGGATTAAGCCGAAGGGTGAGTGTTGATAAAATACAAGTCTCATCGAGCTCTGGGTCTGGTTCCCAACAGCTGTGTAAGTACCTGCGATAACAGCACTAGAGTCTGAGGGTGTTCCTGGATGCCTCTCTCTCTATGGAGGCCTATGTCACCGCCACCACCAGGTCTGCCTTTTTCTATCTGAGGCAGATCAGGCAGTTAACCCTGTATCTTACTCCCCGAGACCCATGCAATGGCCACTTCCAGATTGGATTATTGTAACTTTCTCTACGTGGGGCTGCCCTTGACTCTGCTCCAGAAGTTGCAGCTAGTGCAGCATGCAGTGTTGAGGGTGTTGCCTGTGCAGGCTCATGTCCACCCAGTGCCGTGTGAACTGTGCTGGCTGCCTATTGAATTCCGGATCTGTTTCAAGGTGCTGGTGCTTACCTTTAAAGCCCTATACAGCCAGGGGCCACCATACCCATGAGACCGCCTCTCCCCATATGAGCCTTGGAGGACCTTGAGGTCTACAAACTGACATCTTCTAGTGGTCCTCAGCCCCAGGGACGTCTGATTAGCCTCAACCAGGGCCAGGGCCTTCTTGGACCTGCCCTCCATCTGGTTGAATGCTCTCCCTTATGAGATCAGGGTCCTGAAGGACTTATTGCAGTTCTGCAGGGCCTGTAAGATGGAGCTCTTCTGCTGGGCATTTGGTTGAGGCAGTGAACATCATCCCCACCCCAGCTTTTTTTGGCCAGTTTTCCACCAGTGGCCTGATCCTAACTGGACATCTGATTAGATACTGGATTGCTTTACTATCTGATTTCCTAGTTTACATGGTATTTTATGTTATTATATTATGTGCAAACCATTACTTTAACACTGTTTTAATTGTTGTACACCTCCCTGAGACCATTTGGGGAGGGTGGTATATGAATCTAATAAAACAAATAAACAAATGTCACTTTGTTTGACTGGGCCATGTGTGCCAGTTTGGTGTAGTGGTTAAGTGTGCAGACTCTAATCTGGGAGAACCGGGTTTGATTCCCCCACTCCTCCACTCGCAGTTGCTGGATGACCTTGGGCAAGCTGTAGTTCTGGCACAGCTGTTCTTGAAAAAGGGCAGTTTCAGTCAGAGCTCTCTCAGCTCTCACAGGGTGTCTGTTGTGGGGAGGGGAAGGGAAAGGAGTTTGTAAGCCGCTCTGAGACTCCCTTGGGTAGTGAAGGGCAAGGTATAAATCCAATCTTCTTCTTCTTCTTCTTCTTAAAATGTAAAGCCAGGTACCAGAGATAGAAACTGTATAAAGGACAGCAGCTGGTAAGTTCTGAGTTGGTGTATCCTCACTACAAGGCCCCCTGGGGTGGAAGGGGGGTGCAGAGGAAAACCCACATAGGCGTACTGGAGATCCAGCAGTGCAGCACTGGGCAGATGCTCCCACAATGCTTGACTGCTGCCAATGTGTTTGTTGTGCCATGCTGAAGCCACAATGGGAGTGGTTCCACCTACTCTCCCCAGTACTCCCTCCCTTGTACCAGTTGCTTGTGGGCCACATAAGAGCCCTGGATGGGCTGCTTCCGGCCCCCAGGCCTTATGTTTGACACCCTGCTTTATAACAACTCTCCCACTCTCTGACTGGGATATAAAGACTCAAAGAGCTCCATACCTACTCATGCCTAGTGAAGGGGGCTCTGACTGTCAAGAGCTTATCCTCTGAAATGCTTGTTGTTCTGTAAGATGCTACTGGACTCAAATCAAGCAAGGCAAGGCAGTGGCAGCAGAACAAAGCACACAGCAAAAATATAATATGTCCTATACACAGTGGTTAGGGGCTGTGGTGGCTTAACTGGTTAAGATGCTGAACTGCAGATGAGAAGGTCGGTAGTTCCACAGTTCGAGACCCGAGTGCCGCATGACAGAGTGAACTCCCAATTCTGGCCCCAGCTCCTAGCAGTTCAAAAGCAAGAAATAGCAATAGGTTCCGCTTCGGTGGGAAGGTAACAGTGTTCTGTGAGCCTCAGTGTCTAGTCATGCTGGCCACATGACCATGGAAACATCTTTGGACAGTGCTGGCTCTTTGGCTTGGAAACGGAGATGAGCACTGCAACCCTAGAGTCAGATTCGACTGGCTTTCGAGCAAGGGAAACCTTTACTATACACAGTTAAGTCCTCAATCTCTCTCTCTTTATAAACACCTTTCTGAACCATCCTCTTTTAGAATCGCCCTGCTATCTTTACAGAAATACCTTCTAGAACAATTCCTTTGTAACATACCTTGTGGAAACATGACAGAAAAAATAATAATTTGGGTGCAAATATCAAAATTGATAGATTCGCTGTATTAACCACTTAATAAGCTGCCAAACTATGATAGAATATCAGGGCTGCTGAGAGTCACCGTGGGTCCCCAGATAAAGATTCCATTGGGGACCTCCCATATGAGTGTGATCCAAACCAAACATCATTACAAAACAAATCACTTGGCTGTTACCATACATTTATCCCCATATCCATCTATCCATTTGTTGTGGGCATAACTCATCAGTAGTTAAAACTAGGAACCTCACAATTGACGACTAGCTTCAGGATGACTGTGGGAATACCAGGGCCAAAAATTAAAGCAACTGGAATCTCAGTTTATTTCCAGACCACCACATCCAATGATATTTGCAAGGGAAATTAAGCTAAGATTTGCTGCTAAATTACTATTAAATATATTCTAAATTGCCAACCAGGATGGATGACAAGGAGCTGAGACCAAGAATGGGAAATATGGTGGAGGGATTAGAAGTGGGGATAGAGGAATAGTAGCCCATGAAAGGAAGAGAGCAAAAGGAAGGAGGAGAGAAGTGTGGAAGAGTTATAAAAAAAAAATAAGGAAAAGACAGCAAAATTTTTGGGTTTTGTTGCTGCTGATGTTGTCGTTGTTTTGCTACCTTAGGCCAAATCTGCATCTATCATTTGTTCCGCTGTCTTACCAAACCCACACCTAAACAAAAATTCCCATCTACATTGCATGCCACTTTCACTTGGATTGATTGTCAGATTTTATGGCAGTGTCCAGACTGCATGCCACTTTCACTTCATTTGATCTCTTGGTTTTATGGTGGCTGTCTGCATAGATTTATGGCCATTTTATGGCTATTCAGGGATGACTCTGTGTCAGTACAGCATTGGACTGGGGTATTTGAATGCACTTTTGGGCTGCATCTTTTTCAGTTCCAGTGTGGGTTTGATACAACAACAGAGCAAATGCTAGCTGCAGATTGGACCCTACAGAAACAGGGATGCCCGTTTGGGAGATCTGGATTTGCAGACAAAACTGTGGAGGGTGGTGAAACTAAAGGAAAAAGGATACCATAAACTTCTGGAGATAATGACCTTATTAGAAGGCTGCATCCAGGCAATGATTGTAGCTTGTCCTGGCAGGTCTTGCCTTGCTCTAGTGCTGGCTAGGCACCAATGGAACCCCATCAAAGGTTGTGAGCCTGATCCCCTGACCCAATCCCCTACAACTCAGGTACAGGACGTCCATCTTAGATGGATTTAACTTCAGTCAGCTTTATGTCAGATCCGGCCCTCGTAACAAATGAGTTTGATACCTCGGTTGTAAAGAATGTGTGTAAAGGATACAAATGTACAACGCATATTATAATCAACTCAATTAGAGCAGAGGGGTAATGCTTGAGGGCAGAAAATTAGCATCTGTAGTAACATAATCCTATGACACTTGAGGCTGATCCGGAAATTACAGCTGGTGCAAAATGCAGTGGCACACCTGCTGACATCAACGCCTACGCAGGCTCACGTTTGGCAGGTACTCCACCAATTGCATTGGTTGCTGGTTTACTTCCGGATTCTCTTCAAGGTGTTGGTAATAACACTTAAAGCCTTACACAGCCTGGGATCAACATATCTGAGGGACCACCTCTTCCTGTACATGTGTCAGCTCACTGCCATAGAGGCTGGTGTGGAGGGGGACGCTGCTTGGAATGTGTTGGTTTTGATTCTCTCTTGCTGTCTTGGTGATGCTCCCTTATCTGTATGTTTTATGTGTCTGACCTTGGTTCCTAGCTGTAACACCATCTCTGGGAATGCGGGACCATTACATTCTGGCGGGCCCTGTCTTTTACCTTGATTGGCTCCATGCCATCCAGTGGCCCCTTTGAACCATGTATATCCATCCACCCCACGCTTTTTGCTTTAGTCTTAACACCGAACCTGAAGTAGAGATGCCCTGCCAATACTGTATCAATAAACTTTCCTTCTGAAGAAGCAAGTTGTTGGTTCTGATTGCTACAGGAGTCTGACAACATGCCTGGAAGAGCATCATGCTCTATGGCCCGAAGGACGTCTGTCTTTCCTCGACCAGGGCTTTTTCTGCCCTGACCCCTGCCTGGTGGAACATGCTTCCTGTCGAGATTAGGGCCCTGTGGGATCTTCTTCAATTCTGCAGGGCCTGCAAGATGAAGCTGTTCTGCCAGGCTTTTGACTAAAGCAGCAGGCATCCATGTATGGTCTCCCTGAGGTGGTTGTCACCCACCTACCAAGCCAAATAATATGTTAGGCAACCTGTCATCCAGCTACCAAGCCAAATAATATGCTAGGCAACCTCTCACAGCCAGCTGATTCTGATTATTGTATTTTGAATTTTGAATTGTATTTATTGTATTACTAATATGATGTAACCTGCCGTCTGAGCCCACTTGTGGGATGGGCAGGCTATAAATACAAAGAATTAATAAATAACCAATAAAATCAGCACTCAGGAGTCCATTTCTTACTATCACTTCAGATGTTTTCTGCTGATGTAGTAGCATTTTTCTGCACTGTATCTAACTTTGTTCTACTGCTTCAGACCAACATGGCTACCCAACCTGAATCTATAAGAGCTCGGCTGGATCTGGACAGTGGTTGATCTAGTCCAGCATCCTGTCTCAGTGGATAAATAGTTCCTGTGGAGGGCCAACAACAGGGCACAGAGGCAGAGGTCTTCCCCAATAAGAACATCAGAAGACCCTTGCTGGATCAGACCAGTGGTCCATCTATTTCAGCATCCTGTCTCACACAGTGGTCAACCAGTTCCTCTGGAGGGCCAACAACAGGGCAGAGAGGCTGAGGCCTTCCCCTCAAAAGAACATCAGAAGAGCCCTGCTGAATCAGACCAGTGAGGGTCAATCTAGTCCAGCATCCTGTCTCACATGGTGGCCTCAACCAGTTCCTCTGGAAAGCCAACAACAGGGCATACAGGCGAAAGGCTAGGGTTGCCAGCTCCCCAGTGGGAGTGGGAGAAACCCCACTTTCACAGGATTTGGAAAACCACCAACCAGCTGGCCGGCAGGGAAAAATCCTGCCCCCAACAGACCTTTTCATGCCTACTTCTGGCTTCTGGACTATTTCTGGTTTCAGGCCTACTTCTGGTTGAGGGTGTTGCTCTGGTTTGGGGGTAAAATTCAATGGTTTGAAGCCGAATCAACCATACAGTTTCACCCCCAAACCAGAGTGTCACCTCCAACTGGAAGTAGGCCCAAAACTGGAAGTGGGCTTGAAACTGGAAGTAGGCTTGAAATTGCCCAACATCACTTCTGGTCTCCCGAAAGGACATTGGGAGATGCCCACTGGCCAGGTAAGTCAACCTGGGAACCCTACATTTCCTTCATAAGAACTTAAGAGCCCTGCTGGATCAGACCAGTGGTCCATCCAGTCCAGCATCCTGTCTCATACAGTAGCCTCCCAAGGGCCAACAACAGGGCATAGAGGCCAAGGCCTTTCCCCATGTAAACATGCAAACAAACAGCATCTTACCATTCTCTCTGATACCTGAAATGTATATTATTTTCCAAGAACATGGTCACTCAAGGACTTCACAGGAGATGTAAGACATCCCTCCTTCCTTCTTTTTCTCATATTCTGCTATTTCGGATATGGCTGAGGCCCTGGGTCATATCTAGAATATTTTTTTTTCTGCTGGCAGAAGGCATTTCCCTTAGCAGAAGAGAATTTTTCCTGCCTTCCTCCTCCAGTTACAGCTGTCTGAACTCCATAAAATGCTGGGTCTGGGGAACAGAAGTCCCCCCAAAAACACCAAGAAGTTCAAATTGTGGGTCTGTAGGAGGAAGGAGGAACTGGCTGAAATCACACATCCCCTTTCGTTAGCCAATGTCTTGGTGCACCCTGGGAAATATGGTTCTCAAGACTTCTGCAGTAGTGACCAATGTTAACACAATGACAGAAAAGGCAATAGGGTTAATTACAAATGAAATAGAAACAAGCGTTGTAGTTGACAATGACAATGAAACACAAACAAAATTGCATACATATAGCTGATTAGTTACCAAAACAGATGAACGATAAACTGGTGAATGGAAAGAAAATCAAGGAAAAGAACCAGGATTCGTTTTATGCCAGAAGATGAAAAATGCATTCCAGCAAACTTACTTAGTTCTGCGATGAAGATCACTCAATGGAAGTGTCTGAGCCCCAAGATAAGCGGGTTTTCTAGTTCTATATCCTCTGTCCTTTTATACTGTTTCAGCGAGCAATGTCTTTGGGTTTAATTAGGCACTAATGAATTCTAATCATATTTATCTCTGTGTGACACCCAAATGGTTTCAGCAACTGATTTGACAGTTAGCAATCCTTCTTCCTCATTCGCTCATGTTTCATCCAACGTGTGATGTCAGTTCTTTTAGAAAACATTATGGCCATGAGTGTTTTGACACCGAAACACCACAATCTTACAGGACCAGAATTTATGTCCAACTCAGGCATAACTTTCAGGGAACTTGAAAAAGTTTGGGGAATGGAGGAGCTTAGTGCATCCTTAAACAGCTTGAGATATTGCCTGGTACAGCCAAGTCCTGAATTGGGGGATCTTTTTGGTTAAACACCTTCATAAGTCTCCCTTCACCATGATAACATTCAAACTGAGAATTGACCTATACCACTTTAGACCTTCTTAGGTGTTTCGTGAGAAAAGTCGTGATGATGGGTGGACTCCCTTGAGTGGATTTAAAATTAACTCAATGTCTAGAAATGTTTCTTACCCCTCTTGGGACGAACCTTCCCTCGTCACATTCCCTATGCCTTGTTGAGAACATATTTGTGAATTCTAGTGCTCTGTGAATGAGATAATTAGGACAGCCAATGCCAACTGGATCTATCCTAGAAGAACTCTTTCCCATTCCTCATCACTAGTGGTCAGGAGACAATTTCATTGACCTTTCTGCTAGCTACTTAAATCCTGAATTTATCCTTTTTCTGACTCCAGATTCATCTCCAACATATCTGGCATTCTGTCTCCTGGTATTTTGGTTCCAGAGATATGCTGGTAAATACATTTACTGACATCAGTGCCACATATCTCACTTCTGGTACATCCTGTTTGCCAGTCTCCTTGGGCTTCAGCACTGCAGCCATCCCTATTCTCCTGGTATCCGTATCATCATAAATGCTTTGGGGATGTCTTTGTCAAACACTATTATTATGTGGTGAATCAATCAATCTTTATTTGTTACAGCAGAAAGCCAACAAATCAGTAAGATCATACAAAACCAAAATAGACTTTTTTTAAAAAAAACAGAAATATAAAAATGATGGTCTAAAAGATTTAAGAGGTTAAATAATCTTTTATTTGAAGATACAGTAACAAGCTGCACAGAATTTAGCTACAAGTCATCGGAGAATAAGTAATTGACATAATCAGAGTCCATCAGGCCAGCCATTTCCTTTATCAAAGGTAAGATATATTTGGCTTGAGCCAACTTGTACCATGGGCACTCGAGAAGCATAAATTGAATAGTTTCAACTTCTCCCAAATCACATTGACAAAGTCTGTGGTCAAAAGGCATCTTCCTGTATCTTCCCACAAAGACAGCAAAGTAATTACAGTTCTAGAGATACTGACATTGCCTAACAGTTAAATCTTTGAGCTAGGAGGCAGAAGCCACTGTAAGAATGAACATTACTTCGTTCCATAATAATATCATTACTATTGCCGCCGCTACTAGTACTACCAGGGCTTTTTTTTTCTGGGGGAACACACCACAACAACGTTCTGGAACCTCTTCGGCAGAATTCTTTTAAAAAAGTTTAGAAGTTCAGGCCCGTAAAAATTGATGGTCGGAAATATAAGGAAAAAGAAAAACGAGAGAAGATGGAATCCATTCTTAAAGCAACAAAACTTCTGAAGAGACACGCCAGCATGGAGGAAGCAGCACTCAAAACTTGGATCAACGCAAGCAACGAAGAAGACAGCAGCCCAGGGGAAAGAGGTGACAGAACGAGAGTCATTAAGATTAAAAGGATTCAACTTTTAGTTGATGAGACTTAAGAAGACACTTTGAGCAGTGACTGTTCGTGTAACATCTGGAAGGAGCTCTTCAATAACTAACCCCAATGGACTTTACTAACTTCATTAACAGAGTTATTTTGGACTTCGGATTGTTAAAAATAAGTTCTTCTAACCGTGATGGATGCTAAAAATAATACTAACTAAAACTAACCTTTATTAACAGAAAAATTTCACTCCATCCTTTTTCTTTCTCCAGCTGTCTACCCTACCCTTTTCTTATAAAAAGAATAAAATTCTCTCCTCTTTAGGAGAGTTTTACTACAAAAAAAAAAAAAAAATAGAAGTTCATGAGTGTTCAATATACAGACTGAAAACTTCATTTCCCTCTTGAGGGTCCTGGCACCTCGAAAGAAAGAAAGAAAGAAAGAAAGAAAGAAAGAAAGAAAGAAAGAAAGAAAGAAAGAAAGAAAGAAAGAAAGAAAGAAAGAAAGAAAGAAAGAAAGAAAGACAGAGAGACAGAGAGACAGAGAGACAGAGAGACAGAGAGACAGAGAGACAGAGAGACAGAGAGACAGAGAGACAGAGAGAGACAGAGAGAAAGAAAGAAAGAAAGAAAGAAAGAAAGAAAGAAAGAAAGAAAGAAAGAAAGAAAGAAAGAAAGAAAGAAAGAAAGAAAGAAAGAAAGAAAGAAAGAAAGACCTGAGTACTACTAATATTACTACTATGAGTGCTGTAACCTGCCATTATAATTCTACTAATGTATCTTGCTTCATATACTAGAGTAGGATATCTAGCTGAAGGTGAATAAGTGGGACAGACATATAAGAGATAAATATTGTAGAGTAAACTCATACAATATTTGGAACATAGAGACTTCTACATTGTATAATAGGTGTCAAGAAGGGTGTTTTTTTTTTTTTAATAATCTAAAAACGCACAAGGAGTTAAGAATGTCTTGTGAGATGATACAGGGCGACAGTAAGTCTCCCGCTGTTTAGCCCCTTCCACGTAATCCCTTGCAGGAGGTATTTGCCTCACTGTAGACATAACAGGATAAGAACATAGAATCCTAGAACCACAGAGCTGGAAGGGGCCCTAGAGGCCATCTAGCCCAACCCCTGCTCAGTGCAGGATCAGCCTACAGCGTCCCTGACAAGTGTTTGTCCAGCCGCTGCTTCAAGACTGCCAGGGAGGGGGAGCTCACCACCTCCTGAGGCAGCTGATCCCACTGATGCACAACTCTGACTGTCAAAAAGGGTTTTTTTTCCTAATATCCAGCCGGTACCTTCCCGCCCTTGATTTCAACCCGTTCTTGCGAGTCCTCTCCTCTGCTGCCAACAGGAACAGCTCCCTGCCCTCCTCTAAGGGACAGCCCTTCAAATACTTTGAGGGAGCCATCCTGTCCCCTCTCCCGTGGGACTGACCCCGGCCACTCTGCCCCCATACAAGGCTCTCTTATGTTTCCTTTCTACATGAAATCCTTACCACTGCGGATTATTTGCATGTAGACATGGAATACAGAGATCCGACACATATAATGGGGAAAAATAAAGTCGGGTCACAACTTCATTTATTGCCCTATGAGGATCAGCAGCGGACGGAACAGTTCCTCAGCAGCTGCTCTGCTACAGAGCAGGTAACCCAGAAGAATCACCCCTCTTATGTACGCGCATCCCTGTCACCTGAGCCTATTAATAGTGAAGAGTAATGCTTCACTGCCAAATGTTGATTGATGCTAGAGAAAAGCATGCCACATCCATTTTGTCTAGACAGCGTGCGTAAGAGTCAAGGAGAAGGACATTCCAAAGGAGAGTCCACGCCCAGTCCCCCAAAGCCACGTTAGCACCATGGACTTATTGTGAAGGATGCCCCAATCAACAGGTGTCTCAGGGTGCTCTCCTAATGTACTGGGACAGCACTATGGAACCTAATGTCTTGGACAGCACTATGGAACAGAATACCCTTAGCCATAAAAATGTGGTGGCATGCCTGCTGATTGCGACATCTGTGTGGGCATGCATTCAGCTGGTGCTGCGCCAATTGCACTGGATGCCAAACGGGCAATGCCAATTGAGTACTGGATCGGGTTCAAGGTTTTGGTGGTGGTTGTTGTTCAGTCACATAGTCGAATCTGACTCTTCGTGACCCCATGGGCCACATCACACCAGGCCCTCCTGTCCTCCACCATCCCCCGGAGTGAGCTCAGCTTCATGTTTATTGCCTCAACTACACTGTCTAACCATCTCATCCATTCTCGTACCCTTCTTCTTTGACCTTCACTCTTTCCCAGCATCAGGGTCTTCTCCAGTGAGTGCTCCCTTCTCATTTGATGGCCAAAGTATCTGAACTTCAGTGTCAATATCTGGCCTTCCATTCAATCCTGACTGTTCCATCTATGCCTTGTGGCTAATAGCCACTGATGGACCTCTGCTGTATATGTTTATCCAATCCCCTCTTGAAGCTGTTTATGCTTGTAGCCACCGCCACTTCCTGTGGCAGTGGTATACCACAGCATGCCAGCACTATGGTCCTCTTTTCCCCAGGTCACCTGCAAGCCCTAGTCACTTCTCCAGTTCTTGCAGGGAAGGGAAGGAACATCCATCCCTGGGTTGGGAAGGAATGATCGAAATCACCCAAGCTATCAATCAACATTGTGTGCAGAGAGAGAAGTTGATTACTCCCTTTAAGTGGAAATATCATTCATGAGACAATTGGGATAGGAGATGAGGCTGTTTGGGAAATAGCACGGAGACTCCCTGTAATCATTTCTAATGATCAGCAATAAGGAAAAAGAGGCTGGGCCCGGGATTGTCTTAATTTTCCATTTCCATTTCCATTTCCATCTCGTCCTGTACTGTCCAGCCTGCCAGTTAAGATCTGCTTGCCAAGCCCTCGTCTCTGTGCCTCTACGTTCTGATCTCCAATGCCGTGCCTTCCCTGTTTCCTGTTGGGTGCTAGCCATTGGGTGGTAACCCTAGCAGTGCTAGGTAGCCCATCTAAGGAAATCTAGGCAACACCACCCTATCTCCAAATGAAGCCATCAATTTATGCTTGGCTTCTATTATCCTACGTAACCCTTCTAAGGAAATCTAGGCAACACCACCCTATCTCTTAATGAAGCCATCAGTTTATGGCCAGCTTCTTTTATCCTAGGTAGCCCTTCTAAGGGAATCTAGGCAACACTACCCTATCTCCTAATGAAGCCATCAGTTTACACCTGGCTTCTTTTATCCTCACCTGCACAAAGCCCATATGGTTGAAGTGATGGTATTCCCAGTAGTAATGTATGGCTGCAAGAGTTGGACCATAAGGAAGGCCAAGAACCAAAGAATCGATGCTTTCAAACTATGGTGCTGGAGAAGACTCTTGAGAGTCCCTTGGACTGCAAGGAGATCAAATCAGTCAATCCTAAAGGAAATCAACCCCGACTGTTCCCTGGAAGGCCAGATACTGAAGCTGAAACTCAAATACTTTGACCACCGAATGAGAAGGGAGCACTCACTGGAGAAGAAGACCTTGATGCTGGGAAAGACTGAAGGTCAAAGAAGAAGGGGATGGCAAAGGATGAGATGGTTAGACAGTGTTATTGATGCAATGAACACAGAGTTGAGCAAACTCTGGAGGACGATGGAAGACAGGTGGGCCTGGCATGATGTGGTCCATGGGGTCGCAAAGAGTCAGACTCGACTGTATGACTGAACAAGAACAACAAAAGTAGTTGCCTAGGCCAAGAGAAGCCAAGCTTAATTGGCTTCACCCAGTGTGCCATAAAGAGCATTATGGTGTGTGTCCCCATCATAAGTGTCCCTATGTGTCTCCCCCGGGGGGTGTCACCCCTGGCATAGGAAGGAAATTGTGATGCTTAACGTGTCCCTTTCTGGTAGGTATGTACTCACCATCATAGTTACAAAGGGCACCTGGATGCAATGCCCCTTCTGAAATGAGCCATGCCTTGTGTTGCCAGGTCTGTGTTAGAGAACCATGCTGGATCAGGCCAATGGCCCATCTAGTCTGACACTCTGTGTCACTCAAGCCAAAATCCAGATGCCATAAGGAAGTCCACCAATGGGGCCAGAACTCCAGAAGCCCCCCCACTGTTGCCTCCGAGCACTAGGAAGACAGAACATCACTGCCCCAGACAAAGTGTTCTCTTGGTATCTTATGGCTAATACCGCTGATGGACCTTTGCTCAATATGTTTATCCAACACCCTCTTGAAGCTGTCTGTGCTTGTAGCCACCAACACCACTTCCTGTGGCAGTGAATTCCACACGTTAACCATTTGGGTGAAGAAGTAGTTCCTTTCATCTGTTCCTAACCTATTGCTCATTAATTTCATTGAGTGCTCACAAGTTCTTGCATAGTGAGAAAGGTAGGAGAGTACTTCTTTCTCTACTTTCTCTCTCTCATGCACAATTTTGTAAACCTCTATGTCACCCCTCAAACATCATTTCTCCAAGCTGGAAAATACTTGGAGACTCTGGGGGTGGATCCAGGAGACAGCAGGGATTGGGGAGGGGAGGGGCCTCAGCGTGGCACAGTGCCATAGAGTCAACCCTTCAAAGCAGCCATTTTATCCAGGGGAACTGATCTCTGTCAGCTGGAGATCAGTTGTAAAAGTGGGAGATCGCCAGGCCCCACTTGGAGGCTGGCAACCCTAGCCATGCCCCCCAGAATTCCTTCCACACACACACACACTGGGCTCAAACTTAGTTCTCAGATCTGTTTCTTAACTCCTTTATCATCTGTATTCTAATTTGCTGCCATTCACAGGTCTTGCCAACTGCTTTAAGCCAATCTCAGCTATACTTATCACCCAGCTACATATGCATCTTGACTCTAACTTGTCAAGGAAAACAAGACCGGGTGCTTCAAGATATACAACAGTGTCTAAAGGCAAAAGAAATAAAATCTAATGCAGCTACCTAGTTCACTTAACTGGTTACTGTTTCAAGGCCCACAGCCCTCTTATACCAGGCCTCCTTATATTCACTCTGTCCCAAGTGAGGGATCTTTCTCTCAGATCAGTCCCCTTAGTGATACTCTGTGTGAGGCAAGACTGCATAAGAGACAAGAACACCATTTCATGGTTCAGAAAGCTTAAGTTATATCTCCTCATACAATCCCTGCACTCCCATTGGTTACAATCATCACTCAGCATTATGGGGTTTGTAGGCTCTCTGCTTCCCACTCCCACACAGGTCTCTAGAGGCCTACACAGATCATGGCACCCTCAGTTCTTCTTTTAAAACATATTAATTCATTCAATCGAACTCTTAGGTGACCTTTTTGTTATTATTCAGTCATTATTTTCTTTTTTCTAACCTTAATAGTTATCAGAGCAGATGGCTTTCTCCTCTTTCTGCATTTGTTTTACAAGACTCTGCATTCAGACTGCTTCCAGAACGCTCTTGCCCTGCAGACTCTTACCCAAACTCCTTTTGCAGCGATTCTTTGTTTCCACCCGCTTTCAAATCGCTAATCCTTTCTAAAGTCGAATTAATTTGGTGGGCATTAAATGCTGCCCACTGCCCTCCTCCTGTTTCTGCCTCTCTCTTTTTAGGTTGATGCTCCCTCCTGTTTTCTTTCCCTCCTTCTCCAGAGACAAAAGGGGATGTCTCCTCCCATTCAGACAAACTTTAAAAAAGCCAGAGAGAGCATAGGAAGGAGTCACTAAATATAAAGGACTAGGGGATTCCCTGCTCTTAAATGGGTCAGTCCTGCATGTGTGGGCCTGGATTCCCCCCGCCTCCCTTTCTTTCTGCAGAATCACGGAGGGAGGGAGGGGTTGCTAGTCAGTTAGCTCAAAAAATGTGGGTTTTGCTTATAGATGCAGAATGCATACAGAATAGACGAAGAATAGGAAGAGTTTGGATTTATACCCCACCCTTCACTACCCAAGGGAGTCTCAGAGCAGCTTACAAACTCCTTTCCCTTCCCCTCCCCACAAAAAACCCCCTGTGAGGTAGGTGGGGCTGAAAGAGCTCTGACAGAAACTGCTCTTTTTCAAGAACAGCTCTGAGAGAACCATGGCTTGCCTAAGGTCACACCTGCAGCTGCATGTAGAGGAGTGGGGAATCAAACCCGGCTCTCCCAGATTACAGTCCGCACACTTAACCACTACGTCAAACTGGGTCTCAGTTTTATTAGATTTATTAATAAAACTTAAATTTTATCAATAAAAATCATTAATCTATTTTTTTAAAGGCAGAGAGAAGTAAATATACTTTCTCTGGAGGTTGTTAGGCTATAGTCCTGGTCCCGCTGAAGGTATTTAACTCATATTTAACTTTTTGTACGCCACCTTGAGCCAGCTTGCAGTGGCAAGGCGGGATATAAATCGGAAGTAATAAATAAATAAATAAATAAATAAATAAATAAATAAATATTTTCACACAGGCCGAATAACACTTTTGATCTACTTTCAATGCACTTTGGAACTGGAGTCTACTGCGTGAAAGAGCAAAATCCACTTGCAAGCAATCACAGAAATGCATCCACTTGCAAAAAAAAAAAAAAGTCACAGAAGTGCATCGAACATGGATCGAGAGTGCCTTATTCAGCAGGTCTGAAAGCATTCTGAGATTGGCTGAGGCCCTACTTAAGGGGATAGGCAGGATCGGTGCAGATCTGGACCTTCCACTTAATTAGATCGAGAAGCACCTCGAGGCATATGTAGATGAAGGCGGTTGGATTAACCAGGTGCTGCAGGCTGATTAGCCTTAGGGCCTGGGAAGAGAACTCTGTCAGTGCTGAGCACCGTCCTCCTCTGAAGCGACATGCTGGCCGACACAGAGAAGAAGGATTGGTGAACTGCCTTTGCTGGCCATGTTTTGTGGCCGGGTGGGGCTGCTGGAGTGTTTGTGAACCCGTCTTAGGGATTCCAGGCTAATCAGAAGCACTTCAGCTGTTTATAATTTAATAAACCTTTACGTAGCCCATATGATTGTCTGTAGTTGTCATTTATGAAGCGTGGGAACGACCGTTTGTTTTTTTCTTTTAATTAAGTTATTATTTATTTCCAGTGTGATTGATTTTCATTCTGAGAGAAAATTGTTGTCGAGCAGTTCTGAAATCGCGGAGGAGTGATTTTGAAAGTGTCGAAGAGCAAAGGAGAGGCCAGGATTTGGCCTTCCTCATCCATCTGCGCTAGTCTAGTCTGGGGTCAGGAAGCCATTTTTCTCCAGGCCAGTTTGGCTGGAGATCCTGGAGGTTTTTTGTCACCTTCTGGGCATGGAATAGGCATCCTTGGGGGGGGGGGTGAGGGAGGTATTTGTGAATTTCCTGCCTTGTGCAGGGGGTTGGACTAGGTGACCCTGGAGGCCCCATCCAACTCTATGATTCAAGAAGAAGAAGAAGAAGAAGAAGAAGAAGAAGAAGAAGAAGAAGAAGAAGAAGAAGAAGAAGAAGAAGAAGAAGAAGAAGAAGGAGGAGGAGGAGGAGGAGGAGGAGGAGGAGGAGGAG
This sequence comes from Gekko gecko, assembly GCA_029375565.1. NCBI lineage: Eukaryota > Metazoa > Chordata > Lepidosauria > Squamata > Gekkonidae > Gekko > Gekko gecko. The sequence goes on along the minus strand of JAPDNY010000023.1, from coordinate 150,983 downwards.
GAGGAGGAGGAGGAGGAGGAGGAGGAGGAGGAGGAGGAGGAGATTGGATTTATACCCCGCCCTTCACTACCCAAGGTAGCCTCAGAGTGGCTTACAAACTCCTTTCCCTTCCCCACCCCACAACAGACACCCTGTGAGGTAGGTGGGACTGAGAGAGCTCTGACAGAAACTGCCCTTTTTCAAGATCAACTGTGCCAGAACTATGGCTTGCCCAAGGTCACCCAGCAGGTGCAAGTGGAGGAGGGGGGAATCAAACCCGGTTCTCCCAGATTAGAGTCTGCGCCCAACCACTACACCAAACTGGCTATATGTGCATTACCTTAAAATGTACTCTGCCTAACCCTTCTGAGGACCCCTAAGAAAGGAAGGAAAAGCACCCAATCCTTGAGAATCCCACCCTAAATGGCAGTTGGGCAGGGCTCTTTTTGTAGCAGGAACTCCTTTGCATATTAGGCAGCACACCCCTAATGTAGCCAATCCTCCAAGAGCTTACAGAGCTCTTCTTACAGGGGCTGCTGTAAGCTCTTGGAAGATTGGCTACATTAGAGGTGTGTCGCCTAATATGCAAAGGAGTTCCTGCTACAAAAAGAGTCCTGCAATCGGGGTTGTTATTTACAGCTGTCAGGATGTTCCCCATTGAAATTTGTGGAAATTACTTGGAAAGTGGATTCATTTCCTGATATGACACTTTCTGGCTGAAGTCTCACTCCATGCCAGACCTTTTTTGTTCATTTGTTTGGTGCCCCATATTGGTGAAATGTCTTATGCCCCAATATTGGTGCCAACGTTTGCTTCCCCCAAGAATAATTCCTGGGTCTGCACTCAGTACAAGGCCAAAGTTTACAAAGTGGTGGCTAGCAGGAAGGAAAGAGGAGCAGTAACTTAATATGAGTCACTTCCAAAGCCTGGAGACATTCAGTGCCATAGGAATGTAGGCAGCCTATGCCAAAGGATGTCAATGGGTTGCCAGAGTCCCACCAAAACCATAGTCTCACCTGAACAATAGAGTATAAGGAGGCAAAAGATGGGACCTTTCAGAAGACATGAAGAGAAGGATAATTTGCCACCCGGTGGGGAGTAAGACAGATAAAACCCCTGAACGTGATGGTGAAAGAGCTCTATTTTTACAGAGGAAAAGGAATCCATCTTGATGCCAGAAAGTGGCTATGAGTACATGGTCCGAAGATCACTGGAGGAAGTGGGAAAACCCTAGATAGTGAAACCATGGATGATTGCTGAGTGCTTGAAACTCCAAGAATCATACAGCCTACCCTTTATTTGGGGTATGTGGGAAGTTAGAGGCTAGAGGATTGTATTTCATCACCTCCTCTTTTGATCCTTACTCAGTCTGTTGATTTGCAGATGTGGTGTGTACTTTTTATTTCCTTATTAAACTTCTTTTCATTTTTAATGTGATCGGTCTGGTCTATGTGACCTGCCTTATGCTGTTATTCAGTCCATGTGTACCAGGAATGGAAATGGAGAAGCAGCACTTAAACCCACACCCCAGAGTACTCAGCTAAGTTTGTTGGTCTCCTCAGTCATGAGTTCAAAAAACAGATGGAAATGGAAAGAAGGTGCTGTTTCTTTTAAGCAGCTTAAGGGTTCAACTTAACCTGTTCTGGTTTGAGATCCAGGACGGCTGAATAAATTTGCCACTTCTGCACAACAGAAATCAGTGTTTGCCCACCGGTGTCCCCTCTAAGCTGAGTTAGTGTGAGCTAGCTCACAGTTTTTTAGCCTCCAGCTCACAGGTTTTTGTCTCAGCTCAGGAAGGATGGCTCCAGAGCAAACTAATTTATGATCGCTCACTCACAACTTGAATGCCAGTCGCTCACAAAGCAGATTTTTTTTGCTCAGGACTCCACAGCTTAGAGGGAGCACTGTTCCCCACATAATTTACAGCTCTTAAGGCATACCACTACGGGAAACAGAGTTCGATTTTGTATGGGCTTTGTTCAGATAAACTGAGATCATTCTAAAGTCCCTCAATTTTGTGCCTTCCTCATTTGTCTAAGGATAACTTCCATCTTCAAGCAAGATGAATAAGGGAAAATGAAAGGGGGAAAAAAAGGAAAACAATGTTTTCATATAGTGTGGGATTTATTTCGTAAAGGAAGAGACACTCAGTTCCGCAGCCATGTCCTGTAACACTGCACCTGGACATGCGGGACCTTTCTAGAAGTGATATCTACAAAATTCAATGGATCGAGGGACTTCATTTCTAATTCTTGGCTCTGCATACTCATGTGGATTGTGTCTTCTTGGCTTCACCTTACTGGAAAGCGTGTTGACTACCTTTGCTAGTAGGCACAGACTTCTGAGAATTGCTTGCCACATTGGAATCAGAGGCTACAGAAGAAGAAGAAGACCACCTGTATCCTTCATGACTTTTTTCTTCTTGGTCCAGAGCACAAGGGTTGTGTTGTTCAATGCAAAGTGGTTGGCTCGGGCAAACAAGTGACGGCCCTGGAATGGTCAGGATAAATGGTGGTGGCTGGATAGCCACAGTCATGGGTGGACAGCTCGCATAGCACTGGTTCCCTTTGCAAGACACCTTCGTCGAACTGGCGGATTAACCTACAGCAGCAGCAGAGGGTGGATAAAAAGTGCTTAATGAGGCAATAAAGTATGGATTTCTCAGTGCTCCTAATCTATTTTCTAGCACCCATTTAAGAAAGTTATGGCCTGGAGCAGAGTCCCCAGCTCTGGGTTGGGAAATACTTGTATAGTTTGGAGGTAGACCCTGGAGAGGGAGAAGTTTGGGAAGGGGTGGGACCTTGGGGGATATAATGGCACAGAGTCCACCTTCCAAAGCAGACATTTTCTCCAAAGGAAATCATATCTGTCAGCTGGAGATCTCCAAGCCCTACCTGGAGGTTGGCAACTCTAGCCTGGAGCCACAGCAGAAGAACATGGAAATGGCTTTAGACTTCATGGTGCAACATTTAGCACTTGGGCATAAAATAAAGCAGTAAACTCAAGCATTACTTGGAGGAGGAGGAGGAGGAAGAGGAGGAGATTGGATTTATACCCTGCCCTTCACTCAGAGTCTTAGAGCAACTTACAAACTCTTTTTCCCTTCCCCTCCCCACAACAGATGCCCTGTGAGGTAGGTGGGGCTGAGAGAGCTCTTTCCAGAACTGCTCCTAAGATATTGGGTCACAATCATGCAATCTATTAAATCAATTACAAATATAGACTTACCTTTTTCACCAGAGCTAGCGCTACTTGATCTATTGCAAGGTATTGATATCCCAAAGATGCTTAAAGAACTAATCTCAACATTACTGGTGGCAACAAAATCAGTCATTACAAGCAATTGGAAGAGCTACATGCGATGGAGAAAATCACAATCACCATCCCTCCTAACAACAGCTATAAATCCCAATCTCTCTTTTATTCTAAATGGCTCCCTATTATTGAGGCTTCTTTTGTGAATCCCATTGTTCCTACTTCTTCAATACCTCAAAGATATAAAGAAATCTTAGCAATATCCTAATCTAATCTTTTGCCCTGACTTGATGTTTATGCAAGTTATGATGTTACATTAGAATTATTATTACATTTCATAATTATAAGTCTATTTTATAAATATTTAACCATTGATCAAATATCTTTACCTACCATCTTGAAGATTCGATCAAAGCCATATTAGTGTACTTTTTGAAACATTTATTCTCGTTTATTACTGTTATAATGTTAAAAGTTATAAATAAAATATTAAAAAAGAGAGAGCTCAAACTGCTCTTTCGAGAACAGCTCTGGCAGAACTATGGCTTGCCCAAGGTCATCCAGCAGGTGCAAGTGGAGGAGTGGGGAATCAAACCCGGTTCTCCCAGATTGGAGTCCGCACACTTGACCACTATACCAAACTGGCTAAAATAGGTATATAGTAAAGATCTTGCCCTGACCCTGGTGCCTTAGGGTAGCCCAATCTCATCAGATCCCAGAAGCTAAGCAGAGTTGGCCCTGTTTATTATTTGGATGTGAGCAGGGCTCTTTTTGTAGCAGAAATGCCTTGCATATTAGGCAACACACCCCTAATGCAGCCAATCCTCCAAGAGCTTACAGTAGCCCCTGTAAGAAGAGCTCTGTAAGCTCTTGGAGGATTGGCTACATTAAGGGTGTGTCGCCTAATATGCAAAGGAGCTCCTGCTACAAAAAGAGCCCTGGATGTGAGGCCACCAAGTCTATCCAAGGTTGCTACCCAGAGGCAGGCAATGGTAAACCAGCTCTGTTCATCTCTTGCCTTGAAATCTCTGTGGCTTGCTGTAAGTCAGCTATGACTTGGCGGCACTTTCCACCACCAACAGAGATCTTGAACCTAGCCAGTGACATCTAATCAGGATGTGAACATCCACTCTTTCTTGCCCCTTAAGCTGCCCAATATAATTCTACTTCATCCTTCCAATCAAACTTACTTAACCTGACTCTTTGTTGGGCCCCCATGCTGTGTAATGGGACCCATCATGAAGAAGAAGAGAAAGAGAGATTGGATTTAGACCCCGCCCTTCACTCAGAGTCTCAGAGCGGCTTACAAGCTCCTTTCCCTTCCCCTCCCCACAACAGACATTCTGTGAGGTAGGTGGGGCTGAGAGAGGTCTTTCCAGAACTGCTCTTGAGAGAACAGCTCTGACAGAACTATGGCTTGCCCAAGGTCATCCAGCAGGTGCAAGTGGAGAAGTGGGGAATCAAACCCAGTTCTCCTGGATTATGCACTTAACCACTACACCAAACTGGCTCTTGCTAAGCTCTTGAGTAATTCTCATTGATATTCCACTGCACCTTAGCACCTTGGGAGTGAAGTGAATTTATAAAGCTGAAAGTAAATTTTATCTAGAGTTTAAACCAGCAGCAAACTTCAATCTGAATCCGTATCCTCCAATTTTCTCCAATATGTGTCCTTAGCTCTTTTATATAGTTTCTGAGTAAATGCATTTTGTTTTAATAAGGTTCTAATTAACCTTATTAATTAGAATTAATTAACAGTGGCTTAAGTGGTTAAGCCGCTGAACTGCAGGCTGTGGAATGTCTGTAGTTCAGCAGTTCGAGACCCGGGTGCCGCATAACGGAGTGAGCTCCCGTCTCTAGTTCCAGCTCCTGCCAACCTAGCAGTTCGAAAGCAAGAAATTGCAAGTAGATAAATAGATACCACTTCAGTGGGAAGGTAACAGCATTCTGTGCGCCTTAGTGTTTAGTCATGCCAGCCACATGACCACGGAAATGTCTTCGGACAGCGCTGGCTCTTCGGCTTTGAAACAGAGATGAGCACTGCAACCCTAGAGTCGGATTCGACTGGCTTTCGAGCAAGGGAACCTTTACCTTTACCTAATTAATTACTACCATATTTTTTTCTCGTGTAACTCCCCAATTGGTCCAGTGAGTGATTTCAAAATTACTCACTCAGTGTTCTTCATTTACTCATGTTTCACACAAAGGTGGGTCTTTGCTTTGGCAGGTCCTTTGGGGCCATTGATAGGTAAGTCATTTGGATGGACGTTTTTCAGCGTTGCTTCCAAAATCCCGCCAGATCCAAACTTTAGATGTAATGTGGAAGTGATCGATTTTCAGACACGTGAAGAATTTTGAGGGGAACCTAATCAGCGTTGATGAGAAACATGTCTTGGGGTTGCGACAATGTTTCTACATCCCTGTGAACTTGATCACACTGCAAAGTATGTATTTCTTTTAAAAAATCTGTGCTGCTTTCCCATCCAAACTGAGTCCCCAAAGCAGTGAACATCAAAACATTAAAAATGTTCAAAATAAAGGAAGCGCCAGTAGTTGGATGAGATGGTCAGACAGTGTTATCAATGCAATGAACATGACATAAAGCAAACTCCGGACCACAACGGAAGACTGGAGGGCCTGGCATGATGTGGTCCATGGGGTCACGAAGAGTCAGACTCGAATGTGAAACTGAACAACCACCACCAGTAGTTGGGGTGTGTGTGAGGTGGGCATTCACAGCAGGTCCTTTCAATATCCTCTATCTTGGATTAGAATTCATCATGCCAATTAGAGTTTAGAATACTGGCATGCAGTCGGATATCACCAACCATCAAAAGTCGTCTGATATACCCTGCTTCGGTTCTGATCGGCTGTATTTGACCCAGTGAAAGGCTTCCAGAATTGGATAGAGAGGATTGCTGTCAGTTGTCTGCCTGCTGTTTGTTATTATTTCCTGGAAAAGGGAAAGACAGGTCCCCCAGCCAATTCGTTTTAGCCAAATTTGTCTATTCTGCTATGATCAGGCCTCACCTGGAGTACTGTGTCCCATTTTGGGCACCACATTTTAGGAAGGATGTTGACAAGCTCGAGCGTGTCCAGAAGAGGGCGACCAGGACGGTGAGAGGGTTGGAATCCAAGTTTTATGAGGAAAGGCTGAAAGAGTTGGGTCTGTTTAGCCCGGGAAAGAGAAGGCTTAGAGGGGACATGATTGCAGTCTTCAAGTATTTGAAGGGCTGTCATGCAGAAGATGGAGCAGATCTATTCTGTCTTGCTCCTAGATTGGAAGACTAGATCTAATGGGTGGAAATTACAAGGGAGTCGTTACCAGCTAAATATCAGGAGAAACTTCCCAACTGTCAGAGTGGTTGAGCAGTGGAACAGACTGCCTTGGGAGGTAGTGGATGCTCCTTCGCTGGACGTTTTCAAGCGGAGGCTAGATGACCATCTTTCGGGTATGTTGTAGGGCCATCTTTCAGCTATGCTCCTGCAGAGTGCAGAGGGTTGGACTCGATGACCTGCAAGGTCCCTTCCAACTGTAACATTCTATGATTCTATGAGGTATTAGCAGACCTGCCCTTGGCAGCAATTTCCCTCCAACTGTTCATGTACTTCTAGAAGGGATGCCAGTCCCCAGGTGGGGGTGGGGGACCCCCAATTTGGCAGGGTCCTGCCCGCTGGTGGCCAGCAGGCTGGTAAGGGAAGCCCTGCCCCTAAGCCCCACCCCCCAACAGTGGTTACCAGTGGCCACCCCGCTCCCTCCCCTTCTGCAAAAGGGCCCTCCAGCTGATCGGCAGGCGCATGTGGCCCACCGATCAGCTAGAGGGCCCTTTAAATCTTGCAGGAGGGGAGAGAGAGGGGCGGCCACTGGCTGCATGCCTGAACGTCAAACGACAAATTTTCTGCTTGGAGTACAGGTACGGAGGTGGGCACCAGTCCCCAATGTGATGACATCATTTTTGTGTGACATCATCACATTGGGGACGTCCACGCCCCCTCCAGAAATGCCCCCCTAAAGTTCCCCACCAGGGACTAAGAAGGACTAAGAAGTCCTGGATTTACTTTTGAGGCCCTTATCTGGACCTTGCTTGGCATATGCAGCCCCTGGCCTGGAGTTTGGACTCTTAGTTTGAACCCTTGCCTGGATTGGCTTTTCCTTTATTTTGCTGGGGATAAGGATGACTGGGGGGGGGGGGCACCTCCTTCACGGGGTATAAAAGTGAAGGAAGAAGAGTTAGTTCTTATACCCCATTTTTCTTGATCCTAAGGCGTCTCAAAGCGGCTTACAATCATCTTCCCTTCCCTTCCCAACGACAGTCACCTTGTGAGGTAGGTGGAGCTGAGAGAGTTCCGAGAGAACTGGGACTGGCCCAAGGTCAGCCAGCGAGCTTCATGTGGAGAAGTGAGGAATCAAACCCAGTTCTCCTCATAAGAGTCCATTACTCTTAACGACTAGCCAGTTTGGTGTAGCAGTTAAGTGCGTGGACTCAAATCTGGCAGAACCGGGTTTGATTCCCCACTCCTCTACTTGCACCTGCTAGATGACCTTGGGCAAGCCATAGTTCTGTCAGAGCTGTCTTTGAAAAAGAGCAGTTTCTGTCAAAGCTCTCTCAGCCCCTCCTACCTCACAGGGTGTCTGTTGTGGGGAGGGGAAGGGAAAGGAGTTTGTAAGCCGCTCTGAGACTCCTTTGGGTAATGAACTGTGGGCTATAAATCCAATCTCCTCTTTTCTTCTTCTTCTGCTACAACACACTGGCCTTTGGCTTTCAGAAGTCCTCCAAACAGCAGCACAAAGACTAACTATATGCCAGAAAGATTGTTTTTCTATTTTGCACAAACATCATAGTAAATCAGGTGCTGGGTTAGATAGGAGGAGCTGAGAGAGTTCTGTGAGAACTGTGACTGACCCAAGGTTACCCAGCTGGCTTCATAGGGAGGAGTGGGGAATCGACCCCAGTTCTCCAGATTAGAATCCGCCACTCTGAACCACGACACCATGCTGGCTTTCCCATTGGATGAAATATATAAAATGAGACTCTTTTGTCCAGTGAAACTTAGGGGGATCTAGTAGAGAGGGAGGAGTAGGTTAGCTGAAATCTTGATGCCATTTATTTAAAAAAAAATGCTCTGGAAAACCTACTATTTCCTCTCCATTTCCCCCCAGATAAAATAACCGTGGAGACACCTTTGTCCAACTCTCTTGAAACTTCGGTGGGTAGTAGAGAGGGGAGACTTGATTCTTTGAAATTTTGGTGTCTTTTGGTGGAAGGTGGGCTGCGGCGGCTCAGTGGTTAAGATGCTGAACTGCGGACTGGAAGGTCAGTAGTTCAGCAGTTCGAGACCCGAGTGCCGTATGATGGAGTGAACTCCCGTCTCTGGTCCCAGCTCCTGCCAACCTAGCAGTTCGAAAGCAAGAAATTGCAAGTAGATAAATAGGCACCGCTTTGGTGGGAAGGTAACAGCATTCCGTGCACCTCGGTGTCTAGTCGTGCCGGCCACATGGCCATGGAAATGTCTTTGGACAGTGCTGGCTCTTTGGGTTAGAAACACAGATGAGCACTGCACCCTCGAGACAGATTTGACTGGCTTTTGAGCAAGGGAAACTTTTACCTTTGTCTTTGGTGGAAAGAAAAAAAATCAATCTTCTTTAGAAACCAGTCATTTCTCTCCATTTATCCCCACAGAAAATAATAGTCAGACATCGAATCCCACGTGAGTTTCTGTTAAATTAACACAATCCGGGTATTTAATGAACACAATAATCCTTGCCCGTTCTGAAATTATGATACAGAATCACATAGATAATTTTTCAGGTCTATGCTCCAAGTTTATACCTTCTTGGAGTTTTTTGTTTGGGGGGGTCATTTGAAAATGGCAGCCAGGGTGAGAGGAGGATGAATTCCGATCTGCTTGATTTGAAACTGACAATGTTAATTTTTCATCACCATAAATGAACTTGTAATTTTGTGCCAGTTGTATTTATAATTGTTTTATAATACATGTATGCATAGACGTAGGGCTGCGGTGGCTCAGAGGTTAAGATGCTGAGTTGCAGACTGGAAGTTTGGTAGTTCGGCAGTTCGAGACCCGAGTGCCATGTGACAGAGTGAGCTCCCGTCTCTGGCCCCAGCTCCTGCCAACCTAGCAGTTCAAAAGCAAGAATGTGCAAGTAGATAAATAGGTACCGCTTCGGTGGGAAGGTAACAGTGTCCTGTGTGCTTTGGCATTTAGTCATGCCGGCCACATGACCATGGAAACATCTTCAGACAGCTCTGGCTCTTCAGCTTGGAAATAGAGATGAGCATTGCCCCCTAGAGTCAAATTCGACTGGCTTTCAAGCAAGGGAAACCTTTATCTTTTTATGCATAGATATATTTTTTATATTTTGAACTGAAATAAAAATAATCAAGAATAAATAGAATTATGTTGTAGATTTGGCTCACTGTGACACAGAGAGTACTCCATCTTTCTGTGTTATACCTCTGAGGATGCCAGTCACAGCTTCTGGCGAAATGTCAGGTCCTACAATGCCCAGACCAAGGCCACACAACCCAGAAAATCTACAGCAACTAATAAATAGAATCGATTGAAACATCAGTAATAAAAACAATCAGAAAAAACCAACATGGCAGAACAGAGCAGAAAATGGAGGGAAATCTCCAAAACACCATCAGTCAACCAACAAAACCAGCATAAAATAATTAATAATGCATATAGCGACAATGGAAGACTTAAAAAGCAGCATTAAAATCCAGATAATGTGGTTAATTCTAAAAATTAACTACCAGTAATATTAATAGAGCAAAATACAATAAAATCTATACAATAAATTGAGCAGCATTAATTATTTAACACGATTCCATTGGAATAATTTTTTTTCTGCCCTTAACCCAGTTCCCAGAAACAATATTTGAGTAGATGGCTCATCATCCCTTGGCTTTTCTTCTTACCCCAACCCTAACCTGAATTTTCATCTTAAACTTAAACCTAATCCTACCCATCCATGGTTTCCCCTCACACGTTCTGTCTTCCGTTACCTTTTCTGTACGTCAAAGAATGTATCGTTGTTTCTATACACCAAAATGATGTTGTTACCCCAATTCTGGGTGAAATGTTCAGCAAAACATACATTCCCTGTTTCATGATTCCTGTTTAGAGTTGCCAGCTTGGTGCCATCAACCTCTGGAAGTTTTGGAAAGGGGAAAATGTGAGGAGGGGGAATATCACTGACATAGTGATATCACTTCTGAGTGATCACTTCCGAGACGATCTGGTTGAGTTCAGACTGGCAGTTTGAAGTGCGAGGGAGTTGTGGCAAAAAAGAGCCAGAACAAACTGTTCCGGTTTTCCAGTCACATTGTGCCGACTGATATGGGAGAATACCGGGGAGGAGGCACAAGGGAGCGTTCACACTGTTGGCCTGCCCCTGGTGGAGGCACGGTTGTAAGGCATGGCTTTTCTTTTCGTAATTCGGAGATATGCACACAAGCGCATAAACGCACAAGCAAAAAATTGCAGCTTTTAGCATTCACACTTTGTTGGTGCGGGATGGACATGGGATAATCGTGCTATCCAGGGTTTGATACCACTTTCACCTGGTATCTTTTAACCTCAGGAGGGAAGCGTTTCGAGACGGGTTGAGTACGGCTGGGGAACGCCAGGCAGATTTGCCCGTGTGAGCAGCCCCTTTAATCCGTTTCTGAAACGTTTCTGAAACGTTCCTTTATCGGGCCAAACTGCCAGTCTGAACTCAGCCTCTAGGAGTTTCCCCAATATTATGGTCAAAGCCATAGAAATTGAGGAAATTCATAGAGCATTGAAGCTGTTGTGACCAGAAATGCCAAAGTTATATCTGTGGTGTTATCTGTCGCCAATTTTCTTCCATTGTTTAGTGCCTTGACAGCAGTCAAAAGAAGGCAAGAATGGGAAGTTCTGCCATGAGAGCCCTATCCAGGTCTCTTTTTGTAGCAGGAGCTCCTTTGCGTATTAGGCCATACACCCCTAACGTAGCCAATCCTCCAAGAGCTTACAGAGCTCTTCTTACAGGGGCTACAGTAAGCTCTCAGAGGATTGGCTACATCAGGGGTGTGTGGCCTAATATGCCAAGGAGTTCCTGCTACAGAAAAAGCCATGGCCCTATCCATGTTCTCTCTCTGTGTGTGTGACAGCAATGCCTTACAGCTCACTCAAGGGGGATACACTTTTGAGAGTAATACTGCTGAACAACTAAACACAAAACACAGCATTTTAGATGCAGAAGATTCAACAGTGTTTACTACTGGGGGGAGGCTCAGGAAATTACTCATGATTTAAAAACAACAACACAACAACAACAGGGATGTGAAAATGGACCAGAATGTCCTTCTCTTCATATGTGAGATGAGTGGTGTGCCAATGTTTTCAGTCTCTTCCTAGCCACACAATCCCGTGCACAATTCCGTACAAACATCGCTCTTGCAATCTAATTCTTTGCCTGCTTAGGCAAACATGGCGGATCCACGGATATGAAAGTTCTATAATCACCTCTTTCTATAGAAAACTGTGGCCATAGCGGATTGATAAATGAAGGCATTTACCAAGCACCGAAGAATAGATTCTTTTGAATTATGGTGCTGGAGAAGACTCTGGAGAGTCCCCTGGACTGCAAGGAGATCAAATCAGTCAATCCTAGAAAGAAATTAACCCTGACTGTTCCCTGGAAGGCCAGAGACTGAAGCTGAAGCTCAAATACTCTGGCCACCCAATGAGAAGGGAGCACTTCCTGGAGAAGACCCTGATGTTGGGAAAGATTGAATGTCAAAGAAGAAGGGGACGGCAGAGGATGAGATGGATAGACAGTGTTATCAGGGCAGCAAACATGAAATTAAGCAAACTCCTGAGCACGACAGAAGACAGGAGCGCCTGATGTGATGTGGCCCATGGGGTCACGAAGAGTCGGACTCGACTGTGCAACTCAACAACAACAATAAATCATAGTATATTCTTTGCCATGCAAGCATGCCCATGTTTTGAATTGGCTGTGAACTGGTGGACGAAAGTGTCCTCAAGTTACCACTGACTTAGGGGGAATCCCATAGGGTTTTTAAGGCAAGAGACATTCAGAAGTTGAATGAATGAATGATGTTTATTTGCAGTCAAAGACCATTTATCAAAATAATACAAAAGCAAATTGAGAGCCAGTTTGGTGTAGTGGTTAAGTGCGCGGACTCTAATCTGGGTGAACCGGGTTTGATTCCCCACTCCTCCACTCACACCTGGCTGGATAACTTGGGCAAGCCGTAGTTCTGATGAGAGCTCTTCTTGAAAAAAGAGCAGTTTCTGTCAGAGCTCTCTCAGCCCCACCTACCTCACAGAGTGTCTGTTGTGGGGAGGGGAAGGGAAAGGAAGGGAAAGGTGCCTCTCTGAGACACCTTTGGGTAATGAAGGGTGGGGTATAAATCCAATCTCCTCCTCCTCCTCTTCTTCTTCTTCTTCTTCTTCTTCTTCTTCTTCTTCTTCTTCTTCTTCTTCTTCTTCTTCTTCTTCTTCTTCTTCTTCTTCTTCTTCTTCTTCTTCTTCTTCTTCTTCTTCTTCTTCTTCTTCTTCTAGTTAGCTTACAATTCCAAAAGTATTTTGACATATTTAGACATGTAACCTTAAAAATCATTAAAATGTTAAAATAATTATAAAATGTCTAGCACTAAACTAGTTATGAACCATGCAATAGATAGGTGAGTGTTATACTTGATCTGCTTCTGATTTTGGAATTTTATCAGTTGCAAGCAGAATTCTGCTATTTGCCTGGAAATGTGCTGATTTCCCTCTACCAAAAGCCTCTGTAGATCAGCACTGTCTGCGTCAAGTGCTTGCCTATTTCAGAAGGATGCAATAACTTATCCCTGTATACTTGATGAAAAGACCAGTGGAAAAAAACAAAACAAAACATGTGGAGCATCGATCCCATCCTTATTCTAATTCCCAGGCTTTTTTTTTTCTGTGCGGATACCTATTCCCTCCAACAGGGGCCTCACTCTCCCCCAACAGCTTTTCCTACATAGTCAGTAGACTTCCTGGGTTTGTAGAAAAATCCGAAAAGTGAGGAAATCCCTTCAGGGACGGTTGAATTCCCCCCCAAAAGCCTTTTGAAATGGCCCCTGCAGGGGACCTGACTCCAGGCATCAACGGTGAGAGATTAGAACGTTGGGTGGGGGGGAGAGGAGGCTTCTGACTGGCTCTGTCAGTCAAGGGTGGGGGGAAGGGCCCTTTCTTTCCAGGCCTCTTTCGGCCTTGGAGGGAGGGAGGGAGGGGGGAGGGAGGGAGCCTTGGGGCCAGGCTGGGGGATTCCTAGAGGTTTTGGGGTGGAGTGCAAGGAGGGCAGGATTTGGGGAAGGGAGAGGCCTCAGCTGGGTATCATGCCACAGAATCCACCCTCCAAAGCAGCCATTTTCTCCAGGGAGACAGATCTCTGTTGTTCACAGATCTCTGGAGTTCACCCTCCAGCAGGCCCCACTTGGAGGTTGCCAACCCCTAGGCCTGGCAGCAGTATAGGGTTGCCAGGTCCGCCCACGGGCACTGGCAGGGGATGGGGGTAGTGGGGCTGCCAGCTCCAGGTCTGGAAACTCCTGGAGATTTGGGGATGGAGCCTGGGGAGGACAGGGACCTCAGTGGGGTACAATGCCCTAGAGCAGTGTTTTTCAACCTTTTTGTGCAAAGGCACACTTTTTTCATGAAAAAAATCACGAGGCACACCACCATTAGAAAATGTTAAAAAAAATTAACTCTGTGCCTATATTGACTATATATAAAGTAATTCTCTTGAATAGGAATCAAATAAACACAAAGAAATTATTTTATAATTACTTTATTATGAAATAATAATACTTTATTTTATAATTGTTCATATGTTACGGATGAAATTGGAATTTTTCCCACGGCACACCAGACAATATCTCACGGCACACTAGTGTGCCACGGCACAGTGGTTGAAAAACACTGCCCTAGAGTCCACCCTCCAAAGCATCCATTTTCTCCAGGGGAAGTTATCTCAGTAGTCTGGAGCTGAGCAGTAATTCCAGGGGATCCCCAGATCCCACCTGGAGGCTGGCATCCCTAGGCAGCACCCTCTGGGTGACTTGATACCACCTAATTTGCATGACTCAACTTGGCCTGGCTGCTTGCTGCTGTTCAGCAGCCACCCTATGAAAGCCAGCAGTGATGCAGCAGTTAGAGCCTCAGAGTAGGGTCTGCAAGACCCAGGTTCAGATCCCCATATTGCGGTGGAAGCTGTCTGGGTGATTTTGGACCAGTCACATACTTTCAGCCTAACCAACCTCACAGGGTTGTTGTGCAGATAAAAAGGAGGTGAGAATAATGTAAGCTGCTTTGGTCCCCACTGTGGAGAAAGACTATAATTTTCCTTGGTAGAAGCTGTGGGGGAGGGGGGTGGAGACGAAAAGCTGAAGACAGATAAAGGCAGATAAAGGTTAAGTTGGCTGTTGGGTGGGAAGGAAATAGGGTTGCCAACTCTGGATGGGGAAACTCCTGGACATTTAAGGGGTGGATCCTGGGGATGGTGGGGTTTGAGGAGGGGAGGAATTCAGACCAGTATAATGCCATAGACTCCACCCTCCAAACCAGCCATTTCCTCCATGAGAACTACCATTGCCAGGTGAGGGCTGGAGATCACCCAGAATTACAACTGTTGTCCGGGTGACAGAGATCAGTTCCCCTGGAGAAAATGGATGCTTTGGAGGGTTGAGTCTATGGCTCCACCCCCAGAAGGGAGAAAGAGTGTGAGATAGGTAAGGGTAGAGGGGAGGAAGCAAAGGTGTGAGGAATGGGATGACCATCCCGCAAGTTTTTTGCGGGTCTCCACTTGTAAGGGGATCTAAATTGATCACTTTCCTTTCTGGCCCATAATGAATTCAAATATGTAATGAATATGCCTAAATATTTGCTTTATCTGGATGTGCCACCTTATAGAAGAGCTCTTACCTTGGCTCATTGTGCGGCTATTTCCTCTAAGGTTTTAGAGGGGAAAATACAGAAAGATACCATATGGAGACAGGCACTGCCCATATTTCATGGGAGAAGTGGAATCGATGCTCCACATTCAGAGGTTGCTTGCCATTACCTGCCTCTGAGTATTGACCCTGTACCTCCTTCATGGTCTCCCATCCAAGTACTCATAGAATCATAGAATGTTAGAGTTGGAAGGGACCTTGCAGGTCATCTAGTCTAACCCCCTGCACTGTACTAACTAGGGCTGTCCCTGCCTAGCTTCTGAGATCAGGCTACCTTGGGCCACTCAGGTCAGGTGCTGTGAACTACTTAAGACTAAAACTCAGTTTGTACTAATTGCCTTCTTGCCTAGAATGGTCATCTTGGAATTAAAAAAAAAAACCATAAAACTTCCCAAGTATTGAAAATATCATTCATGTCGTCTACCATAAACCATCTCCACCGTTCCCTTGAAGTGGAAAACAACGTTGTTGACAGCAAGAACAGCCGAGATGAGAAATAGGTTTGTTCAGGACTGGATGAATATGCAACGGCACAGGAAGTATCTGTAATCATTTCAAGCGTGGAAGGGTGAGGTATGAATGAATGTTATCTTATGCATTGGGATGAGTTGCCCTGTGGTGATTGATGTGGAAAACACCTGGGATGAAAACATGTTACATTTCAACCATCTCAGTTTATGTTAGGATTGAGCCAAAAGAGGGGATCTTTTTTTAGAAGACACTTCCACCACTTATTAAAAAAAGTTCAGTCTTCTGGGGAATTCTTTTTGCTGGCCTACTACAAAAATCATTTCATTTATTAATTTTATTTACTTGATGTATACACCACCTTTCTTCTTGATGGGAACCCAAGGTGCCTTAAGTTGTTTTCTCCTTCATTGTATCATAAAGCAAACCAATGAGATAGGTTAGATTAAAATTAGGGATGGGCACAAGCCTCATCCCGAACCTAATTTTGTGATGAACATTGCCATTTTGTGGTTTGCAAACTGGAGGTTCGTGCCCACTCCTATCCATGACCCTCCCATAACCCTCCATGTGATTATTGGGCAGTTCATGGGGTTTGTGGTGGGAAGGGTGGGAGAGTAACAGGAACATCTGAAATGACTTTTCACCCCCACCCCCCACTTGGAAGTGGGGAGACGGAGCAAAAAGGAATCGCTGAAATGGCTTGCACCTATTTCAGCCTAACAGGCTAAAATGGATGCAAACCATTTTGGTGATCTCTCTCACTCCCCCTCCTTCTGAGCATCCCCTTTAAATGGATCTTGCAAGTGGGTGCTGAGTAAAGTCCAAGTGGTGAATTACCATTTTGCCATTGCCATAGAGTCCACCCTCTTGTGTGGTGCCTGCTTGCAAAAGCCCTTTAAAAGGAACATTCCCTTTAAATGGCTTTTGTGAGCTCTTACCCTCCTTCCATTCTGCTGGCCTCAAGAAGCCACCACCAGCAGAAAGGAAGAAGAAGAAAAAGAAGAAGATGAAGAAGGAGGAGGAGGAGGAGGAGGAGGAGGAGAGGTGGTGGTGGTGGTGAAGGAGGAGGAGGAGGAGGAGGAGGAGGAGATTGGATTTATACCTTGCCCTTCACTCAGAGTCTCAGAGCAGCTTACAAACTCCTTTCCCTTCCCTTCCCCACAACAGACACCCTGTGAGGGAGGTGGGGCTGAGAGAGCTCTGACATAAACTGCTCTTTCAGGAACAACTGTGCCAGAGCTTGTGACTGACCCAAGGTCACATCAGCAGGTGCAAGTGGAGGAGTGGGGCAGAAGGAAAGATCTTCCCCCGAACCTCATGAACCAAACTGGTTTGTTAAATGGTGAGGCTCATAGTGGTTCATGGTTCGTGTGACCTCATGAACCGTGAACCAGGATGAACTTCCATTTTCCTGATGAAATCATTCCTAGTTGAACTCTTGTGACTTTCTGGCCCAAGGTCATCCAGCAGTCTCCCATGAAGAGTTGGGATGCAAGCCTGGGTCTCCCAAATCCTAGTCCTACACAATAACCACACCACCCCATTGACTCAAAAAAATTCACCAATTCAAAAAAAATAGTGAAAATACTGTCCTCCTCCTGAATTCTGTTTATGACATCACATATGTGTATCTGTGTACAGTGCCATCAGCTTGCAGATGACATACGGTGACTCCATAGGGTTTTTGAGGGAAGAAATTAAGTGGTGATTTGCCATTGTCTCTGCACAGTAAACCCTGGACATCCTTTGTGGTCTCCCATCCAAGTACTAGCCAGAGCTGACCCTGCTGAGTTTCAAAGATGAGGTTAGTCTGGACCATTTAGGTCAGGGCATGATATTGCATAGCCATATTCAGTTGAATAGCATCACTTCCCACAAAGACGAAAGCACAGTTGGAAAGAAAATAAGAAAATACCAAAGTATGGGGCTTTGACAAGAGCCAGTTTGGTGTAGTGGTTAAGTGCTCGGACTCTAATCTGGGAGAACCGGGTCTGATTCCCCACTCCTCCACTTACACCTGCTGATGTGACCTTGGGTCAGTCACAAGCTCTGGCACAGCTGTTCTTGAAAAGGAGCAGTTTCTGTCAGAGCTCTCTCAGCCCCACCTACCTCACAGGGTGTCTGTTGTGGGGAGGGGAAGGGAAAGGAGTTTGTAAGACATTCTGAGACTCCTCTAAGTAGTGAAGGATGGGATATAAATCCAATCTCTTCTTCTCTCAGAGCTGTTCTTGAAAAAGAGCAGTTGCTGTCAGAGCTCTCTCAGCCTCACCTATCTCACAGGGTGTCTGTTGTAGGGAGGGGAAGGGAAAGGAGTCTGTAAGCCGCTCTGAGACTCCCTTGGGTAGTGAAGGGCGGGGTATAAATCCAATCTCTTCTTCTTCTTCTGACAATGAACAGGTTATGAGAAACTTGTCAATGGAATTTTTCAAAAGGCACCCAATGTCTTTCGCCCATCACATTCGGCTCTCCAAACTGAAATACTGTTTTGGTTGCCGTGTCTTATTTTGGGGATGGAGGATACAAGTACAGGTGGGATAAAGATTCACCTTCCCTCCCCCGCTCCATAGCTTAATTCTAGTCCAGGGTACAGGATCTTGCATGTTTCCAGTGGAGACCACCTTATAGGCCCATATAGTAGATGGGTCAATGACACACATTTTGCCGATGGAACGACCCATATTTTCCAGAATTGATTATCCAGGCTGAAAATTCCACTTTACTGCCAACTAGATTGTGATAAACAGTGAGCAATAGTGATTCAAGAAATACTCCCGGGTGTGGGGGGGAGCTCCTGAATGAGGGGGGAATGACATCCAGCACAATATCATAAGAACATAAGAAGAGCCCTACTGGATCAGACCAGTGGTCCACCCAGCTCAACATCTTGTCAAACACAGTGGCCAACCAGTTCCTCTGGATGGCCAACAACACAAGTGCAGAGAGGCCGAGGCCTTCATAAGAATATCAGAAGAACCCTGCTGGATCAGAACAGTGGTCCATCTACTTCAGCCTCCTGTCGCACACAGAGGCCAACCAGTTCCTCTGGAGGGCCAACAACAGGGCAGAGAGGTTGAGGCCTTCATAAGAACATCAGAGGAGTCCTGCTGGACCAGTCCAGTAGTCCATCTAGTCCAGCATCCTGTTTCACACAGCGGCCAGCCAGTTCCTCTGGAGGGCCAGCAAGGGGGCATGGAAACCACACTAACTGATGCCCAAATAGAGGCATACCACAGGTTAGGAAAGGCCTGCCAAGTCTAAAAGAAGGTGTGCATGGTTAACAACACCAGTCTCTCTCCGGGAACAGCGGCATCTGGTTAATTGTTAATTCTGTATGTATGGATGTTAACTGTTTTGAAATTGCTTGTTTTTTTGTGTATTCCGCTCTGAGCCCTGCGATTGTGGGGGAGAGCATAATAGAAATTAAAACAAATAGAGGCTGAGACCTTCCCCTGATGTTGCCTACTGGCACTGGGATTCAGAGATTGACTTACGTTGAACGTGGAGGTTACCCTTAGCTACCCTGGCTAGTAGCTAGTGATAGACCTATCCTCCATGAACCTATCTAACCCCCCTTTAAAGCTATCTGCACTTCCAGTCATCTCTACACCCTCTGGCAGTGAATTCCACATTTTAATCTCTCACTGTGTAAAGAAGTGGTTCCTTTTGTCCATCCTGAATCTGCTGCCCTTCGCCTTCATTGGATGCCCTCGAGTCCCAGTATTTGAGGAGAGATAATATCAAGGCAACCACTTGCAGTGATCCATCTAAGCTTCGTGAGAACCACAGCAACGTCACTGCCCCATGTCAAATACTTTCGAAAAGGGAAACTATTATTACTCCTGACACATTTTTTTTTCACAGTCTTGCAACTTTTTAACAATCCCCCTGAAGGTCGAAACGCAGACTCGGCCAGAAAGGTAGGTGTTACACATGTTGTACTGGACGGGTTGCCTTTCTACTGTAATCCATCCACGCCTGTGATCGATAAGTGCTCGGTTTGTCTTCCTCCTCCGGACTTTCACGGCATTTCTTTGCAAGATTTTCTCGGCATGCCCAGGTTGCTGTGCATACCACTCCGTTCATGCTAATGCCGCTGAAATCCTGAGCAGCTGATCTCTCCGGAATGTGAATAAGCGGATCCTTTTCAAGTCAATTCTTTTGACTTCCTTGCCTTTCATGCCCCACCCAGGCATTATCTCGGGATGGGCCGAGAGATGAAGGAGTAACCTTTTCTTAATGGGCTTTTCTTCCCAAAGCAAGCCGCCGCACTGTCTGGAACGTCTGGTTTCTTTTGCATATGGTGCTTCCTGATGATAATATGTGGAGTGGAGGAGTCAGCATTCAGTTAGATTGCTCATGCTTGGCATCCGTGGGTGTATCTGTACGTGTGTGGCATTCCCTGAATGGTCAAGAGCACCGATGGACCACAGCCAACTAATCAAGATGCACAGTGGATTGCGCCAGATGCCGTTTGTTGCTCTTGTAGCACCAGAGGGAGATTCCTATATGCCAGCTGATGCTAATCCTAGAATCATAGAATCGGAAAGGACCTCCAGGGTCATCTAGTCCAACCCTCTGCACGATGCAGGAAATTCACAGATACCTCCCCCCCACACTCCCAGTGGCCCCTGTTCCATGCCCAGAGGATGCCAAAAAAACCCTCCAGGATCTCCAGCCAAACTGGCCTGGAGAGAAATTGCTTCCTGACCCCAAAGTGGAGATCAGCATTTTTGTGGGCGTGTGAGAAAGGGCCATGAGAACTAAACCCAGATGCAACCCTTTCTGCCCTCTCTTCTTGTGATCTGCCTAAGTTCACAGAATCAGCATTGCTGTTGAAGCGTTTCATGAGTCCATGGTTCATGACAGTAGTCATATGTCCTTACCAAAGGACTGAGGGGCTGCTAGGGCTCCCAGCCTCCAGGTAAGGCCTGGAGATTTCCCAGAATTAGGTCAGTTTCCCTCATGAAAATGTAGGAAAGAACAAGTGTCCAGTTGTTGTTGTTGTTGTTGTTCCGTCGTACAGGAGGCAGCAATCAGCGCCACCCCAAAGAAACAGAAATGCAAGAAAGCAAAGTGGCTGCCTGATGAGGCCTTTACAAATAGCAGAGGAAAGAAGGAAAGTGAAAGGCAGAGGTGAAAAGGGAAAGATTTACCCAACTGAATGCAGATTTCCAGAGAACAGCAAGGAGAGACAAGGGGGCTTTCCTGGATGAACACAGCAAAGTAATAGAGGAAAACTTATAGGATGAGAAGGACTAGCGATCTCGTCAAGAAAACTGCCACCTGTGGCAAGCATAACTCTTGTGGGAATAAAGCTAAAAAATGGCCGTTGTCTTCAGAACGATGGTGGGAATTGCCGTGCCAAACATGAAAGGCGTCAAAGCATCCTGACCAATAAGAACTAATCATTATTAGATGGCATTGTGTGTAGCATAGCGAGGAGATCCCAGGATTATCTGGCAGCCTTAAGTTCTAGCTCTTTAGTGTCATGCTCCACTAGGTGGCGAGCTGGACTTATTTGGGGGAGCCGCGAGAGCTCTGAAAGAGCTGTGACTGACCCAAGGTCATCCAGCTGGCTTCATAAGAACATAAGAGAAGCCAATGTTGGTGTAGTGTTGGTGTAGTGGTTAAGTGCATGGAATCTAATCTGGGAGAACCGGGTTTGATTCCCCACTCCTCCACTTGCACCTGGCTCGATGACCTTGGGCAAGCCATAGTTCTGATAGGAGCTGTTCTTGAAAAAGAGCAGTTTCGGTCAAGAGCTCTCTCAGCCCCGCCTACCTCACAGGGTGTCTGTTGTGGGGAGGGGAAGGGAAAGGAGTTTGTGAGCCGCTCTGAGACACCTTTGGGTAGTGAAGGGCGGGGTATATATCCAATCTCTTATTCTTCTCTTCTAAGGGCAATGGCCCATCTAGTCCACACAGTGGCCAAAAATACCAGGCGCCATCAGGAGGTCCACCAGTGGGGCCAGGACTCTAGAAGCCCCCCCACTGTTGCCCCCCTCCCCAAACACAAAGAATACAGATCATCACTTGCCCCAAACTGAGAGTTTCAATCTATACCTTGTGGCTAATAGCCACTGATGGACCTCTGCTTCATATGTTCATCCAATCCCCTCTTGAAGCCGTCCATGTGTTCATCACTCCATGTGTTCATCACTCTTTGGGTGAAGAAGGACTTCCTTTTATCCATTCTAGCCTGCCAGAGCCTGTGTGAAGTATTGGTTAGAATGTCAGACTAGGATGAAGGAGATCCAGGTGCGAATCCCCCACTCTGCCATGAAAGATTGCTGACTGACTTTGGCCCAATCATACACTCTCAGCCAGACCTACATCACAGAGTTCTTGTGACTTTACAAATACCTCTGAGCTCCTGAAGCTGGAGTGGTTTACTGATTAGGAGTGTCTAACTAGAATCTAGGAGCTCCGGGTTCCAGTTCCCGTTTTGCTACTGAAACTTGCTGGCAGACCAAAGGTCAGGCATGCATTTCCAACCTACCCTACCTCACAGGATTGTTATAAGGATGTAAATGGAGGACAGATGGAAGTAAACCACTTTGGACTCCCATTGGGGAGAAAGGAAGGTGTAGGATGTTTGTTATCAGTCTCATTTGCCTATGGATTGCCAGGAAAGGATGATTACTGAGACTGTTGCTTCATCCAGTATTGCCGCAATGCTTTTCTCTGGAGGCAGAGCTGGTGGTGTTAGCTCGGGATTGGGAAATCCCTGGACACTGGAGAGGGGAGCATAAGGAGGCAGAGGTTTGCAAACGGGAGGTCTGGAAATAGCCCAGCCTGGGATGTCCTTATTCAGGTCTGTAGCTACACTGGCTACGGTGGGCTTAAGGTCCGTATTCAGGTCCGTGGCTACAGTGGCTACGATGAGCTACAGGTCCATATTCAGGTCCATGGCTACAGTGGCTATGGCTGGCTACAGGGCCATATTCAGGTCCATAGCTACAGTGGTTACGGCGGGCTACAGGTCTGTTTTCAGGTCTGTAGCTACAGTGGCTATGGTAGGCTACAGGTCTGTATTCAGGTGCATGGCTATAGTGGCTACGGAGGGCTACAGGTCCATATTCAGGTCCATAGCTACAGTGGCTATGGTGGGCTACAGGTCCATATTCAGGTCCGTAGATACAGTGGCTATGGTTGGCTACAGGTCCGTATTCAGGTCCATATCTACAGTGCTTACAGTGGGCTACAGGTCCGTATTCAGGTCCGTAGGTACAGTGGTTACAGTGGGCTACATATCCATATTCCTGTCCGTAGCTACAGTGGCTAGAGTGAGCTACAGGTCCGTATTCAGGTCCATAGCTACAGTGGCTACAGTGGGCTACAGGTCCGTATTCAGGTCCATAGGTACAGTGGCTACGGTGGGCTACAGGTCTGTATTCAGGTCCGTAGGTACAGTGGCTACAGTGGGCTACAGGTCTGTATTCAGGTCCCATATCTACATTGGCTACGGTGGGCTAATGGTCCATATTCAGGTCCCATAGCTACAGTGGCTACAGTGGGCTACAGGTCTGTATTCAGGTCCGTAGCTACAGTGGCTATGGTGGGCTACAGGTCCGTATTCAAGTCTGTAGGCACAGTGGCTACAGTGGGCTACAGGTCTGTATTCAGGTCCGTAGCTACAGTGGCTATGGTGGGCTACAGGTCCATATTCAGGTCCGTAGGTACAGTGGCTATGGTGGGCTACAGGTCCGTATTCAGGTCAATATCTGCAGTGCTTACAGTGGGCTACAGGTCCGTATTCAGGTCCATAGCTACAGTGGCTACAGTGGGCTACAGGTCTGTATTCAGGTCCGTAGCTACAGTGGCTATGGTGGGCTACAGGTCTGTATTCAGGTCCGTAGGTACAGTGGCTGCGGTGGGCTACAGGTCTGTATTCAGGTCCCATATCTACATTGGCTATGGTGGGCTAAAGGTCCATATTCAGGTCCCATATCTACATTTGCTACGGTGGGCTACAAGTCCGTATTCAGGTCCGTAGATACAGTGGATATGGTTGGCTACAGGTCCGTATTCATGTCCGTAGCTACAGTGGCTAGTGTGGGCTACAGGTCTGTATTCAGGTCCCATAGCTACAGTGGCTATGGTGGGCTACAGGTCTGTATTCAAGTCTGTAGCTACAGTGGCTACAGTGGGCTACAGGTCCATATTCAGGTCTGTAGGTACAGTGGCTATGGTGGGCTACAGGTCCATATCCAGGTCCGTATCTACAGTGGCTACGGTGGGCTACAGGTCCACATTCAGGTCCCATATCTACATTGGCTACAGTGGGCTACAGGTCCGTATTCAAGTCCATAGTTACAGTGGCTACGGTGGGCTACAGGTCCGTATTCAAGTCCATAGTTACAGTGGCTACGGTGGGCCACAGGTCCATATTCAGGTCCCTAGCTACAGTGGCTACAGTGAGCTACAGGTCCGAATTCAGGTCCGTATCTACAGTGCTTACAGTGGGCTACAGGTCCGTATTCACTTCCATAGGTACAGTGGTTACAGTGGGCTACAGGTTCATATTCCAGTCCGTAGCTACAGTGGCTAGAGTGAGCTACAGGTCCGTATTCAGGTCCATAGCTACAGTGGCTATGGTGGGCTACAGGTCCGTATTCAGGTCAGTAGCTAAAGTGGCTACGGTGGGCTACAGGTCCATATTCAAGTCTGTAGGCACAGTGGCTACAGTGGGCTACAGGTCCGTATTCAGGTCTGTAGGTACAGTAGAAATGGTGGGCTACAGGTCCGTATTCATGTCCGTAGTTACAGTGGCTACGTTGGGCTACAGGTCCATATTCAGGTCCCATATCTACATTGGCTACGGTGCACTACAGGTCTGTATCTACAGTGGCTACGGTGGGCAACAGGTCCATATTCAGGTCCGTAGTTACAGTGGCTATGTTGGGCTACAGGTCTGTATTCAGGTCCCTAGCTACAGTGGCTATGGTGGGCTACAGGTCCGTATTCAGGTCCCATAGCCACAGTGGCTTCGGTGGGCTACAGGTCTGTATTCTGGTCCCATAGCTACAGTGGCTATGGTGGGCTACAGGTCCATATTCAGGTCCCTAGCTACAGTGGCTACAGTGAGCTACAGGTCCCTATAGAGGGCCATAGCTACATTGGCTACTGTTGACTACAGGTCCGTATTCAGGTCCATAGCTACAGTGGCTACGGTGAGCTACAGGTCCATATTCAGGTCCGTAGCTACAGTGGCTATGGTGGGCTACAGGTCCGTATTCAGGTCTGTATCTACAGTGGCTGGAGTGGGCTACAGGTCCGTATTCAGGTCCGTATCTGCAATGGCTACAGTGGGCTACAGGTCTGTATTCAAGTCCATAGCTACAGTGGCTACGGTGGGCTACAGGTCCCTATTCCTGTCCGTAGCTACAGTGGCTAGAATGAGCTTCAGGTCTCTTTTTCAGGTCCATCGCTACAGTGGCTATGGTGGGCTACAGGTCCGTATTCAGGTCTGTAGCTACAGAAGAGAACAACCAGGATGGTGAGAGGGTTGGAATCCAAGTCTTTCAAGGAAAGGCTGAAAGAGTTGGGTATGTTTCACTTGGGAAATAGGAGGCTTAGAGGGGACATGATTGTAGTCTTCAAATATTTGAAGGGCTGTCATGTAGAAGATGGAGCAGATCTATTCTCTCTTGCTCTGGATTGCAAGACTACATCTAATGGGTGGAAATTACAAGGGAGTCGATACTGGCTAAATATCAGGAGATACTTCCTAACTGTAAGAGTGGTTGAGCAGTGGAACAGACTGCTTCAGGAGGTGGTGGATGCTCTTTCGCTGGATGTTTTCAAGAAGAGTCTGGGCAACCATCTTTCAGGTATGTTGTAGGGCTATCTTCTGGCTATGATCCTGCAGAGTGCATGGGGCTGGACTAGATGGCCTGCAAGGTCCCTTCCAACTCTAACATTCTATGATTCTATCTTGGGGCTGCCCCCCCCGACACTGCCCAAGCCTCCTGATTTCCCATGCAGATGGTTGATTTTATTTTTTTTGTGTGCCACGGCCATGCCAAGCCTTCACCCTGCCTGGCCTGCCAGCACCCTCACCTCTCTCGTCGCTTTTTAAAAATGTTTATTATCTCAGCACTCCTGACACAGCTGATTATTCAACACTGGCCTGTATGCAAAAAAGGGGCATCTCAGGGCCCGGCCCCCTTGACTTACCACCATGCCCCCCCGGCTTCCCATCTGGCCCAAGCATCTGTGGACCCTGCCAGAGAAGTGTTTAGAAATGTCAGGAACAGGGCTATTTCTGGGCAGGAACACACAAGAACTCACAATAGTGTGTTTAAATTAAGGGCAGGAACCTACTAGCTGGATATTGGGGGGTGGTGGTGGTTCAGTAAGAGTTGTGCAACAGTGGCATGAAAAGGGCAACTAGAATGATCAAAGGGTTGGAGAACTTTCCATATGAGGAAAGGTTGAGGCGCTTGGGACTCCTTAGCTTGGAGAAACGACGGCTGAGGGGTGACATGATCGAGGTTTATAAGATTATGCATGGGATAGAGAAGGAAGAGAAAGAGGTACTTTTCTCCCTTTCTCACAGTACAAGAACTCGTGGGCACTCCATGAAATTGCTTAGCGGTCAGGTTAGAGTGGATCAAAGGAAGTACTTCTTCACCCAAAGAGTGATTAACACATGGAATTCACTTGCACAGGAGGTGGCGGCAGCTATAAGTATGGATGGCTTCAAGAGGTCCATCAGTGGCTATGAGCCACAAGGTATAGATAGGGACTTTGGGGCAAGTGATGCTCTGTATTATTGGTGCTTGGGGGTGGGGCAACAGTGGGAGGGCTTTTACTGTCCTGGCCCCACTGGCGGACCTCCTGATGACACCTGGTATTTTTGGGCACTGTGTGTCAGAGTGTTGGACAGGATGGGCCATTGGCCTGATCCAACATTGGCTTCTCTTATGTTCTTATGAATCATCCGCCTGGGGAGGTGGTAGGCTCCCCCTCCCTGGCAGTCTTTAAGCAGCAGCTGTGCAGACACTTGTCAGGGATGCTCTGGGCTGATCCTGCAATTGAGCAGGGGGTTGGGCTAGATGGCCTGTAGGGCCCCTTCCAGCTCTGTGATTCTGTGATTCTAATTTTCCACCTCTAAGCATCTCTCCCCTTCTTTAATCAAGCTGATTACATTTTGCACTGTTCCTCTGCATCCTGACCTCTTTCTTTGCAACATCCATCCCACCTTCGGACCGGCATGTAAATTCTCAGGGATGTCCATCCCTACTTGTATCTTATAAAGGGAACTTTGACCCTTGAAAGCTGATACCCTAAAAAAAATCTTGCTGGTCTCTAAGATGCAGCTGCGCTCCAATCTGGCTGTTTTGCTGAAGACCACCATGGCCGCCTCCTGAACAAATGATAATTCTGTGTGGTCGACGGCAATGGGACCACAACTGACTGGTGTGGAAACACCCCCAAGTTTGATTCTGTTTCATGAAAGAAATGTATGTTCCTGATAGTGAATCCCACCAAACCCCATGCCAGGGTTGCTAACCCCCAGGTGGGTAAATGACTGCTTTGGAGGGTAGACTCTATAGTACTCTGCTGATATCCAATGCTTCCTCTATGCTGTGGAGTCCTGAGAGCAAAAATTCTACTCCGCAAGCTACCGACATTAAAGTTGCAAGCGAGCGATTTGGCTGCTGCATAAATTAGTTTGCTCTGGAGCCTGAGCTGAGACAAAAAAAACGTGTGAGCCGGAGGCTAAAAAACTGTGAGCTAGTTCACACTAACTCAGCTGAGAGGGAACACTGCTGATGTCCCTCCCCTCCCCAAATGCCACTGACCTCGGGCTCTATCCCTAAAACTTCAGTAATTTGCTAACCAGGTCCTGGCAACCTTACTCTATGCAGACATATACATCCTATGTATTCCATGACTGGCCAGACTGGAAGAGATGGTTCCTGGGAGAATTTCTGCCAGGAAGGGAGGGGGGAAATTGGAAGCAACCTTGTTATTTACGGTGAAGAATGATGAAGGCTATGTGCTCTGGGGTGTGGTGTTTATGCCTTGGCACAGCAGGAAAAGTTCGGCATCCTTACAGAGTGTGCTGCCCTCTGGTGGTCCTTCATTGTCTTCCCATCCACCTGATTCAAATATGCCTAATAAAATAATAATACTTTGCCCTTTTATTAGTTTACTAGACCCCACCCACTCTCCACCCTTGCAGTTCTCAGCGCTCGCAATTAGGGATAGGCATGAACCCAGGGGGGGGGAGGCAGTTTGTGTTGGTTTGTGGTTCATAGCCAAACCACAACCTGAACCATGAACCAAACTGGGAGGTTTGTTTGTGTACTGAACTGGTTCACGACTTATGGCCCCACAAACCCTGGTGAAAGGGATTGCAGTCCCTTTAAACAAAGTTTGCAGAAGGCACCTCCCAAAAAAACCAGCTGAGCAATGGGGAGCAGCCTGCTCCCTGCTGCTCAGCTGTTTATTGCTATCTTTTGAAGTTCCTTTAAAATTTAAAGGGACTGCAACAAGGCCACACTTTAAAAGGCCTTTAAAAGTTACTGCAGTTTAAAAGGCCTCTGTGCTACTCAAGTGTTTTTTTCCCCCCAGGTTGTGTTCTGCTGTCCCTTTAAAGCTTAAAGGAAGCACCCCCAACTCAGTTGTTTTTGCAGCTTTCATGGGGAACAGAAAGCAGAGGTTTAAAGGGACTCGGAGTCTGCTCTATTCACATAAGAACATAAGAGAAGCCAATGTTGAATCAAGCCAATGGCCCATCTAGTCCAACACTCTGTCACACAGCGGCCAAAATATACCAGGTGCCACCAGGAGGTCCAGCAGTGGCCAGGACACTAGAAGCCCTCCCAGTGCTGCCCCCTCCCGCACCAAGAATAGAGTGCGTCACCTGCCCCAGAATGAGAGTTCCCATCTATACCCTGTGGCTAATAGCCACTGATGAACTTCTGCTCCAGATGTTTATCTAATTCCCTCTTGAAACTGTCCATGCTTGTAGCTGCCACCACCTCCTGTGGCAGTGAATTCCATATATCACAAACTGCTATGAAATGCTTTAAAACACTGGCAGTTCATGAAATTATGTGACGGTAGACGAATCACGAACTTCGGCTTGTGAACCATAGACAGGATAAAATCCATGACAAATTTGCTTCATGGTTCGTTTCGTGCCCATCTGTACCTGCAATATTGTTTTCTAGGGGTGCTGCACCTGCGTGCTCTGTGAACCACACATGTGGTATTTGGTCCTCCCACCCCCTTGATGGATCATTTGATTATTATAACAAATCATATTACAATGTAGTGGTTGGTTATAGTACTTTCCTTGAGATGAGCTTCATCAGGGCACATAGAGGTGATCTGGTCCGGTGCCCGACATATGTGTCATCAAGGCATTTCAATCAAATTATCAGAGTGCTCCTCCACATCTAGTCATGCCAGCCACATGGCCACAGAAACGTCTTTGGACAGCGCTGGCTCTTCGGCTTGGAAATGGAGACGAGCACCACATCGCTAGAGTCAGATTCAACTGGCTTCCGAGCAAGGGAAACCTTTACCTTTACCCTAGCCATGGCTGCAGTGGGACAGCTAGATTCGAGTCCAGTTGCACCTTAAGAGACCAACAAGATTCTCAGGGTATGAGCTTTCGAGAGCCTGACAAAAGAAGTGTTGACTGTGGAAAGCTCAGATCCCGAAAATCTTGTTGTTCCCTTAAGGTGCTACTTGATTTGAATCGAGCTGTCAAAGAAAGTATAGTCATGATGAATTCTTCAGCTTGCGTATTCCTGATCAATTTTGTAGAGTGGCTCTAATGTGTGGTATTATGAGGGGGATAGGAGGAGGAGGAGGAGATTGCATTTATACCCCACCCTTCACTACCCGAAGGAGTCTCAGAGCGACTTACAATCCCCTTGCCTTCCCCTCCCCACAGTGGACATTATGTGAGGTAGGTGGGCTGAGAGAGCACTCTTGAGAACTGGCCTTGAGAGAACAGCTCTGAAAGAATTTATGACAGACCCAAAGTCACAGGAGCAGCTGCATGTGGAGGAGTGGGGAATCAAATCCGGTTCTCCCAGATTAAAGTCTGTGCTTCTAACCACTACACCAAATTGGAGAAAACTTGCTCTCTGACTGCTTATACAAGAATGGCGGAGAACAGTAACTGCCCATACGTATGCCTCCTCCCTTATGGTGACCATCTTGTGGGATGGCCTGCCCGAGCCAGTTCAGAGAAGTGGTAAGGAGTGTGGACTCTAATCTGGGAGAACCGGGTTTGATCCCCCACTTCTCTACATGCAGCTGCTGATATGACCTTGGGTAAGTTACAAGTTCTTTCAGAGCTGTTCTCTTACGAACAGTTCCCAAAGAGCTGTCTCAGCCCCACCTACCTCACAGGGCATCTGTTGTGGGGAGGGGAAAGGAAAGGAGATTGTAAGGTTCTCTGATACTCTAAGTGAAGGGTGGGGGATAAATCCAATTCTTCTTCTTCTTCTTCTCCTTCTCCTTCTCCTTCTTCTCCTTCTTCTTCTCTTCCTCTTCCTCCTCCTCCTCCTCCCACTCCCCTGGCATTCTACAAACTGCAAAACTGAATTATTCAAGAGGGCTTTTCTCAGCCGGCAGTAGGGCACCACTGTGCAAAAAGCATCACAAAGTTACTTAGACAAATTATTAGAGATCGTGGTCTGTACTACTATGTGTACTTTGCTGTGAGTTGGATCCTATTGTGTAATCTTGCATCATTTATTTAGTGTACCATGTTAGCATTTATGCTTTGATTCAGTCCTGTATTTTAGACTTCTGGTTGGTTCTACAACCCAAATCCTATGCCGTCATGTCTTGAATGTCCCCTCTTGCTTATCATAGTGACTCACTCAGTGTAATCCACCTGGAGTCCCAGTCAGAAAGGCCGACTATAAACAACATAAAGAAATAAAGGAGTCACCAGAACATAAGAGAAGCCAATGTTGAATCAGGCCAATGGCCCATCTAGTCCAACACTCTGTCACACAGCGGCCAAAATATACCAGGTGCCATCAGGAGGTCCAGCAGTGGGGCCAGGACACTAAAAGCCCTCCCACTGCTGCCCCCTCCAGCACCAAGAATAGAGTGCATCACCTGCCCCAGACTGAGAGTTCCCATCTATACCCTGTGGCTAATAGCCACTGATGGACTTCTGCTCCATATGTTTATCTAATTCCCTCTTGAAACTGTCCATGCTTGTAGCTGCCACCACCTCCTGTGGCAGAGAATTCCATGTGTTAATCACTCTTTGGGTGAAGAAGGACTTCCTTTTATCTGTTCTAACCCGACTGCTCAACAATTTCATGGAGGGCCCACGAGTTCTTGTATTGTGAGAAAGGGAGAAAAGTACTTCTTTCTCAACCTGCTCTATCCCATTCATAATCTTATAAACCTCGATCATGTCACCCCTCAGCTGTCGTTTTTCCAAGCTAAAGAGCCCAAGCGTTTTAACCTTTCTTCATAGGGAAAGTGTTCCAACCCTTTTATCATTCTAGTTGCCCTTCTCTGCACTTTTTCCAATGCTATAATATCCTTTTTGAGGTGTGGCGACCAGAACTGTACACAGTATTCCAAATGAGGTCGCACCAATGATTTATACAGGGGCATGATGATACTGGCTGATTTGTTTTCAATTCCCTTCCTAATAATCCCCAGCATAGTGTTGGCCTTCTTTATTGCAGTTCCACGCTGTCTAGACATTTTCATTGAGTTATCTACTATGACTCCAAGATCTCTCTCTTGGTCAGTCTCTGCCAGTTCAGACTCCATCAATGTGTATTTATATTTACGATTTTTGGCTCCAATGTGCATCACTTTTTTCCCGGTCACACTGCGCGGACTGATGTGGGAGCATACCGGGAGGAGGCATGAGGGAGTGTTCAGACTGCTGGCCCGGAGGCGCAGTTGTAAATGTCTTTTTCCTGGTAATTTGGCTATGTGAGCATAAGTGCATCAGGGCAATTTGGGGAGGATCCCATTGCACCGGCACCACATCGGGCGGTAGAGCGGAGCACATCCAATCATATTGCTGCTGCCTCTCCAGGGCAATGAAGTGCACCTTATGCACGGAAACACCCGGCAGACATTATTACCACAGGTTGTTCCCGGCTTTTTGGGTTAGCGTTCACACTTCCCAGAAGCGGAATGAAGTGGGATAAAGGCACTCTCAGGGATTTGCTACCGCTTTCACCAGGTATCTTTTAAATGCAGGAGCAAAGCAGTACACAATGGGTTGACTATGGGTGGGAAATGCCAGACAAATGTGCCTGTGTGAACAGCCCCGTGAATCTGCTTGTGAAATGTTGCTCACGCACGGCTATAGCAGGGCAAACTGCCAGTCTGAACATAGCCTATGAAGGAATAAGTGGTTGTTGTTTTTTTCCTATTACCAGACACGAAATTATGTTATGGCTCTAATCTAGTCTCTTTTGCAATGTTGTTGTATTGTTCTGTGGGCATCTAGCACACATCTGTATAATTTTGCATATCAGACTGTTTTGGGATTGTGTGTTATTCTTGCAGATAGTTCAGCAAAGCATGTGATTAGCAGTTGTATTTTTAGATATCATCAAGTTTTCCCAACACATGAGATTTTTCCATCAGTGCTGGACTTCTGGCAAACATGCAGTGCTAGGGAGAGGCGGGTCACGTCTAAAGTACAGTTTGGATAATGACCTAAGATCTTATTTTCTGTGAAGTGTTGTGCTGAGATGTATGAGAAACCCCCTCAGACTTGTAAGAAATCAAGAATCATTGTTTTCCCTATCACTCCATCATCGGGCTGAGGAAACACCTGCTGATTTAGGCCTAGTGCAGTTACTAAAGAGTCAGAAAACCTGAACAGTGTAAGAGTGCAAGAGTCCAGTAGCTCTTTTCTACTGCTACAGACAGACGGCCATCTAGGTAAAGGCAGAGGAAATGAAAGTAACAGGAAACGGATGATTTGATGAACCAGGAACTTTATTTTTCAATAGAAGAGATGCACAATTCCACAGTATGACATTTCTGGGGAAAACTGAACTTGTCTCTTAATTCAGCTCATACAGCAGTTAAATGTTCATTCTGCAAACTTTCTAACAGTTACAATTTGGTAAACCAACTCGCCCCCTGCAATTGATAATCATTTGAAATTTTCTTTAGTAAAGTAATTTCAGTAATCTTCTTCTCCTTCTCCTTCTTCTCCTTCTCCTCCTCCTCTTCCTCCTTTTTTACAAGAAATAGCCTATAAAGATTTTTTTCAAACTGTTTCAGGAAATGTTGGGGATCTTCTGAAGCTTCCTTCAGTAAAATATATGTAATGGCCAACAGTGGTTTCCAAAAGACAGCTTGCAAACCATTAATGATGGTCTCCCAATTAGGGCTTCCATAGAGGCACAGTGGGCACCTTAGTTCATCCCACTCTTGGGTCCAGTAGGGAAACAGTGAAGCCCTCCTGTCCTTACCAGTACCCCACATGAACTGAATCTATACCTTAGAACATGAAGAGAGAAGAGATTGGGTTTATACCCCACCCTTCACCACCCGAAGGAGTTTCAGAGTGGCTTACAATCCCCTCTCCCTTCCCCTCCCCACAACAGACACCCTGCAAGATAGGTGGGGCTGAGAGAGCTCTTTGGGAACTGCTCTTGAGGGAACAGCTCTGAAAGAACTTGGAACTGACCCAGGGTCACACTAACAGCTGCATGTGGAAGAGTGGGGGATCAAACCCAGTTCTCCCAGATTAGAGTCTGTGCTCCTAACCATTACACCAAACATGCTCAATAATGTACAGGGAGATGGACAAGAAGATGTACAGGGAACCTATGATAGATGTACAGGGCCTCCTCAGTTGGTGGAAGAAGAGAGAAAGCATGACAAATACACGTGTAAACACAAGACATGGGGCATATTGACCATACATTTCTAGAAGCCCTGCAAATTTGACAAGAAAAGTCTAGACAGCTGATTGACTACAGATCTTGATTTCTGATTCTTTCCTCTTCATTCATCTGTGGATTGTGGCACCCAGGCTGACCATCAGTGGCAAGAGCGGCAGTCACCTTGGCTCCTTTGCTGAGACTTCTGGGAGTACATACTTATCACCTGAGAACTGGAGGTGCCCCCTATGGAGGGGGACCCGTGTCCACCACTGGTGATTGCCTGGCGGGATGGAGCACATGGGATGTACTGCTCAATGCTGAGTGGTTGGTCAGGGCAGTAGAGGGAGGGTCCTGGAATGGTCAGCATGAAGGGTGGTGGTTGAATAGTCACAGTCATGGGAGGACAGCTTGCGTAGCACTGGTTCTGTTCACCAGACATCTTCCTTCAATTGGCGTGCGGAGCTAAATTAATATATCAGGGTGGGGGATAGATAGAGTGAGCAAATGTCAGTATAATACGAATAAAGCAAAAAGAAGATTCACAGTTTAGAGACAACACTAGCCGAAACAAGAACTGTGGAATCAAGATGCTAATAAACAACAAGAATTATATGCAATAGTATAACTATGTTGTTAATTTCTTGTACAAGCATGCACAAATTTGAATATACAGTAAAGAGTCTTCACAGACAAGAGTCACAAAAATGAACAGAATAGATTTATTTATTTTTAAATCCGAAGTCCAATTCTATTTAACGAAGATTCTGGATGAAGACTTTGTTTCGGATGTCTTCTTCAGAAATGGACAAAATTCATTTCACAGGTGTGTGCTTGTTAATTTATATTAATTTTATACCATCAAGGTTCAACAGAGTGGAAAAAATGTTTCTCAAGATGGGCTACCAGTCATAATTTCAAGAAGAAAACATACTAAATCATTAGTAAAATAATAATAATAATAATAATAATAATAATGGTTTCCCCTGCCAGTTGAATCCGACTCTAAAGGGTAGAAAGATTTTATTTTGGGTGTCTTATTCAGAAATTGACACAATTTATTTTACAGGTGTATGTTGGTTCATATATACCTCCAATATTAATTATGATATGAACCCATAGTACCCTGGATCTTTCTTCCAAAAACCCCCACATATTTTGTTATATGACACACTGAAAGTATATGAACATGAATTTGGACTCAACAGATGGTCAACGACTCAGAGACAGAACATCTGCACAAGTGCATGTATGGCCATTAGCTCATTTAGAGAGTCCCATCTTCACTTCACTTCACTGAAGATCTCAGGTGGTAACTGCTGGAGAAGACCTCTCTCTGCCTGAGATGCTGAGATGCCTTGACAAGTCTGACTTCACTGACCTGATATTACAAAATAAAACACTGAACAATTGCCATAGCTGGCTAAATGATATAATTATGGAGACCTTGGATGTGGTCATTTATGCTATTGGGGGGGGGGAGTCCCTTTCTATATTACTTGAACCCGCTCTGTTCACCTTCCAGTCAACAGCCTATGACTTTTCCTATTCCGGGGCATCGTGTCAGACAAAGCACCATCTGGTACCTGTATGTTTCAACATTCCTTACATTTTGTGGCAAAAAGTTATCCTTTAGCCATTGAAATATTTATGAATATATAATAGATTTTTGCCTAACTGTCCATTTCCCCTAACAGGATAGCATTTCCATTTTTAGAGGAAAGGGAGGCAATTTGCAGCAATTTCTCTCTCCCACTGCAAAACATCACTTAGCCCCCAAGCTGTTTCTTATGATTGATTAATCCAAAGAAACAAAATTGAGGGGGGGGAACAGGGGACTGCAACAGAAGTGGAAGCTGGGAAAGGTCTGTTCCATAAAGTACACAGATGGTTATTAGACCACAGCACTCATCTTTTTTATGATTAGTAATATTCTGTGTGAGTAGGGATGTGCACAAACTGGTTTACGAACAGTTCAAGATGAATTTTAGCCAGTTTGTGCTTTGTGAACCCAAGTCTGTGGTGGTCTGCCGTCACAAATTTTCACAAACTTTTAGAGTTTGTGTGGTTCATGTATAGAATGGAAAGCAGGGGTTTAAAGGGACTCAGAGTACCTTTAAACCCCTGCTTTCTGCTCCCCATGAACCACAAACCATTCAGTACAGTTCAGTCCATGGTTCAGTTCATTTATTTATTTATTTATTATGGGATTTATACCCCGCCCTCCCCACAAAGCAGGCTCAGGGCGGCTCACAATTGATATAGATACCTACATAGAACATATTTAAAATACACCAGTTAAAACATATTATAATACAAATCTAAAACCATTACTGTACAAATAAAATGCAAGATGCAAGCGGATTGTTAACCAATGGCCAATGTTTCACCATAGC
Organism: Gekko gecko; assembly: GCA_029375565.1. Taxonomy (NCBI): domain Eukaryota; kingdom Metazoa; phylum Chordata; class Lepidosauria; order Squamata; family Gekkonidae; genus Gekko; species Gekko gecko. The sequence continues at coordinate 115,020 of JAPDNY010000023.1, read as the reverse complement.
TAGAGAGCTGATGTTCCCCCCTTGCCCGCTCCAATGGCCCCAGCCTGGTAGTAGATACTAGATGTTCCTGCTCAGGCAGCTGCTCTGTTGTAGCATTACGGGCTGGGCACTCCAATGGCGGCCCCTAATTGAATGCCTGGCGGAAGAGCTCCGTCTTACAGGCCCTGCGGAACTGAGAAAGGTTCATGATTCGGCCATGAACCAGAAACAGAACTGCATTTTCCTGTTCGTGCCCATCCCTATATGTGAGATACAATCATACAGAGGTCACTTACATCAAATTCAGTTTTAGTACATGTGCTACCAAAGTGAGTACAAGGTCACTTATACCAAATCCAATCATATGCACTTATTCATGGCATTCCATTTTAAATATTCAACATGCATTTCCCAGTGACAAAAAACAGTGAAGAAAGTAAAATTTGAGTACTGAGAACTTTTGCTTTGGGCTAATTGGTAATTCAAAAGGGAACAACTGCCAAGTCTTAGCAGGTCATCTGGTTTAATTCTGTCTCAGCAAAACTTACCTGATTCTCCAGGGAAAAGAACTCCAAGGGAGACTCTCTGTAAGATGAGCTGTTAGTACAGTAGTTCTGTATCCTGGTGGTTTTTATACAGGTTCTTAAGTATGAAACTATGATGCACATCATTGTCATAGATTTTCTAACTAATTACTAATTACTCTTTTCCCTCATGCAACACCCAAATCAGAATGAGTGACTTCATTTTAGTAACTTTTGGGCCTCATTTCATCATATTTCATGCACACCTCTAGCTGCTTTGGTACGGAGAACTTGCCTAGAACTCAAGCGATCTTCACCCTTTCATTTTCCACACACCAGTATTTGAGTTGGCCTTGGAGATCCCTCCCTTATCCGTCTCATATTCTCAGAATGTCTATTTTCTCCAAGTGAGATTTGAGTCCAGTAGCACCTTGGTCTAAAAGATCAGTAGATCAGAAGTAGCCACCCTGAGCCTGCTTTGGCAGGGAGGGCAGGGTATAAATCAGATTAGCTAGCTAGCTAGATAGCTAGCTAGATAGATAGATAGATAGATAGATAGATAGATAGATAGATAGATAGATAGATAGATAGATAGATAGATAGATAAATAGATTCCAAGTGTTAGTCACCCAAAGAGTGATTAACACTTGGAATTCACTGCCACAGGAGGTGGTGGCAGCTACAAGCATGGACAGCTTCAAGAGGGAATTAGATAAACATATGGAGCAGAGGTCCATCAGTGGCTATTAGCCACAAGGTATGGATACGGACTCTGGGGCAAGTGAGGCTCTGTATTCTTGGTGCTTGGGAGGGCAACAGTGGGAGGGCTTCTAGTGTCCTGGCCCCATTGGTGGACCTCCTGATGGCACCTGGTATTTTTGGCCACTGTGTGACACAGAGTGTTGGACTGGATGGGCCATTGGCCTGATCCAACATTGGCTTCTCTTATGTTCTTATGCTCTCTTACGTTCTTATGACAGATCGCAAATAGATCAATAGATCAGACCCAAGATCAGAAAACAAGATCATCAACAAACCACAAACAATAATTGTGTGTCATGAATATACTGAACATAAATATGCACTCGCTAGAATAAAATCTGTTAAAACAAAACTGTGTTCCTGTGCCTGATTAAACATGCCAAGGCAGAAAAACTAGCTACCTTAAGGGTAGTTTCATTAAAATGAAATTTTAGAAGAAGAGAAGTAGAAAATTGATTGGATCTGCCTGGGTAATTGGAAGTAATTGGAGTGATGTATATATTTTGAATGTTCTGGTAATATGGGCAAAGTAAGAGGACATGCTTAATTCCAGATTGGCATAGTCAGAGGCATTTCACATATGGGATGTGTGCATATCTCCCTTCAAGAAGGTCAGACGGAAGGATGTGAAGTCAGACCAAGGTTAAAACTCTTCTATGTTTGGGGAATTCCGTTACTGGACTAAAATCCAACTGTTCTACTGCAGACCAACATGGTGACTATTTGAAACTATCATCTTCGATTTCTCTCAACATTTTAGAGGGATTATGCACATTCATACACTGACATGAGTGATAGAAAGGACTTATTTTGATGCACATAATTGTCCCAAATGAGTACAGAGAATCCCCATTTTGCTCCACACTTATTTATTTATTCATTCAATCATTTATGAAGAAGAAGAAGAGGAGGAGGAGGAGATTGGATTTATACCCCTCTCTTCACTACCCAAAGGAGTCTCAGAGCAGTTTACAAACTCCCTTCCCTCCTCACAACAGACACCCTGTGAGGTAGGTGGGGCTGAGAGAGCTCTGACAGAAACTGCTCTTTTTCAAGAACAGCTGTGCCAGAACTATAGCTTTGCCCAAGGTCATCCAGCAGGTACAAGTGGAGGAGTGGGGAATCAAACCCGATTCTCCCAGATTAGAGTCCGCGCACTTAGCCACCACACAAAACTGGCTCTGCAATATTAGGATTTATATCCCGCCCTACCCCACAAGTGGGCTGAGGGCAGCTCACATCACAGTGTAAAATGAGAACAATTTAAATCCTCACATAGTACCATAGAAATAACGTTAAAATTACATAATAGTCTACATATCCTGGCTGCCAAATTGGCAGCTGGCATCATTTAGTGTACACTAGCCTCATACCCCTGTTCCATGACCAGAAGATGACAAAAAACCTCCGGGATATCTGGAGAGCCAGTTCGGTGTAGTGGTTAATTGTGCGGACTCTAATCTGGGAGAATCGTGTTTGATTCCCCAATCCTCTACTTGCACCTGCTGGATGACCTTGGGACAAGCCAGAGTTTTGGCACAGCTGTTATTGAAAAACAGCAGTTTCTGTCAGTGCTCTCTCAGGGCCACCTACCTCACAAGGTGTCTGTTGTGGGGAGGGGAAGGGAAAGGAGTTTGTAAGCTGCTCTGAGACTCCAAGTGAAGCGTGGGTTATAAATCCAATCTCATCCTCTTCTTCTTCTTCTTCTTCTTCTTCTTCTTCTTCTTCTTCTTCTTCTTCTTCTTCTTCTTCTTCTTCTTCTTCTTCTTCTTCTTCTTCTTCTTCTTCTTCTTCTTCTTCTCTCTTCTTCTTCTTCTTCTTCTTCTTCTTCTTCTTCTTCTTCTTCTTCTTCTTCTTCTTCTTCTTCTTCTTCTTCTTCTTGCCCATCCCTAGTCAGAAAGCACTCAGTGGCCTGGTACTTTACCACATACATGCACACACACACACACATGTGCATGTGTAGACACACCCTATTGTGAGTTTCTCTGCTGCTGGAATTCTTTGACTACCATAGCTCAGGCTGGGGTTCTTTTTGTTTGTTTGTTTTTGCAATATCTGGTTGTAGAAGAATAAGTCAATATATGGGACCTTTCCCCATGAAAACGTTTCAGCTGTCCCATACTACAAAAAAATTAAGACAATAGTGAATGAATACAAATAGCCATTTCCCAAATGGTAACTTGGTTAATTGTCTATTGTGTAGTCATGTTCCCTAAATATAATAAATCCAAGGACCCCATCTAATATGCTTAGAACCTTTAGAAGTTATTCTTGGCAAAAATCGGTTTTGTCATAGATACAATGGATCTGCATACAAAGTCATGTCAACACTGTTGAAGGCACTGACATTGGAGTACTGACAATGGAAAGGGAGGAGGTGACAGGAATGTCTTACACCTAGTGTCACCTCCCTGACACCTCCTATTTCCACCCAAGAAGATTAGCATTAGGCTTAGGTTGAGGGTATGGCTAGAGCATGTCTTGTCCTTACCTTGAACATGGCCAATGACAGCATGAGAGGTGATGGTAAAACACTGAGAGCCATCCTTGCCTGCATTGGGTGGGTCAGTATTTTTAAAGAAGTGTTAGTGTAGGTTCCTCTGCCCAAGTTAAGTGTCCCAGTTAGTCACCTGGGTCACCTATCACTAAATCCACCTTGAGCATTCTTGTTGAAGGAAATATGTTTCAGCAAAATCAATGGCATGACTCACAGAGGTTCAAGAAATGGTTCCTTCAATGCAACCATCGGTTTATATTTTATTTGAATGAACCAAGAATATTCTGGAACACTACGGGGACATTAAGAACATAAGAACATAAGGGAAGCCAATGTTGTATCAGGCCAATGGCCCATCCAGTCCAACACTCCGTGTCACACAGTGGCCAAAAATACCAAGTCCCATCAGGAGGTCCAGCAGTGGTGCCAAGGTACTAGAAGCCCTCCCATTGTTGCCCCCGCCCAAGCACCAAGAACACAGAATATCACTTGCCCCAGACTGAGAGTCCCTATCTATACTTTGTGGCTAATAGCCACTGATGGACCTCTGCTCCATATGTTTATCTAATTCCCTCTTGAAGCTGTCCATGTTTCTTGCCAACTTAGCCCACAAATATGATGGGCAAAATCAACCATGATAAAGGAGACAGATCAGAGGGAGTTTCCTCACATGCTTAAAAATTGCCGGCCATTTCTACAAGAATTGCAAGACCCACAGGGTATTAAACAAATTGGGAGGTGGAGATAAGATTGAAATAACAATTTGTTCTTGATCAGGGGTCGGGTTTGAACCTGTGGGCAATGTGGGAATTCTGACACGGAGTGGTGGGACCAAGTATAAAACCAAAGTTTCCCCTTATCCTCAAGTGAAAGTCAATGAAACAGAGAGGAGGCTGAGTACATTCACCATGTGATAGCATCACCAAGTGAAATTTATAGTGCTAAGTACTGGGGTGGAGAGAAGGAAGCATGGCATAGCCCGGTTTTGTCAGATCACGGAAGCTAAGCAGGGCCAGTACTTGGAAGGGGGACCTCCACAGCAGACTCTGCTGAGGAAGGCAATGATAAACCTCTGCTGGTTCTCGCTTGCCTTGAAAGACCTTTGCTGTGGTTGACATAAGTCTTGTTGTGATTTGATAGCACTTTACACACAATCAGGTGCTAGGAAAGGAGGCCGATATATGCAGACATGAATCTCTGGACTCTGATCCTCCATTTCCCTGTTCATTAAATGAACTCCTTTCTACTGCCACACTATTGTTATCCTTCCAATTGTCTTTTATTCCCCAGGTCAGGGTGGGGGTTCCCCTGGTTTTCAGGGCTTCTCCCCACCTCATGTGACTTTCCTGATGTGAATGCATCACCCATGACTGCTGGAGATGTTGCATGGGGGATGCTCTGGTTTAAGGGTAAAACTCTATGGTTCTAAGCTGGTTTTACCATAGAGTTTTGTCCTTAAGACGCTGCAGTGGCTCAAGTGGTTAGGACACTGAACTGCAGGCTGGAAGGCTAGTAGTTCACCAGTTCGAGACCCTAGTGCCACATGATGGATTAAGCTCCCGTCTCTGGTTCCAGCTCCTGCCAGCCTAGCAGTTTGAAAGCAAGAGATTGCAAGTAGATAAATAGGTACTGCTTTGGTGGGAAGGTAACAGCATTCTGTGTGCCTTGGCATTTAGTCATGCTGGCCACATGACCACAGAAACATCTTCGGACAGCGCTGGCTCTTCGGCTTGGAAACAGAAATTAGCACCATAGCCCTAGAGTTGGATTTGAGTGGCTTTCAAGCAAGGGAACCTTTACCTTTACTTTGTCCTTAAACCAGAATGTCCCCATGTGATGTCCCTGGCATGATGATGTCACTTTAGGGCAATGTCATCACTATTGGAGACATCATAGAATGCTCCCCCCCAAATCCCCTCGCCAGAGTGACGAGAAGACCTGGCAAATGGCAACCATAGTTGGTGGACAGGGACATGCGGGTATGTGACATGGACAGCATTGCCAACATCACTATGTCACTTCTGGATACAATCTGGAAGTGACAGTGGGTAGCTCTAGGAATCAGTGGAAACTCTATGGTAAAATTTCTTGGGGTCGAGGAAGGCAACAGCAGCTGTTCTGAGGGCCCTCTGGCCATAGTGGGGGCTTGGAAACTCTAAATACTGAACAGATACAATTTATCTGTATCAGAAATCTCTAGTTCCCAAAGAACTGAGCCTCTGGAAGAGCACGAACACAGCTACACCCTCCTAAGGGCTACACCCATCAAAGTAAACTGAAGTCATTAGGGACAGGAGGGTGTAACTCTGCTTTGCATTGTATTCTCAGGCACCAGTCAATTACAATCCAATGTAATCTTCTATATAGACAAAAGGCTACATCTATCCACCCCTCCACGGTACACATAGCTCCTCAGAAAATGAAGCTGGGAGTCTCAAAATTGGCCACCAGCTTAAGGAGGGTCACAGGAGCTGCTGTGCCAAACATGAAGGGAATTGGACCATCCCGGCTCAGATAATCCCTCCCAAACTCCACCCTTTCTGACCAATCTTTCTGGTAGAAATAATAATGGAGGTCTGTGGACACATTCCAAAATGCCACATACCCAGGACCGGCTCACCCACTAGGCGAGCTAGGCGCTCGCCTAGGGCACCGGCCCTGCAGGGGCACCAAAATGCCCCCCGCTCCCCCCGTGAAAAGCCCCCCTTTTCGGCCAGCGGCGGCAGCCCCGGCTTTCTTGGGCGCCTCACAGCTGCGAGGCACCCAGAAAAACTGGCGCCGCTGCTGGGAGGGAAGGGGCGGGAGTTCTAAGCCCGCCCCTTCCCCGGCTCTCCTGGGTGCCTTGCAGCTGCGAGGTGCCCAGGACAACGGCGCTGGGCCATCTTCAGGCCCCACCGGGAGGTTGGCATCCCTGGTGGGGTGGGCGCCCCAGGCTGTCCTGCCTAGGGCGCCCAGACACCTGGGGCCGGCCCTGCGACATACCCAGTTCAATCCATCTCTGGTCAGTCAAGATCCTTTTTTGTCTCCGAGCAGATTTTTCAAAGCCTTCTCATGTTTTACATGAACCCCCCTTTAACTATCACAAGCATGGTTGCATTTTCAAAGAGGGAGAGAGGGAGAGAACAAAAGAGATGCTCATCATAAACAAAAGCTTTTGAATCTTTAAAAAAAAACACGTTTCTAATGCTGACAATCCCTACGCACTAAAATACCTGTTTATCCCTCACGTTTGCCTTCTACCTCTTCTGCAAGGACAGAAAGTTGGAGTGATTTCATGTTGTTGTTTTTTTAGTTGTTCTAAGAAAGGATTTCAGTCCTGGTCTCCCAAGTCCACATCCAGTCCTCTAAGCGCTACACTTCTCCATAGTATGCCGGGCAACCAATGTTCCCTCTAAGCTGTGGAGTCCAGTGAGCAAAAATTCTACTTTGTGAGCTACTGGCATTTAAGTTGTGAGCGAGCGATTTGGCTACTGCATGAATCAGTTTGCTCTGGAGCCCTCCTTCCTGAGCTGAGACAAAAATCTGTGAGCTGGAGGCTAAAAAACTGTGAGCTAGCTCACACTAACTCAGCTTAGAGGGAACACTGCCGGGCACCCCACCTTCTTGCCTAACAATGCCATGGCCAGCAGTGGTAGGAAATGGAGGGGAAGCCTGGTGTGCTGGCATTGTGCCTGTAGGCCTATTTCACGTGTGACATGGTGAACTCTCTAGCATTTTACAAAAGCTCTATGGTAAAGCCATAGAGTTTTTTGTAAATTGCTACATTGTCCACCATGTCACTCTCTCTCATGGATCACTGCCTTGACGTGGCGAGGGGGCCTGCGTGGCTCGATGAGGCTGTGGGCTATGCCGTGGAGGGTCACCCAGGATGGACAGGCCACAGAGGAGAACTCAGAAAAAAACGTGATCCACTGGAGAAGGAAATGTCAACCCACGCCAGTATCATTGCCAAGAAAACCCCATGGACAGTAACAAAAGGCTAAAAGATATGACACCAGAAGATGAGCCCCTCAGGTTGGAAGGTGTCCAATACGCTACTGGGAATGAGCAGAGGGCAAGTACAAGTAACCCCAGAAAGAGTGAAGTGGCTGGGCCAAAGCTGAAAGGACGTTCAGCTGTGGATGTGTGTGTCGGTGAAAGGAAAGTCCAATGCAGCAAAGAACAATACGATGGAAGACAGACGGGCCTGGTGTGACGTGGTCCCTGGGGTCATGAAGACTCAGACTTGACTGTGCGACTGACCAACAAGACCACCACGTCACTTCAATTTTTTTTTTTTTTTTACCAGAAGTGAAATAAGCACATCATTAACCTAGCAGTTCTAAAGCAAGAAATTGCAAATAGATAAATAGGTACCACTTCGGTGGGAAGGTAACAGCATTCCATATACCTCAGCATTTAGTCATGCTGGCCACATGACCACGGAAATGTATTCAGACAGCACTGGCTCTTCAGCTTGGAAACGGAAATGAGCACCACCCCCTAGAGCTGGATTCGACTAGCCTTCGAGCAAGAGAAACCCCTACCTTTATCTTATCTTATTTTATTTATTTTATTCTGTTAGGTTTCTATCCCACCCTATACCAAAAATGGGGGGCACAACATTTACCCCAGGGGTTGTTGGCTGCAGCCTAGCAGCTTTACTGTTCCACCTCTTAAACACATGGACCAGCAACAGGGGGTTAGTTAGCTATGGGGGGAAACAGTGATTTCCCATTAATTTATTTCATGACCCACCCGTAAAGGTGATTTCCTGAACAACAGGCAAAAGATGATTCAACATCTCCGATTGTGGCCTAGGGGTGTGTGCATTCGGATACACCTGAGCTGAGAAAAATACCTGAAAAATGCCATATCGGTATCTTTTGGGTATATTTGGCATCCTAAATATATCCGAGAATTATTTGGGTTACTTAGTATGACCTTTTCCTAAAGATGCAAAGCCAGTCTGGAAGTGTTTCAGGAAGCTATGAAGGTATCAAGAAACCCATCCTTTTTTGGATGGGGAAAAAAAGTCCTTGATGATGTTTAGAAAGTTAGGATTGGGCTGGGAAGGCCCGTGTTCAAACAACTGCTGGGCGATCATGAAGCTAACAAGATGACTCTGGGATAACCGTTTTCTCTCAGGTCCTTTCCGTACTAAAATCCTATTTCAACCTGGCCCCCAAACTTACATTCTACACTAGACACGAGTTCACCCCTGTAATTATCTCGGGATATTTTTTGTTTCCACATTACATTGAGGTCACCCCAGTTTTGCCCGACACCTGTCCTGGGATAAATGGATACTGTTATAACCAGGGATAAATACAAGGTATTGTGTTGTGAGTTGAAGCCTGATAAAACCAAAGATGAGATCCAAGTGCAGAAAGGACCTCAATCTAACCTACCTTCCAAAACAGGGATCGCTCCACCTGGGCTCCTTGGAGGAAGGATGGGATAGAACAGGGATGAATGAATGAATGAATCATAGGGCAATTACAGTGGCTCCAGGCCAAGGCAATTCAGCAGAAGACTTCTTAAACGCTCTTCCTTTGTCAGCCTTGAGGTGGTGTGTGTGAGAAGCTTTAATGAATGTTCTCTGAGTGAGAAGCATTAATTAATGGCCAGCATCACAAGGATCATGTACAGTGCCTGAAATTCAAATGACTGTTTCACAGCATTCTCTGTAACAAGGACTTTCCTGCTGGTGTTCAGTGAATCAAATGACATTACATCATAAGGGGTCGTTGTCTTTTCAGTCTACTTCTGTCATCTCAGAAATCAAGATCTTTAGTCAATTAAACGTCTAGACATTTCTTGTCAAATGCGCAGGGCTTCTAGAAACAAATGGTCGATATGCCCCATGTCTTGTGTATACATGTGTATTTTTCATGCTTTCTCTGTTCTCCCACCAACAGAGTGTTCATCTGCCATAGGTTCCCTGTACATTTCCTTGTCCATCTCTCTGTACATTATTGAGCATGTTTGGTGTAGTAGTTAGGAGCACGGACTCTAATCTGGGAGAACCGGGTTTGATCCCCCACTCTTCCATATGCAGCTGCTGCTGTGACCCTGGGTCAGTCACAAGTTCTCTCGGAGCTGTTCCCTCAAGAGCAGTTCTCAAAGAGCTCTTTCAGCCCTACCTACCTCGCAGGGTGTCTGTTGTGGGGAGGGGAAGGGAAAGGGGATTGTAAGCCCCTCTGAGACTCCTTCGGGTAGGGTGGGGTATAAATCCAATCTCTTCTTCTTCCTCCTCTTCTTCTATCATGGCCATTCTGTATAAGCCCAGGGTAATGCTGATTACTACTCTGAGATCAAGAAGGAAGCTTCCTCCAGGATGCTGGAGGTTTCTTGCCTTCTTCTGGCACAGAACAGGAGTCACTGGGGGAATGTGGGAAGAGTAGTTGTGAATTTCCTGCATTGTTCAGGGGGTTGGACTAGATGACTCTTTTTTTATATGTGCATTTGTGTGTGTGTGCATGCATGCATGTATGCATGCAAGCATGTATGTACCTGGAAGTCATGGTGACCTCTGGAGACTGACGGTGTGTGCACCTGGAAGTCATGGCAACCTCTGGTGTCTGACCCCTACTAGGGGACCTGGAGGATATTCAGAGAGGTGGCTGAATAAAGCCTGCCCCCACCTCCCAAATGCTGATATTCCAATGAGGTCTCCCATCCAAGTACTTGTCAGGGTCGACCCTGCTTAGCTTCCGAGATTGGACAAGATCGGGCTTGCCTGGGCAATCCAGGGCAGGGCAGGACTAGATGACTCTTGAAGTATCTTCTGGCTTTGTGAATTCAGAAGTGGGGCACAGGGCTCTTGTTGAAAACTGGATAGCAGACACATTCGTTGTTTCCAGAATGTCTCATAGAAGGCTTAGCAGGCTGCTTTACTTGACAGCTAGCTTAGCCACCCCAACCTGGTTCATCGGGTCCCAATGAAGTTTGGAAGGGCTGGGAACCAGTGAAAGAATTCCGCCTTGATTAGTCATTGGCCTTTGACATTTTCTGTTCTTTTTTGCTGTTCTCTTTGGATCATCACACCGGAACTAACAGACTTTCTATTAGAATGGAGATCTAATTTGTGTAAAACACACGGTCTTCGGGTTTAATCCTAGTATAAATCGCAAAGTCTGCAATTCCACAAGATTAAAGCTCTGAAAGATTGTGGGGAATTTCAGACAGGCGATATATTCCAGTTCAGGAATGGTTCCCAAACGGTTTCTGTTCTGACATTTCAGACAGAACCATTTTAGAACCAGTTCCCTAGCGGAATATATTTGTACTTTCACACACAAACATTTCTGTCCCATTCAGGAAACGGGGCTGAATCATTTTACCTGTAAACCTTCCAAGTAGTCTTTAGTTTCTTCTCCCGGATCCAAAACGCTTTTTACCGCCGTTTTTCACCCGCGCGGGCGATCTCCAGCTTTTTTTTTTAATGCTCGCTTTAGAGCGCTATAGCGTTATAACACAACCTCAAAATATTCCAATCGGATCGCTATGTTGCTGTTTTGAGCTTGTGTTATAGTGCTGTAGTACTACAGTGCTCTAAAGCAAACGTTCAAAAAAAAAAAAATGATGGCGCAGGTAGGAAACAGCGGGAAAACAAAGCAGTGCAGTCTGAATTGCCAAATCGCTTCTGATCTGGCTCTTTTCCAGTAAGGGAAAGCCATGTGTGAAATGGCAGCCCTGTACCGGTTTACTTCAAGACGGATCAAAAATGACTTCAAATCAGCTGAAACTTGGTAATGTGAAATTCCCTTCTGTCTGTTGTCTGTTAGGTATGTATGTCTGTACATCTGTCTGTCTGTACATATGCATTTATCATAGAACCATAGGATCACACTGAGTTGGAAGGGGCCATACAGGCCATCTAATCCAACCCCCTGCTTGATGCAGGATCAGCCTAGATTATCCCTGACAAGTGTTTGTCCAGCTGCTGCTTAAAGCTCACCACCTCCCTAGACAGATGATTCCACTGTTGCAGAACTCTTACTGTTTTCCTAATATCCAGCCGTTGCCTACCTTCCCGCCCTTAGTTTAAACCCATTATTGTGAGTCCTCTCCTCTGCTGCCAAGAGGAACAGCTCCCTGCCCTCCTCTAAGTGACAGCTCTTCAAATACTTCAAGAGAGCAATCGTGTCCCCCCCCTCAACCTCCTCTTCTCCAGACTGAACATTCCCAAGTCCCTCAGCCTTTCCTTGTAGGGCTTCTTGGTCTCCAGGCCCTCAATCATCCTCTTCGCTCTCCTCTGCACCCGCTCCATTCTGCCCACATCCTTTTTGAAATGAGGCCTCCAGAACTGCACACAAGACTCCAGGGGCAGCCTGACCCATGCAGTGGACAGCGGGACTATGACTTCTTGTGATTTGGATGTTATGCCTCTGTTGATGCACCCCAAGAGCGCATTAGCCTTTTTTGTCATCACATCACACTGGCTGCTCATATTTAACTTACAGTCCACCCATACCCCAAGATCTTGTTCACACACACTGCTACCCAGACGCATATCCCCTATGCAGTATACATGTTTCTCATTTTTGTTACCCGGATGTAGAACTCAGCCCTTCTCCTTGTTGAATTGCTTTAGCTACATGGGGGGATGCTTTAATGTAGTATATCTTAGAAGGCCCTACTGTACGCGGCCGTTGCTGACACAAGCTGTACACGTGTCTTTAGTTCTGATTCACCATTAAACCTTGTCTTCTGAAGAAGCCCTGTGTTGCGTGACCTGACTAAGGAACCTGACAGAGTGAAGGGCGGGGTATAAATCCAATCTCCTCCTCCACCTCCTCCACCTCCTCCACCTCCTCCACCTCCTCCTCCTCCTCCTCCTCCTCCTCCTCCTCCTGCTGCTGCTGCTGCTGCTGCTTCTTCTTCTTCTTCTTCTTCTTCTTCTTCTTCTTCTTCTTCTTCTTCTTCTTCTTCTTCTTCTTCTTCTTCTTCTTCTTCTTCTTCTTCTTCTTCTTCCTCTTCTTGTCCCAGTATCTTCCCTTGGACAGAGGTCAGACTGACTGGCCTGTAGTTTCCTACGTTATCCTTCCTCCTTTTTTTTCCTTTTTTGGGGGGGATAACATCTGCCCTCCTCCAGTCTTGTGGCATATCTCTTGTCCTTTAAGAGGTCTCCAAAATGATGGACAAGTGCTCTGCAAGCTCTCTAGAAAGTTCTTTGAGCCCTTTTGGGTACATACCATCTGGCCCAGGAGATCTGTACTCCTTCAATGCAGCCAGGTGCTTCTCAGTTATCTATCTGTCTATGTCAACTAGCAGCCTGGATGCCATCATTATTTATATGCCACCTTTCTCCCCAAGGGGGACCCACAGTGGCTTACATCATTCTCACCTCCATTTTATCCCCACAATAACTCTATAAGGTAGGTCAGGCTGAAAGTCCGTGACTGGCCCAAGGTAACCCAGAGAGCTGCCATGACACAACTGTGGGTTTGAACCTGGGTTTCCCATATACCAGACCCTTAACCACTATACCATACTGGCTCTCCAATCAAACCATTCCATCAAACAAGAACATCCTGTGGATTTTCATTTTCAACATTTAAAAATACTGCAGGCACTTCCACTATGGTTCCACATACTTTGGTATTTTGGATAAACATATTATTCATCATGGTTGACATTCTCTTCCCTCATCAATTATCTGTCCATTTTAAATGGAGAGACAGATGTTTCATGTCATATACTAGAACATTAATTGAAAAGTTCACAAGTAACTTCCAACCAATTGCAAGTATATTGGCTGGGATCCAGGGAGGGAAGGAGAGAGAGATGCCTTTGCCACTGGTAATGTAATGTAACCAGTTACCATCTGTGACTCCACATAAGAACATAAAAGAAGCCAATGATGGATCAGGCCAAAGGACCATCTAGTGTCCAACACTCTGTCACAGAGTGGCCAAAAATACCAGATGCCATCAAGAGGTCTACAAGTGGGGCCAGGAAACTATAAGCCCTCCCACTGTTGCTCCCGCCAAGCACCAAGAACAGAGTGCATCACTTGCCCCAGACTAAGAGTTCCTATCTATACCTTGTGGCTAATAGCCACTGATGGACCTCTGCTAATTCCCTCTTGAAGCCTTCTATGCTTGTTACTGCCACCACCTCCTGTGGCGGTGAACTGGTATACCCTGCATCACAGGGCAGTCTTTTACACTGGCATTTTCAGGCACCCCCACCTTTGCACTAACACAGGGTCCCCCAAACCATTATTCCTGAATAAAGTCCTAAAAAGGGACACACATATGATCATGGGAGGTGGACTAAAACACAGACCATGGAGGCTGCTAAAAATGAACTTGTGTCTTGTCTACATGCAATCTGCCTGCCCCCCCTGTAAGGGTCGGCATCATCAGCATTCAAACATGTCCCAATATGGAAATCTTCTTCCTCTGAAATCTCCTTTGTCTTTCTAATATGTAAATCTCCTCTGGCAACATTTCTCTGCCAAAACACCTATATCTGTTCTTCATGTCTCCCTTCCTGGGTCACACTTCCTTTTAAATGTAAGCATTTCTCTGGGAAGCAGATTTATGGCTCCTGATCTATTTTCTGGGTTACCAAAAAACCATTAACTTTAAAGATAGTATCAGCCATCAGCTCTACATGTAGACTCCATGATATGCTCACTAGAGTGCCATCACAGCTTTTGATGCAGGTTTGTCCCAGACCCATAATCCTGCCCCTCCAGACGCCTTCTCTAGTGTAGGAAAAAGGGCCACTCAGGCATGGTACTGTGTGCCACTCTAGGGTACCTAACAGAGTAGCACCCCCAAATTCTCAGTTTGGGTCCCCCTTTCTTGTGATATGTTGGTCATTCACAATCTTCTTTCACATCTGGACTTCTGCACATCTGGATGTTAAATATCACCTCATAACTCCCTTTATGTCTCTAAGCTCCTCCATTTCTCTGTAGCCTTGTATGTATGTGTTATTTGTTTACTTTGTGTGCATGTTAGACATGTAACTAATATTCTTCAATAAAAGAACTTTCAGACCTAGTCCCAATCATTTCGAGAGTTTTCCTCTTTGAAACTGAACCCTGGTATACAAAGGTGTACGATCCCTCCTGGCCAGCTCTGTCTCCTTGCTAATTCCCTCATCTAGACAGAGACAGACCAGTGTTGGTAACACATCTGGGAAGTGGTGATTCACCTACCATGCAATCCTGCTCAGAGTTAGATCCTGCTCAGTTTCAAGAACCACTCAACACAGGCTGTTTCCATGGTGCTGGGAATTTACTTACGTCACTGCAAACCCTCTGACATTCCACAAATAACAACTGGGGTATTATAATTACTATTATTTATTAGTCTCATACACTGCCCTCCCTATAATGGATACTCTGTGTACCCGTAACTACTCTGCATTCATATAGGAATTTGAGTGTTCCCAGCTATTATGCAGCTTCTTCTCTACCTGCTCTGTGTTGTTTTCATTTGACTATTGTGTGGTGGTGATCAGGGCTGACCCTGCTGAGCTTCTGAGACCTGATGAGATTGGGCCAGCCTGGGCCATCCAGGCTGACTTCTGTAATATATGTGCATTAGAACATTTGTATCCTACTTAATAGCCATGGGTGGGCCATTCTGGACTGGTTTCTGAAGCAAGGCATGTTTGCATAGGGGCACTGTAAGGTTTTGAATATAGTTTTGTCAATCAAACTGATGCCAGGGTGGATCCAGACATCTTTTTTTGCTCATTCTTGAACAATTTCCCTTGCTATTACAGCCCTGGTCGCACACAGTTTTCGCACATGTAGGTCCCGTAATTCTTAACATAGCTGCTTGGTTGGCCAAGGGCTCTTCTTCCTCTGTTCTCGGTTGGATCCAATTCATTTTACCATTGTTTGTTCTCAGTGTTCCTTGATAG
This sequence comes from Gekko gecko, assembly GCA_029375565.1. Lineage (NCBI taxonomy): Eukaryota > Metazoa > Chordata > Lepidosauria > Squamata > Gekkonidae > Gekko > Gekko gecko. The sequence goes on along the minus strand of JAPDNY010000023.1, from coordinate 99,387 downwards.
GTAGGATATCCTTCCCAGGGAGAATGGGTCCTAGCATGGAACAAAAGCAAAGAAACAAATGAAAACGGCGGACTGGGCAATGAACAACCAGTAAAAAAGGTGACCATGTGTTTTTTTGTTTTGTTTTGGAAGGAATGTCTTAACTACCTTCCCACAAAGATGTGCCCTACAAAATGAAAAACACTTCATACAGTCCTAAATTTCAGCGGAACGTGATCCATGTAAAGAGGAGACATTGTCCAAAAACAAAATAATAGTGACCAAAGGGAAAGCAAATAGATACTAACCATTGATCACAGAGACAAGCAGGTTAACATAAGAACTTAATAGGTGCCCTGGTCAGTCATCCCAGGGGTCCATTAGAACACATGTAGTGTCTGGGAGATTAGACCACTGGTCCACCAACTCCAGCACACTGTTTCATACAGTGGCCAACTGGTTGCCTTAGAGGACCAAGCAAACAGGATACAAAAGCCAAGGACTTCCCCTGATGCTGCCTCCTAGCTAGTGGGATCCAGAGTTTTGCTGTCTCTGTATATGGATGGATACTCCCTTCAGTCACCATGGCTATCAGCTGTCGATTGACCTCTCTTCCACAAATCTTTCTAACAGCCAGTTTGGTGTAGTGGTTAGGAGTGGCAGACTCTAATATGGGAGAACCGGGTTTGATTCCCCACTCCTTCACATGCAGCTGCTGGTGTGACTTTGGGTCAGTCACAAGTTGATTCAGAGCTGTCATCCAGGGCCGGCCCCAGGTGTCTGGGCGCCCTAGGCAGGACAGTCTGGGGCGCCCACCCCACCGGGGATGCCAACCTCCCAGTGGGCCCTGGAGATGGCCCAGCGCCATTTTCCTGGGTGCCTTGCAGCTGCGAGGTGCCCAGGAAAGCCAGGGAAGGGGTGGAGTTAGAACCCTTGCCCCTTCCCTCCCAGTGCCGGCTTTTCTGGGTGCCTTCCACCACTGGTAATCAGATGTTTACTTCCTCTGGATGCAGAGATTCAATGTCTTGGACCACTTCAGTCACCATGGCTATTCTCTATCCATGTTGTATATGGGAGGGGCTGTGGCTCAGTGCAACAGCTTCTGCTTAGCATGCAGAAGGTCCCGGGTTCAGTCCCTGGCATCTCCAATTAAAAGTCTCAGGAATAGGAGATGGGAAAGACCTCTCTGCCTGTGACCTGGAGCGCCACTGCCTCTCCAAGTAGACAATATGGACCTTAATGGACTGAGAGTCTGGTTCAGTATATGGCAGCTTCCTGAGTGATTGTTGATGAGTATCCTCTAGAGTAAAATTTGTTGTTGTTGAGTCACACTGTCAAATCCAACTCTTCACAGCACCATGGACCACATCACGCCAGGCCCTCCTATCTTCCTCCGTCCTCCGGAGTTTACTCAGTTTCATGTTCATTACATTGATAATGCTGTCTAACCATCTCATCCTTTGCTGTCCCCTTGTTCTTTTGCCTTCAGCCTTTCCCAGCATCAGGGTCTTCTCCAGTGAGTGCTCCCTTCTCATTTGGTGGCCAAAGTGTTTGAGCTTCAGCTTCAGGATCTGGCCTTCCAGGGAACAGTCAGGGTTGACTTCCCTTAGGATTGACTGATTTGATCTCCTTGCAGTCCAAGGGACTCTCAAGAGTCTTCTCCAGCACCATAATTCAAAAGAATTTATTCTTCGGTGCTCGGCCTTCCTCATGGTCCCACTGTCACGGCCATACATTACTACAGGGAATATCATCCTTTTGACTATACAGACTTTTGTTGGCAGGGTGATGTCTCTACTTTTTATTATGCTGTCTAGGTTTGCCATAGTTTTCCTCCCAAGGAGCAGGCACCTTTTAATTTCCTGGCTGCAGTCAGGGCAGGCCCCAGGTGTCTGGGCGCCCTAGGCAGGACAGCCTGCGGCGCCCACCCCACCAGAGATGCCAACCTCCCGGTGGGGCCTGGAGAGCCGGGGAAGGGGCTGCGTGGCTCTCCTGGGCCCCTCGCAGCTGCAAGGCACCTGGGGAGAGCCGGGGAAGGGGCAGACGGCTCTCCCTGGCCCCTCGCAACTGTGAGGCACCGGGAGAGCAGGGGAACGGGCAGCGCGGCTCTCCCGGACCCCTCGCAGCTGCGAGGTGCCTGGGGAGAGCCGGGGAAGGGGCGGGCTTGGAACGCCTGCCCCTTCCCTCCCAGTGGACGGGCGCTCAGACTGGCAGCAGCCAGCAAGCGGGGACTCTCCCCGCTGGCCAGCTGCCACCATGCCGCCCCACCTCTCCACCCCCCAAGGGCTTCGGGGGAGCCGCGGGTGGAGCGCCGTTTGAACGGCCGCCCCTTCCCTCCCAGTCCCAGCGCCAGCTGGAGACAGGAGGTGGAGCGCCGGCTTTCCTGAGCATGCCACAGTAGCTGCCTGCTCAGGAAAGCCAGGGAAGGGGCGCCGGCTTCACCGGGGGTGGGGCGGGGGCGCTTTGGCACCCCTGTGGGCCTCAGCACCCTAGGTGAGCGCCTAGCTCGCCTAGTGGGCAAGCCGGCAGTGGCTGCAGTCACTGTCTGCAGTGATCTTGGATCCCAGGAACATGAAGTCTGTCACTGCTTCCATGACTTCCCCTTCTATTTGCCAAGGAGTGGTGGGGCCGGATGGCGTGATCTTAGTTGTTGTTTTTCTTTTTTGATGTTGAGTTTCAAGCCAACTTTTGCGCTCTCCTCTTTTACCCTTAACAAGAGGCTGTTTGGATCCTCTTCAGTTTCTGCCATTGGAGTGGTATCATCTGCATATCTGAAGTTGTTGATGTTTTTCCTGGCAATCTTAATTCTGGCTTGTGATTCATCCAGCCGGCATTTTAAATGATGTACTCTGCATATAAATTAAATAAAAAGGGTGATAATATACATCATTATCATACTCCTTTTCCTATTCTAAGCCAATAAGTTGTTTCATGTCTGGTTCTGTCGCTTCTTGACCCTTTTGCAGGTTTCTCAAGAAACATGTGAGGTGGTCTGGTACTCCCACCTCTTTAAGGACTTCCAGTAGTTTGTTGCGATCCACACAGTCAAAGGCTTTAGTGTAGTCAATGAAGCAGAACTAGATGCTTTTCTGGTATTCCCTTGCTTTCTCCATAATCCAGTGAATGTTGGCAATTTGATCTCTAGTTCCTCTACCTCTTCGAAACCCAGTTTGTACTTCTGGCAATTCTCTAGCCACGTACTGCTGAAGCCTAGATAGTAGGATAAGAACATAAGGTAAAGGTAAAGGTTCCCTTGCTCAAAAGCCAGTCGAATCCGACTCTAGGGTTGTGGTGCTCATCTCCGTTTCAAAGCCGAAGAGCCAGCACTGTCCGAAGACGTTTCCGTGGTCATGTGGCCAGCATGACTAAACACGAAGGCGCATGGAACGCTGTTTCCTTCCCACCGAAGTGGTACCTATTTATCTACTTGCAATTTCTTGCTTTCGAACTGCTAGGTTGGCAGGAGCTGGAACTAGAGACAGGAGCTCACCCTGTCATGCGGCACCCGGGTCTCGAACTGCTGAACTACTGACCTTCCACAGCCTGAAGTTCAGTGTCTTAACCACTTGAACCACCGCAGCTCCTCTATAAGAACATAAGAACATAAGAAAAGCCAATGTTGGATCAGGCCAAAGGCCCATCTAGTCCAATACTTTGTCACACAGTAGAGAAAGAAGTACTTTTCTCCCTTTCTCACAATACAAGAACTCATGGGCATTCAATGAAATTGCTGAGCAGTCGGGTTAGAACAGATAAAAGGAAGTACTTCTTCTCCCAAAAAGTGATTAACACTTGGAATTCACTGCCACAGGAGGTGGTGGCAGCTACAAGCATGGACAGCTTTGAGAGGGAATTAGACAAGCCTATGGAGTAGAAGTCCATCAGTGGCTATTAGCCTCAAGGTATAGATAGGAACTCTCAGTCTGGGGCAAGTGATGCTCTGTATTCTTGGTGCTGGGGGCGGGGCAGCAGTGGGACTTCTAGCGTTCTGGCCCCACTGCTGGACCTCCTGATGGCACCTGGTATTTTTGGCCACTGTGTGACAGAGTGTTGGACTAGATGGGCCATTGGCCCAATCCAACATTGGCTTTTCTTATGTTCTTATGCAATACCAGGTGCCATCAGGAGGTCCAGCAGTGGGGCCAGAACACTAGAAGCCCTCCCCTGTTGCCCCCCCCAAGCACCAAGAATACAGAGCATCACTTGCCCCAGACTGAGACTCCCTATCTATACCTTGTGGCTAATAGCCACTGATGGACCTTTGCTCCATATGCTTATCTAATTATTAACTACTTGTTGAATAAAGAGGTATTTCATTTTGCAGGCCCATCTGGTCTGCTATCCTGTTTCACACAGTGAACAAGAAAACTGCTCTGGAGGCTCAACCAAGTCATGAAATTAGTCTGACTAGAAATGAACACTGGCCCAGGAGTGTCACAAAACCACTGAGATTGATATAACAAAGCTCTACTTTGTGCCCCCCCCCCCCCCACATTGCACTGTAGAAAGGCGAGATTGCTGAGAGAAGGGAAAGAGTCTGGAAGAGGAGAAAGTGAATGCAACACTATGAGACGGAAGAGTTCAGTGTCCCAGAGAAATACACACGTATGTCCCTCCAAGAGAAACATTCAAACACATCTGCTTGAGACGGATACCATGGGTATCAAGACTTTACATACTGTAGATCCATTTACAATATCCCAAAGAGGGTAGTGGTATGCAGTGTTCCCTCTAAGCTGAGTTGGTGTGAGCTAGCTCACAGTTTTCTAGCCTCTGGCTCACACATTTTTTGCCTTAGCTCAGGAAGGAGGGCTCCAGAGCCAACTAATTTATGCAGTAGCCAAATTGCTTGCTCACGACTTTTAACACCAGTAGCTCACAAAGTAGAATTTTTGCTCACAAGACTCCACAGCTTAGAGGGAGCATTGGTGGTATGTATGTATATACATATGTATTTTATTATATTTGATTTATCGGCTCGCCCTTCCATGTGAGCAGGGCTCAGGGCAGCTAACGCCAGAAATAAATACAATACAATTGAGTTAAGATGACATTAAAATACTTAAAAAGAGTCGGAAAACAACACTAATTCTGAGATGTCAGTAATTTCCATCAGCCCCACCCACCCCGGGTGGAGGGGAGATGCAGGAATGAAAGGGGAGATTGAAGTATGAGAGTCCCTGACTGTCGCTGTCCTCAACCATAAAAACATAAGAACAAAAGAGAAGCCAATGTTGGATCAGGCCAATGGCCCATCCAGTCCAACACTGTCACACATTGGCCAAAAATACCAGGCGCCATCAGGAGGTCAAGCAGTGGGGCCAGGACACTAGAAGCCCTGACACTCTTGCCCACCCCCCCCAAGCACCAACTGAGCATCACTTGCCCCAGAGTCCCTATCGATACCTTGTAGCTAGTAGCTACTGAGGGACCTCTGCTCCATACATTTATCCAATACCCTCTTGAAGCCGTCCATGCTTGTAGCCACCACCCCCTCCTGTGGCAGTGAATTCCATGTGTTAATCACTCTTTGGGTGAAGAATCAAATGCCTGGCAAAACATCTCTGCCTTACAGGTAATCGGAAAGCTGGTGAATCCCATAGGGCACAGACGTTCTCCAGCAGAGACTTCCACCAGGTGGGGGCCAGTGCCGAAAAAGCCACGGCCATGGTTGAGGACAACAGGATCTTTCTCGGGCCAGAGACCACCAGGATGTCCTTATTACTAGGTTGCAATGCCCTTCCAGGGATATATTGGTTATTATTCAATTGGATTTGCTAGGCAACCCCTCCCTGCAAGTAGGACTCAGGCCGAATTTCGACAGAGTAAAATACAATAAGTGATTTAAATTAAAACCAAATCACAGTTAACTAAAATCAATCAATAAATAAGACAATATACATTCTGAGATGGCAGAAGGGAAAAAAAAAAAACAGCTCCCCAGCCTTCTTAGGGGGAAGGGGTATGAGGGATGGGGAGAGTGTATGAGAGTGCCAAGGGTCATGCTGTCCCATAGCTGTCCTCAACCAAAAGCCTGGTGGAACATCTCTGCCTTGTATGCCTGGCGAAAAGGTCGTAACTCCCCCAGGGCATAGATATGTTCCAGCAGAGAGTTCCACCAGCCAGGGGCCAGGGTGAAAAACAGGTTGAGGACAGGTGGATCTCTCTTGGGCTGGAGACCACCAGGAAGTTCACTCGGAATCCCATCACTAATTATGTAACCATCATCACCCCCAAATTATACATCCAATAACTCTCGCCCAGCTCCTTCCTCAAATATTATTCTAGAGAAGGGACCCCCCTACATTATCTTTGGATTTTGTTTCAGGTACGTGCCCAAAAACATTTCCCAAAAAAGCAAACTGCCCATTGCATGACAAAGGAGCAAACAGAGAAGCAGAATTACTGATAATTAAATCACTCGTGGAAATAATTTGGAGTGTTACGAAATGGATAACACTGCTGCGAGTTAATTAAAATCTTGTGCAAACAAAATGCCCAAGGATCATGTATAAAATCCTCAGGACACAGAGGTAAAGCTACCTGCTCTCGACACAGATACTCTTCACTTGAGTTCTTTTCATTGGAAAATCGGGTAAGTTTTTCTTAAGATATCCTTTACTATCGGGGGTGAACCAAGGCTTGGGGATTTGTTTCCTTGGCAGTCTTTGGCTAACCAACTGGCCAGATGTAGGAGTTCTCATCCCCACAGTGTTACCTCTTTGCTTCAGCACGTAGAGCCAAAGCAAAACCTTTCTCTGGATGCAGAGCCAGTCTGGTGTAGTGGTTAAGTGCGCGGACTCTTATCTGGGAGAACCGGGTTTGATTCCCCACTCCTCCACTTGCACCTGCTGATGTGACCTTGGGTCAGTCACAAGCTCTGGCGCAGCTGTTCTCTCAAGGACAGTTTGTGTTAGAGTTCTCTCAGCCCCACCTACCTCACAGGGTGTCTGTTGTGGGGAGGGGAAGGGAAAGGAGTTTGTAAGCCGCTCTGAGACGCCTTTGGGCAGTGAAGGGCGGGGTATAAATCCAAACTCTTCAACTCTTCTTCTTCTTCTTCTTCTTGCTCTTGGTATGCATTTCAACAGGGGGTAAAACAAAAGTATCTGCCCCTTGCACACGGCAAATGACTAAAATGTCGTGGGATATCAAGGAATATTCTAGTATTACATCTGGAAAATTTGCTCACATATGGTTGAAAATGAGAAACCTTCAGCTGTGATGGTGGCAGCTACTCAACTCAGTGAAACACCCTCTACCTTTTTGCTCAGTTGGGCCCTTTCTCCACTGACAGCTTGCTCTGGAGTATCTGAGGAGTCAAGCCTTAAGGGTTGACTTCACAGTTGCACACATTCCCTCTCCACTGTCATCCCCCCCCCCGGGTTTATTTATATGTGTATTCTGTTTGGTGTAGTAGTTAAGATCCAGTTTGGTGTAGTGGTTAAGTGCGCAGACTCTAATCTGGGAGAACCAGGTTTGATTCCCCACTCCTCCATTTGCACCTGCTGGATGGCCTTGGGCAAGCCATAATTCTGGCACAGCTGTTCTTGGAAAAGAGCAGTCTCTGTCAGAGCTCTCTCAGCCCCACCTACCTCACAGGGTGTCTGTTGTGGGGAGGGGAAGGGAAAGGAGTTTGTAAGCTGCTCTGAGACTCCCTTGGGTAGTGAAGGGCGGGGTATAAATCCAAACTATTCTTCTTCTTCTATTCTGTATGCATTCTGCATCTACAAGCAAAACCCACATTTTCTGAGCTAACTGGCTGCCAACCCCTCCCTCCCTCCCTCCCTCCCTCCTTCCCTCCCTCCCTCCCTCCCTCTGTGATTCTGCAGAAAGAAAGGGAGAGGAGGGGGGAATCCAGGCCCACATATGCAGGACTGACCCATTTAAGAGCAGGGAATCCTCGAGTCCTTTATATTTAGTGACTCCTTCCTATGCTCTCTCTGGCTTTTTTAAAGTTTGTCTGAATGGGAGGAGACATCCCCTTTTGTCTCTGGAGAAGGAGGGAAAGAAAACAGGAGGGAGCATCAACCTAAAAAGAGAGAGGCAGAAACAGGAGGAGGGCAGTGGGCAGCATTTACCCACAGAATTAATTCGACTTTAGAAAGGATTAGCGGTTTGAAAGCGGATGGAAACAAAGAATCGTCGCAAAAGGAGTTTAGGTAGCTGCGGGACAAGAGCGTGCTGGAAGCAGTCTGAATGCAGAGTCTTATAAAACAAATGCAGAAAGAGGAGAAAGCCCCGAAACAAAGTGTAAGTGACAGTGGGAGGGAATGCAGAACGGAAGAATAGGATGCACTCAGAAACCAAGGCAAAATATAGGCGCAGAAAGGGCTTAAGTGAGTGACTTTTGGACAAAGATTCCTCAAGGCGTCTTTGTGGAGATGAGGACACTCAAGAAGTCTTTGTGGAGACAAAGACACTCTTTCTAAGGCAGAGTATAAATTTTCAGGAGTCAAAGGCTCATTCGTTACATACCTATCAAGGCGACCTTTGACTGTGGATGGCTCATACCTTGAGCTTCTTGCTCATTTCTACAGTACTACTAAATTTGAATCCAGCCAGTACGTATGATATTTTTTTTCTTGTTCAGTCGCACAGTCGAGTCCGAACCTTTGTGACCCCACGGACCACATCACACCAGGCCCTCCTGTCTTCCGTCGTTCTCTGGAGTATGCTTAATTTCATGTTCGTTGCATCCATAACATTGTCTAACCATCTCATCCTCTGCCGTCCCCTTAATCTTTGACCTTCAATCTTTCCCAGCACCAGGGTCTTCTCCAGTGAGGGCTCCCTTCTCATTGGATGGCCAAATTGTTTTTGAGCTTCAGCTTCAGTCTCTGGCCTCCCAGGGAACAGTCAGGGTTGATTTCTTTTAGGATTGACTGATTGGATCTCCTTGCAGCCCAAGGGACTCTCAAGAGTCTTCCCCGGCACCATAATTAGCAAAGTGTAAATAACTCCAGTAGCATCTTAGAGACAAACAAGAGTTTCAGGGTTTAAGCTCTGAAGTGCCCTTTGTCTGTTACCTTTGACTCTCAAAAGCTTATAGCTCCAAAGTTTTTGTGGGTTTCTATGGTGCTACTGAAGTCAAATCAAGTTGTAAGTACGATAATTAGCAAACTATAAACAAATATCTTGTGTATTGTTCAGTGCTTTTTCTATGCCTCCTGCTTGGTCATAAAGGGCTGTTGGGGAATGGATCCTATGAGACTGATATCGAAGTGACCATTTTGCACTGTGTCTATCCCCATCCTGCTATGTTCCTTTAGATATAAACCAGCTGGAAAGATGTCTTGCAGACGCAACCTGTGCTATTTAAGCTGTCCTTCCACGAATGTGACTATTCAGCCACCGCCCTGCAAAGTGACCATTCCAGGACCCTCCCTCTTCTACCCTGACCAACCACTCATCATTGAGCAACACCACCCATCAGCCAGCCAGGCAATCACCAGCGGTGGACATGGGTCCCCCCCTGCAGGGGGAATCTGCAGTTGCGGGGTCACCAGAATGAATTCTCAGAAGCTGATGCAACAGGGAATTCAGGGCGATTACCGCTCCTTCTACTGATGCTGATCCTGAAGGTCATGACCCACACAAACACAAAATGAAGAGCTAAAAAAATCAGAAACCAAGATCAGCTCTAGAAATACGTTCTTGAAATGTCTGCCTTTCTTGCTATAGGCCAGTGCTTCGGGGGGGGAAAAAATGTTTTCTATCCAGGTAAATTTAGAGGGGACTTTTTAATTTATTAATCTTATTGCATTGATGTCACTTTTCTCCAGTCGTGGGAAACAGTGGGACTTAGGAAGGTATCTCAGAAGGTCCCCTAGGAGCTCTTCCAACTGTGCTCTTAGAAACATAACCCATAGCTGTCCAGCGCATCTCTAGCTGCATGATCTGTGATAGTTAAGATGTGAAGCAAGTTTGTCTCGAGGACAGCATTTGTGCAATCGCCCCTTTGAAGGACCCCAAGTTTCAACGGATAGGGTCTGAAAACCACTGTGGTGGACAATGAGATGTAAAAAATTAGAGTGCACGTTGTTTCTGATTGGCCCTTCTTTGTGACCGGAAGTTGTGGGATCGTGCCTGTCTTCTGTTGCAAAATAAAACCTACACTTCATCCAAGCCTTTGTGTCCATGTTAATGTGATCCAGGGATGAGCCAAGGAAAGTGTTAGCTGAAATGCTCTGATCTATAATTAATAGAGCATTTGGGACAGTTTTTAATATTGGGATTCTTTGGTCTGTGTATACGGAGGATGGGCTGCCACACTATTTCCCAATAAAGAGGTGAGAGACAGGAGTAAAATAAATATTTTGTTTACTGTGTAATAATATTCAGCAGAACACATACAATCACACACACACACTGACATACAAGAGACTAAATAAAAGCAGGCAAGAAATAAATAGCACATTTGCATGAGCAGGTATTGAAGTGATGGTGGGTGATATTACCTCTGGAATACGCAGCTCCTGAAATCTTCCAGCAGGAGGTTGAGGAGGGGGGAAGAGTATGGAAGGAAAATGGGGAGCACACGTATTAGGCCAGCTAAGCACACATGCGTTACTCCAGCTTAAAGCGAGGTGAGGATTGGGGAGAGTGAGCTGGACATAAGAGGTACAAAGCAGGCTGAGAGAGGTCGTTGGTGGGGGGGGGTAGGCGAGGCAGAGAGAGAAAGAGAGCTCTGAGAAGCGTGTGTGTGTTTTTAAAACCTCTCGAGCAATGGGTGTGGAAAGCCAGGCGGCTTAAACCTGAAGACACTCCCTGTTGGCTAGGGATTGGTAGTTTAGGGTCAATTTCAAATGCTAGTGGCTATCTTGACCAATGGTCACCTGGGTGCTGGAAAGGAGGAAGTTGGAACAAAGAAGAATGGCTCTTCAGTTGGATCCTCCATGAGAACCTTGTGCTTTGGCACATGGGGGGGTTTAATCCCTTTATACTGGAGACAGCGAGTCTGGCCTGTATGCGAGAGTCTTTTGTTTGAGTGTAAACCTGTGACTGTAATATGTGACACCCGGCAAGCAGACTATGGGGATCCTCTGGAGTGGCTTTAGCCAGCATCTCATAGTCTTTGACTGGTTTCTGTTTTCCTCTCTGGGCTTTTCCCCATGGTGCTTTATTACAGTCTCTTGGCTGGCACACCATCAGGTTCATAACAGCATAAAAACAGTCCAGAAATAGCCCGATAAAAGGCGGCTGGGCTAACAAAAGTAACAAGGCATCAGTTGAGTACGGTAAAGGAGAGCAGAAGTTATGCCGTAGAAAAGTTACACTTTCACACACAGGTGTCCTTACACAAATAGCAGGCTGTTCCTGTCAGGGTGAGAGAGAATTCCCCCCCCCCATGACATTCATCAATAAATTCAAGCATCTCAGAACCTTGACATAGTTTGAGCTTGCTTCTTGGGGTCAACCCCTTCACAAGGCACTAACACACTGCTTCCCTAAGGTAACACAGGGTACCTGCTGGACCTCCTGATGGCCCCCAGATTTTGGCCACTGTATGACACAGAGTGTTGGACTGGATGGGCCATTGGCCTGATCCAACATGGCTTCTCTTACATTCTTATGTTTGGAGCAGTGATGCTCTGTATCCTTGGTGCTTGGGAGAGATTCTGGAGTTCTAGTTCCACTGGTGGCCCTCCTGATGGCCCACAGGTTTTGGCCACTGTATGACACAGAGTGTTGGACTGGATGGGCCATTGGCCTGATCCAACATGGCTTCCAGTTTGGTGTAGTGGTTAAGTGCCAATTTGGTGTAGTGGTTAAGTGCACGGACTCTTATCTGGGAGAACCAAGTTTGATTCCCCACTCCTCCACTTGCACCTGCTGATGTGACCTTGGGTCAGTCACAAGCTCTGGCACAGTCATTCTCTCAAGGACAGTTTCTGTCAGAAGTTCTCTCAGTCCCACCTACCTCACAGGGGGTCTGTTGTGGGGAGGGGAGGGGAAGGGAAAGGAGTTTGTAAGCCGCTCTGAGACTCATTTTGGGCAGTGAACGGTGGGGTATAAATCCAATCTCTTCTCTTCTTCTTCTCTTACATTCTTATGTCTGAAGCAGTGATGCTCTGTATCCTTGGTGTTTGGGAGGGCTTCTGAAGTTCTGGTTCCACTGGTGGACCTCCTGATGGCACCTGGGTTTTGGCCACTGTGCAACACAGAGTGTTGGACTGGAGGGGCCATTGGCCTGATCCAACATGACTTCTCTTATGCTCTCATATGTTCTTATTCCTGCCTCTCTGCAGGCCCCTGAGCCTTATATACCTAAACTACAGATCGTTGAGACATTTCCCTCCACTTGACAAAGCGTAATGGCCTCACTAACCTCATGGTTGTTTTCACTATTTCTAACATATAAAAACATACAAATACTCATACAAAGGATGGGTCAACACTATACAACTGAAGACCAAACGCGTTTCGGCCCCAAAGGGCCTTCCTCAGTGGTCACTAATACATATATATCATAGACACACATTCATAAACATATATACATATATCAACCCAGGTGTTGTAGTCTTATATGGTTGTACATCTATTATAGAGATTAGTACTGGGCCATAGATATATCTGTTGCAGTCTCACCAGTACTTCTACACTGGTAATCAGAATGTAGTGGCACACATTCATAACTACGAAATTCTGATTACCAGTGTAGAAGTACTGGTGAGACTGCAACAGATATATCTATGGCCCAGTACTAATCTCTATAATAGATGTACAACCATATAAGGCTACAACACCTGGGTTGATATATGTATATATGTTTATGAATGTGTGTCTATGATATATATGTATTAGTGACCACTGAGGAAGGCCAAGAACAGCTGTGCCAGAGCTTGTGACTGACCCAAGGTCGCATCTGCAGCTTGAAGTGGAGGAGTGGGGGAATCAAACCTGGTTCTCCCAGACTAGAGTCCCCGCACTTAGCCACGACACCAAACAACAACAGCAAAGTCAAACTGTCCTGAAGAAAGTACAGCGTAAGCTGCAATTATGTCAAACTCAAATGGAAACAAGAGAAGCATAGCCAGTATTCACATCTACGGTAAGTGCCTCCCTAAACTGGCTGAAGCCTCTAATTGCTGAGGAATCCCAGGTGCTTGTTAATTCTTCAGTGTGCCAATCTGGTTTACTCAGCCCCTCTGGCCCAATCACGCCCTCCCAGCCAGACCTACCTCACAGAATTGTTGTGAGGGGGAAACCGGAGGGGAGGAGAACAATGTAAGTCACTTCGGATTCTCATTTGGGAGACTGGTGGAGGATAAATGAATGAATGAAGAAATAATAAAGACGTAAACGACTGTGCAGATGTACTTAGATGCAGGCATCACTGGATTCAGTGAAATAGCTTCCGGTTAAGCACGGTTAAGGACTGAAGCCTCAGTCAGCAGCAAGGGTGGTATAGTGGTTAGTGTTAGGCCGAGCTCAGACTGGCAGTTTGCCCCGGTATAGCCACGTGTGAGCAACGTTTCACAAGCGGATTAACGGGGCCGTTCACACAGGCACATCTGTCTGGCGTTCCCTACCCGTAGTCAACCCGTCACGTACCGCTTCGCTCCCATGTTTAAAAGATATCCGGTGAAAGTGGTAGCAAATCCCAGAGAGCACATTTATTCCACTTCACTCTGCTTCCAGGAAGTGTGAACACTAACCTGAAAAGCCGGGAACAACCCGCGGTAGTAATGGCCGCCGGGTGTTTCTGCGCATAAGGTTCACTTGATTGCCCTGGAGAGGCAGCAGCGATATGATTGGATGTGCTCCACTCTACTGCCCGATGCAGTGCCAATGCAACAGGATCCTCCCCAAATCGCCCTGATGCACTTATGTGCATGAGTGCATACGCACATATGCGCACACAGCTGAATTACAGGAAAAAGCCATTTACAGCTGCACCTCCGGGCCAGCAGTGTGAATACTCCCTCACGCCTCCTCCCAGTATGCTCCCACATCAATCCGCGCAGTGTGACCAGGAAAGCCTGGAACTGTTTGTTCCAGGTCTTTTTCTTGCAATGACTCCCTCCTGTTTCAAACTGCCAGTCTGAACTCAGCCTTAGACTTGGATCTGAGAGACCCAGGTTATGCCCTTCTCATTTCCCAGGTGTGACTTTCACGTAAGAGGGCAATCAGTAACAGGGAATGACAGATAGATTCATGTGGGTAGCCATGCTGGTTTGAAGCAATAGTACAAAGTGTGAGTCTGGGGGCACCTTGAAGACCAACAAAGTTTCATTGTGTGTATAAGCTTTTTGTGTGTGTGCGCACACTTCTTTAGAAACAGGAAACTGAGGCTATGATGGAGAGAGGGCTATATTTTATAGGAGGAGGAGGAGGAAGAGATTGGATTCATATCCTGCCCTTCACTCAAAGTCTCAGAGTCTGATCAGATGGACACTTCAATCCACTATTACCCCGCCTCTAATTGAGCCAGATTATTTTATGTCAGAAGAATCATGACTAGACTCACCTCTTTTATTCTGCTTCAAAGCACTTCTATAGGCCTTGGAGTAACTAGATGGCAGCAGGCAGGGAGTCAGCCTGTTGGCCATTTTTTTTCCCAAAAAGTTGGTCCTTGGAGCATGCCCACAAGCACTTATAAACCTGCTGGGATATGTAGTTCATGGAGCTGTCAGCCATTCTCAGCATGCGCACAAATGTTTGCTAAGACTGCTGGGATATGTAGTTCACTGCCGCGCTCCTTCTAATCTTTTAAGCTGACCCTTTCCTCAAAGGACAAAAAAACACTGAAGAACAGAGGCATCTTTCTTTTAGGCTTTTAAAAAAGAAAACAGAGCTTTGAGCAGTCCTTGTGTGTGGGGAGGTGTGAATAAGCAGTTTTGTCCATCTTGCTAACTACTTTTTAAAAAATGGCAAATGGAAAACAAGAGGAGACCTGCCTGACGGCTTGGGTGCACAACAAGATGCGACCAGCCAGCAGGAAATCTGCTTGAGAACCAGCTCAGACCAACAAGACTGGATTTTCTCAGGTATCAAATAAACTCATGGCAAGGGAACGGGGGAAGGGGACTCGGACAACTGGAGATCGACAGACAGATGTCGCTGTCTGATCATGCACTTTTTTAATTTTTATTTTTTATTCATTTTTTAACCACACAATTACAACAATATTTGACACAAAGAACAGTTCCCAGCTCACTTAAACAATTTTCACCCCAGTAGCTCCAGGGAACCAAATAACCTTTACAAATGCACCTAATACAACCACTTAACATGTGCATCAAACACAGAACAGTTAAAAGAACAGCAACTTTTTTATATAATGGGTTTTTTTGGGATTGTCTCACTATTTTCTAGATAACTAATGATAGGAGACCGTTCTGCCTGAAACCACTCCTGGTACTTTTCTGACTGCACAGCTGAAGTATTATATAAAGTGCGCCCATGAATAAAGCATTCCCAAATCTTCTCTTGCCAGCATGTTAGCTTGGGAACATATTTTTGTTTCCATTTTTGTGCAATTGTTATTTTTGCCAACATCAATAAAGTCGACACTAATGTTTCTGAGCTTTTTCTACTTACAGATGTACACCATGTCTCCAGAAAGATGGAGTCTAGAGTGCAATAGAAAACAAGGTCAAACTGTTGGCAACCATTGCTTGTTCAGCTTCTCCCCACCCCAGATTAGTTCTCTTCTATCTCTGGACCAGAATCCCAGTTTGAGTCTTGTGTTTGATTCGGTAAGTAGAGAAGATGAAGCTTTCTTTTGTTAGAGTAGCGCTCCAGTTCTTGGTTGAAGTTATGATCTAGCCAGAGAGCCCTTAAGGCTGTTTTGCCTGACTCTATGTCCCAAATTTCATATCTTCTGCCTTGATGAAAGAACCGAATTCTGGCAGGAGTGATCCATCTATAACTGATTTTTGCCATCAGAAGCTTAGAGGTGATGGGTTTTAGTTCCCGCCTTAGTTGAATCACTATAGCCGGTATGTCGGGGAATACCAGAATCTGCTTGCCTTGGAAGTTAAAGCCGCCCCTTAACCTTGCCTCTTCCAAAATCTTTTTCTTAGTGCGGAGGTCAACAAAAGTAACAATAATATCTCTTGAATTTTTTCTAGAAGAAGAAGAAGAAGAAGAGATTGGATTTATATCCCGCCCTTCACTTGGAGTCTCAGAGTGGCTTACAAACTCCTTTCCCTTCCCCTCCCCACAACAGACACCCTATGAGGTCGGTGGGGCTGAGAGAACTTCTGACATAAACTGCTCTTTTTCAGGGACAGCTGTGCCAGAGCTTGTGACTGACCCAAGGTAACATCAGCAGGTGCAAGTGGAGGAGTGGGGAATCAAACCCGGTTCTCCCAGATTAGAGTCCGTGCACTTAACCACTACACCAAACTGGCTCTAGCAGGATTGTTGGGCGCCCCCTTTCGATATGCATTTGTAATTACTGGCGCTGTACTGTCTTCTAAGTTCAGCTCACTGGCCAACCAGGATAATATGAAGCAGCCCAGATCCGTTGTTGACTCTGCCTGTTCCTCAAAGCCTCTTAGTTTCAAATTATGCTTTTTTAACATCTGTCTCAAGAACCATCATTCCCTCCTTCATTTGTGAATCAGTGAGTTGAAGGCTTTGTATGTCTTCCTGTAGCAAGCCTGTCATCGCTAGAGCACTCTCCACTACTTGAGAGGTCTTCGTCATCGAGCCCCTGATCTCGTCTAATTGAGCTCTTACTGGGTCCAGCATCTTCGAAAGCGAGTCCATGAACTTAATTTCTAACCTTGTCATTGCCACGGTGAAGCTTTCCATAGTCGATAAAGTCTCTGCAGCTGCTTGTGTGCATGATTTCACAGCTGCAGCCACAGCCATTTGAGGGCTTGATGTCCCGGCTTCTGTCATGTTAATTACCATTGCCTCCTTTAACGTCCCTGCCTCCTTCTTTCCACCGGGATTAAAGTAGGCTGACACAGATTTAATCTTTTTGGGAGACGGAAGTGCCTTCCCTCACCTTTAGGCATCCTCTGATGAATAGACACAGAGTTTCAGTCTGATCTTTTATGCTGAGAGGGAATGAGGGGATGAGAGCATAGTGATCAGGCATCCACCATTCTCCCCGACGCCTCGCCCCCCCCCCCGATCATGCACTTTACATCCATTAGGGAACAGCAAGAGCAACGGATCAAACTGCCTGTGTGAACGCAACCTCAGAAAAGCTTACAATCTCCTTTCCCTTCCCCTCCCAACAATAGACACCCTGTGAGGTAGGTGGGACTGGAGAGAGCTCGCTAGAGAATTTGTGACTGGCCCAAGGTCACATCAGCAGCTGCATGTGGAGGAGTGGAAAATCAAACCCGATTCTCCCAGATTAGAGTCTGCACTCTTAACCACCACACCAGACTGACCGAAAGAAAGTGCCACTCCACAGAATGTAGTCTCAGGTACCAAATCAAACACATTTCATTATTTAAAGCGTGCTAAAAAAAAAGAAGGTATACCCCCCCCCAAAAAAACCCATCCATAGTTATCTAGATTGCTACACGGAACTAATTACATGGTGGCCACATGAGACAAACTTTGATAGAGTTCAACTTGATTAGTAAAACTCTTCTCTTTGGTCTTCTGCAGATCACAGCTTCTGAGTTCAATCACTGGCTAGAGTGGCTTCTTTGCACTTTGTCTCAGGCTGGCTTTCTGAAAGTTTCCTCCTTCTTTATGTCATGCTAGAAATAAATCCCCCTTTAACTACCATGAGCATGGCAGTATATTCAATCTGGGAGAGGAGGAAGAAGAAGAAGAAGAAGAAGAAGAAGAAGAAGAAGAAGAAGAAGAAGAAGAAGAAGAAGAAGAAGAAGAAGAAGAAGAAGAAGAAGAAGAAGAAGAAGAAGAAGAAGAGGAGGAGGAGGAGGAGGAGGAGGAGGAGGAGGAGGAGGAGGAGGAGGTTGGATTTATACCTCACCCTTCACTACCCAAGGGAGTCTCAGAGTGGTTTACAAACTCCTTTCCCTTCCCCTCCCCACAACAGACACCCTGTGAGGTAGGTGGGGCTGAGAGAGCTCTGACAGAAGCTGCTCTTTTCAAGAACAGCTGTGCCAGAACTATGGCTTTCCCAAGGTCATCCAGCAGGTGCAAGTGGAGGAGCGGGAATCAAACCCGGTTCTCCCAGATTAGAGTCCTCACAATTAACCACTACACCAAACTGGTTCTCGCACCAAACTGGCTCTTCAGGAGAGAGATAACGGAAATGATAATTATCAACAAAAGCTTTTGAACTGAAAAAAATGTAATGCTAACAATCCATACACACTAAAATACACATTCATTGCTCACTTTTACATGCTATTTTTTTCCTGAGAGGCCAGAAGGGTAATTCTCCCATTTTTAACTGGCCCAGATCCAATCCTCTAACCATTACACTTCCTCATAGGATTCCAGGTCTCTCACCTCATTGTTCACCAGTGCATCAGGCAGTGGTGGGAGGAAATGGGGGAAGATCTGGCATGGTGGCAGTTTTCCAGTGGGCCCATCATCCGGTAAATATCCGAAGAGTCATGGCAGACTCTCTAGCATTTTGCAGAAGACTCTATTTTTTTTTTACCATAGAGGCTTTTTTGCAAAATGCTAGATTGTCCAACACCAGAAGTGACACAAGCACATTGGTGCAGTGCTGGCACATCAGGCCCCTCCATGCATTTCCTGTTGGAGGTTGTGGGCTGGCACCCCTTCAGGTTCTCTACCTCTTAAATGCATGCCCCAGCTTTCTCCTTTGTGCTTAAGGAAGCAGCAGTGGGAAGGGAGGGGAAGGGAAATGAGAGCTGGGTCCAGTTGTGTGGTGTATCCACAGGGAAAGATGGACGCAGGGTTACCATGTGCTCGGACCAGTTCTGACCGGTCCTCCACGCGGCCAGGCTAGGGCTTGAGCTTCGTGTCTTTAGACAATAGACTGTAGGCTCCTCGCGTTCTTCCAGTCGAGGAGCCTGTGTTAACTCAATTAACTGTAAATAGCAAATCACAGGTGTTGTGTGTGTTTGGGGTGTGGGCTCACTGGGAATAAAAGCCGGCCTGCGAGCCAACTTAGTTGTCTTGTTCCTGATCTAAATAAAGTATGTGAGAGCTGAAATCACTCTTCAGTCTCAGTACTTTTCAAGTTGGATTTCAGTTTACAGGGATTAGAATTGCTTTCTAAAGTGAGTCCAGCTGCAGGGAGGAGGAGGAGAGGAAGAGGAAGAGGAGATTGAATTTATACCCTGCCCTTCCCTCGGAGTCTCAGAGTGGCTTACAAACTCCTTTCCTTTCCCCTCCCCACAACAGACACACTGTTAGGGAGGTGGGGCTGAGAGAGCTCTTTCCAAAACTGTCCTTGAGAGAACAGCTCTGACAGAACTATGGCTTGCCCAAGGTCATCCGGCTGCTGCAAGTGGAGGAGTGGGGAATCACACCCGGTTCTCCCAGATTAGAGTCCACGCACTTAACAACTACATCAAACTGGCTCTCCAAACTGGACAAGATGGACTTTCTACATCTTCCTTATTTTCCTTCCCCCATTTAGCCTCTTTATGTCAGTGTGGCTCACTGTATTCAATAGCACCTAATTCCCAATGGTCACTTGTGTTTCACCTACATTTAATTTACAGAATATGGCAGTGCTCTGGCTAGATCCCTTGGCTGGGGAGTCTTATTGATTCCAGTGGGTCATTTTGTGTGTGTGTGAGTGTGCACTGTAACTCCCCTCCCCCTGTTGTTCACCTTCATCAGCTCTCCTTCAGCCCTCCAAATCAGAACTCCCTGCAGGCACACAGGAGACACCGTCTGGGCTGTTTCCAAGCACCTGCTCCCAGAGGAGCAAGAAAGACAGGACTCCCTTGTTTTAGTAAGGAGATACTTTGCATGGGGGGGGGCAGAAGACAGGTTTTTCTTTAAGGTTGACCTGTTCTGGGTGAAAGTTACTTGAAGGGGGGGTGCCGCACCATATCTTATTGCAATGAGTGCTGTGTAAGTCACTTATGTGAAATCTGTTCTTTAATAATCTTCTCCCAAACCAGGAGCCAGTTTGGAGTAGTGGTCAGGAGAAGTGCGGACTCTGATCTGGGAGAACCATATTTGATTCCTCACTCCTCCACATGCAGCTGCTGGGCGACCTGTGGCAAGCCCCAGTTCTCTCAGAGCCCGTGTTCCCTCTAAGCCGAGTTAGTGTGAGCTAGCTCACGTTTTTTTAGCCTCTGGCTCACACATTTTTTGTCTCCGCTCAGGGAGGATGCCTCCAGAGCAAACTCATTTATGTAGCAGCCAAATCGCTTGCTCACGACTTTAATGCCAGTAGCTCACAAAGTAGTATTTTTGCTCACAAGACTCCACAGCTTAGAGGGAGTGTTGCTCAGAGCTATTATCTCAAGGACAGTCCTTGGAAGAGTTCTCTCAGCCCCACCTTCCTCACACGGTGTCCGTTGTGAGGAGAGGAAGGGAAGGAGATTGTAAGCCACTCTGAGGGTGGGCTATAAATCCAGTCTCCTCCTCCTCCTCCTCCTCTTCTTCACCACTTCTCACCTAATGAGCATATATCTTTATAATCATGGATGGTAAGAAGCAGCCAATAATTTTTGGGTTTGATCAGGGCAGCCCCATAGCTAGGGATTTTGGGGGGAGGGGGCCTTGGGGACCCCACCAGCTAATTACATCAAAGGCTCCAGGGCAAGGCGGGTTTCCTTGTCATGCACCCACACAGGCCCTACTAGAGCCTTCCTCTGAAGCGAGCCGGAATCCCAGTGTTGATAGACACTAAAAGGTCTAGGAAAGCTGCTGTGTTAAAAAAAGAGAGAGAGAGAGAGCAGGGATCAAGCTTCCTCCCTCCCTCCCTCACAAACACACACACACAGAGATCTTTATTGGCATTACTCCTCCCTCCTTCCCTAAACCAACAATCTTTTCTGAAGCTTGGTGCAGAAAATCCAACAGGAGGAGCTAACTGCTGCAATCCGACCAAGGTGTGTGTGACTCAGTCAACCACTGGTTGCTGCTGGGTCCTAAAGAGACTCAGCTCATTGCAGATGAGCTCAAACAGGGAGACGCCGGCTTAGATCGATCAGGGGGTGATGGGGCTGGAGGGAGGGAGTGGGGAGCTGAGGATTGGGGAAAGGGCCCGCAAAAACAGCAGGGGGGCAGGCCCCGTGGTCCCCACGTTAGCTATGGGCCTGGATCAGGGTGACCTGGGGGCCCCAAAATGGAATCTTTGTAGCAGGGCCGAAGTACCTCTTGGAATCCCTGATTATACTAATTCCAAGACAGGACTATTTAGCAGAAGATTTCTTGGAAGCTCTTTTGTTGTCAGCCTCGTGGGTGAGAGACAAGTCTACATGTCAGAAGCACTAATTACTTCTTCACTCCAAGAGTAATTAACACATGGAATTCACTGCCACAGGAAGTGGCGGTCACTCCAAGCACAGATAGCTTCAAGAGGGGATTGAAGAAGAAGAAGAGAAGAGCTTGGATTTATACCCCACCCTTCACTTGGAGTCTCAGAGAGGCTTACAAACTCCTTTCCCTTCCCCTCCCCACAGCAGACACCCTGTGAGGTAGGTGGGGCTGCGAAAACTCTAACACAAACTGCTCTTTCAGGAACAGCTGTGCCAGAGCTTGTGACTGACCCAAGGTCACATCAGCAGCTGCAAGTGGAGGAGTGAGGAATCAAACCGGGTTCTCCCAGATTAGAGTCTGCACACTTAACTGCTACACCAAACTGCCACCACCTGGTGAAACATATGGAGCAAAGGTCCATCAGTGACTATTAGACATGGTGGCTCAGAGATTAAGACACTGAGCTGCAGACTGGAAGGTCAGTAGTTTGTCAGTTCAAGACCCTAGTGCCATGTGACAAAGCAAGCTCCCATCTCTGGCCCCAGCTCCTGCCAACCTAGCAGTTCGAAAGCAAGAAATTGTAAGTAGATAAATAGGTATCACTTCAGTGGAAAGGTACAGTGTTCCATGCATGTCAGTGCTTAGTCATGATGGCCACATGGTCACAGAAAAGTCTTCAAACAGCACTAGCACTTTGGCTTGGAAACGGATCTGATCATCACCCCCTAGAGTCAGACGTGACTGGCTTTTTAGCAAGGGAAATCTTTACCCTATAGATGGAACACTCTGTATGGGGCAGGGATGCTCTGTATTCTTTGTGCTTGGGGGGCAACACACTTTTGGAGTTCTGGCCCTACTGGAGGACCTCTTGATGGCACCAGGGTTTGGGCCACTGTGTGACACAGAATGTTGGACTAGAAGGACCACTGGCCTGTGGCAGAATGAACCCAATCTGTTCTGCAGGCCCTGTTCCATCTTGCCCTCTAAGGTTTTCCAAACACCTGGAGAGGCATTTATTTCTCTCTTGGGTAACCACTGCCACCACCTGAACTTTGTAAGGAATTGCTCACTGGGAGGGTCAAGACTCCCAGTTTCCCTTCCAAGTTCTGAGGCCTTGCCTCTGGGTCTCCCACTGCCCAGTGCTTGGTCACCATGGGGACCATTAACGGTCTTGTGAACCCCTGGAGGGATAGCCACTTGCTAACTGATTGCCTTCCCTCTGGCATTCCTTTCAAAAGAGCGTGTCCAGAATGATGGAAGTCTATGTGGTACAGAAAACCACCATCAGCATCAAAAGTTCTTAAGTATTTATTAAAAAAAAAGTTAACAAGCATACTTTTAGCATAGCACCAGATAGAGCAAGAAATTAAAAAGAAATCGGTAAAATGCAGTTCCTCTGTCCCCCTCTCTCTATATGCCCTAAAAGACGTTAACATATAGGACAGGCTCCTTAGCTTAGGAAGTTATAGATTTCCACAGAGTTGCAGTTACCTTGAAGCTTCCTCCAGTTCTTCAGGCCATCACACAGTTAATAGTTGCCTCCTTCAGACCTCACTTAAGAGTTCTACCTCTCTTTTCCCTACCTTCTGACAGGTTAGGCCAGGTCAGAGAAGTTTTTCCTGGAGATTCTTCAGGAATTCCTTCCTGAAATCTCTAGTATTTAACACCTCTAAATCTCTGTTCCCTGCTTTTTTGGGGGTGAAGTGAGGTTGATCATCCCATTGTCTAAACCTATTAGCATTTGTATGAAGGTGGGCTGAAGTAAGTCTTTAAAGCAACTGAACTGACTTCCTTCCTGCCTGCCTGTTCTCTGCCCAGAGAGGGGGGGAAACACTTTTAAAACTTAGAATGAAGGTTTTGCTCATTTCAAACTTCCAAAGAAAACATACAGTTCTTCACAGCCTGATTCAACATGGCTTTTCATATGTTCTTATTTTCTTAATTAACAGTCATTAACAGAAGGGTCAGTTTCATTGCCTAAAATAAAATAACTGTTCCCAGCACAATCTGTAACAACGACATTCCTGTTGGTGTTTAGTGAATCAATCAGCATTACAACCCAAGGGAGTCTTTCCTTTTCAATCTGCCTCTGTCTTCTCTTGTGGGCCTGCATCAAGATGCTCTTAAAAACATCTAGACATGGTGCGCAGGGTTCTTGATGAAAAGCAGACACCAGTCACAGTCATTTGCTTTCCAGAATTTCTCCAAGGAGGCTTAGTAGGCTACTTAATATGACAACAATTTTAGGCACCTCCACCTAGTTAAGCAGGTCCAAATGAAGTTTAGAAGGGCTGGGTACCAATGAAAGGATTTTCTTTTGAGTAGTCATCAGTCTTTAATGTATTCTTTTTTGCTTTCATTGGGTTGTCACACCAGAACCAGAAATGTTCATTGTAATGGAGATCCAGGACATGGGATGGGCACACGTGACCCTGGGAGATGGGAGTATGTATAGGAGGATATGAAAGTGTCTCCTGTTGAAAAGAATCGTGTGAAACACCTTCTTTGTTTTAAGGTACATAATGTGTGGACATGTGTTTGCATGAAGCTGCCTTATACAAAACTAGACCTTGGGTCCATAAGGTCAGTATTATCTCAGCAGACAGGTGGCAGTTCTCCAGGGTCTCAGGTAGAGGTTTTTAACATCAACTACTGCCTAACCATTTTTACTGATGATGGCACGGATTGAACCTGGGACTTTCTACATGTCAACCATATACTCTACCAATGAGCCACACCTAGGATTGCAAGGGAGGATTTATTGGGAGCACCAGGGAGGTCCATCCAACATGCAGTGACCAGTGTTCCCTCTAAGCTGAATTAGTGTGAGCTAGCTCAATTTTTTTTAGACTCCGGCTCACACATTTTTGTCTTAGCTCAGGAAGGATGGCTCCAGAGCAAACTAATTTATGCAGTAGCCAAATTGCTTGTTCACAACTTTAATGTCACAAAGTAGAATTTTTGCTCACAAGACTCCACAGCATAGAGGGAGCATTGGAAGTCATGTGTCTGTGTCACTGACCATGTGACCTGGAAGTGACTTCATCACTTCTGGGACATTGGGGCAATGCTCTGGTATTTGGACAAAAAACTCTATGGTAAATATGGTTTCTACCATACTGTTTTTGCCCAAATACCAAAGCATTGCCTCAAAGACCCGGACGTGATGATATCACTCCAATGTCACATGGGCAGTGATATAGACACATTGCTGCACATTGGTTGAATCTCCACCTTTTCCAGGGTAAGTTTCTCCAAACCAGTCAGCTAATTGGTGGGCCCTGGCAGTGGGGGACCTCCTCCTCCACCAGTGGCTACCCTAACCACATCCCCTCTGCATATATGTGTAAAATTAGGGCTGTGTGAAACATCAGTGGGGGGGTCATGGATAGGGGTCATGGATAGGGATGGGCATGAACCTCTGGAAATTAGGTTCATGATGAAGTTTGTGCCCATCCCTTATCTATATCCTACTTATTACACTTTGATGGGCTGTTCTGGACTGGTTTCTGAAGCAAGTTTTGTTTGCATTGAGTCAATATAAGCTTTGAATATAGGTCCTTTTTTAAAAAAAAACAAGAACCTTGTTGGGTCAGATCCTGCCATCTTCTCTACTCATTCTTGAACAACTTCCCTTCCTACAGTGGCCCCAGTCCCATATGGTTCTTGTACATATAGGAACCCTAATTTTGATCATAGGTACTTGTCTGGTCACAGGTGATTCTTAACTCCTTTTGCACCAGCAGAAAAGTTGGTTGGATGCAACTCATTTTGCCATTGTTCCTTCTGAGTTATCCATAACTGGTTGATTATACTTCTCAGGGAGAATGAGTCCTCATATAGAACAAAAACAAACAAACAAAGGCTGTGGTCACAAACACTAAATAATCCACTTTCAATACACCTTTTGAATTGGATTTTGCCAGTTCACACAGTAAAAATCCAATTGGAAAGTGCATTGAAATTGGATTGAAAGTGGATTATTTAGTATGTGTGACTGCAACCAAACAAAAGGATGGACTGATTGGGCAATGAATAAACACTAAAAAAAAAAAAGTGAGCATGGGTCTTTTTGAACGACTGTCTTAACTCCCCAACAAAAAAAGCTGTGATCTACAAAATCAAAACTACTTCACACAACCCTGAATTTAAATGGAAAACAATCCATGCAAAAAAGGGATCTTTGCCCAAAGGCAAAACAATCATGACCCAAGGGAAAGGAACCAGCAAATAGAGACTAACCCAGAGTTCAGCAAGACAAGAGGGTTAACATAAGAAGTTAAGAGATGTCCTGCTGGATCATCCTAATGATCCACTGGAATGTAAGTAGTGCCTGTTAGATCAGACCACTGGTCCATCTACTCTAGCATTCAGTTTCATAGATTGGCCAACTGGTTGCCCTGGAGGACCAAACAAACACGATACAAAGACCAAGGTCTTCTCCTAGTGCTGCTTCCTAAATCTGGTATTTAGAGGTTTCCTGCCTCTGTATATGGAGAGCCAGTTTGACGTAGTTGTTAGGAATGTGGACTCTAATCTGGGAGAGCCATGTTGGATTCCCCACTCCTCCACATGCAGCTAATGATGTGACCTTGGGTCAGTTCCAAGTTCTTTCAGAACTGTTCTCTCAAGAGCAGTCCTCGAAAGGGCTCACTCAGCCCCACCTACCTCACAGGGTGTCTGTTGTGGGGAGGGGAAGGGAAAGGAGGTTGTAAGCCACTCTGAGACTCCTTCAAGTAGTGAAGGGCAGGGTATCAATCCAGTCTCTTCTCTTCTCTCCTGTCTTCAGTCCCTGTGGCTAATAGCCACCGATGGACCTCTCCACCATGACTGTGTCTAGTTGCCCTGGGCAAAAAGCAGTGGGTCTCTGGGGGAGTGCGGCCATGGTTGTGGATTCTCCACATTGTGCAGTGGGTTGGACTAGATGACATTTGAAGTCCCTTCCAGTTATATGTTTCTGTGTTCAGAAGCTACGCTTATAGTCATCACTCCTTCAATTGGCAGTGAATCCCTTCGTCTAACTGCTTGTTGCCCTGGAGGGCCAACAAATAGGCAATTGAAGCCAAAGTCTTCTCCAGGTGTTGGCGTACAGAAGGTCCCAGGCTCAATTCCTGGCATCTCCAGTTAAAAGGACCAGGTAGCAAGCGATGCAAAAGGCTACTTGTGAGCCAGATGAAGAATTTCTCAACACCAAAATGTCACCTAGAATCATAGAGTTGGAAGGGACCTCCAGGGTCATGTAGTCCAACCCCTACATATTGTAGGAAATTCACAAACACCACCTCCTCCATACGCCCTCAGTGACTACTGTTCCATGCCCACTTTAGCTTCAGCATGTAGAATTAAAGCTAAGTCTTTTTTTTTTCTTGCTCTTGGTATGCATCTCAAGCATGGGTGAAATGAAAGCAGATGATGCAAACATCACTACCAGTCTGAGCGGACAATATGGACCATGATGAATTGACAGTCTGATTCAGTATAAAGTAGCTTCATCTCTCTGTGTTCATGTATAATCTCGAGAGTAAAATCAGCTGGTCAAGAAATGAACACTGGCTCAGATGAGTTACGAAACCACAGAGATCCATATATCAAAATTCTGCTTTGTGCTGTCCACCACACTGTAAAAAGATTCTAGTGCTGAGTTCAGACTGGCAGTTTGAAGCGGGAGCCAGTCATGGAAAAAAAGCCCTGGGACAAAGTGTTCTGGGTTTTCCCGGTCACACTGCACCGACTGAAGTGGGAGCATACCAGAAGGAGGCATGCGGGAATGTTCAGACTGCTGGCCCGGAGGCGCGGCTGTCAACAGCTTTTCCCCGGTAATTCAGCTATCTGTGCATGTGCGCATGAGTGCATATTTGCTCATGTGCATTAGCGCATCCGGCTGATTTGCGGAGGATCCTGTTGCGCCGGCACTGCATTGGTTGGTAGTGCAGAGCACAGCCAATCATATTGCTGCTGCCTTATGCGCAACACGGGTTGCTCCTGGCTTTTTCGGTTGGCGTTCACACTTCCCGGAAGCGGAATGCAGCAGGATAAACGGGTTCTCAGGGATTTGCTACCACTTTCACCAGGTATCTCTTAAATGTGGGAGCAAACCGGAACAGCACAGATTGACTATGGGTTGGGGAACGCCAGGAAGATGTGCCAGTGTGAACGCCCTCTTTAATCTGCTTGTGAAATGTGGCTATAGCGGGGCAAACTGCCAGTCTGAACGCAGCCCAGATGTCAGAAAGAAGACAAATAGCCTGGAAGAGGAGAAAGGGAATGCAACAGTATGA
This sequence comes from Gekko gecko, assembly GCA_029375565.1. Lineage (NCBI taxonomy): Eukaryota > Metazoa > Chordata > Lepidosauria > Squamata > Gekkonidae > Gekko > Gekko gecko. Next base: position 71,827 of record JAPDNY010000023.1, on the reverse strand, counting down.
GAGGGACAAGTTCAAAGCCCCAGAGAAATGTATACGTATGTTCCACTGAGAGAAACAGAAGGGTCCATGTGCTTGAGAGAGATACTATCGGCATCAAGTCTTGCCATACGGTAAGCCAGTTCGCAATATCCCAAAGTGGGTAGTGATACGTAACCATAAACATATCTGAATCATACATCCGGAAGTCCCCCCCAACTCTTTCCTCATGTTTTATTCTAGAGATGGGCCCCCAAATTGTCGCTGAAGTTCACTTCAGGTGTGTCCCATGATATTTCCATTTTGTGAAATGTGAGCAATTGAGGAAGCAGAATTACTAATAGTTAAATCCCTCGTTGAAGGGATCTGGGTGTTACTGAAAGGATAATGTCGCTATGAGTGAATTAGAATCTTGTGAAAACAAAGGGTGTTGTACTTTCAGATTCTCAGGGAACGTGTATAAAAACCCCAGGACACAGCAGTGTAGCACAATCTCCTCTTGACACAGAGACTCTTCACCTGAGTTCTTTTCATCGGAAAATCAGGTAAGTTCTTTTTCTTAGGATATATATTTCAAATTGGAGGTGTACAAAAGATTCTTTTCCTTGGGAGTCTTTGACCAATTGGATATAAAAATGTATACAAACCAAGAGTCAAGATCTCCTGCAAGTTTAGTGGTTTCAGAGGGCAGCACTGTCTGTCTGCAGTAGAACAGCTAGATTCCAGTCCAGTAGCCTCTGAGAGATGAATGAGATTTTCACGGCGTAAAGCTTTCAGTTTCCAAAGCCCCCTTCACCAGACATCTAACAAAAGCAGGTATGGCTCGATCTGCATCTAGCATTAGCTCCGCCGTCTTGCCAAACCCACACTGGGACAGAAACTCCGCTCTACATTGCCTGCCACTTTCACTTTGATTGACTGTCGGATTTAATGGCAGTGTCCAGACTGCATGCCGCTTTCACTTCGCTTGATCTCTGGGTTTTATAGTGGCTGTCTGCAGAGATTTGTGGCTGTTTTATGGCCATTCAGGGGTGACTCTGCAGTCAGTGTGGCGTTGGCCTGGGGTATTTAAAGGCCCAATCTGCAACTGACATTTTCTCCACTGTTTTACCAAACCCACACTGGAACAGAAAGAGATGCAATTCAAAACCACATTCAAATACCCCGGGCCAACGCCGTACTGACTGCAGAGTCACCCCTGAATTGCTATAAAACGGCCATAAATCAATGCAGATGGCTACTATAAAACTGAGAGATCAAACAAAGTGAAAGCCGCATGCAGTCTGGACACTGCCATAAAATCCGACAATTGATCAAACTGAAAGTGGCATGCAAGGTACAGGAGAATTTCTGTTTCAGCCTGAGTTTGGTAAAACAGCGGAACAAATGTTAGAAGCAGATTATGTTTTTGAAAGTGGTTTTGAGCCACATCTTTTTTTCTATCCCAGTGTGGGTTTGCTATAACAACAACGGAGCAAATGCTAGATGCAGATTGGGCCTTTGACTCTTGGAAGTTTACCCCTGAAAATCTTGTTCATTTCCTAAGTATTACTGGACTGAAATCTAGCTGTGCATATGACAATTATGAAGCTATAAATAAATCCAACAAAAGTCCAAATCATTCTTCAGTGCTTTCTGTACTCCTCCTGATTACCATTTGCTCCTAAATGACCGTTGGGAAATGGATTCTGGGTGCTATGAGATTTTTATCGGAGATCATTTTGCACTGTTATCTGTCCCCATCCTGCCCTGTTCCTTTAGATACACACCAGCTGGAAAGATGTCCGATGACAGCAACCAGTGCTACGTAAGCTGCCCTGCCATGACTGTGACGATTCAGCCACCACCCTTCGTGCTGACCATTCCAGGGCCATCTATCCACTGCCCTGACCAACCTCTCGGCATTGAGCAGTCCAACCCGTGTGCTCCAGCCCGCCGGGCAATCACCAGTGGTGGATGTGCGTCCCTTTATGCAGGGGGAGTCTCCAATTCCATGCTCACTGGAATTTATTCTCAGAAGTCAATGCAAGGAAGTGGGCGGGGCTTCCGTTCTTGCTACTGATGCTGAGCCTGAAAGTCACAATCCACACACACATACCTGAAACATCAAGAGCTAAAAATCAGAAATCAACTATAGAAATACATTCTTCTTCTCTCCACCTTTCACGTTATAGGCCAGTCCTTTTTAAAAAGCTTTCTATAGAGGTAGCTTTTATGGAGGACTTGTATTTATTAATCTAATTGCACTGATATCACTTTTCTCCAATCATGAAGCACAATGGGACTTAAGAAGGTATCTCAAGAGGTCTCCTAGGAGCCCTTACAACTGTGCTCTTAAAGCACAACTCCCATAGCCATCCAGTACATCTCCAACACATGGAATTCATTGCCACAGGAAGTGGTGGCAGTTACAAGCATAGACAGCTTCCAGAGGGGATTAAGTAAACATATGGAGCAGAAGTCCATCTGTGGCTATTAGTCAGAAGGTATAGATGTCTGGGGCGTTGATGGTCTGTATTCTTGGTGCTTGCGGGGGCCACAGTGGGAGGGCTTCTGGAGTTCTAGCCCAAATGGTGGACCTCCTCATGATGCCTGGGTTTTGGCCACTGTGTGACACAGAGTGTTGGACTGGATGGGCCATTGGCCAGATCCAAAATGGCTTCTCTTATGCTCTTATGTTCAACATTTTGGGTCATGTATGGAGGCATATATTCATTTCATGGAGGGATGTGATGTCCAGGATTCCTGTGCCTCACTGTTTCTCCGTGTGAACTGTATGATCTGCAATGTTTAAGACTCTGTGCGACTTTGTCTTCAGGAAAGCATTTGTGCAACTGTCATGGAGTGTCAATTTGTTAAGTTTGTGAAGGACCCCAAGTTTCATTGGACAGAGTGTGAAAACCACTGTTAAAGACAATTACATGTTAAAAAAAAATAAGATTGTATGTTGTTTCTGATTTTTGTCCTTCTTTGTTTCTTGAAATTGTGGAACTGTGCATCTCTTCTGTTGAAAATAAAACCAACACTTCATCAAAGCCTTGGGTCTCCTGTTAATTCTATTGAAGGGCATGATGGACCCCTGCTCTTTCTCTTCTGTGAGGCAGATTTTCCCGCCAAAATACTGTTCACCACTCTGACTGAGCAGCCTCTTCATAGCGTGTTTGAATTATAAACGTATCACTTCCTTTGTGTCCCACCAAGTGTTAAAGAACTTATTTGGCTTTTGCCCAAGCCTGAGTTTTAGTGGAACTCAGCAGGAGTCCTCTTATATAACCCTTTGGAAATGACACTTTAGACAAATTAAAGTTGAAACAAAAAGGGAAATTATATTGAACAATGCACAGTTGGATCAGGAATAGGGCAGGGGACGATGAGTTGAGGAATCTGAAGTTCTTTAAGAAGAAAATCAAAATATCTTGAACAGGTATCAGAGTATAATTGAAGCTTAAATTCGAATAGACTCAGTTCTTTACTGTGAGAGATTGGTTTATCTTGTAGATTTATTTCAGCCACAATGTGTCTTAATAAATCATAACTTTCCCTTTCTGTACTCTCAAGGAGTCTAAGACCATTTCCCTTTTCACTTTTCAAACCAGAGGACCCTTCTGAGTTGAACCCTCTGAATAACTAGGTAAGGAATAGTTTCCTTTTCCTAGGAGCGATAACCCTTTTCTGTTTGTCTAGGCGGGTAGTTTTCTACCCTGCTACCCAGCCTCTTCTGGCAAACCTAAATGCCAGTTCTGGGGACAGTAAATAAATGCAATTCAACGAGTGCTGGCACTTAGACATTAAGTTCTGATTTCTGAACCTTCTCCCAAAATATGTTGGTGTACAGTAAAGACTAGGGTCGAATCTGTATTTGCATTTTAAAATCAGTTTCATGTGGCATTTGCATTTTTAAATCAGTTTCGTGCTACTGTGACATGGGGCGATTTCACACAAAGTCTTGTGCCGGGGTCAATCCTCTGTTTCATCCGTTGCATTTTGTCAATTTCACACCATTTGTCCCGGGGCTGGCTTTTGGTCTGGAGCTTCCCCCATTTACTCCAGATCAGCGTGATCCTTGATTCCCAGGAGTTTCCTGTTGCCCCGCATCAAATCAAACCCGCCCACCTTCCCCCTCTATGTTAACTGCAGGATTTCTTGATCTCCACCCACGTTCCTTAACCCTTTCCCAACCCAACCTGCAGAAACATGTGCAACAATTCAAACCCACCCCCTGTTATTTTTCTGTGGTCCCTGTTCCGGTTTATTTTCTCCTGCACCATTGAATGAGGAAGACAACAGTTTCACAAATACAAGAAATTTATTTCAGATGTATCTTCACAAACAATTCACCTTGTTCTGCTAAGCTGCAGTTGGGAGCTGTACATTTACTTGAAGGAGCCTGAAGGCGAACTGTGTACTTTTGCCCTTTAAATCACTGTACTCAAATGCAAAGCAAACCACACAACAGAAGCATAGGAATGTTGCAGGAAGCCACGCCAAGGCTGTAATGGGAAAATGAAACCCCCAGAGTGGATCCGGGGCAGACGGCTACAGTGTGAAATTGACAAAAACGATCTGGGGCAGAAAACTCCAAGGAAAACCAGTGGTAAGTGCCGTGTGAGAAATCGGCCATGGTCTTTCTCTATGCTTGATGGCATCACAGCAGCACGAAACCGACTTAAAAATGCAAGTGCAGATTCGACCCTATAGTTCACTTCTCAGGCGACTTGCCTGTTTCCCTCAAACTGACACACTCTTCTCCTGACTGACAACTGCGAAGTCAAAGTCCAAATAATGACTGACTCACTCCCACAAGGCTCACAAGGTTTTATAAAACTCTTCTCAGCTGGCGCCGACCAATCAGAGAGAAGGGGGAGTGTACAGAGACAGCAGCCTGTCAATCAAAGTGCTTTACAGTGAGACATTAACCCCCTAATCTGCCTGCTCTCTGCTTTTGATGTCCTAAGCATCATTCTTTTGGAGGTCAGTTTGTCACAAGGGGGAGTCAGGGAATGTAACCACGTATCAGCTAAATAACAAGGGAGAGCTGAAGCTCTACTCTAGAAGAGTTATATTTTCACACACACACACACACGTCTGTACAAGAAATGACAAGCTGTTCCTGAGAGTGAGAGAGAGAAGAATTCCCACCCACCCCTTGAAACTTCTCACTAAATTGAAGCACTCAGAATCTTTGCACAGTGTGAGCTTGTTTCTTGCCTTCACAACAATATCAATCTTTCCTCTAAGCTGTGGAGTCTTGTGAGCAAAAATTCTACTTTGTGAGCTACTGGCATTAAAGTTGTGAGTGAGCAGTTTGGCTACTGCATAAATTAGTTTGCTCTGAAGCCATCCTTCCTGAGCGAAGGCAAAAATGTGTGAGCTGGAGGCTAAAAAAACTGTGAGCTAGCTCACAGTAACTCAGCTTAGAGGGAACACTGAACACATTCCCTTCACAACACTCAATTACTGTGTTATTCTCGCCTCTCTGTAGGCCTCTGATCCCTGTGTCTCTAAAATATAGAGGTCTGAGACAGTTTACTTCACCACCAAAGGGTATCTGCCTCACGATTCTCTGGATGGTTTCTCTGGTGCTTCCCTTGAGGGGATGGCAACTTTACCTCCACTGTTCTTTCCCCTCCTTCCCAGAGGTTCCAGAGCCTTCCATTAGTTGATGCCACTGAGTATCTACATACTCCCCATATAGGCAAGGATGTGTTGTGATGCCTGGAGGGTAGAACCAGAGGCCATTCATCACACGCTGCCGACCTCCAGGTGGTGCCTGCAAGTAGATAAATAGGTACCACTTCGGAAGGAAGGTAACAGTATTTCGTGCACTTTGGTGTTTAGTCATGCTGGCCACATGACCATTGAAATGTCTTCTGAAAGCACTGGCTCTTTGGCTTGGAAATGGAGATGAGCATCACCCCGTAGAGTTGGATTCGACTAGCTTTCGAGCAAGATACCTTTACCTTTTTTGGTAGCATCATGGCTAGAAGCTGCTGTCGGGCCTCTCTAAGCCCCTTTATATCCCTCTAGCTAGTGGGCAGCACTGCATACACTCTCAGTTTAATTCCTCAGTGAGTAAAGAAGCACTTTCTTACAAGAACGTGATGTGACTCTCCAATATCAGGATCAAATACTTGGAAAGACCTCATTGTACCATGCTCTTGTCTCATTTTATGTCTTCAGAGAGGGAACGGGACCGCACAGACTGATGGTCGTGCTCCTCCATTTTGGGAGGGGCAATGATAATCTTCCTTATTTTCCTTCCCCCATTTAGCCTCTTTATGTTAGTGTCGCTCACTGTATTCAATAGCACCTAATTCCCAACGGTCTCTTGTGTTTCAGCTACATTTAATTTACAGAATATGGCAGTGCTCTGGCTAGATCCCTTGACTGGGGAGTCTCACGGATTCCAACTGGTCATTATTATTATTATTTTTTGTGAGTGTTCACTGAAATTTCCCTCCCCCCTGTTGTTCACCTTTGACAGCTCCGGGCCAATCTGCATTTAGCATTTGCTCAGTTGCTTTTCCAAACCCACACAGGAAAAGGAAAAGATGCAGACCCGATCTGCGTCTAGCATTTGCTCCGCTGTCTTACCAAACCCACACTGGAACAGAAATTCCCCCTCTACCTTGCATGTCATTTTCAGTTTGATTGAATGTCGCATTTTATGGCAGTGTCCAGACTGCATGCTGCTTTCACTTTGTTTGATTTCTGGTTTTATGGTGGCTGTCTGCAAAGATTTATGGCCGTTTTATGGCCATTCGGGGGTTGGTCCATAATAGTTGAATGTGATTTTGAACTGCATCTTTTTCTGTTCCAGTGTGGGTTTGGTAAAACAGTTGAGCAAAAGCTAAATGCAGATTGGCCCGCAGTTCAAAACCACATTCAGCCACCTCGGGCCAATACTATACTGACTGCAGAGTAACCCCCGAATGGCCATAAAACAGCCATAATTCTATGCAGAAAGCAACCATAAAAGCAGAGATCAAACAAAGTGAAAGCAGCATGCAGTCTGGACACTGCCATAAAATGCGACACTCAATCAAAGTGAAAGTGGCATGCAATGCAGAGGCGATTTTCTGTTTTCAAGCACCTGCGTCCAGAGGAGCAAGAAAGACAAGACTGCCTTGCTTTAGTAGGGAGATACTTTGGGGGGGGGGTCGAAGACAGATTTTCCTTTAATGTTGACCTATTCTAGGTGGCAGTTACTTGAAAGGGGAGGTCACACCATATCTTATTGCAATGAGCACTGTGTAAGTCACTTATGTAAACTCTGTTCTTTAATAATCCTCTCCCGAACTGGAGAGAGGACTCTGATCTGGGCAAACCGTATTTGATCCCCCACTCCTCCACATGCAGCTGCTGGGTGACCTTTGGCAAGCCACGGTTCTCTCGAAGCCAGTGTTCCCTCTAAGCTGAATTAATGTGAGCTAGCTCACGGTCTTTTAGCCTCTGACACATGCATTTTTCTCTAAGCTCAGGAAGGATGGCTCCAGAGCAAACTAATTTAGGCAGTACCCATATGGGTAGTTCACAACTTTAATGCCAGTTGCTCACAAACTAGAATTTTTGCTCACAAGACTCCACAGCTTAGAGGGGGTGTTGCTCAGAGCCATGATCTCAAGAGCAGTCCTTGAAAGAGTACTCTCAGCCCCACCTACCGCACATGGTGTCCATTGTGGGGAGAGGAAGGGAAGGAGATTCTAAGTCACTCTGAGACTCCGAGTTAAGGGAGGGGTATAAATCCAGTCTCCTCCTCCTGTTCATCACTTCTCACCTAATGAACAATTACCGTTATTGGTATGGTAAGAACAAGCCAATCATTTTTGGTTTTAATCAGGGTGACATGGGGGCCCAAAATGGAATCTTTGTAGCAGGGCCAAAGTACCTCTTGGTTTCCCTGATTATACTGATTCCTGGACAGGACTATTCAATAGAAGATTTCTTGAAGGCTCTTTCTTTGTCAGCCTTGAGGGTGACAGACAAAGTCTACATGTCAGAAGCACTAATTACTTCTTCACTCCAAGAGTAATTAACACATGGAATTCACTGCCATAGGAAGTGGCGGCGGCTCCAAGAACAGACAGCTTCAAGATAGGATTGGAGAAACATACGTAGCAAAGGTCCATCAGTGACTATTAGCCACGGTGGTTCAGAGGTTAAGACGCTGAGCTGCAGACTGGAAGGTCAGTAGGTCATCAGTCCAAGACCCTAGTGCCATGTGAAGAAGTGAGCTCCCATCTCTGGCCCCACCTCCTGCCAACCTAGCAGTTCAAAAGCAAGAAATTGCAAGTAGATAAATAGGTACCACTTCAGTGGGAAGGTAACAGTGTTCCATGCATGTCGGTGATTAGTCATAACGACCACAAGGCCATGGAAAAGTCTTCAGACAGTCCTGGCTATCTGGCTTGGAAACAGAGCTGAACACCACCCCCTAGAGTCAGATGTGACTGGCTTTTTAGCAAGGGAAACCTTTACCGTATAGATGGAACACTCTGTATGGGGCAGGGATGCTCTGTATTCTTTGTGCTTGAGAGGCAACACTGGGAAGACTTCTGGACTTCTGGCCCCACTTGAGGACCTCTTGATGGCACCAGGGTTTGGGCCACTGTGCGACACAGAATGGCGAACTAGATGGACCACTGGCCTGAGTGGCAGAATGGGCCCAATCTGGTCTGCAAGCCCTGTTCCATCTTGCCCTCTAAGGTTTTCCCGACACCTGGAGAGGCATTTATTTCTCTCTTGGGTAACCACTGCCACCACCTGAACTTTGTAAGGAATTGATCACTGGGAGAGTCAAGACTCCCAGTTTCCCTTCCAAGTTCTGAGGCCTTGCCTCTGAGTCTCCCACTGCCTAGTGCTTGGTCACCATGGGGACCATTAATGGTCTTGTGAACCCCTGGAGGGATAGCCACTTGCTAACTGATTGCCTTCCCTCTGGCACTCCTTTCAAAATAGCATGTTCAGAATGGGGAAATTATATGTGGTACAGAGAACCACCATCAGCATCAAAAGTTCTTAAGTATTTATTAAAAAGAAAATGTTAGCAAGCACCAGATTGAGCAAGGAATTAAAAAGAAATCAGTAAAATGCAATTCCTCTGTTCCTATCTCTATACATGCCCTATCAGATGTTAAAATATAGGACAGGCTCCTTAGCTTAGGAAGTTATAGATTTCCACAGAGTTGCAGTTACCTTGAAGCTTCCTCCAGCTCTTCAGGCCAGCACACAGTTAATACTTGCCTCCTTCAGACCTCACTTGAAAGTTCTACATCTCTTTTCCCTACCTGCTGACCAGGTTAGGCCAGGTCAGAGAAGTTTTTCCTGGAGATCCTTCAGGAATTCCTTCCTGAAATCTCTAGTATTTAACACCTCTAAATCTCTGTTCCCTGCTTTTTTTGGGGGTGGGGTGGGGTTGATCATCCCATTGTCTAAACCTATTAGCATTTGTATGAAGGTGGGCTGAGGTAAGTCCCTAAAGGAACTGAACTAACTTCCTGCCTCCCTGCCTGTTCTCTGCCCAGAGAGGCAGGAAAACACTTTTAAAACTTTTAATGGAGGTTTTGCTCATTTCAAATTGCCAGAGAAAAAATACTTGTCTTCACAGCCTGATTCAACATGGCTTTTCATATGTTCTTATTTTCTTAATTAACAGTCATTAACAGAAGGGTCAATTTCATTGCCTAAAATAAAATGACTGTTTCACAGCACTCTCTGTAAAAACAACTTTCCTGTTGGTGTTTAGTGAATCAATCAGCATTACAACCCAAGGGACTTTTTCCTTTTCAATCTGCCTCTGTCTTTTCTTGTGGGCCTGCATCAAGATGCTCTTTAAAACATCCAAACATGGTGTGCAGGGTTCTTGATGAAAAATGGACACCGGTCACAGTCATTTGCTTTCCGGAATTTCTCCAAGGAGGCTTAGTAGGCTACTTAATTGACAGCTATTTTAGGCACCTCCACCTAGTTAAGCAGGTCCCAATGAAGTTTAGAAGGGCTGGGTACCAATGAAAAGATTTCACTTTGATTAGTCATCGGCCTTTAATGTATTCTTTTTTGCTCTCATTGGGTTGTCACACCAGACCCAGAAGTGTTCATTGTAATGGAGATCCAGGACATGGGATGGGCACACGTGACCCTGGGGAGATGGGAGTATGTTTAGGAGGATATGAAAGTGTCTGCTGTTGAAAAGAATCGTGTGAAACACCCTTCTTTGTTTAAGGTACTTAATGTGTGGACATGTGTTTGCATGAAGCTGCCTTACACAAAACCAGACCTTGGGTCCATCTCTACTCATTCTTGAACAACTTCCCTTTCTACAGTGGCCTCAGTCCCATATGGTTCTTGTACATATAGGAACCCTAATTTTGATCATAACTACTTGTCTGGTCACAGGTGATTCTTAACTCCTTTTTCACCAGCAGAAAAGTTGGTTGGATGCAACTCATTTTGCCATTGTTCCTTCTGAGTTATCCATAACTGGTTGATTATACTTCTCAGGGAGAATGAGTCCTCATATAGAACAAAAACAAACAAACAAAGGCTGTGGTCACACACACTGAATAATCCACTTTCAATGCACCTTTTGAATTGGATTTTGCCAGTTCACACAGTAAAAATCCAGTTGGAAAGTGCGTTGAAAATGGATTGAAAGTGGATTATTTAGTATGTGTGACCGCAACCAAAACAAAAGGATGGACTGATTGGGCAATGAATAAACACTAAAAAAAAAAAAAAGTGAGCATGGGTCTTTTTGAAGGACTGTCTTAACGCCTCAACAAAAAAAGCTGTGCTCTACAAAATCAAAAATACTTCACACACCCTGAATTTAAATGGAAAAAAATCCATGCAAAAAAGGGATCTTTGCCCAAAGGCAAAACAATCATGACCCAAGGGAAAGGAACCAGCAAATAGAGACTAACCAGAGTTCAGCAAGACAAGAGGGTTAACATAAGAAATTAAGAGATGTCCTGCTGGATCATCCTAATGATCCACTGGAATGTAAGTAGTGCCTGTTAGATCAGACCACTGGTCCATCTACTCTAGCATTCAGTTTCATACATTGGCCAACTGGTTGCCCTGGAGGACCAAACAAACAAGATACAAAGACCAAGGCCTTCTCCTGGTGCTGCCTCCTAGATCTGGTATTCAGAGGTTTCCTGCCTCTGTATATGGAGAGCCAGTTTGACGTAGTTGTTAGGAGTGTGGACTCTAATCTGGGAGAGCCATGTTGGATTCCCCACTCCTCCACATGCAGCTAATGATGTGACCTTGGGTCAGTTCCAAGTTCTTTCAGAACTGTTCTCTCAAGAGCAGTCCTCGAAAGGGCTCACTCAGCCCCACCTACCTCACAGGGTATCTGTTGTGGGGAGGGGAAGGGAAAGGAGGTTGTAAGCCACTCTGAGACTCCTTCAAGTAGTGAAGGGCAGGGTATAAATCCAGTCTATTCTCTTCTCTCCTGCCTTCAGTTCCTGTGGCTAATAGCCACTGATGGACCTCTCCTCCATGACTGTGTCTAATTGCCCTGGGCATAAAGCAGTGGGTCTCTGGGGGAGTGGGGCCGTGGTTGTGGATTCCCCGCATTGTGCAGTGGGTTGGACTAGATGACATTTGAAGTCCCTTCCAGTTATATGTCTCTGTGTTCAGAAGCTACGCTTATAGCCATCACTCCTTCAATTGACAGTGAATCCCTTCGTCTAACTGCTTGTTGCCCTGGAGGGCCAACAAATAGGCAATTGAAGCCAAGGCCTTCTCCAGGTGTTGTTCTCTAACATTGGCTTCCCGAGGTTTACTGCCTCTGGCTCCAGAGATTTCCTGCCTTGGCTTGTTTCCTTCATTATGGCTGTTCTCTATTAACTGTATTTAGGGGAGACGCTGTGGCTCAGTGGAAAAGGCTCTGCTTGGCGTACAGAAGGTCCCAGGCTCAATTCCTGGCATCTCCAGTTAAAACGATCAGGTAGCAGACGATGCAAAAGACTACTTATGAGCCAGATGAAGAATTTCTCAACACCAAAATGTCACCTAGAATCATAGAGTTGGAAGGTACCTCCAGGGTCATGTAGTCCAACCCCCTACATATTGCAGGAAATTCACAAACACCACCTCCTCCATACGCCCTCAGTGACTGCTGTTCCATGCCCACTTTAGCTTCGGCATGTAGAATTAAAGCTAAGGTTTTTTTCTTCCTCTTGGTATGCATCTCAAGCATGGGTGAGATGAAAGCAGATGATGCAAACATCACTACCAGTCTGAGCGGACAATATGGACCATGATGAATTGACAGTCTGCTTCAGTATAAAGTAGCTTCATGCCTCTGTGTTCATGTATAATCTCTAGAGTAAAATCAGCCGGTCAAGAAATGAACACTGGCTCAGATGAGTTACGAAACCACAGAGATCCATATATCAAAACTCTGCTTTGTGCTGTCCACTACACTGTAAAAAAATTCTAGTGCTGAGTTCACACTGGCAGTTTGAAGCGGGAGGCAGTGGTGGCAAAAAAGCCCTGGAACAAAGTGTTCTGGGTTTTCCCGGTCACACTGCGCCGACTGATGTGGGAGCATACCGGAAGGAGGCATGCGGGAACGTTCAGACTGCTGGCCCGGAGGCGCGGCTGTCAACAGCTTTTCCCTGGTAATTCAGGTATCTGTGCATGTGCGCATGAGTGCATATGCGCTCATGTGCATTAGCACATCCAGCTGATTTGCAGAGGATCCTGTTGCGCTGGCACTGCATTGGGGTGTAGTGCGGAGCACAGCCAATCATATCGCTGCTGCCTTATGTGCAACTCAGGTTGCTCCTGGCTTTTCGGGTTGGCGTTCACACTTCCCGGAAGTGGAATGAAGCAGGGTAAACGGGCTCACAGGGATTTGCTACCACTTTCACCAGGTATCTCTTAAATGTGGGAGAGAACTGGCACAGCACAAATTGACTACGGGTTGGGGAACGCCAGGAAGATGTGCCAGTGTGAATGCCCTCTTTAATCTGCTTGTGAAACGTGGCTATAGCGGGACAAACTGCCAGTCTGAACGCAGCCCAGATGTCAGAAAGAAGACGAATAGCCTGGAAGAGGAGAAAGGGAATGCAACAGTTTGAGAGGGACAAGTTCAAAGCCCCAGAGAAATGTACACGTATGTTCCACTGAGAGAAACAGAAGGGTGCATGTGCTTGAGAGAGATACCATCGGCATCAAGTCTTGCCATACGGTAAGCCAATTTGCAATATCCCAAAGTGGGTAGTGATAAGTAACCATAAACATATCTGAATCATACATCCAGAAGTCCCCCCAAACTCTTTTCTCAAGTTTTATTCTAGAGATGGGCCCCCCAAATTGTCGCTGAAGTTCGTTTCAGGCGTGTCCCAAGTTATTTCCATTTTGTGAAATGTGAGCAATTGAGGAAGCAGAATTACTAACAGTTAAATCCCTCGTTGAAGGAATCTGGGTGTTACTGAAGGGATAATGTCGCTATGAGTGAATTAGAATCTTGTGAAAACAAAGGGTGTTGTACTTTCAGATTCTCAGGAAATGCGTATAAAAACCCCAGGACACAGCGGTGTAGCACAATCTCCTCTTGACACAGAGACTCTTCACCTGAGTTCTTTTCATCGGAAAATCAGGTAAGTTTTTTTTTCTTAGGAAATATATTTCATATTGGAGGTCTACAAAGACTTAGGGATTCTTTTCCTTGGGAGTCTTTGACTAATTGGATATAAAAATGTATACAAACCAAGAGTCAAGATCTACTGCAAGTTTAGTGGTTTCAGAGGGCAGCACTGTCTGTCTGCAGTAGAACGGCTAGATTCCAGTCCAGTAGCGTCTGAGAGATGAATGAGATTTCCAGGGTGTAGGCTTTCAGTTTCCAAAGCCCCCTTCACCAGACGTCTAACAAAGAGTATGGCTCGATCTGCATCTAGCATTTGCTCCGCTGTCTTACCAAACCCACACTGGAAGAGAAACTCCGCTCTACATTGCCTTCCACTTTGAATTTGATTGAGTTTCAGATTTAATGGCAGAGTCCAGACTGCATGCGGCTTTCACTTTGATTGATCTCTGGGTTTTATAGTGGCTGTCTGCAGAGATTTGTGGCTGTCTTATGGCCATTCGGGGGTGAAACTGCAGTCAGTGTGGCATTGACCTGGGGTATTTAAAGGCCCAATCTGCATCTGGCATTTGCTCCACTGTTCTACCAAACCCACACTGGAACACAAAAAGATGCAATTCAAAACCACATTCAAATACTCCTGGGCCAACGCCATACTGACTGCAGAATCACCTCTGAATTGCCATAAAACGGCAATAAATCAATGCAGATGGCTACAATAAAACTGAGAGATCAAACAACGTGAAAGCCACATGCAGTCTGGACACTGCCATAAAATCCGACAATCGATCAAACTGAAAGTGGCATGCAAGGTACAGGGGAATTTCTGTTTCAGCCTGAGTTTGGTAAAACAGCAGAACAAATGCTAGATGCAGATTATGTTTTTGAAAGTGGTTTTGAGCCACATCTTTTTTCCATCCCAGTGTGGATTTGCTACAACAACAACGGAGCAAACGCTAGATGCAGATTGGGCCTTTGACTCTTGGAAGTTTACCCCTGAAAATCTTGTTCATTTCCTAAGTGTTAATGGACTTGAATCTAGCTGTACATATGACAATTATGAAGCTATAAATAAATCCAACAAAATGTCCAGATCATTATTCAGTGCTTTCTGTATTCCTCCTGATTACTATTTGCTCCTAAATGACCGTTGGGAAATGGATTCTGGGTGCTATGAGATTCGTATCGAAGTAATCATTTTGCACTGTTATCTATCCCCATCCTGCCGTGTTCCTTTAGATACACACCAGCTGGAAACATGTCTGATGACAGCAACCAGTGCTACGCAAGCTGCCCTGCCATGACTGTGACAATTCAGCCACCACCCTTCGTGCTGACCATTCCAGGGCCATCTATCCACTGCCCTGACCAACCTCTCGGCATTGAGCAGTCCAACCCATGTGCTCCAGCCCGCCGGGCAATCACCAGTGGTGGATGTGCGTCCCTTTGTGCAGGGGGAGTCTCCAATTCCATGCTCACTGGAATTTACTCTCAGAAGTCAATGCAAGGAAGTGGGCGGGGCTTCCGTTCTTGCTACTGATGCTGAGCCGGAAAATCACAATCCACACAAACACACATGAAACACCAAGAGCTAAAAATCAGAAATCAACTATAGAAATACATTTTTCTTCTCTCCACCTTTCACGTTATAGGCCAGTCCTTTTTAAAAAGCTTTCTATACAGGTAGCTTTGAGGGAGGACTTGTATTTATTAATCTAATTGCAATGATATCACTTTTCTCCATTCTTGAAGCACAATGGGACTTAAGAAGGTATCTCAAGAGGTCTCCTAGGAGCCCTTACAACTGTGCTCTTAAAGCACAACTCCCATAGCCATCCAGTACATCTCCAACACATGGAATTCATTGCCACAGGAAGTGGTGGCAGTTACAAACATAGACAGCTTCCAGAGGGGATTAAGTAAACATATGGAGCAGAAGTCCATCTGTGGCTATTAGTCAGAAGGTATAGATGTCTGGGCATTGATAGTCTGTATTCTTGGTGCTTGGGGGGCCACAGTGGGAGGGCTTCTGGAGTTCTAGCCCCACTGGTGGACTTCCTGATGACACCTGGGTTTTGGCCACTGTGTGACACAGAGTGTTGGACTGGATGGGCCATTGGCCAGATCCAAAATGGCTTCTCTTATGCTCTTATGTTCAACATTTTGGGGTCATGTATGGAAGCATATATTCATTTCATGGAGGGATGCGATGTCCAGGATTCCTGTGCCTCACTGTTTCCCCATGTGAACTGTATGATCTGCAATGGTTAAGACTCTGTGCAACTTTGTCTTCAGGAAAGCATTTGTGCAACTGTCATGGAGTGTCAATTTGTTAAGTTTGTGAAGGACCCCAAATTTCATTGGACAGAGTGTGAAAACCACTGTTAAAGACAATTACATGTAAAAAAAAAATTAAGATTGTATGTTGTTTCTGATTTTTGTCCTTCTTTGTTTCTTGAAATTGTGGAACTGTGCATCTCTTCTGTTGAAAATAAAACCAACACTTCATCAAAGCCTTGGGTCTCCTGTTAATTCTATTGAGGGGCATGATTGACCCCTGCTCTTTCTCTTCTGTGAGACAGATTTTCCCGCCAAAATACTGTTCACCACTCTGACTGAGCAGCCTCTTCATAGCGTGTTTGAATTATAAACGTATCACTTCCTTTGTGTCCCACCCAGTGTTAAAGAACATATTTGGCTTTTGCCCTGGCCAGAGTTTCAGTGGAACTCAGCACGAGCCCTCTTATATAACCCTTTGGAAATGACACTTTAGACAAATTAAAGTTGAAACAAAAAGGGAAATTATATTGAACAATCAGGAATAGGGCAGGGGACGATGAGTTGAGGAAACTGAAGTTCTTTAAGAAGAAAATCAGAATATCTTGAACAGGTATCAGAGTATAATTGAAGCTTAATTTCGAAAAGACTCAGTTCTTTATTGTGAGAGATTGGTTTATCTTGTAGATTTATTTCAGCCACAATGTGTCTTAATAAATCATAACTTTCCCTTTCTGTACTTTCAAGGAGTTTAAGACCATTTCCCTTTTCACTTCTCAAACCAGAGGTCCCTTCTGAGTTGAACCCTCTGAATAACTAGGTAAGGAATATTTTCCTTTTCCTAGGAGCGATAACCCTTTCCTGTTTGTCTAGGTGGGTAGTTTTCTACGCAACTACCCAGCCTCTTCTGGCAAACCTAAATGCCAGTTCTGGGGACAGTAAATAAATGCAGTGCAACTAGTGCTGGCACTTAGACATTAAGTTCTGATTTCTGAACTTTCTCCCAAAATGTGTTGGTGTACAGTAAAAACTAGGGTCGAATCTGTATTTGCATTTTAAAATCAGTTTCGTGCGGCATTTGCATTTTAAAATCAGTTTCGTGCTACTCTGACATGGTCTTTCTCTATGCTTGATGGCATCACAGCAGCACGAAACCGACTTAAAAATGCAAGTGCAGATTCGACCCTATAGTTCACTTCTCAGTCAACTTGCCTGTTTCCCTCAAACTGACACACTCTTCTCCTGGCTGACAACTGCCAAGTCAAAGTCCAAATAATGACTGACTCACTCCCACAAGGCTCACAAGGTTTTATAAAACTCTTCTCAGCTGGCGCCGACCAATCAGAGAGAAGGGGGAGTGTACAGAGACAGCAGCCTGTCAATCAAAGTGCTTTACAGTGAGACATTAACCCCTAATCTCCCAGCTCTCTGCTTCTGATGTCCTAAGCATCATTCTTTTGGAGGTCAGTTCGTCATAAGGCGGGAGTCAGGGAATGTAACCACGTATCAGCTAAATAACAACGGAGAGCTGAAGCTCTACTCAAGAAGAGTTATATTTTCACACACACACACATCTGTACAGGAAATGACAAGCTGTTCCTGAGAGTGTGAGAGAGAAGGATTCCCCCCCTTCTCACTAAATTGAAGCACTCAGAATCTTTGCACAGTGTGAGCTTGTTTCTTGCCTTCACAACACAATCAATGTTTCCTCTAAGCTGTGGAGTCTTGTGAGCAAAAATTCTACTTTGTGAGCTACTGGCATTAAAGTTGTCAGTGAGCAATTTGGCTACTGCATAAATTAGTTTGCTCTGAAGCCATCCTTCCTGAGCGAAGGCAAAAATGTGTGAGCTGGAGGCTAAAAAAACTGTGAGCTAGCTCACACTAACTCAGCTTAGAGGGAACACTGAACACAATCCCTTCACAACACTCAATTACTGAGTTATTCTCACCTCTCAGTAGGCCTCTGATCCCTGTGTCTCTAAAATATAGAGGTCTGAGACAGTTTACTTCACCACCAAAGGGTATCTACCTCACGATTCTCCGGGTGGTTTCTCTGGTGCTTCCCCTGAGGGGATGGCAACTTTACCTCCACTGTTCTTTCCCCTCCTTCCCAGAGGTTCCAGAGCCTTCCATTGGTTGATGCCACTGAGTAACTACATACTCCCCATATAGGCAAGGATGTGTTGTGATGCCTGGAGGGTGGAACCAGAGGCCATTCATCACACGCTGCCGACCTCCAGGTGGTGCCTGCAAGTAGATAAATAGGTACCACTTCGGAAGGAAGGTAACAGTATTTCGTGCACTTTGGTGTTTAGTCATGCTGGCCACATGACCATTGAAATGTCTTCGGAAAGCGCTGGCTCTTTGGCTTGGAAATGGAGATGAGCATCACCCCTAGAGTCGGATTCGACTAGCTTTCGAGCAAGATACCGTTACCCTTTTTAGTAGCATCATGGCTAGAAGCTGCTGTCGGGCCTCTCTAAGCCCCTTTATATCCCTCTAGCTAGTGGGCAGCACTGCCTCCACTCTCAGTTTAATTCCTCAATGAGTAAAGAAGTACTTTCTTACAAGAACGTAATGGGACTCTCCAATATCAGGATCTAATACTTGGAAAGACCTCATTGTACCATGCTCTCGTCTCATTTTATGTCTTCAGAGTGGGAACGGGACCGCAGAGACTGATGGTCGTGCTCCTCCATTTGGGGCGGGCAATGATCATCTTCCTTATTTTCCTTCCCCCACTTAGCTTCTTTATGATAGTGTGACTCACTGCATTCAATAGCACCTAATTCCCAATGGTCACTTGTGTTTCACCTACATTTAATTTACAGAACATGGCAGTGCTCTGGCTAGATCCCTTGACTGGGGCGTCTCACTGATTCCAACTGGTCATTATTATTATTTTTTGTGAGTGTTCACTGTAATTTCCCTCCCTGCTGTTGGTCATTTTTGAAAGCTCCGGGCCGATCTGCATTTGCTCACTTGCTTTACCAAACCCACACTGGGAAAGGAAAAGATGCAGGCCCGATCGGCATCTAGCATTTGCTCCGCTGCCTTACCAAACCCACACTGGAATAGAAATTCCCCTCTACCTTACATGCCACTTTCAGTTTGATTGAGTGTCACATTTTATGGCAGTGTCCAGACTGCATGCTGCTTTTACTTCATTTGATGTTTGGTTTTGGTGGCTGTTTGTATAGATTTATGGCCATTTTATGGCCATTTGGGGGTGGGCCGGGATAGCTGAATGTGGTTTTGAACTGCATCTTTTTCTGTTCCAGTGTGGGTTTGGTAGAACAGTTGAGCAAAAGCTAAATGCAGATTGGCCCGCAGTTCAAAACCACATTCAGGTACCCCAAGCCAATACTGTAATGACTGCAGAGTAACCCCCGAATGGCCATAAAACAGCCATAATTCTATGCAGAAAGCGACCATAAAAGCAGAGATCAAACAAAGTGAAAGCAGCATGCAGTCTGGACACTGCCATAAAATGCGACACTCAATCAAAGTAAAAGTGGCATGCAATGCAGAGGCGATTTTCTGTTTTCAAGCACCTGCGTCCAGAGGAGCAAGAAAGACAAGACTGCCTTGCTTTAGTATGGAGATACTTTGGGGGGGGGTCGAAGACAGATTTCCCTTTAATGTTGACGTATTCTAGGTGGCGGTTACTTGAAAGGGGAAGTCGCACCATATCTTATTGCAATGAGCACTGTGTAAGTCACTTATGTAAAATCTGTTCTTTAATCATCCTCTCCCAAACTGGAGAGAGTACTCTGATCTGGGAGAACCGTATTTGATCCCCCACTCCTCCACATGCAGCTGCTGGGTGACCTTTGGCAAGCCACGGTTCTCTCAGAGCCAGTGTAACCTCTAAGCTGAGTAATGTGAGCTAGCTCACAGTCTTTTAGCCTCTGACTCAGGCATTTTTGTCTAAGCTCAGGAAGGATGGCTCCAGAGCAAACTAATTTAGGCAGTACCCATATGGCTAGTTAACAACTTTAATGCCAGTAGCTCACAAAGTAGAATTTTTGCTCACAAGACTCCACAGCTTAGACGGAGTGATGCTCAGAGCCGTTATCTCAAGGGCAGTCCTTGAAAGAGTACTCTCAGCCCCACCAACTGCACATGGTGTCCATTGTGGGGACAGGAAGGGAAGGAGATTCAAAGTCACTCTGAGACTACGAGTTAAGGGTGGGGTATAAATCCAGTCTCCTCCTCCTTCTCCTCTTCATCACTTCTCACCTAATGAGCAATTACCGTTATTGGTATGGTAAGAACAAGCCAATCATTTTTGGTTTTAATCAGGGTGACCCGGGGGCCCAAAATGGAATCTTTGTAGCAGGGCCGAAGTACCTCTTGGCTTCCCTGATTATACTGATTCGACTATTCAGGAGAAGATTTCTTGGAGGCTCTTTCTTTGTCAGCCTTGAGGGTGACAGACAAAGTCTACATGTCAGAAGCACTAATTACTTCTTCACTCTAAGTGTAATTAACACATGGAATTCACTGCCACAGGAAGTGGCGGTGGCTCCAAGAACAGACTGCTTCAACGACTGCTCGTAAATGGCTCTGTGTCTACGTTGAGGGAAGTCTCGAGTGGAGTACCACAGGGCTCGGTCCTAGGCCTGGTGTTATTCAATGTTTTTATAAATGACCTGGATAAAAACTTAGAGGGGATGCTTATCAAATTTGCAGATGACACGAAGTTGGGTGGGATTGCTAATTCTGAAGAAGACAGAGTCAGGATTCAGAAGGATCTTGATAGGCTGGAACAGTGGGCTGAGACAAATAAAATGAATTTCAATAGAGATAAGTGCAAAGTCCTACACTTAGGTACAAAAAATCAAAGGCACAGATATAGAATGGGAGGGACTTGGCTTGACAGCAGCACATGTGAAAGGGATCTAGGTGTTACGGTTGATCACAAGCTAAACATGAGCCTGCAGTGTAATGCGGCTGTGAAGAAAGCTAATGCAATCTTAGGATGCATTAGCAGAAGCATTGTGTCCAGATCATGGGAGGTGGTAGTTCTGCTGTATTCTACTATGGACAGGCCCCACCTGGAGTACTGTGTCCAGTTTTGGGCACCACATTTTCGGAAGGATGTTGACAAACTCGAGCGGGTCCAGAGGAGGGCGACCAGGATGGTGAGAGGGTTGGAGTCCAAGTCTTATGAGGAAAGGCTGAGGGAGTTGGGTATGTTTAGCCTGGGAAAGAGAAGGTTTAGAGGGGACATGATTGCAGTCTTCAAGTATTTGAAGGGCTGTCATGTAGAAGATGGAGTGGGTCTATTCTCTCTTGCTCCGGATTACAAGACTAGATCTAATGGGTGGAAATTACAAGGGAGTCGTTACTGGCTTAATATCAAGAGAAACTTCCTGACTGTAAGAGTGGTTGAGCAGTGGAACAGACTGTCTCAGGAGGTGGTGGATGCTCCTTCGCTGGATGTTTTCAAGAGGAGACTGGACAACCATCTTTTGGGTATGTTGTAGGTATCGGCTGTGTTCCTGAAGAGTGCAGAGGGTTGAACTAGATGGCCTGCAAGGTCCCTTCCAACTCTAACATTCTATGATTCTATTATTATAAGATGGGATTGGAGAAACATATGGAGCAAAGGTCCATCAGTGACTATTAGCCACGGTGGCTCAGAGGTTAAGACGCTGAGCTACAGACTGGAAGGTCGGTAGGTCATCAGTTCAAGACCCTAGTGCTATGTGAAGAAGTGAGCTCCCGTCTCTGGCCACAGCTCCTGCCAACCTAGCAGTTCAAAAGCAAGAAATTCAAAGTAGATAAATAGGTACCACTTCAGTGGGAAGGTAACAGTGTTCCATGCATGTCGGTGCTTCGTCATGACGACCACATGGCCATGGAAAAGTCTTCAGTCAGTGCTGGCTCTTTGACTTGGAAACAGATCTGAGCACCACCTCCTAGAGTCAGATGTGACTGGCTTTTTAGCAAGGGAAACCTTTACCCTATAGATGGAATACTCTGTATGGGGCAGGGATGCTCTGTATTCTTTGTGCTTGGGAGGCAACACTGGGAGGACTTCTGGAGTTCTGGCCCCACTAGAGGACCTCTTGATGGCACCAGGGTTTGGGCCACTGTGAGACACAGAATGTTGGACTAGATGGACCACTGGCCTGAGTGGTAGAATGGGCCCAATCTGGTCTGCAGGCCCTGTTCCATCTTGCCCTCTAAGGTTTTCCAAACACCTGGAGAGGCATTTATTTCTCTCTTGGGTAACCACTGCCACCACCTGAACTTTGTA
The DNA here is from genome assembly GCA_029375565.1 of Gekko gecko. Lineage (NCBI taxonomy): Eukaryota > Metazoa > Chordata > Lepidosauria > Squamata > Gekkonidae > Gekko > Gekko gecko. The sequence continues at coordinate 49,706 of JAPDNY010000023.1, read as the reverse complement.
AAGAATTGCTCACTGGGAGAATCAAGACTCCCAGTTTCCCTTCCAAGTTCTGAGGCCTTGCCTCTGAGTCTCCCACTGCCTAGTGCTTGGTCACCACGGGGACAATTAACAGTCTTGTGAACCCCTGGAGGGATAGCCACTTGCTAACTGATTGCCTTCCCTCTGGCACTCCTTTCATAATAGCATGTTCAGAATGGTGAAAGTATATGTGGTACAGAGAACCACCATCAGCATCAAAAGTTCTTAAGTATTTATTAAAAAGAAAATGTTAGTAAGCACAAGATTGAGCAAGGAATTAAAAAGAAATCGGTAAAATGCAATTCCTCTGTCCCCCTCTCTATACATGTCCTATAAGATGTTAACATATAGGACAGGCTCCTTAGCTTAGGAAGTTATTCATTTCCACACACTTGCTATTACCTTGAAGCTTCCTCCAGTTCTTCAGGCCAGCACACAGTTAATACTTGCCTCCTTCAGACCCCACTTGAAAGTTCTACCTCTCTTTTCCCTACCTGCTGACCACGTTGGGCCAGGTCAGAGACGTTTTTCCTGGAGATCCTTCAGGAATTCCTTCCTGAAATCTCTAGTATTTAACACCTCTAAATCTCTGTTCACTGCTTTTTTGGGGGTGAGGTGGGGTTGATCATCCCATTGTCTAAACCTATTAGCATTTGTATGAAGGTGGGCTGAGGTAAGGCCCTAAAGGAACTGAACTGACTTCCTGCCTGCCTGCCTGTTCTCTGCCCAGAGAGGCAGGAAAACACTTTTAAAACTTAGAATGGAGGTTTTGCTCATTTCAAACCGCCAGAGAAAAAATACAGTTCTTCACAGCCTGATTCAACATGGCTTTTCATATATTCTTATTTTCTTGATTAACTGTTTCACAGCACTCTCTGTAACAACAACTTTCCTGTTGATGTTTAGTGAATCAATCAGCATTACAACCCAAGGGACTCTTTCCTTTTCAATCTGCCTCTGTCTTTTCTTGTGGGCCTGCATCAAGATGCTCTTTAAAACATCCAAACATGGTGTGCAGGGTTCTTGATGAAAAGCGGACACCGGTCACACTCGTTTGTTTTCCAGATTTTCTCCAAGGAGGCTTAGTAGGCTACTTAATATGACAGCTATTTTAGGCACCTCCACCTAGTTAAGCAGGTCCAAATGAAGTTTAGAAGGGCTGGGTACCAATGAAAGGATTTCCCTTTGATTAGTCATTGGCCTTTAATGTATTCTTTTTTGCTCTCGTTGGGTTGTCACACTAGAACCAGAAGTGTTCATTGTAATGGAGATCCAGGACATGGGATGGGCACACGTGACCCTGGTTAGATGGGAGGTATGTATAGGAGGATATGAAAGTGTCTGCTGTTGAAAACAATCATGTGAAACACCCTTCTTTGTTTTAAGGAGTTAATGTGTGGACATGTGTTTGAATGAAGCTGCCATATAGAAAAGCAGACCCTGGGTCCATCAAGGTCTGTATTATCTTAGCAGAATGGCAGCAGCTCTCCAGGGTCTCAGGGAGAGGTTTTTCACATCAACTACTGCCTGACCATTTTTACCGATGATGGCAGGGATTGAACCTGGGACTTTCTACATGTCAGCCAGATACTCTACCAATGAGCCACACCTAGGATTGCCAGGGGGACTTACTGGGAGCAGCAGGGAGGTCCATCCAGCATTCAGTGACCAGTGTTCCCTCTAAGTTGAATTAGTGTGAGCTAGCTCACAGTTTTTTAGCCTCCAGCTCGCACATTTTTGTCTTAGCTCAGGAAGGATGGCTCCAGAGCAAACTAATTTAAGCAGTAGCCAAATTGCTTGCTCACAACTTTAATGCCATAAAGTAGATTTTTTGCTCACAAGACTCCACCGTATAGAGGGAGCATTGGCAGTGATGTGTCTGTGTCACTGACCATGTGAACTAGAAGTGACTTCATTGCTTCTGGGACATTGGGGCAACACTCTGGTATTTGGACAAAAAACCCTATGGTAAATATGGCTTCTACCATACAGTTTTTGCCCAAATAGCAAAGCATTACCCCAAAGACCCAGATGTGATAATGTCACTCCCATGTCACATGGGCAGTGATGTAGACACATTGCTGCACGTTGGTTGAATCTCCACTTTTTCCGGGGTAAGTTCCTCCCCACCAGTCAGCTAATTGGTGGCAGGGTGGTGGGCCCTGGCAGCGGGGGACCCCCACCTCCACCAGTGGCTACCCTAGCCACATCCTCTCTCCATATATGTGTAAAATTAGGGCTGTGTGAAACATCAGTGGGAGGGTCATGGTCTGGAAATTAGGTTCATGATGAGGTTTGTGCCCATCCCTAATCTATATCCTCCTTATTAGACTTCGATGGGCTGTTCTGGACTGGTTTCTGAAGCAAGTTGTGTTTGCATTGAGTCATTATAAGGTTTTGAATATACATTCTTTTTTTAAAAAAACAAAAACCTTGTTGGGTCAGGTCCTGCCATCTTCTCTACTCATTCTTGAACAACTTCCCTTCCTACAATGGCCCCAGTCCCATATGGCTCTTGTACATGTAGGAACCCTAATTTTGATCATAGCTACTTGGCTGGTCACAGGTGATTCTTAACTCCTTTTTCACCAGCAGAAATTTGGCTGGATGCAACTCATTTTGCCATTGTTTCTTCTGAGTTATCCATAACTGGTTGATTATACTTCTCAGGGAGAATGAGTCCTCATATAGAACAAAAACAAACAAAGGCTGCAGTCACACACAATAAATAATACACTTTCAATCCACTTTCAATGCACTTTTGAATTAGATTTTGCCAGTTCACACAGTAAAAATCCAGTTGGAAAGTGCATTGAAAGTGGATTGAAAGTGGATTATTTAGTATGTGTGACCACAGCCAAACAAAAAGATGGACTGACTGGGCAATGAATAAACAGTAAAAAAAAGTGAGCATGGATCTTTTTGAAGGACTGTCTTAACTCCTCAAAAAAAAAAAAAAAGCTGTGTTCTACAAAATCAACAATACCTCACACAACCTTGAATTTAAATGGACAATGACCCATGGAAGAAGAAGGAGGAGGAGGAGGAGGAGGAGGAGATTGGATTTATACTCCCCCTTCACTACCCAAAGGAGTCTCAGAGCAGCTTAGAAACTCCTTTTTCTTCCCTCTTCCCACAACAGACACCCTGTGAGGTAGCCACTGCTAGACCTCTCCTCCATGAATGTGTCTAACTGCCCTGGGCATAAAGCAGTGGGTCTCTGGGAGAGTGGGGCCCTAGTTGTGGATTCCCCGCATTGTGCAGTGGGTTGGACTAGATGACATTTGAAGTCCCTTCCGGTTATATATTTCTGTGTTCAGAAGCTACGCTTATAGCCATCACTCCTTCAATTGGCAGTGAATCCCTTCATCTAACTGCTTGTTGCCCTGGAAGGCCAACAAATAGGCAATTGAAGCCAAGGCCTTCTCCAGGTATTGTTCTCTAACATTGGCTTCCCGAGGTTTACTGCCTCTGGCTCCAGAGATTTCCTGCCTTGGCCTGTTTCCTTCATTATGGCTGTTTTCTATTAACTGTATTTAGGGGTGATGCTGTGGCTCAGTGGAACAGGCTCTGCTTGGCATGTAGAGGGTCCCAGGCTCAATTCCCAGCATTTCCAGTTAAACGGATCAGGTAGCAGATGATGCAAAAGGCTACTATCTTTTCCTTGTGAGCCAGATAAAGAATTTCTCAACACCAAAATTTCACCTAGAATCATAGAGTTGGAAGGGACCTCCAGCGTCATGTAGTCCAAACCCCTACACATTGCAGGAAATTCACACACACCTCCTCCCCCACACACCCTCAGTGACTGCTGTTCCATGCCCACTTTAGCTTCAGCATGTAGAATTAAAGCTAAGTCTTTTTTTCCTGCTCTTGGTATGCATCTCAAGCATGGGTGAAATGAAAGCAGAGGATGCAAAAGGTTCTACCAATATGAGCAGACAATTTGGACCATGATGGATTGACAGTTGGATTCAGTATAAAGTAGCTTCATGTCTCTGTGTTCATGAATGTTCTCTAGAGTGAAATCAGCCAGTCAAGAAATGAACACTGGCTCAGATGAGCTACGAAACCTCTGAGATCCATATATCAAAACTCTGCTTCCTGCTGTCCGCCACACTGTAAAAAGATTCTAGGGCTGAGTTCAGACTGGCAGCTTGAAGCAGGAGCCAGTCATGGCATAAAAGCCCCGGAACAGTTTTCCTGGTCACACAGTGCCGACTGATGTGGGAGCATACCGGGAGGAGGCATGCGGGAGCATTCAGACTGCTTGCCCGGAGGCATGGCTGTAAATGGCTTTTCCCTGGTAATTCGGCTATGTGTGCATGTGGGAGGTTCCGATTTGGGGAGGATCCTGTTGCACCGGCACTGCATTGGGCAATAGAATGGCGCACAGTCAATCATATCGCTGCTGCATTATGTGCAACGTACGTTGCTCCTGGCTTTTTGGGTTGGCGTTCACACAAGCAGAATGAAGTGGGATAAATGGGCTCTCCGGGATTTGCTACCACTTTCACCAGGTATCTTTTAAACATGGGAGCAAAGTGGAACAGCACGGGTTGACTACGGGTGGGGAACGCCAGGCAGATGTGCCTGTGTGAACGCCACCTGTAATCCGCTTATGAAACGTGGCTGAAATGTGGCTATAGCGGGGCAAACTGCCAGTCTGAACTCAGCCTAGATTTCTGAAAGAAGGGGAATAGGCTGGAAGAGGAGAAAGTGAATGCAACAGTATGAGAGGGACAAGTTCAAAGTCCCAGAGAAATGTATACGTATGTTCCACCAAGAGAAACAGAAGGGTGCATGTGCTTGAGAGAGATACCATCGGCATCAAGTGTTGTCATACGGTAAGCCAATTCGCAATATCCCAAAGTGGGTAGTGATAAGTAACCATAAACATATCTGAATTATACATCTAGAAGTCTCCCCCAACTCTTTCCCGAAGTTTTATTCTAGAGAAGCCCCCCCCCCCCCAATTGTTCATTTCAGGCGTGTCCCAAGATATTTCCATATTGTGAAATGTGAGCAATCGGGGAAGCAGAATTACTAATAGATAAATCACTCGTTAAAGGAATTTGGGTGTTACAGAAGGGATAATGTTCCTATGAGTGAATTAGAATCTTGTGAAAACAAAGGGTGTTGTCCTTTCTCAGGGAATATGTATAAAAACCCCAGGACACAGTGGTGTAGCACAATCTCCTCTTGACGCAGAGACTCTTCACCTGAGTTCTTTCCACTGGAAAATAAGGTAAGCTTTTTTTTCTTAAGACATATATTTAATATTGGAGGTGTACAAAGACTTAGGGATTCTTTTCCTTGGGAGTCTTTGACTAACCAACTAGCCAGATAAGGAAGCATTTCTCAGCACCAAAATGTTACCTCTTCAGCTTTGGCACGTAGAATTTAAGCTAAGCCTTCCCCCTTCCTTGCTCTTGGTGTGCATTTCAAGCATGGGTGAAAGGAAAGTATCGACACCCACTGCAAGATAATATGTCAAGGAATGTTCTAGAATTCTAATCGGACAGTGTGGTCACACCATGTTAACAATAAGAAACCTTGGGCTGTGATTGGGCCCGTAGCTAGCCAGAGGTGGGGGGTCTATGTCCCCCACAGATGTGACCAGTCTGTGATGGTGGAAGCCCCCCCCCCCAGTGAGATGTTTCCTCCTTCATCACTCAATAAGTGAGTGTCTTCTTCTGGCAAGGATTCCTCTAGGAGTTCTGAAGAAGACATTCTTCCTGAGGGAAAAGAGCCTGTTTTATGGAAGAAAACATGTTGTGCTGATGGAAGACTCCACACTTAACACAAGAGTTCAGAAGGTCCTTAGAGACCAACAAGATTTTAGGGAGCATAAGCTTTTGAGTGTCAAAGCTTCCTCTGTCAAATGTCTGACGAAGGGATCTTTGATTGCCAAAAGCTTATCCTCTAAAAATCTCATCAGGTGCTATTGGACTTGAGTCTGTCTCTCCTATCGTAGACCGTCATGGCTATCCTCTGACTCTTAGATTAATTTAGGCAACCCAATGTCTAGGGACTGTAAAAACTTTTTGAACTTGACTGGAAGGTATGAGAATTTTTCAAGAGACTTAGATGATAGGAAGGACTAGATTTTTATGTATAAAGTAGGGATGATTTTGAATTTTTAATCCTTGTTGCTTTGTTCAGTCTCCTCCTCCTCCTCCTCCTCCTCCTCCTCCTCCTCCTCCTCCTCCTCCTCCTCCTCCTCCTCCTCTTCTTCTTCTTCTTCTTCTTCTTCTTCTTCTTCTTCTTCTTCTTCTTCTTCGTTTTTCACACATTATTTTTTCGTCACACAGAATATGTCCAAGAAAATATTACTTGTACATCAATAAATCAATATTATTAAACGAAGCAGAATTTACATGCAAATTGGATATAAAAATGTATACAAAACTAGAGTCAAGATCTTCTGCAAGTTTAATGTTTTCAGAGGGCAGCATTGACTGTCTGCAGTAGAATGGCTAGATTCCAGTCCAGTAGTGTCTGAGAGAGGAATGAGATTTTCAGGGTGTAAGCTTTCAGTTCCCAAAGCCCCCTTCACCAGACCTCTAACAAAGGCAGGTATGGCTCGATCTGCATCTAGCATTTGCTCCGATGTCTTGCCAAACCCACACTGGGACAGAAACTCCGCTCTACAATGCCTGCCACTTTCACTTTGACTGATTGTCGGATTTTATGGCAGTATCCAGACTGTGGCATTGGCCTGAGGTAATTGGTGCAATCTGCATCTGGCATTTGCTCCACTGTTTTACCAAACCCACACTGGAACAGAAAAAAGATGCAATTCAAAACCACCTCCAAATACCCCGGGCCAACGCCGTACTGACTGCAGAGTCACCCCTGTATGGCCATAAGACAGCCACAAATCTCTGCAGACAGCCACTATAAAACCAAGAGATCAAGCAAAGTGAAAGCAGCATGCAGTCTGGATACTGCCATAAAATCCGACAGTCAATCAAAGTGAAAGTGGCAGGCAATGTAGAGCGGAGTTTCTCTTCCAGTGTGGGTTTGGTAAGACAGCGGAGCAAATGCTAGATGCAGATTATTTTTTTGAAAGTGGTTTTGAGCCACATCTTTTTTCTGTTCCAGTGTGGGTTTGGTACAACAACAGAGCAAACACTAGATGCAGATTGGGCCTTTGACTCTTGGAAGCTTACCCCTGAAAAGCTTGTTCATTTCTTGTTACTGGATTGAATCTACCTGTGCATATGACAATTATCAAGCTATAAATAAATCCAACAAAATGTCCAGATCATTCTTCAGTGCTTTCTGTATTCCTCCTGATTACTATTTGCTCCTTAATGACTGTTGGGAAATGGATTCTGGGTGCTATGAGATTCGTATCGAAGTGATCATTTTGCACTGTTATCTATCGCCATCCTGCCGTGTTCCTTTAGATACACACCAGCTGGAAACATGTCTGATGATAGCAAACAGTGCTACGCCACCTGCCCTGCCATGACTGTGACGATTCAGCCACAGCCCTTCATACTGAGCATTCCAGGGCCATCTATCCACTGCCCTGACCAACCTCTCGGCATTGAGCAGTCCAACCCGTGTGCTCCAGCCCGCCGGCCAATCACCAGTGGTGGATGTGCATCCCTTTATGCAGGGGGAGTCTCCAATTCCATGCTCCCTGGAATTTATTCTCAGAAGTCGATGCAAGGAAGTGGGCGGGGCTTCCGTTCTTGCTACTGATGCTGAGCCTGAAAGTCACAATCCACACACACACACGGAACATCAAGAGCTATAAATCAGAAATCAACTACAGAAATACATTCTTCTTCTCTCCACCTTTCACGTTATAGGCCAGTCCTTTTTAAAAAGCTTTCTATACAGGTAGCTTTTAGGGAGGACTTGTATTTATTAATCTAATTACTCTGATATCACTTTTCTCCAATCATGAAGCACAAAGGGACTTAAGAAGGAATCTCAAGAGGTCTTCTAGGAGTCCTTACAACTGTACTCTTAAAGCACAACTCCCATAGCCGTCCAGTACATCTCCAGCACATGGAATTCACTGCCACAGGAAGTGGTGGCAATTACAAACATAGAGAGCTTCCAGAGGGGATTAAGTAAACATATGGAGCAGAAGTCCATCTGTGGCTATTAGTCAGAAGGTATAGATGGAACACTATGTCTGGGGCACTGATGGTCTGTATTCTTGGTGCTTTGGGGGGCACAGTGGGAGGGCTTCTGGAGTTCTAGCCCCACTGGTGGACTTCCTGATGATGCCTGGGTTTTGGCCACTGTGTGACCCAGAGTGTTGGACTGGATGGGCCATTGGCCGGATCCAACATGGCTTCTCTTATGCTCTTATGTTGAACATTTTGGGGTCATGTACGGAGGCATATATTCATTTCATGGAGGGATGCGGTGTCCAGGATTCCTGTGCCTCACTTTTTCTCCATGTGAACTGTATGATCTGCAATGGTTAAGACTCTGTGTGACTTTGTCTTCAGGAAAGCATTTGTGCAACTGTCATGGAATGTCAATTTGTTAAGTTTGTGAAGGACCCCAAGTTTCATTGGACAGAGTGTGAAAACCACTGTTAAAGACAATTACATGTAAAAAAAAAATTAAGATTGTATGTTGTTTCTGATTTTTGTCCTTCTTTGCTTCTTGAAATTGTGGAACTGTGCATCTCTTCTGTTGAAAATAAAACCTACACTTCATCAAAGCCTTGGGTCTCCTGTTAATTCTTTTGAGGGGCATGATGGACCCTGCTCTTTCTCTTCTGTGAGACAGATTTTCCCACCAAAACACTGTTCACCACTCTGATTGAGCAGCCTCTTCGCAGCATGTTTGAATTATTTATTTATTTAATTATTTGTTTGTTTCAATTTGTATCCCGCCCTCCCCGAAGGCTCAGGGCGGCTAACAATGGGCATGAATGCCAATTTAAACAACATCATTAACTCCTAACCTCTGACGCTGGCACCAAAGGTACCCCGTCGAAGGCCAGGAGAGGAAGCCCCAGCCCCGAACCAATCCGACTCAGGCCCAGGACCTCCGTCTTTGCCGGGTTTAGTTTCAGCCTGCTCAGTCTCAGCCACCCAGCCACGGCCTGTAATGCCCGGTGCAGGTCATCCGGGGTGATGAGCAAGGGGCCTCAAGTTCTCTAACTGTTTCAATTGTGGTGGGGAGGTTGCGGCGGAGTGCCAAGACTTTATCTGCAAAATAGCTCGCAAAAGCCTCACAGCCAATATCCAATTCCCTAGCATTTTGCCTGCCCTGTGGCAGAGCTGTCAAAGTCCAAATTGTACTAAATAATTGGGCTGGGCGTGAGCTAGCAGATGTGATTGTGACTGCAAAGAAATCTCTCTTTGCGGTCTTGATTGCCATCTCATAGGCTCTCATAAGCGCCCTATAGGATGTTCTTGATGCCTCATCGCGGGCTCAACGCCACCGTCTCTCTAGCCATCTCAGTTCTCACTTCAGCTCACGCAGCTCCTGGGTGTACCAAGGCACTCACCTAGCATGAGTGTGGAGAGGGCACCTGGGAGTGATCTCGTCGATGGCTGCAGAGAGACAGGCATGCCAGTCCTCTACCAGCTCATCCAACGAGCCGCCAGGGGGTCATGGATCCCGCAGGGCCATCTGGAGCCGCATAGGGTCCATCTGGTGCCGCGGGTGAGCACAAATCTGCTCGCCGCCTATACTGGGTTGGGGTGGGATATTCAGTCGGGCCCTCAGGGCCAGGCGGTCCGACTATGGCACTGCCTCTACGGCAATCCGGTCCACCGTCACCCCCACTTCAAAGATCAGATCGAGCATGTGACCGGCCCGATGCGTGGGCCCGCCTGTAACTCGACCACGCGCCATGGCCCAGTTCTGGCAGCCTTCCACCCCCGGGGACTTGGGCGATGGGGGGTATGGGGGCCCACAGCTGGGTAGCCAAGCTAGCGCCTGTTGCCTTTATTCCTACAACGGGCTTGGTTCAGGTATAAAGACAAACCCTTTGTTTACCAGGCCAGAACTCAGTGCCAATGTGTCCTTAATTGGTGCTGTGGTTTCCACTACCCAAGGGATGGCTTAGATTTCAGAGAACCCCTCCGTTCTGTCATAAAGTGGCTCCCCCCTGAGCTATTTGTTGTAACAGGTTCATGTCAATATAACTTCACTGGTCTGATCTTTGATCGGACAGCAGGGCCCATGCCTAATCAAAGCTTGGGCCTTAAAACAGATCGTCACTCTGGTCTTTGTTCTAGCTGCTCAGAGCTAACATGAGGTAAAGGTAAAGGTAAAGGTTCCCTTGCTCGAAAGCCAGTCGAATCTGACTCTAGGGTTGCAGTGCTCATCTCTGTTTCAAAGCTGAAGAGCCAGTGCTGTCCGAAGACGTTTCCGTGGTCATGTGGCCGGCATGACTAAACACCAAGGCGCACAGAACTCTGTTACCTTCCCACCAAAGTGGTACCTATTTATCTACTTGCAATTTCTTGCTTTCGAACTGCTAAGTTGGCAGAAGCTGGAACTAGAGACGGGAGCTCACTCCGTCATACAGCACCCTGGGTCTCGAACTGCTGAACTACTGACCTTCCACAGCCTGCAGTTCGGCATCTTAACCATTTGAGGTATGATGAACTAAATTCGGGTCAGACAAAGTTCCCACCTGGCCCAATGCTGTCTGGACAAAGAGGCTCAGATTACTGCTGTCTGACCTCAACCAAGAAGCGTAATATCTGGGAACTTTAAAGCAATGTCCTACTGTGTAGTTAGAATTTTAAAACTGAGCTTATTTGTTTTATTTTTCTCTGCTATGTTCTTTTGAAATACTCCTGCACTCTTTAATAAATATATTTTGGTTATACTTGGGGGTGTTCTGTGCTTCTGAGAGTCAGTTTGGTGTAGTGGGTTTGATTCCCCACTCCTGGGTTTGATTCCCCACTCCTCCACATGCAGCTGCTGGTGTGACCTTGGGTAAGTTACAAGATCTCTCAAAGTTGTTCTCTCACAAGCAGTTCTTGAAAGAGGTCTCTCAGCCCCACCTACCTCACAGGGTATCTTTTGTGCGTAGGGGAAGGCAAAGGGGGTTGTAAGCCACTCTGAGACTCTTTTGGGTAGTGAAGGGCAGGGTATAAATTTCCGTTATGGGGAGGGTGGACTATAAATCGAATGAAATAAAATAAATAAATAAATAAATAAATATATAAAATCTCTTCCAGAAGGGTCCCCCCACCCTTTCTGGGCACAGAGCAGGAGTCACTGGGGATGTGGGGGGAGATATTTGTGAATTCATTGTGCACGGGGTTGGACTAGGTGATCCTGGAGATTCCTTCCAGCTGCATGATGTTATGATTCTATAATAAAGCTACGAGACTCAAAATTGGCTACCAGCTTCAGGGTGATGGTGGGAATTCCATGGCTAAAATTGAAAGGCATGGGGAAATCCTGGTTCAAGTGAGACAAACCACCACCACCACATGCTATCTGAAACTGAAGATAAGGGCCTCTGTGGCATGCATAACTGAGAAAATAATGCTATATGTTTGACAGCTGGCCACTAATCCCAGAATGATGCGATGATGATGATGATAGAAGTCACAGTGCCAAAAATGAAGGAAACTGGAGCCCCCTGAACTGGAACTTCCCACTTTTCACAGGGAGCAGAAAGAAGGAGTTTAAACTTTAAGTGGCTCACGAACCAGATCAGTTTGTGAACCAGCTTCCCCATCCATACGGTTTCATGGTTCAATTTGTGGTTCAGCCATTAACTGAACCACAAAAATGTGGTTTCTGCCCATCCCTAGCAATATGCAAAGGATGATTAAACATCTCTGATTGTAGCCTAATGATTATTCAGCACAATTATTTTCTGCAACACTTAGGCTGTGGTCAGACAACTGGCTTGTTGCGGTCTGGGCATGCCTATAATTATGCTGTATTATGTTGTAACGGAACATGCTTGCTCTATGGTCAATCATTCCAATTATTGCTGTGAGTCAAGCATAGAGTATCCTATTTTTAATCACCCTTCAGGCATGTGCAGAAGTGCTTAACTGAAGCACCACTCCATTTTGACAACTCCACGATCCCTCCACCAAGTACTGTGGCCCCTCTCAGCCTTCTGTGCTTTGCCTCTATTACTGAGAATACAGATTTACATGAGAGAAGCCTCATTGACCTCAGTGCATTTACTCTTGTGTCGATCACAGGATACTCTCAAACAGCAACTCTTTTTCTGCTAACAGAGTTTGAATGGGGGAAAGTGGGATTGGGAATAGAATTGCCAACTCCAGGGAGGGAAATTCCTGGAGATCTTGGGGAGGACAGGGACTGCAGTGGGGTACAATGCCATAGTGTCCATGTTCCAAAGCATTCATTTTCTCCAGGGGAACTGATCTCTGTAGTCTGGTGAAAATACATCCCTCAATTTAGCCAAAGTCCATGCCCAGAAAGCCATGCAGACACTTTTGGGGACAGATATGCAACCCAAGTTTGCTCAGTAGCAAGGCTGTCTGGATTTTTTAATTTTTTCCAGTTTCCCCCAAGTCTCCCTATATTAGGGATGCCAGCCTTCCCAGGCTCCCTGCTGATATGGGAGCCTAACTAGGGACTATTTACATGGCTTTCCCACCCCAAGAAACATGAGAGGAGGGTTTTGGGAGGTTATCGCTCAAAAAACAACTCTGCCAGGGGGCTCCCGATCATGATAGAACATTTGAGCGTGGAAACACACAAGCAGTGATTCACAACCCTGGGGCAAAGATCCGCTTATGGGCGCATCGCTAACTGCATCAAAAAGGTGTGAAGACAGAATTGTGTGATCAGACTACCCAAACAGCTTGAGCTCACAGGAGGGAGTTCAGACATCCAGAAATGTTCAGTGAAAGCACTGACATCCATAAAGACTGGACTTTCCCTGGTGTCAAATAACTTTGATTTGAAGATGGGTCAGAACAGGGTTCCAACAACTGGGGAAAGGAAAGCAGATGTTGCTGTCTGATCATTCAGCTTACATCTGGAAGGGAACAGCACAACATTGGATCAAATTGCTTGTCTGACCGCAGCCTTATTATGACTTTTTCCTAAAGATGCAAAATTGGTCTGAAATTCTTTCAGGAAACAATGGAAGTACCAACCCCCCCCCCAAAAAAAAAAAAAAAAAACTCTTTTGAATTAGATGAAATAAAATTTTCTTTGATGTGTAGGAGAATGTTAGACTTGGGCTGGGGAGACCCTTGTTGAAATCACTTCTTGGGCATTCATGAAGCCTACAAGGGGATTTGGGGATAATCATTCCATCTTAGTCTGACCTACCTTGCAAAACAGGGATCACTCCAGGCCTGTAGCTAGGATTTTGTGACTTGTGGGGCAATTTTTTTTGTGTGTGTGTGGGACTGAAGTTCTCAGTGAAGAAAGAAAAGCCATTTAGCCAATAGAAAGCTGTTATCAGGATGGATTTCTAAATTGCAAGCTGTCAACCACTTTCAAAGAAGAAGAAGAGAAGAAGAGATTGGATTTATACCCCACCTTTCACTACCCAAAGGTGTCTCAGAGCAGCTTACAAACTCCTTTCCCTTCCCCTCCCCATAACAGACACCCCCTGTGAGGTAGGTGGGGCTGAGAGAGCTCTTGACAGAAACTGCTCTTTTTCAAGAACAGCTCTTATCAGAACTATGGCTTGCCCAAGGTCATCCCACCAGGTGCATGTGAAGGAGTGGGGAATCAAACCCAGTTCTCCCAGATTAGAGTCTGCGCACTTAACCACTACACCAAACTGGCTTTAGATGACTGTTCTCAGCTGCTGCAAGTTAATCACCTCTGCCAGCCTAAGCAACAACTCTGATAAAAGCCGGCAGGTGGGGGGCAATGACTTCTATAGTCAAGAAAGCTAATACTTAGGCAGAAAAAACTCTCTTAAAGGAGATCAGTTCTTGACACACAGTTAGAAGGGATCCTAGAGGTTGCCTACTCCAACCCCCTTAGTGCAGGAATTAGTCAACTACAGCACCCCACTCTGCTTAAAGAAGTGCACACCTTTTTTTAAAAAAAGTTTGAAAGTGATTGAAAAAAGTGTTTACATGAGAAATTCTTGTGGGGTTCTGGCTTTAAGAAAGGGGGCAGAGCCCCCCCCCAGCCCCACCAAAGCTATGGGCCTGGATCACTCTACCTGAGCTCCTTGGAAGAAGGATGCAGTAGAAATGTGAAGAATCAAGGAATCATATGCCAATCATAGTGACAGGAGGCTAAGACAATTCAGTAGAAGACTTCTTGGGTGATCTCTCTTTGTTAGCCTTGAGGGCGTGGCCAAGTCTTTGCATGTGAAGCATTAATCAATGGCCAGTGTCAGAAGGGTCATTTAGAGTGCCTGAGATTAAAATGGCTGTTTCACAGCATTCTCTGTAAAAATGATTTCTCTCTTGGTGCTCTCCTCTTAACTGGAGGGCTGCATCAAGATGTGCTATGAACCATCCAGGGCTCTAGAAAGAAAATCAGACTTCTAGTATTTCCAGAATTTCTTGAGGAGGCTTAGCAGGCTGCTTTGCGTAACAGCTATTTTAGGCACCCCCACCTTGTTGGGAAGGTCCAAAAAAAGTTTAGAAGGGCTGGGTACTGATGAAAGAATTTTTTTTGCTTTGATTAGTCATTGGCCTTTGACATTTTATTTTCTTCCTTTTTTTGTTTTGTTTTCTTTGGATTGTCAAGCCAGAACTAACAGAGTTTCTATTATAATGGAGATTCAGGACATGAATTATTGGAATACGTGCCCTGATGGCTACAAAGGATGATATGTATAGGAAGATATGTATACTGTATACAGGGAGTATGAAATAGCCTTATTTCCTTTAAGGTACATATTATGTGAACACATCGACACATGAATCTGCCTTATGCGGAATCTGACCACTGGTCCATCAAGATCTGTATTGTCTACTCAACTGGTAGCAAATCTCCAGGGTCTTCGGCAGATGTCTTTCAGATCACCTGCTACCTGATTATTTCAAGTGAAGATGTGTGGGATTGAACCCAGGATCTTCTGCATGCCATGCAGATGCTCTACCACTGAGCCATGGCCCCTTCCCAAATGTGTTATGAGTGAAAGTAACATTTTCTAGATGATCAAATGCCTCCTGAAATGCCCCTTGCAAACTTTCTGCATTGCTTGTTCATTGCCCAGTCAGCCAAACCATTGGTCCCATGCTAGATCTGTTACCCAAACTGGACCCAGAGAAGGTGGAATTAGCTTTTGAAAGGATTCCAGAAAGGAGTAATGCAAGACCTTTGTAACCTCTGTGGATCTCAGTAGGGGTTACCAACAATAAAATTATGAAGAAAGAGAGTGAGAGACAAGGCTCTTTTGTAGCAGGAACTCATTTGCATATTAGGCCACATACCCCTGATGTAGCCAATCCTCCAAGAGCTTACAGTAGCTCCTGTAAGAAGAGCTCTGTAAGCTCTTGGAGGATTGGCTGCATTAGGGTGTGTCGCCTAATATGCAAAGGAGTTCCTGCAACAAAAAGAGCCCTGGTGAGAGAACAACTGGAAACACAAACATTTTTATTGTGTACAAAATTAAATAAAAAGAGTAAAAATGTAAAGAACGTAACTAAGCACCTGAGAAATAATTCCATAAGTAACCACACACACACCACTAAGAGAGTGCACTTATAAAAAGGAAAAGTGGAAGAAATCGTGAAGTTTTAGGGAAGAGACATACAACCTGAAATCCTGGGCTTGAGGTCTGGAGAGGTCCAAGGAGCAGAGTGAGGGGTGGGAAGGGGGGACCTTCCAGCACAGTTGCAGAGATGTTCATGTTGTGGGCAAACCTGACACACCTTCCACTGAGTTAGTATGGTCTTATCACAGTGAAGGGTCCCATAGCTAGACCTGGGAACCCTCTTTCCCAGGAACCTGAATGGTCGAAGATATGTTTGAATCCCACTGGCTGTTTTAAAGTTAACTGCTGTCAAACTTTGGTGGGAAAAAAAGCAGAAAATACCTTGATTATGCTATTGTGAGCCAAATCTGCATGGGCACACATAGCCTGGGTGAGGCAACATGATCAACGTACTTTAACTAGGTTGAAGTGAGCCAGATCTGCATTGCCACAAAAGTTTGAGTGAGTCAAGATACCTCCTGAAACAGGATGGAGAGTAAATTAATGACTTGAGTGCCCTCCTTGAGTGAGTAAAAGGAAGGGGAGAGATAAACCAGGTGTTGGTTAATGGAATAGCAACTTCCTTGGGCTGGGCAGACACCTCTGAGGTATGCTAGGATATTCCAATGTTGAAACGTCTTTTGTTATTGAGAAACCTGAGCTGGGGGAGATTGAATTGATCAGCTGGTAATGCCAGCACACCCAACCTCTTCCCTGGACTTTCCTGGGCTTTCATGGCTGTACCCAGGTGCCTTCATGAGACTCTTTGGGTTTCAGGTCCCCTGGCAATTAGGCTCTAAAAGGGGGTGCCTCTTAAAACAACTCAGTCCAAAATAAGATTTTTGTTGTTGTTCAGTCGCACAGTCGAGTCCGACTCTTCGTGACCCCATGGACCACATCACACCAGGCCCTCCTGTCTTCTCTCATGCTCCGGAGTTTGCTTAATTTCATGTTCACTTCCACTGGATCCAGAGATTGACTACCTTGGCCTGGTTCAGTCATAGACTTGCCATTTCCCTGGGTGGGCGGGGGTTTGCCCACTTTTAGGGGCCCCAATCCACTAGCCCAGATCCGACTGGCAGGGGGAACCCCACCCCCAAAGTGCCACATTCAGACCAATGTGCTTTCACACTATCTGAAGAAACGTAAGATTGTGCAGGTGCAAGAATGCGAAAGTGAAACCCATGCTTCAACATTGCCATGTGATCTCCGGCTATCGGCATCTGTGCGGCATTTTGGGGACCCGTCTGATCGCGCTACCACGCTTCTTTTTGCTCCAGCTCTAATTTGCCTCCCTTCAGCGGCCCAGTGTCCCGCTCGTGTGATCGGGACCACTGTAACAATTTTTACTCCAGTTTGTTGTAGTGGCCAGGAGTGCGGACTCTAATCTGGGAGAGCCAGGTCTGATTCCCTGCTCCTCCAAATGCAGCTGCTGGTGTGACCTTGGGTCAGTCATAAATTCCTTCAGAGCTGTTCTCTCAAGGGCAGTTCTCCGGAGAGCTCTCTTAGCCCCACGTACCTCACAGGGTGTCTGTTGTGGGGAGGGGAAGGGAGATTGTGAGCCACTCTGAGACTCCTTTGGGTAGTGAAGGGCAGGGTATAAATCCAGTCTTCTTCTTTTAAGGTAATACAAGATAATTTCCCCCTCACACAGAGAGAGAGGCTGAGTTCAGGCTGGCAGTTTGCAGCGGGAGCGAGTCGTGGCAAAAATGCCGGTCACACTGCGCAGACTGGGTTTTCCCGGTCACACGAGGGAGCATTCAGACTGCTGGCTCGCCCCTGGCAGAGGCAGGCCTGTAAGCGGCGTTTTCCTCACTACTGGCTTTTTGGGTTAGTGTTCACACTTCCCGGAAACGGAATGAAGTGGCATAAACGTGCTCTCCGGAATTTGCTATCACTTTCACCAGGTATCTTTTAAACATGGGAGCGAAGCGGTACACAACGGGTTGGCTACGAGTGGGGAATGACAGGCAGATGTGCCTGTGTGAACGCCCCCTTTAATCCAGTTGTGAAACATTGCTAGAACGTCCATATCTTGAGCCAAACTGGGAGGAAGATAAAAGTTTCTCACTATCCAGTTCCCCCACAACTTGCATGATTTGGTAAACAAGCCGTTAAAGGTTGCCAGCTCAGGGATGGATAAGGGAGTCAACCCAGAGGAAGGCTGGGTTTGGGAAAATGAATGACCTCAGTGGAGTATCGTGACTTGCAGTCTGCCCTCCAAAGACACCATTTTTCTCTGGGGGAAATGATCTCTACAGTATGGAGATCACCGGGCGCTCCCCAGGCACCACCTGGAGGTTGGCACCCTGTGATGGATGGCTTCTAGTTCCACCCTCCGGGCCTCACAACAAGTCTCTGCCTTCCGGGGGAGTCTGTAGATGTTCAGTTGCATCAGCCAATGAGAGGCTGTGGAGCCTCTGAGAGAGAGGGGGAAAGTTAGGTGGCGGTAAAACCGTCATCACCTCAGATTGGGCATAGGGAAGTGACAGAGAAATACAAAAAACAACCAGGGGAATGGTTGAGATACTGAGGCTTCATGAGGTGAAGAAAGAAAGTCTTAGGAATCTTTAGTTTAGGTACATTTGGCTCAGAGGCCTGCAGAGAGGCAAGGATAGAGCAGTTGACTTGTGTTACCTCATGGAAATTGTTTGATAATGACTTGTAAGAGGATTGTGAGAAACAGCCCAAGAAACAAGCTCACATCATGTCAAGATTCTGAGATGCTTGGACTGAATGAAAAGTGTCATGAGAAGAAATCCTCCCTCTCACTCTCAGGAACAGCCTGCTATTTCTATAAAGCTGTATGTGAAAGCGTAACTCTTTCAGAGCAGAACCTCTGCTTTTCCTTCCTGTTCTTAGCTGATACTCTGTTACATCCTTTCGCTCGTCCCTCAGTCACATTAACGGGAAACCAAGGCGTTGATGAAGTGCAGGTTTTATTTTGCAACAGAATGACAGGCACAATCCCACAGTTTCAGGTATCCAAGAAAAACAAAATCAGACACAAAGCTTGATCTATTTTTTACATGTCGTGGTCTACAACGTTGGTTTTCAAACTACGCCCAGTGAAACTTGGGGTCCTTCAAGAACTTTACAAAGGGGCACACCATGATAATTGCGCAAATGCTTTCCTGAAGACCAACTTGATCAATGTCTTAACCATTACAGATCATGCAACTCACATGCAGAAAGAGGGAGACACAGGAACCCTGGACATTGCACCCCTCCATGAAATGAATGTCTGCCTCAATATATATTCCAGAATTGTTGGAGAATTAATGGCATTCCATGGGATTTTTTTCCGTTAAGGGCACAGACTGAAGGGTTCATACAAGACTGTTTGGGATACCTTCTCAAGGCCCACTGTGTCCCATGACTGAAGAAACACAACATAAATGCCCCCCAAAATAATTAACTGAAAGTCCTCCCTTAAAGTGACCCAGATAGAAAGCTTTAAAAACAAAACCAAACACTGGTTTAGAACAGGAAAGGTGTACACATCAAGAATGCTGCTCCAGTGTTGATTTCCAATTTTCACTTCTCCATTCTCTTGTGGGGGCCGTGGCCGTTGCACTCCGCATCAGTAGAAGAAACGGCAGTCACCCCGGCTTCTTTGCATCGGTTTCTGAGAATAAATTCTGGTGACCCTGGAACTGGAGACGCCCCCTGCATAAAGGGACCCACATCCGCCACTGGTGATCGCCTGGCGGGATGGAACACATGGGTTGTACTGCTCAATGCCGAGAGGTTGGTCAGGGCAGTGGATAGATGGCCCTGGAATGGTCAGTATGAAGGGCTGTGGCTGAATCGTCACAGTCATGTCAGGGCAGCTGGCGTAGCACTGTTTGCTGTCATCAGACATGTTTCCAGCTGGTGTGTATCTAAAGGAACACGGCAGGATGGGGATAGATAACAGTGCAAAATGATCACATCAGTATCAATCTCAGTATCAGTTTCAAGAGGGAATTAGATAAACATATGGAGCAGAAGTCCATCAGTGGCTATTAGCCACAGGGTATAGATGGGAACTCTCAGTCTGGGGCAGGTGATGCACTCTATTCTTGGTGCTGGAGGGGGCAGCAGTGGGAGGGCTTCTAGTGTCCTGGCCCCACTGCTGGTCCTCCTGATGGCCCCTGGTATATTTTGGCCGCTGTGTGACAGAGTGTTGGACTAGATGGGCCATTGGCCTGATTCAACACTGGCTTCTCTTATGTTCTTATGTAATCTCATAGGATCCAGGATCCATTCCCCAACAGACATTTAAGACCTGATAGCAGTCAGGAGACATACAGAAATCACTCGACAATCATTTATTTCTACTTTGTTTTTTAAAAAAAATTGACACTAGTTTTCTTGGTGCATTTCTATTATAGAAGCGTACTATGAGATCGGTATGTGTATTTTGCATGTATAGTGTTCTCCAGTTAATGTACAACACTGATTTACTGATGTAATAAACATGTGTTTTCTAGGACAGATTTTTGTGGGCTGAAGCGTATATTAGGGCAAAGATTATGAACCATGGATTCAACTCAAGTAAGGGAAGAAGGAAAAAAACTGAAGATGTGATCTGTCCAGATCCAGTCCTCCCCACCACCTAAACCACCTGAAACAATTATCTTTACCTTCTAGTCAAATTTAAAGTGGAAAAAAACCCCACGTTTCCTGTTTGCCTTCACTCATGAAAAGTATCAGAGGACAGTCGTGTCTCTCTGCAGTCAAGTACAGTTGAGATCAACAGGGAGGGACCATGGCTCAGTGGTTGAGCATCTGCTTGACATACAGAAGGTCCCAAGTTCAATCCCCAGCACCTCCAGGTAAAGGAATTGGGTAGTTGGTGGCATGAGAGACCTCTGTCTGAGACCCTGGAGAGTATACAGTACTAACCTTGATGGACCAAGGCAGTTTCAGATGTTTAACAAGATTTTCATGGCATAATCTCTCAGGAGTCACAAGTCCATTCATCGGATAAGGAACTCCATCCTTTGTATTTGACAAAGGCAGTACTGACTCTTGAAAGTTTATACCATGAACATGCTGTTGGTTTCTTTGGTGCTAATGAACTGGAATCTATCTCTTCTGTAAGTATTGTGACTTTCATCAGCACAGCATGCTTTTTCTGAAGAAAGGAAGGTCTCCTAGCTCGGGAAGTGTCTTCTGCTAGACTCCTGGAGCCAGCCAAAGATTCCTCACTTACTGAGTAAAGTGAAAGGAAATGTCCCACTAGGTTGAGACCGTGATACCATCACAGCCCAAGGTGTGACCATACTTTCCAACTAGAATACTAGAATGTTCCTCGATATTTCATGACATTTTGACTACTCTGGAGTGGGTTACAACCGGTGGTCTCTCTAAGCTGAGTTAGTGTGAGCTCGCTTACAGTTTTTTAGCCTCCAGCTCACACATTTTTGTCTTAGCTCAGGAAGGAGGGCTCCAGAACAAACTAATGTATGCCAGAGCCACATCGCTCGCTCACAACTTTAATGCCAGTAGCTCACAAAGTAGGATTTTTGCTCACAAGACTCCACAGCTTAGAGGGAACATTGGTTGCAAGCAGTGTTCTCTCTAAGTTGAGTTAGTGTGAGCTAGCTCACAGGTTTTTTAGCCACCGGCTCACACATTTTTGTCTTCGCTCAGGAAGAATGGCTCCAGAGCACACTATTTTGTCCAGTAGCCAATTCACTCGCTCACAACTTTAATGCCAGTAGGCTCACAAAGTAGAATTTTTGCTCACAAGACTCCACGGCTTAGAGGGAGCACTGGTTCCAACTTCCAGGTATTTTAGTTTGACCCACCTTTGAAATGCATCCCAAGAACAAGGGGGAAAAAATGCTTAGCTTTCCTTTTCTTCGCTATTACTTTTGTAGAAGGAGATGGATTACAATTGTCCACTGAGACTGTGGCTAATGATAGGAACTGCCTGGCAAGGTCTCGAGGCAGCAAGAGGAAGGCTGTGGGCTTAACAAACATGGGAAACTATAAGCCTTTATACACAAATGCTATAAGTCTCCGAGGTAAAATCGGGGAGTTGGAATGCTTGGTGTTGGGGGGGGAAATAGACATTGTGGGTATTTCAGAAACTTGGTGGGATGAGGAAAATCAGTGGGATACGGTGATTCCTGGTTATAAATTATATCGGAAGGATAGGGGGGAAGGGTTGGAGGTGGGGTGGCTCTGTATGTCAGAGAGGGTATACCGTCCAGTAAGATTGAGAGGGTAAGAGAATTGGATTCGCTTCTGGAAATGCTATGGGTTGAAATAGTGGGTCCAAAAGGAGGCTTAACAGTGGGAGTTTGTTATCGCCCACCAGATCAAAAGGTAGAGGAGGATTATAAAATGATGAATGAATTAAATATAGCGGCTAGACGAAATAACTGTGTTGTAATAGGCGATTTTAACTACCCACACATTGATTGGGTCAATATGAGTTCTAGTCGGGAAAAAGAGATTGCGTTTTTAGACACTCTCAATGACTGTGCTGTGGAACAGATGGTCACAGATCCTACCAGGGGAGAGGCGATCCTGGATTTGGTCCTAAGTAACACCCAAGACCTGGTGAGAGATGTAAAAGTGATTGCACCACTTGGGAACAGTGACCATAATGTCATTGAGTTTAACATTTGTACAGATAGGGAGTTGCCCAAAAAGACTGACACAACCACTTTTAACTTTAAAAAGGGTAACTTCTCTGGTATGAGGGGACATGTGAGGAAGAAATTGAAAGGAAGAGTGGAGAAGGTCAAAACCATTGGGGAAGCTTGGAGACTATTTAAAAAGACAATCCTAGAAGCTCAGAAAAAATATATACCGCAGGTTAGGAAAGGTACAAATAGGTATAGAAAAAAGCCTGCATGGTTAACAAATAAAGTAATGGAAGCTGTAAAAAGTAAGAAGGATTTCTTTAAGTGGTGGAAAGCTAGTCTTAGTGAGGTTGATAAAGGGAACACAGACTATGGCAAATAAAATGCAAGTCTGTGATCAGGCAAGCAAAAAGAGAATATGAGGAGCATATCGCAAAAAACATAAAGATCAACAATAAAACTTTCTTCAAATACATTAGAAGTAGGAAGCCAGCCAGGGAGGCAGTGGGGCCCTTGGATGACCAAGGGGTAAAAGGAGTAGCAAAGGATGATAGGGAAATGGCTGAGAAGCTGAATGCATTTTTTGCCTCTGTCTTCACTGTGGAAGAGGAGAAGTGTTTGCCCACTCCAGAAGCACCGATTTCGGGAGGGGGTTTGAAAGACCTGAATCAGATTGCGGTGACAAGAGAGGAAGTCCTCCGACTGATGGACAATTTTAAAACTAATAAATCACCAGGCCCGGATGGCATTCATCCGAGAGTTCTGAAAGAACTCAAATGTGAACTTGTGGATCTCCTGACAAAAATATGTAATCTTTCTTTAAAATCTGCCTCCATTCCTGAGGACTGGAAGGTAGCTAATGTCACTCCCATCTTTAAAAAGGGCTCCAGGGGAGATCCGGGAAATTACAGGCCAGTCAGTCTGACATCGATACCGGGTAAGTTGGTGGAAACTGTTATTAAGGAAAGAATTAGTAGGCACATTGATAAACAAAAACTATTGAGGCAGACTCAGCATGGGTTCTGTAAGGGAAGATCTTGTCTCACTAACCTGTTAGTGTTTTTTGAGGGAGTGAACAAACATGTGGACAAGGGGGACTCAATAGATATTATTTACCTTGACTTCCGGAAAGCTTTTGATACAGTTCCTCATCAAAGGCTCCTAAGTAAGCTCAATAGTCATGGGATAAAAGGACAAGTCCTCTTGTGGATCAAAAACTGGCTTATAAATAGGAAACAGAGAGTGAGTATAAATGGGAAACTTTCTCAGTGGAGTGTGGTAAGCAGTGGGGTACCACAGGGATCAGTACTCGGTCCGATGCTTTTTAACTTGTTTATTAACGATTTGGAATTGGGAGTAAGCAGTGATGTGGCTAAATTTGCAGATGACACAAAGTTGTTCAGGGTGGTGAAAACCAGGGAGGAGTGTGAGGCACTCCAAAGGGATCTGTTGAGGATGGGTGAGTGGGCGTCAACGTGGCAAATGGGGTTCAATGTGGCCAAGTGCAAAGTGATGCACATTGGAGCCAAAAATCCTAAATATAAATACAAGTTGATGGGGTCTGAACTGGCAGAGATGGACCAAGAGAGAGATCTTGGAGTCGTAGTGGATAACTCACTGAAAATGTCTAGACAATGTGTAGCTGCAATAAAGAAGGCCAACACTATGCTGGGGATTATTAGGAAGGGAATTGATAACAAATCAGCCAGTATCATCATGCCCCTGTATAAATCATCGGTGCGACCTCACTTGGAATAATGTGTACAGTTCTGGTCACCACATCTCAAAAAGGATAGCATTGGAAAAAGTGCAGAGAAGGGAAACTAGAATGATAAAAGGGTTGGAACACCTTCCCTATGAAGAAAGGTTAAAATGCTTGGGGCTCTTTAGCTTGGAGAAACGACGGCTGAGAGGTGACATGATCGAGGTTTATAAGATTATGAATGGGATTGAGCAGGTTGAGAAAGAAGTACTTTTCTCCCTTTCTCACAATACAAGAACTCGTGGGCACTCTATGAAATTGCTGAGCAGTCGGGTTAGAACAGATAAAAGGAAATACTTCTTCACCCAAAGAGTGATTAACATATGGAATTCACTGCCACAGGAGGTTGTGGCAGCTGCAAGCATGGACAGTTTCAAGAGGGAATTAGATAAACATATGGAGCAGAAGTCCATCAGTGGCTATTAGCCACAGGGTATAGATGGGAACTCTCAGTCTGGGGCAGGTGATGCACTCTATTCTTGGTGCTGGAGGGGGCAGCAGTGGGAGGGCTTCTGGTGCCCTGGCCCCACTGCTGGACCTCCTGATGGCACCTGGTATATTTTGGCCGCTGTGTGACAGAGTGTTGGACTAGATGGGCCATTGGCCTGATTCAACATTGGCTTCTCTTATGTTCTTATGTTCTGGCTCTGTACGCTGAAGCCAAAATTTTGGTGCAGTGAGCTTCTATGCCTGACTAGTTGTTTAACCACCACCAATATTAAAATATGTCCTAACAAAACTTACCTTAGTTTTCAAAGGAAAGAACTCAGGTGAAGAGTCTCTGTGTCAAGAGGCGATTGTGCTACAGCTAGGTGTCCTGGGGTTTTTATACCTGTTCCTCGGGCATCTGAGAGTATTATGACACCCTTTCGTTTTCACAAGATTTTAGTTAACTGACAGCCTTATCCCTTCTGTAACACCCAAATTCCTTCCACGAGTGATTTAACTATTAGTAATTATCCTTCCCCATTTCCTCATATTTTACAGTTTCTGCTCTGTGAAAATATTCTGGGGCACACCTGAGACCAATTTCAGAGAAAATTCAGGGTTCCCTTCTCTGGAGTAATACTCGAGGAAAGAGTTGGGGGAGTCTTTTGGAATGGATCATTCAGGGATGATGAGGGTCACACCTCCCGCTTTGGGAATGTAAAGTACTGGGTTTCGGGCCTCATGACTCGGACGACGACATAAGAGAAGACGCGTTTATTCGTACTTCACACAGGACAAGAACAAACAGTAACGGCCGGAGGCCAACTATATACAGTTTCGGGGGACGGCCCCATGTTCCTATTGGCGGGTTTGAATCGCCCGCCAATGCTGCCATTGGTTCTCTACTGGCGAGCTCAGGAACCTAGTCCCTATTGTTCTCAGAGAGCGAAGCTTGGCTGTATTTCGCCAGCTCTGCCTTCTGATCCCAGGACACAACAGGGAAATTGTAAACAGATCTACAATCTGTGAAGACTTGGTGCCAAAGGCATTTCTCTCAAGCAGATGCGTCCTTCTGTTTCTCTTGGTGGGACATAAGTTAAGTATACATTTCTCTGGAAATCTGAACATGTCCCTCTCATACTGTGGCATTCACTTCGTCCTCTTTCTGTCTCTTTCCCTTCTCTCATCAATCTAGCCTCTTTACAGTGTTAATGGGGAGCGGGGACAAAGCAGAGCTTTGTTAGATCATCCTCCGTGGTTTGGTAACACTTCTGGACCAGCATTCATTTCTAATCAGTGTGATTTTGCTCTGGAGAATACACATAAAAACACACACATGAATCTACGGCTGCGTTCATTCTGACAGTTTGAAGCGGGAGCGAGTCATGGCAAAAAAGCCCTGGAACAAAGTGTTCCGGGTTTTCCTGGTCACACTGTACAGAGTGATGCGGGAGCATACTGGGAGGAGGCACGTGGGAGCGTTCAGACTGCTGGCCTGGAGGCGTGGCTGTGAATGGCTTTTCCCTGGTAATTCGGCTATGTGCGCATGTGTGCATATGTGCTCATTCACATAAATGCATCAGGGTGATTTGGGAAGTATCGCATTGCCTCTCCAGGGCAATCAAATGCACCTTATGCACGGAAGCACCCGGCGGACATTATTACCGCAGGTTGTTCCCAGCTTTTTGGGTTAGCGTTCACACTTCCTGGAAGCGGAATGAAGTGGGATAAATGCGCTCTCCGGGATTTGCTACCACTTTCACCAGGTATCTTTTAAATGCAGGAGCGAAGTGGTACAGGACAGGTTGACTACGGGTGGGGAATGCCAGACAGTTGTGCCTTTGTGAACGCCCCCTTTAATCCAGTTGTAAAACATTACTGAAATGTGCCTATCTCGGGGCAAACTGTCAGTCCGAACTCAGCCTACCTTAGACTGAATCAGACTCTTAGTCCTTCAAGGTTGATTCAAGAAGAGGTCTTTCACATCACCAAGTACCTGCTCCTTCTAACTGGAGATGCTGGGGATTGAACCTGGGACCTTCTATATGCCCAGCAGAGGTTCTTCCATTGAGCCACAGCTCCTCCACTAAATGCAGTGAATAGAGAATAGTCATGAGGACTGAAAGGGGTTGCCAGGTCTTCCCTGGCTGCCAGCGGGGGGGGGTCCTATATCCTGGTCCAGGAGACAAGCGCATGTGCCACAATGACTTCACTCAGAAGTGACATCATCATGCAGGGCACATTGTGTGTGTGTGGGGGGTGCCTCTGTCATTCAAGGAAAAACCATTGAGTTTTTCCTTGAATGGTAGAGTGTCCTCCCGCAACATGCCCTGTGCAATGATGTCACCTCCAGGTGACGCCATCACACGGACACATTGGTCTGAATGTGACACTTTGGGGCTGGGGTTCCCCCTGCCAGTCGGATCTGGGCTAGTGGATTGGGGGCCCTAAAAGTGGGTAAACCCCCGCCCACCCAGGGAAATGGCAAGTCTATGACTGAACCAGGCCAAGGTAGTCAATCTCTGGATCCAGTGGAAGTAAACCTTGGATTACCAATGCTAGAAGGTAACCACTGGGAAAGGCCTTGCCCAGTATTTCATATTTGCTTGCCCTTCTAAGGCAGCTGTTGGCTGCTGTGTGAAACAGGGTATTGGACTAGATGGACTGACAAAAAGATTTATGTCTTTATACAACAATCAATTAAACTGTGAAATTCAGTGCCAGGGGAACTAATGATGGTTATCAGTGTAGACGGCTTTAAAAGGGTGTTGGAAAGAAATATGGCGATGGTAAACCACCTCTGAATGTCTCTTGACTTGAAAACTTTACAGGGTCACCATAGGTCAGTTATGACTTGATGGCACTTCCCATCACCATATGTTATGGAATATCACCATTTAAGTGAGCATATCATTGATGGGAGGAAGGGATGGCAGCCATGATGAAGCATTTACTTATCTAGGCTACATGGAAATATGGAACCCTATAGGAAGTGCCTGTAATCTTTTTTTGTACCACTGCTAGATCTCCTGATGGCACTCTGGGGCAAGTGATGCTTTATATTCTTGGTGCTTGTGGGGGGATCAACAGTGGCCCCACTGCTGGACTTTCTGTGTCCTGGTCCTGGCCCCACTGCTGGACTTTCTGATAGCACCTGGTACTTTTGGTCAGTGTGTGACATAGTGTTGGACTAGATGGGCCACTGTCCTGATCCAACATTGGCTTCTGTTTATGTTCATAAATGAAAAGTTATGGAGTACCGTTTCGTGTAGACTTTCTTCCCAACCATACTCATAAAAACATAAGAGAAGCAATGTTGGATCAGGCCAATGGCCCCACCAGTCCAACGCTCTGTCACACAGTGGCCAAAAATACCAGATGCCATCAGGAGGTCCACCAGTGGGGCCAGGGCACTGGAAGCCCTCCCACTGCTGACCCCCTCCAAGCACCAAGAATACAGAGCATCCCTTGCACCAGCATCCGTATCTATACCTTGTGGCTGATAGCCACTAATGGACCTCTGCTCCATATGCTTATCTAATTCCCTCTTGAAGTTGTCCATGCTTGTAGTCGCCACCACTTTCCGCAGAATGTTTGGAGAAATTTAAAGAATGTGCGCAGTCGGGTAAGTTATCATGTATGTTACATGGTAAAAAGTTATGTAAATGTGATAAATGGAATGGTATTTCCACAAGGAAGGTGAATTGAACCTAATAAGGTCTGCTTGGGTGTGTTTATAGAATCGAAGATTAACTTGTAAAGCTTTGTGTCCAACTTAGTTTTTAGTGAATAATATTTCCATTGTACTTTTTAAAAAACCCACAGTATGTTATTGTTTTATGGAATGGTTACGTTAGATACCAAAGAGTTTTCTCTGCATCACAGGCTTTTGTCATTCTAATCTTGCTGAACGGTAGAGTTGGCAATTTAGATTAGGACCAAGCCCAGAGATGGAATGCTTTTCATTAATGGCTTGGTCAGAACCAAAAGCTGCTTTCCTCCAGTTTGGTAATTTTTAAGTGGTCACTACATTCAGTCATTCAGAGGGACTGTTTATTGGGCAATACTATATCATTACATTTGCTGTGTTGTCCCTATCTGGCTGTACTTTGGGTGGGGGGATTGCCAACTCTGTCCTGGGGAAATCCTGAAAACTGGGGGAGGAGGATACTTGGGGAGGGCAGAATCTGAGGGAGAGGAATGAGCTCAAGGGGGATGTGGTGCTCTGGAGGCCACCTTCTGAAGCTGCCAATTCCTACAGGGTAATTGCCCCCAATTGTTTGGAGAACTCCAAGCCCCACCTAGATGGGACCACACCTCCTCCTCCAGTGGAAACTCCCTGGGTCTTATAACAGTCTTATTTTGGATTCCCAGTAGTAATGTATGGCTGTGAGAGTTGGACATTAAGGAAGGCCGAGCACTGAAGAATAGCTGCTTTTCAATTATGGTGCTGGAGAAGACTCTTGAGAATCCCTTGGACTGCAAGGAGATCCAATCAGTTGATCCTAAAAGAAATCAACCTTGACTCTTCCGTGGAAGGCCAGGTACTGAAGCTGAAGCTCAAATACTTTGGCCACCAAATGAGACTGGAGCATTCACTGGAGAAGACCCTGATGCCGGAGAAAGATTGAAGGTCAAAGAAGAAGGGGACAGCAAAGGATGAGATGGCAAGAAAGTGTCATTGATGCAACAAACATGAAATTAAGCAAACTCCGGAGCATGAGAGAAGACAGGAGGGCCTGGTGTGATGTGGTCCATGGGGTCGCGAAGATTCGGACTCGACTGTGCGACTGAACAACAACAAAAATCTTATTTTGGACTGAGTTGTTTTAAGAGGCACCCCCTTTTAGAGCCTAATTGCCAGGGGACCTGAAACCCAAAGAGTCTCATGAATGCACCTGGGTACAGCCATGGAAGCCCATGAAAGCCCAGGAAAGAGGTTGGGTGTGCTGGCATTACCAGCTGATCAATTCAATGTCCCCCAGCTCAGGTTTCTCAATAACAAAAGACGTTTCAACACTGGAATATCCTAGCATACCCCAGAGGTGTCTGCCCAGCCCAAGGAAGTTGCTATTCCATTAACCAACACCTGGTTTATCTCTTCCTTTCCTTTTACTCACTCGAGGAGGGCACTCAGGTCATTAATTTAATCTCCATCCTGTTTCAGGAGGTATCTTGACTCACCCAAACTTTTCTGGCAATGCAGATCTGGCTCACTTCAACCTAGTTAAAGTTGATCATGTTGCCTCACCCAGGCTCCATGTGCCCATACAGATTTGTGTCACAATAGCCTAACCAAGGTATTTTCTGCAGTTCTTCCCACCAAAGCTTGACAGCAGTTAACTTTAAACCAGTCAGTGAGAGTCAAACATCGCATCTTCGACCATTCAGGTTCCTGGGAAAGAGGGTTCCCAGGTCTAGCTATGGGACCCTTCACTGTGATAAGACCACACCAACTCAGTGGAAGGTGTGTCAGGTTTGCCCACAACATGAACATCCCTGCAACTGTGCTGGAGGGTCCCCCCTTCCCACCCCTCGCTCTGCTCCTTGGACTTCTCCAGACCTCAAGGCCAGGATTTCAGGTTGTGTATCTCTTCCCTAAAACTTCACAATTTCTTCTACTTTTCCTTTTAATAAGTGCACTCTCTTACTGGTGTGTGTGTGTGTGGTTACTTATGAAGTTATTTCTCAGGTACTTAGTTAGGTTCTTTACATTTTTACTCTTTTTATTTAATTTTGTACACAATAAAATTGTTTGTGTTTCCAGTTGTTTGTGTTTCCACTTGCCCCAGAGTCCCTATCTATACCTTGTGGCTAATAGCCACTGATGGGCTTCCGCTCCATATCTCTATCTAATGGTTACTGTTTAGTTCACATGATTGCTATCTGATATCTTAGTAGTAGCATATGTATATGTACATATACCTATGGATGCACCTGTGCATGTTTGCTTCCTTGAAGTTTGAAACTCACAGTGGAAATTTGGCTTTTTATAGGGCTAGACTTTTTCTTTTTAAGTCCGTCCCCAACAAATAGCTTTAGATAGATGGTCCTTGGAAAAAGGAAACCTGTTCTTGCTTCAGGTCCAAACCAGCTAAGACGACATCAACTGACGAGCATTGGGTTACCAACGCTACTGGACTTTGTTGTTGTTGCATCCCAAGCTGTATGATGTGTTCACACTACCCACCCCACACCCCACACGAACTGTGTTTGGTAGTCATGGCCATCACCTCGCTTTGCTCAATGAGGCCATGAAAGAGGGGACTGTTAGGAGATGTACTTTTAAAAATGCTTTTATTTGTTATTTTCTGACCTGCACACATACCTGAATGGTGCTTGCAAGTGTCTTTGGTCTGGGAGAACTGTGTGCTTTGTTTGATGTGACCACCTGCACTAGGAAGCTGCCGGTCTGTTTGCACCTTTCATGCTAATGAAGTCACATACACACACATACGTCTACCCATCAGGCACTGGGAACAAGAAAGCATCTCCATTATGGTCTGCTAGAAGAATGTTATAAACGACAACCTGTCTACCATCGAGGAATCTGAATTCTACACGTAACCCACAGGATGCTTGGCATTTTGCAAGTGTTAAGACTGTTTCCTGTTGACAGCTTGGACCAAGCCAGAGTCATCTGCATTCTTAAAGGTTTCCATGACAACCCATCTTTGCACCTTCGACCAAATGTCCCTTTAGTGAAAGGTGTAGATTTTCAGTATTGCCCCACCTTAGTAGGAGGGTATCCCACATCCTAAAGCCAGCCCCCAAAACTAGGTGGTAAAAACCAAGGTTCAACCTTTGTCTTTGCTTGCCTTGGCCCACCATCCCCTGCACCCAATCTTGCACCTACTATAGGTAACTTTACTGTGCTTCCTTGGAGTTGCGACCAAGGAGCCCTTCACATGTGTTGGTTGGTTCCAAGTGTGTGAAGTGAGAGTTTTCCTTAGTAATAATTTCTATCCTTGTATTCTTCACTGTGGAAGGTCGAGCTTCAAGAAACAGATAAATATCACATGTATTTCCCCTCCTAAATATCTTTAGTTTAAAAACCCAATATTATTTTCCATTACTACTGTATCTAAAGGAACTTGTGTGTATATGTGTATGCATCTGTTTTGTTTGCCTGTGAAACAAAGATATTATTCAGTAAAGAGAATATTTGATTTTACTAAAGAAACCTTGTCAAGCGTTCTCTTTTGGGAAACTGGTTTTCTGGGCGAAACTACTTTCTCTGTATACATAGACCAGAACTCAATATAAGTTTAGTCCGCTCAATTTGTACATAAGCATTTTGGCTAACAATGTGTTCATCACTCTTTGGGTGAAGAAGTACTTCCTTTTATCTGTTCTAACCCGACCGCTCAGCAATTTCATTGACCACCCACACGTGCAAACAGAAGCCGTTCTAATGATGTCTTGTGGGTGTATCAACAGAGTCATAACATCCAGATCACAAGATGTCATAGTCCCAGTGTACACCAGATTGGTCAGGCCACACCAGGAGTACTCTGAGCAATTCTGGAGGCCTCACTTTAAAGAGGATGTTGACAGAATACAGCCTGTGAAGAAAACAGAGACCAGGATATTCAAGGGTCTGGAGACCCAGACTGATGAAAAAAGGTTGAGGGTCTAGGGAATGTTCCTGCTAGAAAAAAAGTATGTCGAGGGGGTACCTGATTGTTCTCATGAAGTATTTAAAAGGCTGTCATTTTGAGGAGGGCAGGGAGATGTTTCTGTTGTCAGCAGAGGATAGGGTTCACAATAACGGACATACATTATGGGCAGAAAGATACCAGATTTATATTGGGGGGGGGAGATTACAGTAAGAGTTGTGGAACAGTGGAATCTGCTGCCTATGGAGGTGGTAAGCTCCTCCTCACTGACAGTTTTCTTTTTTTTAATTTTATTTTTTCCAACTATAATGACAAAAACATACAAACACATCATCTGGACATAAAAATGGGGGTATCTTGTGTTTACATGTCGATTAATGCTTCTTTTCTGTTAGATATAGTTTCTACCTCATACCAAACAAAGTTTGTTTTACAGCGACAATCATAAAATTCCATTTATTCATGTCCCCTTCTTCTCTTCCTCTTGGTTATGCATCCTGTCCTGTTTAAGTAAGAGTGTTTTGATCATTCCATTCATAAAATCTCTGCCAAGTGTTATCAAATAACTCGCCCGAGTGACCTTTCAGAATTAATGCAGGTTTGTCGATTTCTCACAGTTTTCAAGCAGCAGCTGGATGAACACCTGTTGGGGAAGCTTTAGGCTGATCCTGCATTGAGCAGGGGTGAACTAGATGGCCTCTTTGGCACCTTCCAATTCTTATCTTTCTACAATTCTGTACAGGATGAATGATTTCACCAGGGTGAAGTGCAGGACCAGGCTGTTTCTAAAAATACGCCCTGTTGAACTCAGGAGCTAAGACTGGGTTAACAGACATGCCATGACACACTTTTGCCTGGCCTAATAAGTTGTGGAGCAAAAGAACATAAATGTAAAAGACTGACTGCCTAGGTATCTGAAGAAGCGAAGGAGAAGGTATCACAAACACTCCTCCCCGGCCACAAGTTGCTACTGGACTCTTGCTCCTTTCTACTGCTACAGACAATCATGGCTACTCATCTTTGTTAACAAACAAAGTAATGGAAGCTGTAAAAGGTAAGAAGGATTCCTTTAAGCAGTGGAAATCTAGTCTCAGTGAGGTTGAGAAAAAGGGACACAGGCTGTGGCAAATAAAATGCAAGTCTGTGATGGGGCAGGCAAAAAGGGAATATGAGGAGCATATAGCGAAAAACGTAAAGACCAACAATAAAACGTTCTTCAAGTACATTAGAAGCAGGAAACCAGCCAGGGAGGCAGCGGGGCCCTTGGATGTCAAGGGGTAAAGGGAGTAGTGAAGGAAGATAGGGAAATGGCTGAGAAGCTGAATGCAATTTTTTGACTCTGCCTTCATTGTGGAAGATGAGAAGTGCTTGTCCAGGGCGAAACTACTTTCTCTGTATACATAGACCAGAACTCAATATAAGTTTAGACCGATCAATGCGTAGATAAGCATTTCGGCTAACAGCCTGATTCAACATTGGCTTCTCTTATGTTCTTATGTTCTTATGTCATGACTTCAAGGCACAGACACACAAACACACATGTACAAAAATACCCCCACCAATCTCTTCTCCTTTGTGAGACTTTGACCTTGCAGGGTTTTTTTCTTCTTCATAACTTTGTAATGAGGCTCCCTACTGTGAACCTTATCAAGTGGACTCTAGTCCATAAAACCACACATTGGCCCTGATCACATGGGAGGATTTGCCCCATGAAACAGATGGGTTGAGGGTGCATCAAACAGGCGCAATCATGCAGCAACGTCTGAGAAGCATAGCGCACCCACCACCAACCCGTACTATCGGCCCAAAGAAGCGGCTTTAAAAAGTACCAGCAACCGGAAAATGTGGGTCACAGGCAAGCGTCGGATCGCAGAAGCGGAGTTAATCCGGTGCATCCAGCACTCGCATGTGTCCCGTTGCACCGTGCATAAGGTGCATTTGATTGACCTGGAGAGACAATACGATACTTCCCAAATCACCCTGATGTACTTATGTGCATGAGCACATATGCACACATGCACACATAGCCAAATTACCAGGGAAAAGCCGTTCCCAGCTGCGCCTCTGGGCCAGCAGTCTGAACGCTCCCGCGCACCTCCTCCCAGTATGCTCCTGCATCACTCCGCACAGTGTGACCAGGAGAACCCGGAACAGTTTGTTTCCAGGGCTTTTTTGCCATGAGTGGCTCCCGCTTCAAACTGCCAGACTGAACGCAGCCATAGATTCATGTGTGTGTTTTTATGTGTATTCTCCAGAGCAAAATCACACTGATTAGAAATGAACTCTGGCCCAGAAGTATTACCAAACCACTGAGGATGATCTTACAAAGCTCTGATTAGTCCCCCTTCCCCATTAACACTGTAAAGAGGCTAGATTGCTGAGAGAAGAGAAAGAGGCGGAAAGAGGAGGAAGTGAATGCAACAGTATGAGAGGGACATGTTCAGATTTCCAGAGAAATGTGTACTTAACTTATGTCCCACCAAGAGAAACAGAAGGACACATCTGTTTGGGAGAAATGCCTTTGGCACCAAGTCTTCACAGATTGTAGATCTGTTTACAATTTCCCAAAGCGGGAGGTGTGACCCTCATCATCCCTGAATGATCCATTCCAAAAGTCTCCCCCAACTCTTTCCTCGAGTATTACTCCAGAGAAGGGAACCATGAATTGTCTCTGAAATTGGTCTCAGGTGTGCCCCAGAATATTTTCACAGAGCGGAAACTGTGAAATATGAGGAAATGGGGAAGGATAATTACTAATAGTTAAATCACTCGTGGAAGTAATTTGGGTGTTACAGAAGGGATAAGGCTGTCAGTTAACTAAAATCTTATGAAAATGAAAGGGTGTCATAATACTCTCAGATGCCCGAGGAATGGGTATAAAAACCGCAGGACACCAAGCTGTAGCACAATCACCTCTTGACAAAGAGACTCTTCACCTGAGTTCTTTCCTTTGGAAACTAAGGTAAGTTTTGTTAGGACATATTTTAATACTGGTGGTGGTTAAACAACTAGTCAGGCATAGAAGCTCACTGGACCAAAATTTTGGCTTCAGCATGCAGAGCCAAAAGGAAAGCTAAGCATTTTTTCCCCCTTGTTCCTGGGATGCATTTCAAAGGTGGGTCAAACCTAAATACCTGGAACCAGGGCTCTTTTTGTAGCAGGAACTCCTTTGCATATTAGGTGACACGCCCCTAATGTAGCCAATCCTCCCAGAGCTTACAGAGCTCTTCTTATAGGGTCTACTGTAAGCTCTTGGAGGATTGGCTACATTAGGGTCATGTCGCCTAATATGCAAAGGAGTTCCTGTCACAAAAAGAGCCCTGCCTGGAACCAGTGCTCCCTCTAAGCCGTGGAGTCTTGTGAGCAAAAATTCTACTTTGTGAGCCTACTGGCATTAAAGTTGTGAGCGAGCGATTTGGCTACTGCACAAAATAGTCTGCTCTGGAGCCATCCTTCCTGGCCTAAGACAAAAAATTGTGAGCCGGCAGCTAAAAAAACTCTGTGAGCTAGTTCACACTAACTCAGCTTAGAGGGAACACTGCTTGCAACCCACTCCAGAATAGTCAAAATGTCATGAAATATTGAGGAACGTTCTAGTATTCTAGTTGGAAAGTATGGCACACCTTGGGCTGTGATGGTATCACGGTCTCAACCTAGTGGGACATTTCCTTCCACTTTACTCAGTAAGTGAGGAATCTTTGGCTGGCTCCAGGAGTCTAGCAGAAGACAGTTCTTGAGGTAGGAGACTTTCCTTTCTTCAGAAAAAGCATGCTGTGCTGATGAAAGTCAAAATACTTACAGAAGAGATAGATTCAAGTTCATTAGCACCTTAGGGACCAACAGCATGTTCACAGTATAAGCTTTCAAGAGTCAGTACTGCCTTTGTCAAATACAAAGGATGGAGTTCCTTATCCGATGAACGGACTTGTGACTCCTGAGAGATTATGCCACGAAAATCTTGTTAAACATATGAAACTGCCTTGGTCCATCAAGGTTAGTACTGTATACTCTCCAGGGTCTCAGACAGAGGTCTCTCATGTCACAAAGTACCCAATTCTTTTACCTGGAGGCATTGGAGACTGAACTTCGGACCTTCTGTATGTCAAGCAGATGCTCAACCACTGAGCCATGGTCCCTCCCTGTTGATCTCAACTGTACTTGACTGCAGAGAGACACGACTGTCCTCTGATACTTTTCATGAGTTAAGGCAAACAGGAAACGTGGGGGTTTTTTTCCGCTTAAAATGTGACTAGAAGGTAAAGATAATTGTTTCAGGTGGTTTAGGTGGTGGGGAGGAGTGGATTTGGACAGATCACATCTTCAGTTTTTTTCTCTTTCCCTTACTTGAGTTGAATCCATGGTTCATAATCTTTGCCCTAATATACGCTTCAGCCCACAAAAATCTGTCCTAGAAAACACGTGTTTAGTACATCAGTAAATCAGTGTTGTATATTAACTGGAGAACACTATACATGCAAAATACATGTACCGTTCACATTGTACACTTCTATAATAGAAATGCACCAGCAAAACTAGTGTCAAATTAAAAAACAAACAAACTAGAAATAAATATTTTGGGTGCCAGAAAAAGGTCCAAATGATTGTTGAGTGATTTCTGTATGCCTCCTGACTGCTAACAGGTCTTAAATGTCTGTTGGGAAATGGATCCTGGATCCTATGAGATTACATAAGAGCATAAGAGAAGCCAATGTTGAATCAGGCCAATGGCCCATCTAGCCCAACACTCTGTCACACAGTGGCCAAAAATACCAGGAGCCATCAGGAGGACCAGCAGTGGGGCCAGGACACTAGAAGCCCTCCCACTGCTGCCCCCTCCAGCACCAAGAATAGAGTGCATCACATGCCCCAGACTGAGAGTTCCCATCTATACCCTGTGGCTAATAGGCACTGATGGACTTCTGCTCCATATGTTTATCTAATTCCCTCTTGAAACTGATACTGAGATTGATACTGATGTGATCATTTTGCACTGTTATCTATCCCCATCCTGCCGTGTTCCTTTAGATACACACCAGCTGGAAACATGTCTGATGACAGCAAACAGTGCTACGCCAGCTGCCCTGACATGACTGTGACAATTCAGCCACAGCCCTTCATACTGACCATTCCAGGGCCATCTATCCACTGCCCTGACCAACCTCTCGGCATTGAGCAGTACAACCCATGTGTTCCATCCGGCCAGGCGATCACCAGTGGTGGATGTGGGTCCCTTTATGCAGGGGGTGTCTCCAGTTCCAGGGTCACCAGAATTTATTCTCAGAAGCCGATGCAAAGAAGCCGGGGTGACTGCCGTTTCTTCTACTGATGCTGAGTGCAACGGCCACGGCCACCACAAGAGAATGGAGAAGTGAAAATTGGAAATCTAGATCAACACTGGAACAGTATTCTTGATGTGTACACCTTTCATGTTCTAAGCCAGTGTTTGGTTTTGTTTTTAAAGCTTTTTATCTGGGTATCTTTAAGGGTGGACTTTCAGTTAATTATTTTGGGGGGCATTTATGTTGTGTTTCTTCAGTCATGGGACACAGTGGGCCTTGAGAAGGTATCCCAAACAGTCTTGTATGAACCCTTCAGTCTGTGTCCTTAATGGGAAAAAATCCCATGGAATGCCAGTAACTCTCCAACAATTCTGGAATATATATTGAGGCAGACATTCATTTCATGGAGGGGTGCAATGTCCAGGGTTCCTGTGTCTCCCTCTTTCTGCATGTGAGCCGTATGATCTGTAATGGTTAAGACATTGATCAAGTTGCTCTTCAGGAAAGCATTTGCGCAATTATCATGGTGTGCCCCTTTGTAAAGTTCTTGAAGG
Organism: Gekko gecko; assembly: GCA_029375565.1. Lineage (NCBI taxonomy): Eukaryota > Metazoa > Chordata > Lepidosauria > Squamata > Gekkonidae > Gekko > Gekko gecko. The sequence continues at coordinate 11,842 of JAPDNY010000023.1, read as the reverse complement.
ACCCCAAGTTTCACTGGGCGCAGTTTGAAAACCAACGTTGTAGACCATGACATGTAAAAAATAGATCAAGCGTTGTGTCTGATTTTGTTTTTCTTGAATACCTGAAACTGTGGGATTGTGCCTGTCTTCCTGTTGCAAAATAAAACCTGCACTTCATCAACGCCTTGGTTTCCCGTTAATGTGACTGAGGGATGAGCAAAAGGATGTAACAGAGTATCAGCTAAGTACAGGAAGGAAAAGAAGAAGTTCTGCTCCAAAAGAGTTACGCTTTCAGACACAGCTTTATAGAAATAGCAGGCTGTTCCTGAGAGTGAGAGGGAGGATTTATTCTCATGACACTTTTCATTCAGTCCAAGCATCTCAGAATCTTGACATGATGTGAGCTTGTTTCTTGGGCTGTTTCCCACAATCCCCTTCACAAGTCTCTATCAAACAATTTCCATGAGGTAATGCAAGTCAACTGCCCTATCCCTGCCTCTCTGTAGGCCTCTGAGCCACATGTACCTAAACTAAAGATTCCCAAGAGTTTCTTTCTTCACCTCGTGAAGCCTCAGTGCTTCAACCATTCCCCTGGTTGTTTTCTGTATTTCTCTGTCACTTCCCCAAGCCCAATCTGAGGTGATGACGGTTTTACCTCCACCTAACTTTCTTCCCGCTCTCTCTCAGAGGCTCCACAGCCTCTCATTGGCTGATGCAACTGAACATCTACAGACTCCCCCAGAAGGCAGAGACTTGTTGTGAGGCCTGGAGGGTGGAACTAGAAGCCATCCATCACAGGGTGCCAACCTCCAGGTGGTGCCTGGGGAGCTCCAGGTGATCTCCGAAATGTAGAGATCAGTTCCCCCAGAGAAAAATGTGTCCTTGGAGGGCAGACTGCAAGTCAAGATACTCCACTGAGGTCACTCGCTTGCCCAAACCCAGCCTTCCTCTGGGTCGACTCCGTTATCCAACCCTGAGCTGGCAACCCTTAACGGCTTGTTTGCCAAAATCATGCAAGTTGTGGGGGAACTGGATAGTGAGAAACTTTTTTCATTCTCCCATCATTCCATGAGGATGATAGTCTCTGGCTGAGGTCAGACTGGCAGTTTACCCCGACATACGCACGTTTCAGCAATGTTTCACAACTGGATTAAAGGGGGTGTTCACACAGGCACATCTGCCTGACATTCCCCACCCATAGGCAACCCGTTGTGTACCGCTTCACTCCTATGTTTAAAAGATACCTGGTGAAAGTGGTAGCAAATCCTGGAGAGCACATTTATGCCGCTTCATTCCGCTTCCGGGAAGTGTGAACACTAACTCGAAAAGCCGGGAGTGAGGCAAACGCCACTTTCAGGCCTGCCTCTGCCAGGGGTGGGCCAGCAGTCTGAACGCTCCCTCGCATCTCCTCCCCGGTATGTTCCCACATCAGTCTGCGCAGTGTGACCAGGAAAACCCAGAACAGTTTGTTCCGGGTCTTTTTTGCCATGACTCGCTCCCACTGCAAACTGCCAGCCTGAACAGCCTCTCTCTCTGTGTGAGGGGAAATTATCTTGTATTACCTTAAAAGAAGAAGAGACTGGATTTATACCCCGCCCTTCACTACCCGAAGGACTCTCAGAGCGGCTTACAATCTCCTTTCCCTTCCCCTCCCCACAACAGACACCTTGTGAGGTAGGTGGGGCTGAGAGAGCTGTCCCGGAAACTGCCCTTGAGAGAACAGCTCTGAAGAAATTTATGACTGACCCAAGGTCACACCAGCAGCTGCATATGGAGGAGTGGGGAATCAGACCTGGCTCTCCCAGATTAGAGTCCACACTCCTAGCCACTACACCAAACTGGTGTAAAAAGTATTACAGTGGTCCCAGTCACACGAGTGGGATACTGTGCCGCTGAAGGGAGGCAAATTAGAGCCGGGCCAAAAAGAAATGCGGTAGCGCGATCAGACGGGTCCGTGAAATGCCGCACAGATGCCGATAGCTGGAGATCACATGGCGATGTTGAAGCATGGGTTTCGCTTTTGCATTCTTGCGTATGCGCAATCTTACATTTCTTTGCATACTGTGAAGGCTTGGGAAAAACACATCCGGTGCAACGGGATACATGCGCATGCCGGATGCACCGGATTAACTCCACTTCCGTGTTCTGACGCTTGCCTGCGACCCACATTTTCCAGTTGCTGGTACTTTTTAAATCTGCTTCTTCGGGCTGGCAGTATGGGTTGGTGAAGGGTGCACTACGCTTCCCAGATGTTGCCGCATGATTGAGCCTGTTTGATGCACCCTCAACTCATCCGTTTCGCGGGGCAGATCCTCCCATGTGACTGGGGCCAATGTGTGGTTTTATGGACTAGAGTCCACTTGATAAGGTTCACAGTAGGGAGTCTCATTACAAAGTTATGAAGGAAAAAAAAAAAAACCAGCAAGGTCAAAGTCTCACAAAGAAGAAGAGATTGGTGGGGGTATTTTTGTACATGCATGTTTGTGTGTCTGTGCCTTGAAATCATGGTGACTTCTGGTGACTCCTACGGGAGAACAGAGGACATTCAGAGAACTGGCTTGATGCTTGCCTCTGGCCTCCCGGCCCTGGTATTAATTAGAGGTCTCCGATCCAAATACTTACCAGGCTCGGCCCTGCTTTGCTTCCAAGATCTGACGAGATCAGGCTTGCCTGGGCTATCCAGGTCAGGATAAGAAGAGGTCCCCCCCCACCCTGCTTCCCTCTACCACAAGGAGCAAATCAGCGGCTTCCAATCACATTCCCTTCCTCGGAAGAATTCTGAAGGAAACAAGCAGATACTAGTAAAGCTAGCAACATTTGGCCTTGAGGATTCCATGCACCCTTTGCTTAATGAGACTTGCTCATTGTGAGCCCTTAAGCTATTCATAGCCGCACTTAACCTGGGTGGCTAAAATATTCAGAAGAGGAGGAGAAGAAGAAGAGCAGTTTTTTTATACTCCACGCTTCTCTACCTTAAGGAGTCCCAAAGCAGCTTACAGTCGCCTCCCCTTCCTCTCCCTACAGCAGGCACTTTGGTGAGGCAGGTGGGGCTGTGAGAGTTCCCAGAGAACTGTGACTGGCCCAAGGTCACCCAGCAGGCTTCATGTGGAAGGGTTCAAGCTGGGTTCTCCAGACCAAAGCCCGCCACTCTTAACTACTACGCCACATTGAAGAAAGTGCAAAGCGAGCTGTAATTATGCAAAATTCAAGTGTAAGCAAGAAAAGTACAGGCTTTTTTAGAGTAACTGTGTCCTTAGTTGGCAGAAAACTGTGACTAATGAGACTCAAGTGCTTGCTAATTGGACATAAGAATTATTGTGTGTGTGTGTGTAATCAATACAAGAACTCATGGGCATTCAAAGAATAGATAAAAGGAAGTACTTCTTCACCCAAAGAGTGATTTACACTTGGAATTCACCGCCACAGGAGGTGGTGGCAGCTACAGACATGGATGGATCCAAGAGGGAATTAGATAAACATATGGAGCAGAGGTCCATCAGTGGCTGTCAGTCACAAGGTATTGTTAGGAGATGAACTTTGAAAATGCTTTTATTTGTTATTTTCTGACCTGCATGCACACCAGGAATGGTGACAGCAAGTGTCTTTGCTTTGGGAGAATGTATGCTTGAGTTAATGTGACTCTCTGTGTAAGAGGAGGTACCACACAGCCTGTACTTCCATGGAAATGAGGTCACAGACATGCCTTGCACATACTTACCCATGAGGCCTTGGGAACAAGAAGCCTCTATATTAGCATCTCCATTACGGTCCCTTCAACAGAATGTAGAAACAACAGCTTTCCACCATTGGGAGAATCTCTACCTCATGTAACCCACAGGATGCTCGACATTTACATGTGTGAAGTTCCCACCTGAGAATGGCCAGATCCATCTACACACCTAAAGGTTTCCATGCCAACCCATCTTGACACCTTGACCAAAAAGGTCCCTTGTAGAAAGGTGTAGACTTTCATTATTGCCCCACCTAGGTAGGAGGGAACCCCCACATCCTTTAGCCAATGGTATAGGGATGGGATGGACCTAGAGACACCCCAAGCCAGCCCCCAGACTAGCTGATAAAACGAAGTGCAGCCTTTGCTTTAACAGGAACGAAACGGGGAGGAAGGGGATGGAACGGGACAGGACAGGGAGGACAGGACAAGCTTACTCCCCTTGCCAACAAGATAACTTAAGGTAACTTGCTGTGCTTACTTGGAGTCGCGACCAAGTAACCCTCACATATGTTTGCTGGCTCTAACTGTGTGTGTAGTAAAAGCAAGAACATCTTAGTTAGAAACAATCCTTGTTCCTGAACTGTGGAAGGTCAAGACTACTAGAGCAGATAAGTATATGCTTCCCCCTCCCCTCCTAAGCATACCTTTAGTTTTAACCCCAAATATTGCTTTCCATTTCTACTGTAACTAAAGGAACTTGAATGTATGTGTGTGTGAACCTGTTTTTGTATGCCTGTAAATAATGAGAACATTTAGTAAAGAGAATCTTGATTCAAATTAAGAAACCTTATCAAGCATTTTCCTTTTGAAGAAATAGGACTTTCTTGCACGAAACTTGCTTTCTCTGTATACACTGGCAAAAAGACCTCAATAAGTTAGTCAGCCACTGCGTAGATAAGCAGTCCGGCTAACAGTATACATAGAGACTCTCAGGCTGGGGCAAGTGAGGCTCTGTATTCTTGGTACTTGGGTTGGGGGGCAACAGTGGGAGGGCATCTAGTGTCCTGGCCCCACTCCTGGACCTCCTGATGGCACCTGGTATTTTGGGCCACTGTGTGACAGAGTGTTGGACTAGATGGGCCATTGGCCTGTTCCAACATTGAGCTCTCTTATGTTCTTATGTTCTCTTAAGTCCTGCAGAGCCCTGATCTCAATTGGGAACATATTCCACCAGGCTGGGGCCAAGGCAGAGAAAGTGCTGGCCTTAAATGAGGCCAGGTGAATGTTTTTTTAGGTCAAGGACTATCAGTAGATGTTGCTCTACCGAGCGTAAAGCTTTAAGGGGCACATATGGTGAGAGGAGGTCCCTTAGATACGTTGGTCCCTGGCCTCATAGGGCTTTAAAGGTTAGTGCCAACACCTTGAATTGGCACCGGAAACTAACTGGGAGCCACTGTAGCTGCTGTAGGATACATAAGAACATAAAAGAAGCCAATGTTGGATCGGGCCAATGGCCCATCCAGTCCAACACTCTGTCACACAGTGGACAAAAATACCAGTTGCCATCAGGAGGTCCACCTCCTGTGGCAGTGAATTTCATGAAAACCTTGATCATGTCAGCCCTCAGCCATCATTCCTCCAAGCTAAAGAGCCCCAAGTGCCTCAGCCTTTCCTCATAGGGAAAGTTCTCCAACCCTTTTATCATTCTAGTGGCCCTTTTCTGCACTTTTTCCAAAGCTATAATATCCTTTTAAGTTGTGGTGACCAGAACTGTATACAGTATTCCAAATGAGGTCGCACCATTGATTTATACAGGGGCATTATGATATTGGCTGATCTGTTTTCAATACCCTTCCTAATAATCCCCAGCATAGCATTGGCCTTTTTTATTGCAGTCGCACACTGTCTTGACATTTTCAGTGAGTTATCTACTATGACTTCAAGATCACTCCTTTGGTCAGTCTCTGCCAGTTTAGACCCCATCAACATGTATTTATAGTTAGGATTTTTGGCTCCATTGTGCATCACCTTGCACTTGGCCACATTGAACTCCATTTGCCACGTTGATGCCCACTCACCCATCCTTGACAGATCCCTTTGGAGTGCCTCATAATCCTCCCTGGTTTTCACTACCCTGAATATTTTTGGATCATCTGAAAATTTAGCCACTACACTGCTTACTCACAACTCCAAGTCATTAATGAACAAGTTAAAAAGCATCAGACTGAGTACTGATCCCTGCGGTACCCGACTGTTTACCACCCTCCACTGAGAAAATTGCTCATTTATACTCACTCTCTGTTTCCTATTAATTAGCCAGCTTTTGATCCACAAAAGGACTTGTCATTTTATCCTGTGATTTCTGAGCTTACTTAGGAGCATTTGATGAGGAACTTCATCAAAAGCTTTCTGGAAGTCAAGGTAAACAATACCCATTGGCTCCCCTTTGTCCACATGTTTGTTCACCCCCTCAAAGAACACTAACAGGTTAGTGAGACAAGATCTTCCCTTACAGAACCCATGCTGAGTTTGCCTCAATAGTTTTTGTTCATCGATGTGCCTACAAATTCTTTCCTTAATAAGTTTCCACCAACTTACCTGGTATCGATGTCAGACTTACTGGCCAGTAATTTCCTGGATCTCACCTTCAACCCTTTTTAAAGATGGGAGTGACATTAGCTATCTTCCAGTTCTCAGGAATGGAGGGAGATTCTAATGAAAGATTACATATTATTCTCAGGAGATCCACGAGTTCACATCTGAGTTCTTTCAGAACTCTCGGATGTATGCCATCAGGGCCTGGTGATGTATCAGTTTTTAAGTTGTCTATCAGTCGTAGGACCTCCTCTCTCATCACCTCAATTTGACTCAGGTCAACACCTCTCCTGAAATCAGCGGTTCTGGAGTGGGCAAGCACTTCTCATCTTCCACAGTGAAGGCAGAGGCAAAAAAATGCATTCAGCTTCTCAGCCATTTCCCTATCTTCCTTCACTTACTCCCTATAACCCTTGACATCCAAGGGCCCCACTGCCTCCCCAGCTGGTTTCCTGCTTCTAATGTATTTGAAGAAAGTTTTATTGTTGGTCTTTACGTTTTTCGCTATATGCTCCTCATATTCCCTTTTTGCCTGCCCGATCACAGACTTGCATTTTATTTGCCACAGCCTGTGTCCCCTTTTTCTCAACCTCACTGAGGCCAGCTTTCCACTGCTTAGAGGAATCCTTCTTACCTTTTACAGCTTCCATTACTTTGTTTGTTAACAAAGATGAGTAGCCATGATTGTCTGTAGCAGTAGAAAGGAGCAAGAGTCCAGGAGCACCTTGTGGCCGGGGAGGAGTGTTTGTGATACCTTCTCCTTCGCTTCTTCAGATACCTAGGCAGTCAGTCTTTTACATTTATGTTCTTTTGCTCCACAACTTATTAGGCCAGGCAAAAGTGTGTCATGGCATGTCTGTTAACCCAGTCTTAGCTCCTGAGTTCAACAGAGCGTATTTTTAGAAACAGCCTGGTCCTGCACTTCAGCCTGGTGAAATTATCCATCCTGTACAGAATTGTAGAAAGATAAGAATTGGAAGGTGCCAAAGAGGCCATCTAGTCCACCCCCTGCTCAATGCAGGATCAGCCTAAAGCTTCCCCAACAGGTGTTCATCCAGCTGCTGCTTGATAACTGTGAGAAATGGACAAACCTGCATTAATTTTGAAAGGTCACTCGGGCGAGTTATTTGATAACACTTGGTGGAGATTTTTCGAATGGAATGATCAACACACTCTTACTTAAACAGGACAGGATGCATAACCAAGAGGAAGAGAAGAAGGGGACATGAAGAAATGAAATGTTATGATTGTCGCTGTAAAACAAATTTTGTTTAGTATGAGGTAGAAACTATACATAACAGAAAAGAAGCATTAATCGACATGTAAACACAAGATACCCCCATTTTTATGTCCAGATTATGTGTTTGTATGTTTTTGTCATTATAGTTGGAAAAAATAAAATTAAAAAAAAGAAAACTGTCAGTGAGGAGGAGCTTACCACCTCCATAGTCAGCAGATTCCACTGTTCCACAACTCTAACTGTAATCTCTCTCCCCCCCCAATACAAATCTGGTATCTTTCTGCCCATAATGTATGTCCGTTATTGTGAAACGACAGCCTTTTAAATAGTTCATGAGAACAATCAGGTACCCCCTCGACATACTTTTTTTCTAGCAGGAACATTCCCTAGACCCTCATCCTTTCTTCATCAGTCTGGGTCTCCAGGCCCCTGAATATCCTGGTCTCTGTTTTCTTCACAGGCTGTATTCTGTCAGCATCCTCTTTAAAGTGAGGCCTCCAGAATTGCTCAGAGTACTCCTGGTGTGGCCTGACCAATCTGGTGTACACTGGGACTATGACATCTTGTGATCTGGATGTTATGACTCTGTTGATACACCCAAAAGACGTCATTAGAACGGCTTCTGTTTGCAAGTGTGGGTGGTCAATGAAATTGCTGAGCGGTCGGGTTAGAACCCATAGAAGGAAGTACTTCTTCACCCAAAGAGTGATGAACACATTGTTAGCCAAAATGCTTATGTACGCATTGAGCGGACTAAACTTATATTGAGTTCTGGTCTATGTATACAGAGAAAGTAGTTTCGCCCAGAAAACCAGTTTCCCAAAAGAGAACGCTTGACAAGGTTTCTTTAGTAAAATCAAATATTCTCTTTACTGAATAATATCTTTGTTTCACAGGCAAACAAAACAGATGCATACACACATATACACAAGTTCCTTTAGATACAGTAGTAATGGAAAATAATATTGGGGTTTTAAACTAAAGATATTTAGGAGGGAAAATACATGTGATACTTATCTGTTTCTTGAAGCTCGACCTTCCACAGTGAAGAATACAAGGATAGAAATTCTTACTAAGGAAAACTCTCAGTTCACACAGTTGGAACCAAACAACACATGTGAAGGGCTCCTTGGTCATGACTCCAAGGAAGCACAGTAAAGTTACCTATAGTAGGTGCAAGATTGGGTGCAGGGGATGGCGGGCCAAGGCAAGCAAAGACAAAGGTTGAACCTTGGTTTTTATCACCTAGTTTTGGGGGCTGGCTTTGGGGTCTTCCAGTCCATCCCATCCCTATACCATTGGCTATAGGATGTGGGGTACCCTCCTACTAAGGTGGGGCAATATTGAAAATCTACACCTTTCACTAAAGGGACATTTGGTCCTAGGTGCAAAGATGGGTTGTCATTGAAGCCTTTAAGAATGCAGATGACTCTGGCTTGGTCCAAGCTGTCAACAGGAAACAGTCTTAACACTTGCAAAATGCCAAGCATCCTGTGGGTTACGTGTGGAATTCAGATTCCTCGATGGTAGACAGGTTGTCGTTTATAACATCCTTCTAGCAGACCATAATGGAGATGCTTTCTTGTTCCCAGTGCCTGATGGGTAGATGTATGTGTGTGTGTGTGACTTCATTAGCATGAAAGTGCAAACAGACAGGCAGCTTCCTAGTGCAGGTGGTCACATCAAACAAAGCACACAGTTCTCCCAAACCAAAGACACTTGCAAGCATCATTCAGGTTTGTGTGCAGGTCAGAAAATAACAAATAAAAGCATTTTGAAGTACATCTCCTAACACTCCCCCTTTCATGGCCTCATTGAGCAAAGCGAGGTGATGGCCATGACTACCAAACACAGTTCGTGCGGGGTGTGGTGTGTGTAGCGTGAACACATCATACAGCTCGGAATGCAACAACAACAAAGTTAAGTAGCGTTGGTAACCCAATGCTCATCAGTTGATGTCCTCTTAGCTGGTTTGGACCTGAAGCAAGAACAGGTTTCCTTTTCCAAGGACCATCTATATAAAGCTAGTTGTTGGGGACGGACTTAAAAAGAAAAAGTCTAGCCCTATAAAAAGCCAAATTGCCACTGTGAGTTTCAAACTTCAAGGAAGCAAACATGCACAGGTGCATCCATAGGTATATGTACATAAACATATGCTACTACTAAGATATCAGATAGCAATCATGTGAACTAACCAGTAACCATTAGTACTGCTGAGGTACTACTACCTATTGCTTATCAAATATACAAAAGTAGAAAAATTGGTTATAAAATCAGTAGATATATGCTACTTCTCTCAGTGAGGGCAGTCCTCATTTAGAGATATGGACTTAAAATTGTAAACAGTACAAAAATATCCATGTACACAAAACATGCAAGAAAAAGCATTCATAAGCAAGGTAAATACACATGAGAAATCACATTTCTTCAGCTTATTCCTTTTCTTGACCCTGGTGGTGCCAATTCAAAGTGAACAAGGCCAGTCATATTTACACAACAAGTAAACTGTAAAAATCTTCAAGTCTTCTCTCTTCTTTCAACAAGAGGTTTCCAGTTCCTAATGTTGATGGACTGGGGCACGTCCTTTTGGAACATGCACAGGTCCACTGACATAGGAATGGAGTGTCTATGCATAGCAAACAGTTCTTCCCTCCTTTGGTATCACATTGCACCATGGGAGTACAATTAGTACATTAAACACATTTTTATGAACTTATACCAAACATTTAGGCTAGTGTTCACGCATTCTGCATTCATGATTCAATCCAAGTTCATGATAAAAATTATTAGTAGTCATTCAAACATTCACACGCTAATCATAGCAGCATTTCGAAAAGATCTCACCCGGAGGAAATATCAGATCAATTCAAGCTTCTCTCCCTAACAACATGGAATCCACTGCCACAGGAGGTGGTGGTGGCTAAAAGCATGGATGGTTTCAAAAGGGAATTAGATAAAGATATGGAGCGGAAGTCCATCAGTGGCTTTTAGCCACAAGGTATAGATAGGGACTCTGGGGCAAGTGGAAACACAATCAATTTTGTTGTGTACAAAATTAAATAAAGAGAGTAAAAATGTAAAGAACCTAACTAAGCACCTGAAAAATAATTTCATAAGTAACCACACACACACACACACACACCAGTAAGAGAGTGCACTTATAAAAAGGAAAAGTAGAAGAAATTGTGAAGTTTTAGGGAAGAGATACACAACCTGAAATCCTGGCCTTGAGGTCTGGAGAGGTCCAAGGAGCAGAGCGAGGGTGGGAAGGGGGACCCTCCAGCACAGTTGCAGGGATGTTCATGTTGTGGGCAAACCTGACACACCTTCCACTGAGTTGGTATGGTCTTATCACAGTGACGGGTCCCATAGCTAGACCTGGGAACCCTCTTTCCTGGAACCTGATTGGTCGAAGATACAATGTTTGACTCTCACTGACTGGTTTAAAGTTAACTGCTGTCAAGCTTTGGTGGGAAGAACTGCAGAAAATACCTTGATTAGGCTATTGTGAGCCAAATCTGTATGGGCACATGGAGCCTGGGTGAGGCAACACGATCAATGTACTTTAACAAGGTTGAAGTGAGCCAGATCTGCATTGCCACAAAGGTTTGGGTGAGTCAAGATAGCTCCCGAAACAGGATGGAGAGTAAATTAATGACCTGAGTACCCTCCTTGAGTGAGTATAAAGAAAGGAAGAGATAAACCAGGTGTTGGTTAATGGAATAGCAACCTCCTTGGGCTGGGCAGACACCTCTGGGGTATGCTAGGATATTCCAGTGTTGAAACGTCTTTTGTTATTGAGAAACCTGAGCTGGGGGACATTGAATTGATCAGCTGGTAATGCCAGCACACTCAACCTCTTTCCTGGACTTTCCTGGGCTTTCATAGCTGTACCCAGGTGCCTTCATGAGACTCTTCGGTTTCAGGTCCCCTGGCAATTAGGCTCTAAAAGGGGGTGCCTCTTAAAACAACTCAGTCCAAAATAAGATTTTTGTTGTTGTTGAGTCGCACAGTCGAGTCCGACTCTTCGCGACCCCATGGACGACATCACACCAGGCCCTCCTGTCTTCTGTCATACTCCGGAGTCTGCTTAATTCCATGTTTGTTGCATTGATGAAACTGTCTTGCCATCTCATCCTTTGCCGTCCCCTTCTTCTTCGACCTTCAATCTTTCTCCAGCATCAGGGTCTTCTCCAGTGAATGCTCCCGTCTCATTTGGTGGCCAAAGTATTTGAGCTTCAGCTTCTGTACCTGGCCTTCCAGGGAAGAGTCAAGGTTGATTTCTTTTAGGATCAACTGATTGGATCTCCTTGCAGTCCAAGGGACTCTCAAGAGTCTCCTCCAGCACCATAATT